>JABBOT010000001.1:14603848-15273152 GCA_016165875.1 Acanthopleura granulata | reverse complement strand
TGTGAAAAAAAATATGGAAATTGTCTGAACCTTGAACAGGTATAAGTTTTATTGATCAAAGTTTGAAATTTTTGGCAAGAGGGCACAATATATCAGGTGGTGATGAGGTTACGGCCGACCTCCCCTTGATGCCACTAGGCACCCCTCCCAACCTCTGGCACAGCAAGCTCCTGATTAGCAGTCAAGCTATGTCAAGATTTTTACGGCTGCTTTCGCACAGGCTGGGCAATTTATGCACTAATGCTTATTGGCTCCGGGGTATTTGGAGCTGAGTTACAGCATCAAATGTTAACGTTGACGCTTATGGAAAATTAGTAGAGATCTGAGGCCATATAGGAAGCCTGTCAGAAACCTGCGGATGGTCGTGGGTTTTTACCCGCCGTCGTATCAGTGAAATATTCTCGAGTACGGCGTTAAACACAAATTAATAAGGCTGAACTAAAAATTAGAGGTTTCGCAGTATTCTATTCTTCTTAATTTAGCCAGTTTGTTTAAGGGTTCAATGAGACGAAATATGATATTCACACAGACTCAAACAGGCAGAGTCTTAGCAGGCTAAAACAATATCTGTGTATTTCCCAACGCGATAGAGATCTTCACGACAGTGAATATAGTTTGCCCTATAAAGCAAACACGGATTATGGTGTGCCAACAGCCCGGAAACTTGTAACCTTTACAAGTTATCCATACTGCTGAATTCCAGCTCTGGTCCCAGCGGAGTTTTACTCTCTCGTAACCTGAGACTTACTGGTCTCAGATTACGAGAAAGTAGTAAACTCAGCAATCAGTATTAGTGTTTATGAGTCCACAAGTGACCCCAGGAGATATACATCTCTGACTGATCTGTTTATATTCGGTTTCAGCACGCATTTGGTACAGAAATCCTCATTTTCGATTGTTGTCATTGTCAACAGGTCACTTATATTAGTGGCTTGCGGAATCTAGTAAAAGGCGAATTCGAGGCTTCGGGGAATTTCTCCTCTGTGGGTTGCCTGCCTGGTTCTATTTTAGTGGTTCTAATTGACAGAATAAAGAAGGCGGCTCTGCACTACATTATAAGTAAGGTTTCTAATATCGTATGTAAGAGTGGGGCAGTCGAAAACACAGGATGGACTTAGGTCATCCCACAGTACATCACATCAACACTGGTATCATGTAGGCTGTGTCCTGTCCGAAAGACTCAAACAGAAACCCACTGTGAAGAAATTCCCCGAAGCCTTTAAATCTGCTTCAGCCCATTCGATAATATCCGGTTCTCTTTGAAACACAATAGTTAGTTCGCCCGAAACTACGCATCATAAATATTTATTTATTTTCTCGTGTTTTACGCAGTACTGAAGAATATTTCACTTAACGGCGATCAGCATAATGGGGAGAGGAAACCGGGCAGAACTCGAAGGAAACCCACGATCATCCACAGGTCTTTGGCAGACGTTAGTTCATGGGTGGCCACATCACTGTACTTGCTGGTCGTATTTAGAGTATTTCGTCATGAAAGGGAAATACGGGAAGAGAGAGAAACTAACATCCCGATGTAAATACTCCTGCATCGATTCAAAGTCATCAGGTACCGAGTAATAGTTCATCCATCAAGACGGCACTCACCTGTCTACAAGTGCAATTTAGTGTTTAAGTGGCCGACATGGTGATAGGATGTAGTGAGAGTGGGAGTCATTCGTCACGCCAGATGGTCGCCAAGGACCTGCGTGAGGCAAGAAAAACAACATCGCCTGGGTGGAGATTCTGCTGACGGAGGCCATAGCCAATTTCACATTCTCTATGGGAATGGCGAGATGAAAAAGAACTCTATGAGTTGATCCTCTAAGATAAGAAAACTCGTTGTTGGCCATCCATGAAAACTACAGCCGTATTTTAATGTTCATGAAGTCAAGCGTAAAAAAATGAAGAAGACAAAGAGATTCCTTGACATCGCCCACCGGTGAAGCATTGGTTAATGTTATTGGAATGGAGAATTATTCATCCGACGACATTTTGTCCCAGGAATAGGACATTTTGCCTCGTTTGCAATAATAGCTTTGCTTTGCAACCTTTTTATGTCCACATTACAGCAGTAAGATAAAATTCATGGCAGTTCGAACAAGTTATTCCGTTCCCTTCACTCCAAGTTTTATTTTCATTCGAATCACTATGCTCGTAAAGTGACTGTTCGTGGATTAATGGATCTCTGGCAAAGCCTTGCAAACCCACCGCTCACCTAGTTCAATACGCAATCCACTGAATGCCTGCAGTTTATACTGAATATGTGTATATCAACTTCTACCCTGAATACCAAAGAAGTTGTTTGGCTAACCCTAGTGATTGCAGCTGAACAAGGCATAAATTATTCACATCGCATTGGCTGAAGGGGCCAGTATGTGATGTAGCTGTTAAATAATGACTTCCTTGCGGGTTAATTCTCTGTTAAGGAGACATTGAAAGCCGATTGCGTGAGCCGTGGCACAATGATGTGGCACATTTGGTGGGTAGGCAGGCAGCAAGTTGAGGCCTTTGATACATAAGACGGAAACCGACGAATAGAGAGGATGACTTTCTTCTAATCACAAGCATTAACTCAGTAATGATAGATTCCATTCATTTAAAAGAAAACAAAAACCATTAATGTTTCGTCAACCCGTGTTAGAAGATAAATAACACCAACGCTTATTGTGTGACATGTTTCCTGTTTCCAAATTAACGAACTGTTAAACTGTTTAACTTAGTTAAAAGACCTACTCATGAGTAATTGAGAACTGAACGTTTTTTGTTGTTTTTTTTGTTACATAGGGCTCTTTTTTTTACCACTCTGGTCTCTGACTTTATCTTCAGATTCATAATTATATGCTATTTCGGGGAACATCCGGCCTATTGTGGACTTTGACCCCATGTCAACGCACCAGGAGCAGTATTGATTTTAGAATCCGCCATCGTGTATCCGCTGGCCTGAAGATGAACAAGG
This sequence comes from Acanthopleura granulata, assembly GCA_016165875.1. Taxonomy (NCBI): domain Eukaryota; kingdom Metazoa; phylum Mollusca; class Polyplacophora; order Chitonida; family Chitonidae; genus Acanthopleura; species Acanthopleura granulata. Next base: position 15,270,196 of record JABBOT010000001.1, on the reverse strand, counting down.
TCTATGCGTTTATATTTGAACGTTTAAATCCCTTAAGTAAATAGCGTAGTTGCTATTATAGTTTGAACATAGTCCCTTTAAGTCGATCAAATTCTTCTGGACACTTCTACGTTGTAAACAGAATTACTGGGCGAAAGTCTATCAAATTAAGGTACCAATTTTCACACGCCGTTTAGCGTTGCAGATGAACGGTTTAAGGGCTCAAAGATAAAGGAAATTGACCTCGATGATTATTTTCAGGTGAAATTGACAGATCTTTATTTCCCTTCTTTTATATCATCTTTGAGTATGATATTTTAGCTTGAGTAGCTGGTATAATGGTGGTACGTAGGAAAGACCGTCCAGAAAACAGGCTAACATTCCAGTGAACATGTGTATTGGTTCCTGTGTACAGTCGGCCCACAATAACGATATACAACCAGTGTTAAGAATATAGGAATATATTCAGTCACATTTTTACCAGCTGTATATATATGCTCGCGTCCATACAGTGTAAGTGGGCTCTAATACACATTCCATGTTAACATCCCTAGCCACATGGATGTGGACTTCATGCTAAAACAAGGGCAAATATACAAGCAAGTAACTTTAAGACATGTTTTTAAAGTTAATATTAAGTACTGTCGTATTTCACTACGTGTGTACAACTGAAAGCCAGTCAATTACTCTAGCAGGTACAGCTAGCATTTATTTTATTTATTTATATGAATGGTGCTTTACGCCGTAACCAAGGATATTTCACTTGTACGACGGCGGCAAGCACTATGGTGGGAGGAAACCGGGCACAGCCCGGGGAAACCCACGACCATCCACAGGTTGCTGGCAGACCTTCCCACGTACAGCCGGAGAGACAGCCAGCATGAGCTGGACTTGAATTCACAGCGACCGCATTGGTGGGAAGCTTGTGGGTCATTGCGTTGCTCTAGCGCGCTAACCGACTGAGCCACGGAGGCTCCGAGCTAGCATTTAATACTTCTACATCAGTGTGTCAAGTTCTCGTAATACGAAAGAAACAGTTTCGCCTTAATCCATCACAAAAGAGATCTTTTATGTAAATTACTGAGATACCTGTGCAAATGGTGGTCTGGTAAACAATTTTCCTGAAGAACCGCTTGAGGTATGATCACAGCTATGTGAACTGAAGCTCACAAGTAAGATCGGAGTTACACCATTACTGTTATCCATCACTGAAAACCTGTCTCTTCAAAGGGTTTGGGGTCCTTTGACACAGGAGCATTTCACCAATTCCATAGATGTGAGTTTAAGATTACATCAGGCTGTCTTCCTGTAGGGTAATACGTGAGAAAGTTTGATAGCAACCTCGAATCGTCGTCGGTTTTTGCTGAGATTTGCCCCATCATAATGCTGGCTGCCGTCGTATAAGTGAAATATTCTTAAATACGGCACAAAACATCAATCCAATAAATAAATGAATCAAAAGATTTGGTGTTATTGAAATCATTTAAAATGATCAATTTTTCCATCCTATGTGAACCCCAAAATTGGTCCATTCTATGTGAAACTCATTTTCCTAAGAGTACTTATCCCCGTTGCAATTTAATTCGGGCGAATACATATTCCACTCATCTCAGGGCACTTTACGTTTCACAAAAGAATGCATTAGGATTGATTAGCTACACCGGAAGTTCGACCATACCCCTCATTTTGTACTGTTAAAGCTTTTGTTAGTGGAACAGATCAATGATTTCTGAAGGCTTAAGTTCTTTTACTTCTCAATTCCCTTTCCTCGCCTTTTCACTCCTATCTCATACATTTATAAAAAATTCACAGATAGCCTACAAGGTAATCAACCTGAAATCTTTTTTGCACAAACGGTCATTTGGATTTAGCGCACAATGATAGTCCGGGGAAAGGCTCGAAGAATATGGAACAGTTTGCCTTCAAAGGTCAAATCCATTATTTCCAGGTCACTTTTTAAAGTCATTTATTAAAATTTAAATATGCGAATATTACGTCATATTATGGTTTATATGTACCACATTCGCAGAGCCTTGTTTTATAGAAAGCTTTGCGGCAAATTGTGTGCTATTTGGAATATACCGGTTGTTATGAAACATTGCAAATGCTTGTATGAATCAAAGTGACAACTAGGCCAGGGAGGGTTAGAGATAGGTTTCATGTTCGCATTCTTCTGATAGTTAGGTGGAGCGTTTTCTTTACAAATGCTATTTTGGCATAACACTTTTACAACTAGCGAAAACTATTGTTTATAATTATCTACATGTTTTATGAATATTTTTGATGTGAACAAGAAATGTGAATAAGTAAAAGAAACGTTTAAGCTAAGTACGGAAAGGATTTGACGCATATGTGTAATTAGAAATAAAATACCCAAATCGGCTAGCCACAATCGACACCTATGCCTCCAAATATTATCGCTCAGTTTCGCAATGTAAAACAGCGCCAGAAGTAACGAAATCAGAATACAACGGGTATGGAAACGTCTCCCCAAGAAATTTGGTATATTGCCTAATAAATGAAGTAGCATTGTGATATCAGCACATGCCAAAGAAACTTTTCCGCCTGATAAATGAGAGGCGGTGGCTCCACCGGTCTCCTGCAGTGGCTAATTAAAGGAACTGGGCGTCAGTGGACATTACCTCATCGAGAGCATCCACCCTCGCTAACTCAAGCTCTCACCGGGTACGATGGCGTGTGTGCACCATGTAAAACATATTCCACATGAATGGGTGTAGCAAAAATCACAGCCATTTTTTTTAAGTTGATTAAGAGAAATTAAAGGGTTGTTCGCATTCGCTGTATTATTAGACTCTTGCACCACAAATGCTGAGCCGCTCTAGCGTATGGGACTATAGACCTGCTCAGTTCAGACAGGATTTTCTTGAGCGTCTGACTCTCCGCTGCTGCAAAGACGAGTGTGATTCCAGCCCATCAGAATCTTCCTATTTCGTTATTGTATTGCTCTTTTACACTGTACTCAACAATATTTCACAAGTACGACGGCGACCATCCCGCAGGTTGCTGGCAGACCTTTCCAGGTAAGACCGGAGAGGAAACCAGCATGAGCTGGGCTTGAACTCTTAATACCTCACCAAAACACATAACGAGCGACTGTCAGAGAAGCTGTTTCCGTTTGCCCATACTGAGTTCAGGTGGGTAACACTGAACTGTGTCACGGTCACTTCCACGTTTAAACCTATTTACCCTTAATCTTGTGAGCGATGAATTTTATGGTTTCCCAGCTTCACAAAGACAGTCATAAAACGTTTCCGAAAACTATTTGACAGCAATGGACAATGTTTAGCTTTCTGCCTAATGATGAAGGTACTTTGATAGTCAGCCTAACGACGTTATACCTATTCTTGGCTCGACGAAAGGCAATTGTAGCATTCAAACATGTAAAATCCCAGACAAGTTGGCACGATAATAAAGACCTACCCATTTCACCAAAGGAAGAGGATTATCTTAAGCGTTAAGTGCTGTGATACGCCAAGACTTGATCTCTCCAGTACAAAGCTTAAGTAGACAGCTTTATTTATTTAGCTGTAGGAGTTGAGAAAATTCACGATGATGGACCAACTTTCTCTAAGAGAAGTAAGAGGAAATGTCGTAAGACTTTATGGGATGGCACCAGACAGCTTGGAAACTTTGGTCTTATGTATATGGCCGATGATTATTCCGCATAATACTAATCATGATTCATGACGTGTAGAAATACAAAATAACAAAACTCCAATAAGGTATTCTTGCTCACTAGTCTTATCGGTTTTTTTTTGAGGTTCTGCAGAGCTTTTATAAATATAGATGTATGGTAAAATATCAGAGCACGTCAAAACAAGGAAACAATTCAAGAATGCCTAACTTATACGACGACTGCCAACATTATGGTGGGAGGAATCCTCTTTTTTCCATGTGACAAAATGCTATTAAACCCTGTTTATCATGTTTACACATGATGACACACGAGCGTCATCGACCTCTTATAGCCATCAAGGCCACATAATCAGTGAGAATGGGAGAACCACAAATTCCTTACCCTTCTCATTTGTTTAACGGTGCTCAGTGTTCGTTGTCCACGACATCACGTCCATAGTCTTTTCTTAGACGTCGTTGTCAATTATGTGACACATGCGTAATCCATGGATAACCAAAAAGCCATGCAGAGAAATCTCTAAATGCACAAGCCATTAAAAGTATACCTGGCTTCCCTGGAAGATGGGGTTAACGCGCCAGCGCGGTGTAAAGACTTAGGTGCCTATCACAAAAGCGGTCGCTGTGGGTTCAAGCCCAACTCATGCTGGTTTCCTCTCCGGCCGTAGTTTTGATGTCTAGCAACCTGCGGATGTTCGTGGGTTTCTACAGGGTTCTGCCCGGTTTCCTCCCACCATAATGCTGGCCGCTGTCATGTAAGTGAAATAATCTTGACTACGGCGTAGAACACTAATGAAATAAATAAAAAAATTGAATTAAAGGTGTATCAAACTGATAAGAGACAAGGTTCAACGAACCTCAGATTACATCAGCGGCGCTACGAACGTCGTCGGCCGTCTATTAATATCAGAATTCAGGTTTTAAGACAACATGGCAATGAGGGTTTAGTCTGAATTAGAAGTGGTTCATGTGAAAGATACGCCCGTTGTACATTATCACTTCAGATCAACATATATATATCCACCTGTCAATAAAAGAGGAATTCATTCGGGTTGAAAGAAAAGACAACTTAAAAGTTTCGTCCACAGGGTGATAACAAATGGAGAACTATTCGCTGCTTAACTAACTTGCATCCTCGCTACCTTGCCACTCGGATGCCTCACAATCTTGCCTTGTAATAAGCAGACAAAACAAACAAACGAAACATAATGTATTATTTAGTTATTTATTTACTTGATTGGTGTTTTACGCCGGACTCAAGAATATTTCACTTATTTACGGTTGGCAGCATTATGGTGGGAGGAATCCGGGTAGAGGGGAGGGGAGGAATCCGCAGGTTACTGGCGGACCTTCCCACTTGCGGCCGGAGAGGAAACCAGCATGAGCTGGACTGGAACTCACAGCGACCGCATTAGTAAGAGGCTCTTGGGTTAATACGCTGGTCTATCGTGCTAATCTCCTCGGCCAGGGAGGCCCCGCCATAATGTATAATAGGATACACTTAATTCATCTATCTTCGGGTTTACGTCGAGAATTGTCAAATCTAGACTTGTGTGCGCGGTATGGCCATCTTCCCCCCAAAAAGTGGGCTAGGTCTTATTTTCAAATCTAAAGAAAGTGTTTTCATTACAAATGGGCATAGCCAAATCAAACATGGAGTATAAAGTTTGAAATTTTTCATTTTGACATATTTCCTGACGTAATTTCATTACTATTCAAGATGGCTAACTCCACAGAGCCGTCGTTTGTAGATCCCGAATGTGTGATGTAGGCCTACAAAGTACTCTACGAGTGACAAACATAGATCTCAGAGAAAGCAGATCGAAACATTATTCAATGCATATTATTCAAGGCATATCAAAGTTGACACGATTACTCTTCTGCCAATTAGATACAGAAAAAGTGTAATATTTCACGACTTTATATATGTCGACGAGGTGTATGTCTGGTTCCTGACATTCCTCTCAGTTAACTTTGATGAAAGAGTGTGAAAGAGTATTTGTAAGAATGGTCTTCAGTATATATATATATCTATATTTTTCGGAATTGAAATTTTTTTTATGTACAGTGTGGACTATCACTTGACATTCTTTTCATCTGTGCTCTAATTCCTTCTATCAAGTATGATAAACCAAAATTTTAATCATATTCATCTTTTTCATTTATTTTTAAATATTATCATAATTCCGAATTGGAGCAAATGTTTGAATATGAACAATATATTTACATTCACTTACCAAAATTTGATGCAAAAATGATACATACCATTATGTGGTTCCAAACACTCATCATGTCATTTACACAGAATACTTTCGAATGACTTTTTTCTACTTAGAGCAAAATCGAAAACACGATTAAAGCACTACATTTTTACACTCTCTGATCTGAAGTTTACATCAATTTTATGTTTCCTTTTCCTTAAATGTGTTGGAATATGATTGCGATTATCTCGCGTTTGATGTTTACTAGTTCTTCTTGAGTATTGTAAGCACCACACATCATTTCTGTCTGATTTATTCTGTGTTTTGTGTGTAGCGTTCTGGGCATTTAGCATTAGTTGTATAGATGGGCCCTGTGATATCACGTTCTTGGTTCCAGCGGAAATTGACTGATGGGATAAGACCCCACTGGCCTTTGTTCCGGTTCATGACAGGTGAGTATTGTTCGGCTGTTTAGGTCAAACGGCTTTCTACACCTGATACACCCGCACTGGGTAACATTGACGAATGTTTTGCGCACTATGTGAGGAAATGCGCATTGATAATACTTCGCGAAACTTTTTACACCACAGCTTTAAAATCAACCATGCTGAACTTCATTCGTTGAACCGCACCTGTCAAGAAATAATTCGCAAAACATTATCGACCAAAATGATTCACTGTTCAAAACTGAGAGCTAGTTGTTAATATCAATGAATTCTATGATAGAAAAAAATTCACTATCGATTGGTCTTTGATTCTTTGCAAATATGCAAGCGGGTGGGTTGTATTATGGGAAAATCCCAAAATAAGAAAGACAAACTTGACAAGAAAGACTCTCTGTATGACTCAGTAGGAAGTACGTGCTCAGCCCATCACAATTACTGCTAAAGGAAGAAGAAAACAAAGAAACAAGTAGAACCGGTTAGGTCTAAAAGGTTCTCATTATTGCATAGTGCAAATGGCTGGATCATACAGCACAAGATGGGCCTAAAAACGGAAGTTTTGTTTACGTCTTTGTTTCATGTGTTCATATCTCAGATTCGGCTGCTTAAGTGAATGTGCAGTATTTCGGAATGTTTGAGCTGACTACAACACTGGATTTGCGCAAAATATTGCATCTGGAAACAAGTATTTTAGAAGCATTAAACTGTGAAACCAAGGCATGTTTCATGTCGGTTTGAGCTGACAGAATAGCTGGGTTAAATCTATACCAAAACTAAAAAGACATGATTTTTTCCAAAATGAGTGAAACAATTGAGAGAACTTGGCTTCACTATGAAAAGTTACTGATCATGTATTAAGTTTCAATTTACAGTACAATAAACACGCATATGCATCTGGAAAGTCAGGTACACTGCCCAAGTCCAAAATAGGACCAAAACGTTGGAAATGGATGAAGCAGCTCGAAAATTTGTCGGTATCATGTAGATATTTGACAGCTTAAAGAATTCAGTATGGACAAATTACGTGAATTTATTTTCACAAACCCGCCTCTTGGAATAGTAAACCGTTACAAAAAAGGATAATAAGGGTAATACCATTCAAATAATGAGTATTCTTCTTTAAAAGATTTTCTTATTAAATTGTAGGCCTAATACCGTAACTTTAACCTAACACTTTTTACTTGAAATATTAATTTTCTACTTCATTCCCTCTAAAAAAACACTTTTTTATTTTAACATTCTCTCTTCTACAGCAAGTTTTTGTCCTGTCCATGCCCTGTATTCACATTATATTTTAAAACTGTCACTGAAATGGTTATGTTTATCTCAAAGAAACACAAACAAACAAACAAGAACAGTACAAATGTATTTTACTTTGCTTCAAATATGAACACTCGAAGTTATCCCACTTTATACGTCATGCAAACAATAACTTATGAACACATGTTTCGCCCTGCTTTTTTCACAGCTAAATACACTCTACTTCTAAATTTTCTTCTGACTAGAAATCTTTACCACGCAGTGCCTTCTCAACCTTAGGCCTATAACATTGGCAATGCTGTACTACTGATTTATCAGCAGAAGAGACGTGAGGACTACAGGCAGCGCCATCTATGATGTTACTTTCACATAGCTTAACTTAGTTTTAACTAATGACAATGGCCTTTCTCTAAGTGAATGATTCTTACCCTGCATGCTACCAAGGGTAATGAATAGAAGGTAATACTTGACCCTAGTGCGATATATGATGACCCAGTTTTTTGTTAGCGCAAAAATAACATGAGTATCTGTGGTGTAGCTGGGAAACGGAAATTGGATCATACATAATGACACGACAAGGATCAATCGGCCGAAAAACGTTTATAATCTGTGTTGAAAGGTTAACTTCACGAATTGAATTTCGCAGTTTTGATAACCCAGGAATAACATGCTCTTCGTATAATTTTCAGGGAGGCTCTTGGAGTTTTTATTTCTTGTCCAAGAAAGTCAGAGTTCATGAAAAAAGTTTGAGTCGGTCCGAATTTAACGAGTGGTAAATGATTTGAGTCGTATTTCATCACTTAGTTACCTTGTGCTATACAGTGAGTATGCTGGAAAGGGGCTTACCCACCCCAACAGAAGACTAACTTCAAAGATGCTAAAACACACAGCGGCAGTAGGCCTACACTCTAAAACTGGAACTACTTTGGTGACAGTTCTGACTACCTCAGAAATACCCTCATAGGACTGCCCGCTTCGCTTCCAGATCCGAAAAATCAGAACGCTTTTTTGTAAGGTGAACCTCATTGGTGGTAATAGACATATTATAGAGTTATCCGCTTGAGAGCAGCGAATTTTCTCCGCTGTGACGGGCTGACTGCCGTGAAATAAGGATTGCTTACGTACGGTGAAGCACCTAAAGGGTGCCTTATAAGTTAAATGACTTACTTATGTACTCGCTTGTCCGGTGTCCACATACCAGCTTATTAGCGCATTATCCTTCTCACTACTATGTGTTACGAACCCCGTTTTTAAAATGTTGTCTTGTATACTTTTATTTGTTCTAACGGGGTCAGTGTCTGACCTACAATTTTCCCTCTGTGTAGGGCATACGTTGTAACGTGCATTGTAATTCAGTCCCGTGTTCCCGAGGTTTATGTGTTCATGGGTTTCGTGTCATTGCAAATAGAGCGTACATTCTGGAAAGATGTACCCATGTTGTAATCATGTTTACGATCAAACCATTCAGGCTTTTCTTTACGTTACTCTGTAAATATAACCTACGAAGTTGTAATGCTCGCAGTCATTTTACTTATGTCCACTTGAGAGCACATTTACTCTCGTCCATTTAGAAGGATTTTGAGAGATTTGGAGTTAACGGCTTTCACGCCTTTCGACGTAGGTCATTTTGTACCCCACTTTTCTGTACCCAGCACTTTGTGAGTTTGTGTTTTGCCTCTTGCTATTTTTCTGACACGTTATTTTGGAGCTTGTATCGCTCATTGTCTCTTTGTCTCTACGTACATTTCATACCAGTTTAGCCTGAGAGTGACTTTGTGAATATTTCCGAGGACTGAAACATACATCGTCAGCTCAGCATCACGGACGCTATTGTCAACCCGTCCGCCGAGGAATGTTGCACCTTGCCGGAGAGTTGGATGTATACCATCGTAGGCGCACCGTGCCCACAGCTGTTTATCACTTACAGGACTGTCATCCTTCGATTTGAGAATGACTGTGGATTCCATATTTACGGGACTGACTTGCCTTTGGAAGCCGGAATATCCTATACGGATTTGGAAGCTTTCATCTGTAAGAAAATATGTATTTTTGTAATTATCTGTATTGTTTTTACATATTATTGTCAGTTGTACTATTTTTCTATTTTGTTCAAATATATGTATTGAACTTAGTCAAGCGTCTTCTTGTTTCTTTGTTTGATATTGTGTAAGGCCTATCGCTCTCTGAGAGTTGAACAAGCCATTTGCTTTTCATTTTTCCTCTCCTATTGTTGTACTCTTACACTTGTGATATATTAACATCATGTCCACATTATTTCTTTAAATAGTTATTACAATATCTGTGTATTATATTTGAATGACCTGGTACCATGTAACATGTCTGTAGTCAGGGTAGTTTCATTCGACCACCTAAAGTTCTCTACATTAGACCCACCCTAAATACCTTCGTGCACCTCTATTATTTCTTTTTTTTTTCAACCTTCTCCACTGCACCAAACTTTGTATTGCACTCATCAAGGACAGTCAGCACTATATATGAGCTGCGCTCATAGCTAACATTGAAAAATAAAGCTTATATATAATATCTTATTATGTATCACCTTCATTATTTGTACTAAATATTCCAGGAATGGATATTTTGGGATAGAACGTCTTCCTGACTTTAATCCCGCCATTGTCCAACTTTTTGTAATGTATATAAGCATGTGTTTGAAATTATGGTGAATAAATCGAAGCAACTGAGGTATACATCTAACGAATAAACTGGCAAGGTAAACACTTTGGATATTGATTCAGGTGAGTGGAACATTCAACATGGGGGTGTAAGTTACAGCTATTTATATGTATTGGCATGAACAGTTTGAATACTTACTGAGGTAAAGTGACAAGACCGGATTTCACTGGTCACATGGCCATTTACCAACTATCACACTGTCGTCGCTGTTCTGGTGTTACTGTATATGCTATGGGCCTTTTATACTGCATGCCTGCACAAATCAAGATTCTCCTGGTGGGCTAAGCGTCCCTGAGGCCTGTTCATTTGCATCGTTTTCATGTCGCCGTTTGTTCTATGTCATGATGCAGCACTTCGACTAATTCTGGACCAGGGAAGTCTAATAAATTGCGATTAACATCATTACATGTTTTAACTAAGCCATGGCCCCAAGGGGCGTGTAAATTGTTTCTGTTTATGTATTTAAATGAACAGTTAGAATAAAACTATAACTGAGGTAAATTGACACGAGACCAGGTTTCACCGTATCATCATTTGACGTGTGGTACTATGAAAATGTCATCGCTGCTCTGATTTTAATCTCAGTGCTGTAAATTTGATGATATTCCTTGCTTCCTTCTGTTATCGCTTAAAGCTATTTTCTGGTTATCTTAGCAAGGAGTTTTCCTAATTTCTTTCTGCATACACATTTCTTTTAGTTTTTTTGCTGTTTGTATTGAAAACAGATTGTCTATGCTTTTTGCCCCGAAAAATCCAGTTGGCTGGACGGCTGGTATAAGAACGTTTCCCCGCCACGATGAAAATCGTCACGTGTTGTTCTGTGTCTGCTATTACACAGTCGTCGCTGTTCTGGTTTTGGGCCCTTCTGTGGTCGTTTATATTGTACCGCCACCTTGCAGATTTGACCATGACATATTGGATTAGATCTTGCTATTAAATTTCTTCTCTTTACATCAGTATATAGCGTTAGGAGAAAAGGGGCGAAATGTAAAAATTTGTGTTCAAATGTCACGATATTTTCATATCACAGTAATAGAATTACATTCGGAGATATTGTGACGAATGCGGATATGTCGCAAGGTCTGTCTGATCACGACAATGACCTATTGGTTAACAGATATAAGTTTGAGCCTCTTTCCTGAGAGACAACGGCAGTCAGAGATAAGTATATACAGACTGAAATAACACTTGCTGCAGACAACCAATATCTCCGCCAGCTGACGTGACAAGGAATACTTTTCAGACTATGCCCATATTTTCATTGAGCGTGGTTAGCAAAATCTGGCCATATTAAAATATCTTTATTGAAATTTTCCCGGAGATTTTTTCATCGTATTGAACAGCTATTTTCGCTCGAATCACTTAATTGAATGACATAGTTTTGCGACATATTGTATTGTCCATCGACTTGCACGACTAAATCTTTAAAGTCTTGGTTTTGTCCAGTGCGTTGTTATATTTTTCTGCATCTATTTGCATATTGGGAATGATATATGTATCTGTCTGTGTATATGCCAATGGTCTTTGCCAATGTGGACATGACAGTGTTAGTTAAATGCTAATTGATGATGTATAACCATACATTAACTTTCTTATGTACAGATTTTCCACGAATCATTTTCCCACAAATTGGAAAGCGCAATTACAAAGTTTATGAAATCATTGACAGTAAATAATAGCACTACCCCTGTATTCTGCGGTGATTGGGCTCTGACAAACAAAATAAGCCCTCGTGGCTCGGCGTAAAATTTTTCCTAGTGTTATCAAGCTATAAATCTGTGGCATTTAGCTGATATAATGACAGCCGGCAATCTGTGCACATTCGCTATTTTCCATTAATATATACAGAGAAATGTGTAACCTATGTAGCTGACATGTAGATATGAACCTCATATAGTCCACTCAGAAACTTGTCCAAAGCTGTTTGAAGGAAAAGACCAAGAAAGTACTAGATCATTCGTGTTCACAGATTATGGTTTGAAAATTTGAAAACCGTCATCAAATGGAGGGTATGACAGATAAGGCATGATTTGGCCCGTAACTCGTCACCATCCCATCTTTTGACTGTACCCATTGCTATCCTTATACACACGAATTCAACTCGATAATGGGTGGTTGGCTATTCCACCTTGTTTTGTCACTGCACAGACCAGAAGGAAGAGCTGACAAGGTGCCACAGTGTGCTGCTTTAGGCTGCACAAACAGCACAGCGAATATAATTGGAAGGAGCACAGCTTGAGCGACAGGCCGAATTCATGCCAATTCAGTCCGCCTCGGGTCGTTCAAATGTCGACGTCTTCAGACATCTATGGAAGCGCACATTGATGGAGCATAGTTTTCTGAGAACATGTACAAAAATTATCGGATAGTGTGTTTAAATCTTCAAACCTTAATCCTATTATGTTATACTTCCTAGATCGTTTCCTTTAAAGCTTAGGGAAATACGTCTGCATGTGTTGAGCAGTGACCTAATGGCTGTATTTCGGAATAAATGTTATTGAGATGTAAACGCCAAGGGAAATGTCTTGGTGTCGAATGTTTGCATGTTTCACGAATTTCTGTCCTTGAATTTAGGGAAGTTAATTACACAAATCCCGTCTGAGTGTGACAATCAAAAGGGTTTTTAAAAAACCCTCAAAACCGGAAGCTTTGGATTTATGTCTATTGTTGCTCGGCGATTACGAATTTGACGGCTGACTCCAGTAATTCCAAGTCAATAAATAAAGAGACAAAAGACAGAATTCACGGCGACAAGGCCTTTTTCTCACACAAATATTTATGAAGAATTTGATTCCGTATGCATAAGAAAACATACTGGAGCAGGGCTGTGATATATGACACTATCAAAGTCCCAGTTTTTGTCAAATTGTCAGAATTTTCATGCTCAATATACTGGGCATGAAAACTGCATCAGTGGCAATCTACAACAATGTCTCAAGTTGACAAGACTATAGGTCGTTATTCATACGTAAGGTGTTGGATTGCAATTCCAAGGCTACACTTGGTAAAGTTTCAAAGACAGACACTTCGTAGCTAACTGCTATATCTTGACACATACATAGTCCTGGTAAACATGGGGTTTGTCCTCAGTAACAAGAAGTAAAACAAAAGTAGCCAGTTTCAAGGCAAAATAACGCTTTATTCTGTGTTCGTCGGGAACAGGACCTTCATACGACAAGTAATAAAGTGACAATGGGTTTGAGAATGAAGACCTTAATGTAGATATTGGAGTCCAGTGTGGACGACATAACAACAAATCCGATCTATCTGTCATGCAGGACATTGATTGTTTTACAATCTTTTTGCGAAAATTGCATATTTTCCTTCTCTAAAAAAGTCATTCCGGCCGATAGGCTTTCAGTCACTGGAACACACGAGATGTTGATTCAATCCCAGACTCTGACACACGAGGTGTTGGGTCAGTTCCACCCTCGGGCATCATGTTTTGGTTCAGTTTCAGCCTCTTACACACATCGTCCCAACCTCTGATTTTTAGTTTCTAAGTTCCTTTTGATTTATTATCCAGGGTCTATGGTTGTGGCACAAAGTAGTCGAACGAAGTTGTTTTTAAGTTCCTCTAGGTTAGTGGGGCACCATTTACCTTTAGATTGGTTGAGGATTACTTGCGTTTTGGTTGGTTTGGGATCACTTGACTTTAGGTAGATTGAGGATCATTTGACTTTAGGTTGGTTGAGGATCATTTGACTTTAGGTCGGTTAAAGATCATTTGACTTTAGGTCGGTTAAAGATCATTTGACTTTAGGTTGGTTAAAGATCACTTGCATTTAGGTTGGTTGAAGATTGCTTGACTTTAGGTTAGTCGAGGATCGCTCGTCTTTAAGATGGTTGAGAACCACTTGACTTTAGGTTGGTTTAGGATCATTCGACTTTAGGCTGGTTGAGCATCACTCGACCTTAAGTTGGTTGAGCATCACTTGTCTTCCGCCACTGTAACATACACACTGAATTTGATGTTAGGTTGAAACCACGTGCGTCACAGATAAGGATGATCATCAGATATTTTATCAGAGCCGGTGTTTGCTCCAGAAACTCCAGATTCCTTTACCCTGGCCCTTGTCGAAAGTATAAATAAAATAAAACGAATCTTCGTTGCCTACCCCTGTTGTAGTTTAGCAAATATGATAATAGCGTCGTTTGATTTGCTTGTTCTGTCAGGGAAATAATTATCGTCTGCCTGTCCGATGAGAAAAACACTAACACGAAACTGGAGTTGAGAAGAAAGACATTGATTGAAATGCACGGCAACCAGACCTATATTTCAGTTAGCTGTTGTGTCTACCACACGCGCCCTGGTCTGTTTTGAGCTTCGTGTTAAACTGAGAACATCTGTGTTATTGCTTTTGGAAGGTGTTCATATATCTGGGATGAAAATCGATAATGCATCTTTGACACGCTCAGCATTTATCTACTCTTTATACAATTATACGGAGAAAGGTTTTTCAGTTGACTTACGTATCAGACGTGCCAAAAGCTATCATGTACACTTCGGCCACGAAGACCGTTGCGCGCAAGTTGACGCCTTGATCTCATTAATGTATGATCTTCCCCTAAAATTTACGGCTGTAGAATATGTTATCACGCGATGTTCCAAACAGTGATAAATGGAGACAAGGTTGCACCAGGCCAGCTGAATAATTTATAATACTTCTTTCTTTACCATATGTGATTCGGGGATTTTTCGACCTAAATGGTGCAAATCCTCTCAGACATTTCTGTTAGCATATCAGATTCATGGGACTTATGCCGGCGAAACACTTCCCCAACTATTAACGATATCAAATCATGTTTGTGAGATGTTAACATCAATGGCAAACACAATTGTACTTTTGCAGCGTTTTCTGCATACCCAATGGTGTCAATTGACTGCGTCTCGTGCAGTAAAGGATTGCAGAGTCCATTTACCAGACGAAGAAAGTCTTGCGTAGGCGAGTTATTCATGCTAATACCGTTCTAAATGCACACCTGTTCAGTGTATATGGTGCTATTGTAAATTTTCTATTTTCATTTGTACGTTGTCCTAAAGATTTTTTCACTGCTAAAACTGCTAGCTGTTAGGAGTTCGGGGGATAGAAACCCAAGACTGAGAATGGAAGTGACTTGACTTTTATACGTCAAACTTTTTTGCCTGCTCGATTTTGGGAAGAGACGTAACTTTCATACCTCAAACTTTGTTGCTTGGCCGAGTTTGGGAAGAATCTTAATTTTTACTCCTTGAACGGTTGCTTGGGCCGAATTTGGGAAGAAATTTGACTTTTATACGTCAAATTCTGTTGCCTTCTCGAGTTTGGGAGGAAACATAACTTTTAGACCTAATGCTTGGACCGAGCCTAGGAAGAAACTTGAATTTTACACCACAGACTTTGTTGTGTGGTTAGAAATTGGGAAGAAGCTCGACTATCACACTTCAAATTGCGTTGACTCCCACCCATCAAACTTTGTTATGTCAAATTTGGGAAAATACCTGATTTCACACCTCAAATTTTGTTGCCTGAAATGATTTTGGGTAGAAACTTGACTTTCACCAGTCAAAATTTGTTTTCTAGACCAAGTTTGGGACGGAACTTGACTAAATTTCGTTGCTTAGCCCTAGATTTGAAACCATTTCCCTGTTGTGGGATTCGACATGAACTGTGTATACACAGGAGCTTAAAGTGTGTTGTAGCAATTAGTACACACGTCTGTTTACAGAGAATGGAAACTTAGCTTGATTTTTAAAACTAGGGACAACACATTGCTTGAAATGGTGGTCCAATTTCACTCTATCTATATACAGTTTTTGTGTTATCTAACCACCACTGGACACTGTCTGGATATTGAAATAAACATAAGCACATTTGTGGAAGAGGCTGATGTTCCCCTTCCCTTGAACAATAATGGCACAGTTTGGAATCTTGCGCTCTCCACGTCTTCAGACTTGTAGATTTTTTCCGGTACCTGGGGAGACGAGGCTTTATATTAGGCTCTTCCAACACTCCCGGATCAGTTGATCTTAGTCACATTGCGTAAAACAAGTAAATCCAAAAATCTGACTCCCACATGAAATGTTACTGGTCGTGCTTTTGACTGGTAGTTATGTTTTTGCCAGCGTTTACTTGTTTGTCTCTCTGTCTGTCTGTCAACCAGAAGTGCAAATTGTTGTCTCTGGTTTCTTATTGGGGATTTTGTGTATTTAGCGCTGACGGAGTTTCACAATTTTGGCTTGCCTTCCAGTTGTCTTAAAAGTTATCCTTGGTGCATTTGTAATTAAATTTACATATAAGCATGCAAGAATATTTGCTATCCAAAAACAGGTCATGTATAATTTTCTTAATTTACTTTTCCAAAATTGTTTAAATTGACCACGAAATCCACTTGGACGTGCTCAGACTTGTAAGCTGCTGACGTCACGAGGTGATAGGATAGAGCAAAATCAATTCGATCAGTATTACCACCACGTGGTTAACACTAAACTTACAGGTGGTTTTTCGTGCCTAATAATTGTGGAAATGCGATTTCTGAAAGTATCCGTGCCTTTTTTTATTTGAGAAACATGAAACATATGTACAATAGGCCTATATTTGAACAATGCGAAAATTGTCATTCTATTAATGTCAAGTAGTGTCTCATGATACATGTACTTGTGAAAGTCGACTTATACGGCAAATAAATCATAATGCATGTTCTGTAAATGATCATGCACATGGTGAACTGTAAGCTATGCCACATGGATGCCCGATTAAATCAGCTGGCCCGAGAGGTAAATACTGTTATCGCACTCATCGGTGTGCTGCGGCCTCCGAGGGTTGGTTTTCCTTGTCAACATCAGGATACTTCATCATGTTCATCTATTGTGCAGCTGGTGGAAGTAGTTCGCTAAAAAATCTAAACGAAATAGCAACACTATGTAGTTTCTCGAAAGAGGTTTCACGCCCAATGTGCGTTGAGCTTATCACTCCGACCGAATTTCAAGATTTCACCAAATTTTGCTCTGCTTAATGCCACTTCCTTGTCCTTAGGCCAACTAAGCAACCGCTGATGTGTAGATGTATACCCCAACAACACATCGACGTGGCATGATGGCTTAAATGCGCAGGAACAATATTGAGATTTCTAAGTTTTATTGAGGATGTTATTTGCTGGTAAATGAATAAAAGTAACAAAATGGCGGTTCCCACGTTTCCAGTTTGAAGTATCATTTATTTTTATCTGTACTTAAAAAGGGAATGTTTAAATATCAATATCTCGCGAACTACTGTGTCTTTTTTGTAAATAAAAAGTCATTTTATGTGGATTTTTGCCCTGTGTACACTGATCAGCAAGAAGCGCCTGTGTTGGACATTGGCTTTAAGAACATCCGGGGAACCATCTGGAGTGCGGGTAAATTTCGTTTGACCGCGTCTTGATCCATATTACCGCCTGGTATATTGCGTGACGAGAAAAGTGTACTTTCCGCTCTGTTTTCGTAAACAGATATACATTATTCCTGTTTCCGTGCTTTCAGACCCAACTGATTTAGAACTGCTGAAAAACAAAGCCAGAACAAGGGTCGTCGTTGCTCTTACAAATACATAAAAATATGCTATGTAAGCCATAATACATGAGTGGAGCACCTGTGTTTTGCGTATGGTCCAGGTTATAACTTATTACTGAGGACATAGATTTAGCATATAAGGAATAGGTAGATTTCCATCTTGATATTTGGATAATCTACTAAAAGTGACGAAAGCGATCTATGGTGAAACATGTATAAGCTACATCGCGCAAATGTCGTTCCCAAAACTTGGACGAAAAGAGAATGATGGTCCTGTACAAGTATATACAATATTTTACCTAAGCGAACAGACGATAATCTGTTTTTATGATCAGTTCAAACTAGATAACTTAGACAGAAGAAAATCAGTGGAAATTTTAGAATTATATTTGATATTTATTTGTTACGCGAGTGCAGGGTAAAGATCCAGGTGCCTCTCACCAGTCGGAGTTCAAGCCCAATTCATGCTGAATTCCTCTCTAGCCGTACGTGGGAATGTCCGCCAGCAACCTGCTGATCGTCTTGGGTTTTCCCCGGGCTCTTCCCGGTTTCCTCCCACCATAGTGCTGGTCGTCGTTGTATAAGTGAAATATTCTTGAGTAGGGCCCAAAACACCAGTCAAATAAATAACACGTTAATACAGTGACACGAACCGCGCGATGCTCAGACAACACGAAGCGCTAAAAGTATCATTAAAGATGTTCTTCTAGCTACATGAAACCGTGCACTATTAGATTAATGTATTAACAAATTATTGAACACGCACAGAGTTTTGTATCAAACAGGGAGATAACTATGAAAGTGAGTTATCTTCCACGCACTGAACACAATACTATAACATATCTGCTGTAATACTGATTTATATTTCGACAAATAATCAAGCACAGCTAATGAGATAAAAAATAATACACCTTTATAACACAGAAGCAAAGGCGACTTGAGCCAATTCGTCATAAATACAGATCTGATTCTGATATACAACGAAGTACCTATCTCTTTTTAGACTCTTGTCTAATCTGACCTGATTATTGTTCTCTTGCAACCCATGAGTAATACAAACCATCCACGCGAAGGCTGGAGTGTATAAAACACTACACAGCTTTCGTCTGAGTTATAATAGCTGGAAAAGGCTCCGCATTATTGACAAGTTACATTGCACGATCACAGAGGTCAGCCAATGTTGAAATGTCCATCTACTATCTACTCCGTCATTCGCGTGAACACAGATATGAATATCCCAGAAAGAATCATGGTTAAGGTAAAATCCTACATTAAATTGGCTTCATTGAGTCTGGCTGTGCGGGGGAACGGGTGGTGACAGTGACACACTGTCTAGGCCAACACTAGCCTGAAAAAGAAGAACCGGTAATGGTTATAACGCTATTAGGTATAACCACGTTTTATTACACTCCGAATGAATTCTTGCCAATGTTATGTCATACACATCGCCACTCGAAGTCTCATTAGGTTGCCTGTCTCCAAATTGCATAAGAGAATATTCCGATCTCATTTATTTTTTGATTATATATTAATGGAGAAGCACAGCTTGCATTTCATCTGATAAATACAGAGATTTCATATCTCTGTCAGACGTACCTCGGAATGAGGAGTATTTATTTTCGGATGGTAAGCCGCCCGCCTATAAAATCGTAAAGATGATTTTCTCCGCAAGTATACATTTTCTGTGTCTTTACTTCAGTGAAGGTGGCGCCAGTTACGGGAGAATATGTCTGTATGAAGTTTTTGAAATGGGCCCTGGTGTCGAGTCTGGCTAATCGGTTGTCAATGGCCTTGTCACCACTAAACCGTCTCCTTCTATGTTGTAATCCTCCCACGCCCTCCTCCCACGTGCTTACAAGTTTATACACTAGCGTCTGTAATAGTTCGGGAAACAGTGTTCCTGTTTTGGTTTTTTTTTTGTTGTGGTGTTGTTGGGGTTTTTTTTCAGTTTTTTGTGTGTTTTTTTTTTCTTTTTTCAAGGTACATGTTTTTTTTCTTCAGAATTTGTAAGTTAACATGACTGTTCCAAGCTGAACTGACCACATAAGTACCATATAGGCTGTCACAAAAGTGACACCAAGGCTGAGATTTTATCTTTAAACGTCTCTTATGTCCAGAGGGGGATAATTAATTTATTAAGTCATTTCAGTGAAGTTACACAAGGAGACAGTCAGAATGTTAGTAATAATGGAGTAAGCAGCGGACTCGCATTCCCCCATCACGCTGATATCCGGGCAGAGATAGATACGAACAAGAGACTACACAACTGAAACTGGCGTTTCTTTAATCGGACAGGCACTCCATTACCTACCGAATAATGGGTAGTTGTATTAAAGTGAAAATATTCACATGTACTGATTTGCAAAGTGTCTCTGTCGTTCAACACATAAGGGAGTAAATGAACATACTAGCACATTTTCAGTGCACTGAAAACCAAGAATTCTTTACACTGGAGTACATTATTATACGAGAAAACTTCGCTATTTCAGTTAATATAATTTTTGTGACTTTTTAGATTTAACTCTGGCGAATTCTTTTCAAAGAAGAGCTAAAGAATAGATGTGTAATTTGGCCGCCATATACATATATACAAGTTGCTTGTGGTGGTATGTCACAGTAGGTCTACCACAAAAGTATTTCGTAATATAGGCCTTTATATATTTTTAGTTGAACATATAGCATTACTTATCATTTACTTTTATTTATTTGATTGGTGTGTTGCGCCGTACTCAAGAATATTTCACTTATGCAACGGTGGCCAGTATCATGGTGGGAGGAAACCGGACAGAGCCTCGGGGTAATCCCATGAGCATACACAAGTTACTGGCAGCTCTACCCACGCACGACCGGAGAGGAAGCCAGCATGAGCTGGGGTTGAACTCACAGCGACCGTATTGGTGGGAGGCTTCTGTGTGATTACGCTGAAGCCGACAGTTCTCTCACTTGTTCTCCAGCGAGTTCTGTGTAGCAGCTTTCCTCCCATGACAGGTTAGCTGTGGCTATTTGACTGTGTGCTTGATGTTGGCGAGCGGCCGTAATTTTCTCCCAGCCGAACGCTGCGTAAATCATTCAATTGTTTTGTATAATTAAATCGATTTTCAGTACTGTGTGCATATACATCACAAGGCCACGTGAGAATTGTTGATTGCCTTTGGCATTGGTGAGGTCGTCATGCATTGATCTAAGTCAACAACTACCAGATTGCCATCGTTTTGTCTCATTATTAACGCTGTCTGCTCGTACTAGCAAGTGTTTATTATTCATTATGCGTCTTTTCCAACCTCAGAAACAGTAACTGCATTTCATTTGTTCAAACATGGACTGAGACCTTTACGACATTGGCACACGTAATAAGTTTTTTACTCGTTATAGAGTCAAATTACATTTCAATAGAAAATAGTCCGACATAGCAGAACTCACACAGTGTACAGCTGCATGTTATAAATACACACACTGCAGACAATGGAACATTAGTTTACAACCCTGTGCTACATGTTAATCGTGAAGAATCGTTAAAGAAATACCGATGTCCATCAACATAAATATTTAAGGTGTAGTGCAGCCCGCTAATTTGCAAACCTTAAATCCCAGAGCTTTGTTAGCGTTTAACCGGTTAAACTGCCTCTAGTATGTTGATCCTCTTGGCTAGGACATCTTCAGACGTGTCTCGTTCCATTGTCGACGTCTCGAATAATTATGTATAATTCACAAGTTTTTCTTTATCAGTGACTTTAAATTTCTGATAATTCCCTAGTCGCGGGGCAGAATAATGCTGGTGGTGTTGGGAGGGTATTCGTCAAAGTGATGCTGGATGGGTGCGCTGTACAGTTGTCCAGAAGTAGACAAATTTTCTCCTTTTTATGGTCATTTCCCTGTCAAACGTACGTCTGACACAGTTCCTTAGTCATCCGTGCATGTTTGCCATCTTCATAGTGAACAGGTAGGGTTTTAGTCCCTCTGAAAGACCTGGGCTTTTGGATTTTCCAATCACCATGAACTGACGTTTGTCAGTTCCTGTCATGTTAGCACAAATGAACACCTTTTTTGTCTGTAACTCTCTTCCCTTGTAAGGGCACCACGGTCAGATAGGAAAAATGATAAACAAATGGCTTGTTCAACTCTCAGACAGCGATACGCCTTGGAAAAGATGAAACAAAGAAACACGAAGATACTTGAATAAGTTCAATATATATATTTGAACAAAACATACAAATAGTACAACTGACAATAATATGTAAAAACAATACAGATAATTACAAAAATACATAGTTTCTTACAGACGAAAGCTTCTAAATCCGGATAGGATATTCTGGCTTCCAAAGGCAAGTCAGTCCACGTAAATATGGAATCCTTAGTCATTGCGAATTCTCAAATCGAAGGATGACAGTCCTATAAGTGACAAACAGCAGATTGCACGGTACGCCGACTATGGTATCAAAAAGGTAAGGCCCAAAAAAAAATCCTGACTTCCAACCTTATCGGCTAGTTCCCTGGCCTTGGTGCAAAGTATGGGGCCACTGATTGGCACGTCATGTGATTTTATCATGATATACCGGCGAATCAGTGCTGGTTTGGCAATGCTGATCTGGCAGTTGTTCACATAACACAAGCGTTCCTTCCATGGCTTATAAAACTCTCAGAAACTTTAAGTTTATGAACTGTTGGACACGATGCATAACATTATATGAAGGCATGTTCATTGCTATAAGCTACGTAGCCGTAAAAGTGACATGCTGCGAAAGAAAAATATGATAATAAAAAACAAACACATTATTAAAATTTTCCCGTGTGTGTGTTTTTAATAAAAGTACAGATCTTCACTAAGTCGTGCTCTCGAGAAAACTGACCAATAGAAACTCACAATTACTTCGTGAGCACGACTGCGGACGACTTGGAAAAGATGCCGTGCGCACGACTTATTAAAACACACATACACAAGGGACAATTTAAATACTGTGTTTTTCTTTTTTTTTATTACAAATATTTTTCTCTTGTATCATGTCACTTTTGCGGTCGAGAACTAAGCCCGAACACAGCGGAAGTTCATTCATTCATAACTCTAGCCAGACTGATGCCGGTGCCAGCGGGCATGGTGTCCCATCAGCGCAAGGAAGGGTCATTCAGAATGTGATTTTATGTGATTAACCGGAGATTAACACAAACTACAGGGCCAAAAGCCTTACCCTTAAGAGGGGTCCACATATAACCGATTTGCAAATATACGATATAAAAACAATGACACCGAATACAATTTGGTTTTGTGCTGAGGAATCTTTGCATTTAGGCGGAGTCTGCGTTTATCAGGTATGCGATGATTTTGTGGGTTGCACTGTATTTGTGTTGGGCCATGTTCCTACGTGCTCGAGTCGCAGTTCAGCATGTAAAGCGGTAAAAGGCCAAGCCATGGGCAACATGTCTTGTCAAATCCATGTACAATATTATCCTCAAAATTTCAGACAGACAGGCAGACAAATAAACGCGGACAACATCAAATTCTCCCAGTGAGAGGTATGAAAATGTAGCACAACATATGCAGGTGAATATTGTTGTAATTTAAGAGGTAAAAATATGAATATTTTGCTTAAACTTGGCGGCCCTGCTCATCCTAAGACCTATTAATGACTAATGAATTACAATTAACATCACTATACTTTTGTGTTGTTCCACTTAAGCCATGGTAATCGGGGAGGGTATGTTGTTACTATCCACGCATTTACATGAACAGTTAAAATAAAATCCTGATTGAGGTAAATTAACAAGATGTCATACTTAATCGGTTAGCTGTGACCATTTGTTAACAATCACACTGTGGTCGCTGCTCTAATTTTGTTTTCTATGCATGGGTAACCGGTTAACTTCTATGATATGTAAGTACTTATTGTATTACTTACATCAGCATAATTGTAATGCTAATCACATCAAGAATTGTACTAGTGCTTAAGCTAACGCTGACACCTCCGTCCACTGGTATCTAATGAACTTTTTCACAGTAATTTGCTGAATATTCTGATGTAGTGTAGGTGGTGATCTTATTTGAATTAACACCTATTAACAATAGCGATTCACATACTAAATACACATGTAGTTCTCAATCTCCGTGGGCTGTGTTTCAATGAGACACCTTTATCTGACAAAGGAAACGCGGGCAGAAGCGGATAATCTGTAATGTTCGGTTGCAATAATTGTGTTGCATATTTGGAACTGTAGAGGCTCTCCATTCTCTCCTTAAAGGCTTTAGTGAAATGTAGTTTACCGTATGGACGTGTTTCGGTTTTCTGTCGCATGGCTGTGAGTCACCACAAACTTTTGCGAACTGTCAATATTTTGCTGCACAAATGTCTTATAAATACAGATCTGTTGTTTGAGATAGAATCGTGCCATGTAAAGTCCCTAATCATAAAATAACGATTTGCGATTTGCTGCAAAGCGTCCTTTCTGTGAGGAGATCTTTCTGTTATGTAATGGCTACAACCCTGACAGATAGAGAGAATAGGTTCGTATATGACGTGTACATATGTGTGTACTCTCTACCTGCACAACCCTCGAAAGCCAAGCCTCGTAACAGGCGCTAGAGTTTGAACAAACAGGGAAATAAAGCAGTTACGAACAATCGCTGTAATAGAATCGAGATTACATCTGAACATAAGATGCATAGCCTGATATTTATAAATACGGTAATAAGTAATTTAGATCATAAACGTCCATATCAAAATCTAACAGGAAATTACATAACAGATTGACATGTTGCCCTTATAAGGACAGATGCGGTAATTATGCAACAAGAGTTTTACACAACCTGCTTAATGAACAAACGTATAGACGGCTCATTAAGTCTTCCAATGCATCAAAGACCATATTTCGCGATTAATATTCATATGGTAACTTTCCAATTCGTTATAGCTCTGAGATGATTATTTCATCCCAGTCCGTGATCATAAAAATCGCTTGATCCTTGCAATAGTCACATGTATTGCCCTTGCATCACAAATAAAGGAAAAGGAGCATGTCTGTAGCTCTCATCACATCTCACCATTTTCCGCTGTAGTCGGCACTAGAGCCTATACTTCCTGGAGGAGGCCGAAATGGGTCTTCGTCTTAAGACAAGTTATCAGGAAAAGCGGGCCTCTCAGACTCATCCAGTTTCGACGTAACAGGGTTAAATGATAATTTATGCAACTTAATCCTTTGTATTCAAGAACATCAAGTTTTATTACTATAATCTGATGACCCCCAGCTGTTCCAGGAATTTGACGAATAAACTCCACAGAGAATTCTCATGAAAATCAACTTGCAGTAGGCACTCACTCTATTATAGCCACCACAGACATGTTTCGCGAGTCCTGACTGTTGGAATAACATGATCAAACAGGTTTAGGTTACAAAATAAAGAATGCCTTTATGTTCAATTTAGTATTTTTCCAACTGACAACCTTCTTTCCCTAAGGCTCTTACCTGCCCAACTGCAATATTTTCATCTCAAAGAGTTGCTTATGCCTGCAACGCTTACTGTTTCCCATGCACGAAAGCAGATCACCAAAGAAGAGAGTGGAGAAGGCATACATTCAGCACGGAGCATGTCAACACTGACCAAAGAAAGAAAGGTTTTTTTCCCGTTGTATGCTAAAAGTTGCCAATCCCAGACACCAAACAATCTTTGGGCTAGGATTCGGACCATTAAGTGCGTAGCACGTTACCCTAGGCCGATCCTCAGCGACAGTTTGTCAGTTAATTAACATCTACTTTGTTTTTGGCTATTATGTTTAGTCCACAAGCAACGAGGCCTGTGGTTTGTTGGGGTTTTTTTTGGGGGGGGGGTGTTTACATGCTGCATATCATAATAACGTTACAATGGTGTTTATTTGCGTGAAATTATGAACTAAAAAACAACAAGAACAGCCAGCTGCTATCATACATAAATATAGATAAGACACGATGATAATTTCATATAACTGTCCTAATCTACGCATGCCTGTCAGACGAATTGGTGTGGTATAGCAATTTGTTTTATTGATCGTTACAATGAAAGCGCACTTACATGCTGCATATCATAATAACATTACAATCGTGTTTATTTGAGTGAAATGATGAACTAAATAGCAACAAGAACAGCCAGCTGCTATCATACATAAATGTACATATGACACAACGATTATTTCATAAATCTGTCCTGATCTACGCATGTCTGTCAGGCGAATTGGTGTGGTTTAGAAATTTGTTTTAGTAAACCGCCGTGTTCTCAGTCATATAGGGCTACAATTTCAGCGCCTGATATGTTTTTAATCTCGGCAGATAGAGAGTAAAACCGTTTTGATGCCCGTTATATTCTGCACTTAGAATATATATGTCTGGCTAGTTATGAAAACATTAATAGTTTGCACATTTTTTAAAAAGGAGCCAGCTGCCCGCTTTCGAGGAAAGTGCCCAGAAACACGTAAACCGACACTTACACACTGAAACAGTTGGGAAACGATCCAATTAACTTGACCTACAAACTTGTACGACATGCAAATAATGTAATAGGCGTTTCAGGAATACGGTATAGAAATGGTTTGCCCTTCTTTCTGCAGTGTAAACATTTGCCAGGAGTGTCGCTGCATAAGCATGCCAAAAGACACCAACAACTAGTGCAGTCGAAATGATGAATTGAAGGATGGCATTTATGTCATAATGCGATTTAATCATTAGTTTTGTGTAATAAAAAATCTTGACATCAGTATTCTTTGTTCCACGAATGGCGTATAGCTCGCATTCTGTTCTCCTGTCATATTTCGAGGTGTTACCTTAGGGTATCTTTGATCTTCACGTGGATGGCTAACCAATCTGTAGATGGTAAATTTCTATGATTACGATTCCATAATTCCGTGTAGGTTCCGGGTCTTGACTTCTGAACCATGTGATAGCGGAAAGTCGACCGTTACAAATTGCCTGAGACAAACCAATGCGTGCCGGCAACGCTGCAAAATCTGGTGTTTCTTTAAAAGTCATGTTTATGAATATCTCAAGGCAATAGTGGTAATATAATGGCGTACCTCAGCAGGGTGCATTTTAATGGCCCTTTCTCGTGACTTAACACCTCAATAACACCATCTGGCCCACAGAGTCCAAACTAGATATGTCATGCAGGCTGCAATTCATTCATTCCAATCTACGCAACGGATCACGTAACCTACCATCAAAATGTCATCGAAGAAAAAGTGATAGGCTTAGCAATGAATGCTGGGTGGTTGAGCTTAAGACGTTGTGGTATATATGTTTTCAAAGCATGCATGCATAATGCATAACTTGGACCGCTTTCTAACGTCACATTTTTTTAGATGATTTCTTTTGCAATTCTCAAGACCTGACCTGCTTAGATCTGACCTGAGTATTGTTTACTGTGACAGGTCAAAAACTCGAGAGTCATGTCCGTTGTTTACTATTATTTTTTCAGCTTTACGTATAGTGTAAATGTTAAGAGACTTGCAGACCGTGTGTTGAAACAAAAAGCCAGATTAAAACTGGGACTTCGCTAAAAACACCAAACAACTGCAAGTCACCATTTTGTGTGAGGTGTTGCAAATCCTCCATACCACATCATGCTTAACCAGAAATCGACTGTCACACTACCGTCACTGGTTTTGTGTGACATGACCATTCCCACTACATGTGGGATGTGATCAGATAGCGACTGTCACACCACCGTCATTGGTTTTGTTTGACATGACCATTTATACTACATCTGGGTTCTGATCAGATAGCGACAGTCACACCACCGTGGCTGGTTTTGTGTGACATGACCATTCGCCCTACATCTGGAATGTGATCAGATAGCGACTGTCACACTACCGTCACCGGTTTTGTGTGACAGGACCATTCATACTATATCTGGGGTATGATCAAATATCGATTGTCGCACAACTGTCACTGGTTTTGTGTGACATGACCATTCGTACTACATGTGGGATGTGATCAGATAGCGACTGTCGCACTAACGTCACTGGCTTTGTGTGAACTGTTGCAAATCATTTATACTGTATCCCAAGCGTAACCAGATACCGACTCTCACACTACCGTTGCTGGGTTTGTGTGGCTTGTAGCAAAGCGTCCATATTCTATTATATCGTCAACCACCAGGCCTGCGCCGTTTCACGCCTTTTCACATTACCTGGGTGTCTTTAGTTGCTGTTAAGCAATCCAGTTGGTTCATTTTCCTCTGGCGTGTAATTACACTGTTTGACATTTTTACACTGTTTATTATTCCTCTTGCGAGAGTTGCCAAGGGGAAAACGAAACACAGCTGTAGTGGCGGGATATACCTTTGTCATTCATTGCTACGGCAAACACCACTCCGGTATGGCTTAAATTACGCTGCTGTAAAGCAAAGCCAATATCTGTTTTTTTTTCTGTGCCGAGAGCCACCTCATATGGTTAAAATACAGCTTTTGTGGTGCCATATGCCGTTTTCATTCACTTCTTTCGCAACGGTCGCCACAGTATGGCTAAGCTATTGCTGGTGTACGATAAAGTCGTTCATCTCTGTTGCGAGACTCGCCATGGATTGACGGAAATATTGCTGTTGTTGTCCTATAGTGTTGATGTAGTATACTTATTCACCCATATTTGCGAGTGCAGCCTTTGAAATATTGCTGTCGAAACACAAAGCCATTGTCCTTAAAGCGACATTCAACGCTGTATGGTCGCCATATTGCTGTTGTGGAGCTATACTTGTATCGCTCATACCCACTGCGCGAATTGCCGCCTTAAGGCTAAACCATTATTGTTCATTTCCATTGCAATAGTCGTATGATATGGCTGACACATTGCTTATGTGACTCTAAAGAATTACGATCCATTCATATCGGAAGAACTGAAGTTATTATCCTTCAACCGTATGAACCCTGGGATATGCATAGAAACATACAACATAGGTTGTTAATACACTCTAAGCAGCTCATCATAGCATGCAACAGGAATCTTAGGCTCGCCAACAAAATTGATTGAGCTAGTTTTCAAGGTGGTATAATTTACTCAACGCATATGGCAATGTCCCGCCCAAACGGTTAATGTGGGATATTGTCGGTTGCAGGGGAGGAGCGTATGGTTTCAACGCCAATTTGTTCGTCTCCTTGTCGTTTTGGCAAGGGATGAAAGCTGTAGAATGTAAGAGTGTGTAAAACACGCAAGCCACATAATGAGCTATTCTGGACAGTGGAATCGACACCAGGGGGATAATACTTCAACGTTATCTCTATTTCCAGCCTCTTCGGCTGCATAATTAGCAATCGTGTTGATCGACAGTTACACAAAGTTTGCGCTTCGTCGGACCTGCCCAATCCTACTAAACGGTAATGACCCTTACCTAAGTCCGGGGGATTCGGTAAGAATTCTCCCACACCTGTCTTCATTAAATCCAAGAAGAGCTGAAACTTAACACTGGGTCAGGCTTTTTTCATCATGGAAGGTCTAAATGGGCCTTGTAGTCTTCCACTAAAGAAACGTATCTGCACGGGATAAGACTTTCGCGTGTATATGAAAGTTTTACATAGAATGAAATCACTTATGGGGCTAAATTATGTGGATCATGTTTCTGGATTTGACACATTGGACTAAGCACATATGTCATGCAACGTTGGAAACTGTTTATTGTTTTCACTGTAAGGTAACTACCTTCCGTTAGATTATTTGTGCGGCATATTTGTAAAACATTGTAGTTCGAATTTTATTTATCGAACCCGTCTTTGGGAATTTGGTATACTGAATATTGTATTAACGGTTCACTGAAACAGTTGTGACTTGAACATTTCATTGACTCCATATATATAATAGTAATATATACTTGATTCGTCTGAGGCTTACGATGCGTCTCAATTTAAAAATGTTTTCGCCATGATCTGGCTGAAATATTGCTGACGTTAAGCAATAATTTTTCATTCATTCATTCATTCGTTTCTAGGCCTGAAGATACCTCCCTCCAAAAACTTCAGCCCGAAAATAGATTGTGACAAATCTTTGTGTACTGCTTCATAGAAATGACACCATTAATCAATAGATTTAAATTAATCTTTTATGTATTATGTTTGCGCAAGCGTACAGTAACTCTCTACGCTAGCTTCATTTAACTGTCAACTTAGGCAAATTTTGTACAAAATTCTCGAATAACGTGACGGTAAATAGGATCACGGTGGTGATACAGGGAGTGATGCCATAGAAAAGAACACAAACTCAGTTGCAACGTTTAACCTCTGTTTCCTTTACACCCAGGTAAGTACAACATGATTGTGGAGCAAGGTCGAAAGGTCAGTCTTGTTCAACGGTGGCTGTGATGTAAGGTACAGCATGCTGTGTGCAGAATGGAATTCAATGGAATAAATAAATACGGTCACAAATGCTCGTTGTGTTAACTCTATAACTGTTTTATAGTGGCGAACCAGACGTCGCAAACTGTTGCTTGATCCATAAATTATGTATAGCCCCGGCCGTGTTTATATCATGCCTCATTGAACACGCCTGACAACCTCTCTATCAACCTACATAGGGATATTATGTTTACATATTTTTGGAAGATTACCCTCCGTATTCCGTATTCTCCATAACAGTTTGTCTGTACTTTTTAGTTCCGATCAGGCCTGTGTTCAACTTCACAGTTTCAAACCATGATTTATCTTGTTGCTGAATGGGAGTCTCTGATATTTTAATCACATACACGCCTGTATCTGTCACCAGGTGGTTTTTATTATTGCTTCAGAGGCATTATTTTCCCACTATGAAACATATTTCGTGACAATCAGCTAGTACACCTTATAATATCATTAATTTAATATAAACCTGTACATTTGTACGGATCTTTACGTCGCATTGAAGCCATTGCAGTCATATATCTATATTTTTCCTATGTAATCAAATCATCTATATATATATTTTTATCGGTCTATCGTAGTATCACAATATAGTAGCTCTGCCCAGTTTCCTGCCACTATATTGCTGGCCGACGTCGTATAACTGAAATATTCTTGAGTACGGCGTAAAACACCAATCAAATAAATAAATAAATAAATATACCTTCGGGCCGAATAAATGGTCTTAACAGTTAAAAAGATTATATGATTTTTTCCTGCCATCGGGATCCACCTTGAAATATATGAAAACTTGTAAATATGTTTAAAGAACAGTTGAAAAAATGTGAAGACACGTTAAATACTTTTCAGTAAACTGATGTCTCTAATGTCATAAGTTTATGATGTATTTTCCTTGAACTTGAATTGTCGTTCAAAAATAGTGACAAATAAGTCTTTAATCTGCGTGTATAGACCAATTTTCTACTGTTGCAAAATCTCTATTATATGCAAGTGAACTTGGGGAGATACACTTTCCGTGCCTGTGTAAAATGCAGTGCATTTGGTAGTTATCAAAGTTATCAAAGTAAGTATAGAGAATAAACGTAGATCTCTAGACTTGTGATATTTTTATACTGGCAATGACAACCGACAGTATTCTCATGATGTGAGATTTTATAAACGGATATACTTTACGCTAACAAGTGTCTTGTAACATGTACGTTTTTCTTCAACGTGGTGTCATATGACCATATGGACTTTCTATCAACTCCAAACGCTTTAATTGTTAATTCTCACGGGTTTAGGCCTTTACTTAAGAGAGTTTACTCTGGAGACCAGTCAACAAACACTAAAAAGAGGGTTTACTCTCGAGACTAGTCAATAAACACGAAAAATTTAGGATGGTATAAAACTACTTGAACTGTGGAATTTTACCTTTAATTTTCGCATACAACGTTTATTTCAAAACAAAAGAGAAAATATAACTTTCTCATCAGTGCTTGCTTTAAATAGGACATTTATCGGTACAGGCACCACCGGCTATACATGTGTGCAATATATATTATATACATAGGTTTTACGTACTTCAGGTCTATGACTTTCAATGGTGATGAGCACCGTATGGTAGATTTTCACCATTCACAGTAAATTTCATGATTCTGATTACATGATCAACATCCCCTAGATACCGTAAGCGACCGCATTTTGGCATACTTGCGAGGAATACAACCTTACGCGTTGGGTAGGTTTTCTGTACCCCTCTCGAGTCATGGGTGCACGTGGATGTCACCCTTTCTGTCCGCTGTCTTCTTCTTGTATGATTCGTGACCTTGATATCAGCCCAACTTGTCCTTTGAAAGATTATTAATATTTCCACCCTTCTGGGAGACATATTGTGGCGGTAAACCAACACCACACGCTGGTATATCATGGTATAGCCTACTATGATATTTCACTTTCATCAAGAGTATACACCTGTATGGAAGAAAACCACATAAACCGTAGCTTGACATGTGAGCAGGGTTCAAACAGGTGACCTCACTGCATGCATGACCAAAGAGGAATATCCTGAACAGAGACGTTCTAGACATTACATATGATTTAATCAAACTAAGCATCAAGCATATGCTTGGAAGCTGGGAGTTCAGTGATAATCCTGGTCGCAGTCAAACTTCATGCGCATTCGGTAGAATTTTATCTAGAGCGCTGGTGCTGCCGTTATGGATGGGTGCAGTGACGTGTATATAGCGGAGTTCAGATCGCTCTGTTCAACAGATTGGACTCAGCCCTTTGCCAGATCGATGCGGTAAGGCAGCACACCGGGCCGTGCGCTGGCGGGTGACAGTATGGTAGGGAACAGCTACTTCACTGCACTTCAGGATGTCATAGTCATGGAGTAAACCACTAACCGGACTCTCTTACAGTCGGTCTGTTGAAAAAGTACCGCAAAGATTTGAAAGTATAGGTTACCTTAGCCAGTGCTTTCTGTGACGTGTATCAACTGTGGAGCCTGCAAGTCTGGTGGCCTCGGAAACCGTAGTATAACAAAAAACAGGTCTTCATGTTATGTTATCTTATCAGAAACCGACATACGTTATACAGAGCATGCGAAACTCTCGTGAACTAGCCTTAAGGGGACAGTGCTAATATTACCGCTCTTGCACGTGTTACCGGTTCATACGATTCGGGTTAAATTGCGTAGGTAAACTCAGGACCGATTGAACTGAACCTGTCAATTGCTTGCAGATGCGTTAGCGAACAAAATTCTCGTTTTATGGGCCACGTATTTCCTTCGTCGTCAAGACCATCCTGTGAGAAAGATATTGTGTGACAATCCATATGCATTCCGGATTATTTTTATTGACGATGCGGAACGTCTGTTTCTGTTCCACACTTTACTTGTACTAATCCTTGCTTTACGGGTTGAAACTTCACAGCGTGTGTCACGGCCATCACAATGTCCTGGAGCCATCAAGACATGTCCGGAAACCTATCTGATACGGAGGAACCATTGAACAGTGGTGATCTACTAGCCGACTCGTTAACAAATAGCTCCAATGGAAGCCTCAGTGATCAGCCATTTAGTGGAGAGTTGTTTACCCCCGCCTACATACCAATATGCGTCGGGATTGCCAACGGGATAGTGTTCTTTACTGGAATCATTGGCAACAGTTTGGTGATGTTGGTGGTGTGCCGCGTCAAAGAAATGAGATCTTCCACCAACTACTTTCTAATCAGCTTAAGTGCTGCCGACGCCCTTGTGCTTTTGATCTGTCAACCGAGTGCTATTTTAGAGTTCTACGCCCAAGACAGATGGCTCCTGGGCCCTCAAATGTGTAAGTTTAGCTTTTAGTATTTTCGTTAGATTTAATATTTTCAACAAGGGATAGAGATTTATCGAAAAGGATAATGGATACTATTTTTTCCTTTAAAGTAATACTTATATAGATACAATTATCAGAGAGACAATTCCTTGAAGAATCTGTTGCATATACCGGTAGTTTATCTATGGTATAAACTCACAGCACCCGATATCGTGATTCGTTTTATTTTCTATTTATTTATTTGATTGGTGTTTTACGTCTTCCGCAAGGAAGGTCCACGACCCAAGATCATCCACAGGTTGCTCGCAGACCTTCCCACGTACGGCCGAAGAGAAAGCCTTTATGAACAGGACTCACAGCGCCCGCATAGGAGGGAGGCTTCTGGGTCATTACGCTGCGCTAGTGTGCTAACCAACTGAGCCACGGAGGTGCCCTGATTCGCTGTATAGACCTATAAAGCATCGGTGTAGATTTACTGAATGTTCTGTGTTAGAAATCCCGAAGTCATGAAATGTTTGTCAGGCAGGAAAAGTGAAGATAAAAGACTACAGCATAGAAAGTCAAACCAGGGCAGTGAGGACCGTGCGGTAGTTAGCAAGTGGTCCTACATAATTGGCTAGGAAAGGGCGTTTATCAATTTACCTCAGTCAGCGTTCTGTTAAAATTGTTCACGTACAGGCATACATAGTATCAACTTACACGCCCTCCTCCCCCCCACCATGATTTGTAAAATTGAGGAAAAAAATGCATTGATGTTAATCGCAATTTATTAAGTGTCATTGATCCAGAATTACTCAAAATGCTGCGTTGTCGTCACAATTAATAAACAATAACATGAAAACGTGAAGACAAACGAAGTTTTGCCAAATTTGTGTCCGTCCAGCGTTGCCTAATAAACCAGGGGCTGGGAAATATTGATTTTTTTTATAAAACATGCCTAGAGATAAGGAAAATTTTCTGATATTGATATCCAGAAATATTTTGACGTTAGCTATTTCCAAAACTTAATAAAATTTGAAATATATATTGGACCCTCGGATTAAATTGGAAACTGTTTCGAGAATAGCTCAGTATATTATGTGGCAGGAACGTATCTCATCAAAACAAAATTTGACTTTGTGCAAATTTTCTGTTGTTATTCATATTTACAACTGAATATGTTACTAGAGATATTTCTACGCAAGAGAATGGTGTTTCGTTTTGCCATACTCATCATGTCCGGAAAGAAACTCACTGTTTATTGCCATCGTCAGTAAAATCGTTACTTTAATCAAGTTCTCGCCACGATATTCCTGCAATATTGCTGAACTGGCGTGAAGCCAAAATCATTCATTTAATTTTATAATCCCGTTCATAGTTTGACAACACACAAAATACTGTTGGCCAAGTAAACAAGGAAAACCACCCTGGGCATTCATTAGGATATAGTAAATACCAGACAAAAAAAATAAAAAAAGGACAATAGGAACGAAGATTAAGAAGAGATAACAGCCTATCAAATGTACTTACCGACACATAGGTGTCACTTCAAATAATACCGACGCCTCCGTGGCCTAGTGTTTTAGCATGCTAGTGTTGTATAATGACCCGGGAGCCTCACACCAATGGGCGTACTGTGAGTTCATGGCCATTTCGAGGTGGCTGCCTTACCGGTCGCATGTGGAAAGGTCTGTCAGCAACCCGCGGATCGTTGTGGCTTTGGCTTTGCCCGATTTCCGCCCATCGCAATGATGGCCGTCGTCGTGTAGATGATATAGCCACACAATCAAACATTTCTTAGAAAAAGCTACGTATATTTTTTTCTCTTTTTCTCTTTGTCGAACAAAAAAAAAAAAAAAAAAACAGGAACTTTTTTTTCAATTTTGCACCGTCTGAGATGAACAAGTCACGTCGTGGCCATTTTTCTTTGACAATATCCAATTCTTTGTTTGTGACCATGCAATGACATGATGTTGTACTCTATCTTTAGTTCAATTAGTGCTAATTTGTATTTGTCTCGCTTATGTTCACATCGCAGATATGTCTCGCAGACTTTATTGTGAAATCAATCCACCTCTCCCCAACCGGGTTATACGTGTGAAGTCCTCAGTCTCAATAACCATTTTCATCGAATATATTTCCTATTAATCACAAATCAGATTTGCACTGCGTCGGTGTATATTAGATGTACGAATATGAATTGGTTAGAGAGTTACTGAGCTCTCAGTGCTGTTCCCAAGGATACACAATATACACGAGAAGTGATTTAGGTTGTCTGAATGAGAACTAATGCTGTCAAATGAGACCCATAATGCTTCAGAGATAGGAAGGGTACTTGTCCTGCTTTGGAATAGTTTTGCTTGTCACAGGCGGCCAGCTTAAGCGTTTCTGTTTGACAAGGAGGCTCTGAGCACGTTTCGCTCCGACGAAACAAGTACCTCCGTGACTGCCAGCAGCATAAGAGAAATTGCTTCTGTATTGCTTCTGACAAACACTAGTATAGGACAGTCAAACTGCCTTTAAAGACACACGGATATTAGATATTGGGGTGTATGCATGCTATCAGACATCCATTACTGATTGGCTTAATGCATGACATCAAGGTATTCACCGTGATTTATCATGCTTTAATAGCCAGACTCCTGATGCTTATTCGGGTAAAGCTTGAGCTACACATAAAGTTGCTTGAATCCAGCTCCCCCTGGACGTTAATTGTCAAATGAAAGCGCTTTGTACTTCAGGATATGCTTGGTTTCCTCGACTTCTATTCGTAGCAACAAAATGTTGTTGAGTGTCGCTTGAAACGCTATGCAAGTCAATATAAAATTAAATACCTTCAGAGCAGATGGTATGGCAATACAAGGGCAAGCAAGCCAAACTGGCGTATTGTGGGAGTGGATAACATGCATTGGATCATTGTCTTTTCACGTTTAAGCTATCGTTACACATAGAAATTGAGTTAGATATCTTATTAGAGTGAAGTTATTCGGCTCTCCTCCACACTTCGATTATCCTCACAACCAAACAAAATAATACTATCAAACGCATAGTCGCGTAACTTAGCGCATATGTGTACGTACGGAATTAGTGATGGGGGGGGGGGGGGGGCAGGATTCAGTTAATTTATTATCTTTTTCTTTTCAAAGCCCACAAGGAAGGAATTAATGTAAGCTGATTGTTAACAGCATTTCCAGGGCCTAGGTTACCGGACCACCGCTGTCCCGGTGAATAACCTGAACGATTTTAATAGGTGTCCCACCAGGGCGGCGTAAACCCCTTATAAACTACCTTCCAGCTTTTACAATTGTTACTTTTCAAAAATTTACTTTTTTACAATTGTTTATTTCCATAAACTTTACTTTGTATCACCACACTATAACTGAAATACTGCCACTGTGGCGTTAAACGCAACATTCTATCTTTCACTCTTAGTTTGTTGGTAGAGAAAGATAACCAACAATTTTAGAAAAATGCATATTTAGATGAGGTATTTACCTAATTGCTGCTTTTGTACAACCTATTACCAAGCTTATGTGTAATAATGCGATGAGACCCAAAGTAAGCCTTTGATTATTTATCCTCGCTTGTCAGATAAAATGGCTTTGGCCGGAATTGCGCGAAATTAGCTGATTAGCCAAAGATTAACCTGTAAGCATGCTGGCATTGAGCCTTGTGACCTGGCATGACTCTGTTCGGGTACAGAGCGATCCGGGGTGAGAATATTAACGTACAGCTCCACAACCTGGACAAGTCTATTCGAGTACAGCTCTATTCCTCAGGATAAGACTGTTAGTTGACAGCTCCACAACCCTGATAAGGCTATTTGCATACAGCTCTATGTCCCAGGATAAGACCGTTAGCGGACAGCTTCACAACCTGGATAAGCCTATTTACGTAAGCCATTGTCTCAGGATAAAACTGTTAGCTTCCAGCTCCAGAGCTCGGATAAGCCAAATCGTGTATAGCTCTATGCTCCATGAGAAGACTGTTAGCTTACAGCTCCACAACTTCGATAAACCTATTCGCGTACAGATCTATGCCCCAGGATATGATTGCTAGCTTACAGCGCTACAACCCGAGATAAACACAGCCTCGCACATTTCCAGGTTTCCGAGTTAAGCATTTTCGGATATATCTCCACAACCGCGGACAAGGTTAGTCACCTACAGCTATGATATGCCTTGTCGGTTAATCGTTCTCTGTCGTTGCTTGAATTGTGGCAAAGCTGTGTTACAATTCCGGAAGAAAATGCAGATATAACAAACATATGGGTCATGTTTAGCATGCGCTTAGCGGTATGACAACTTTGTCATTTTTTGACGCCTTGCCCAGGAACATATCACTCTGGATAATCAAACCAAAGAGAACCTAAACGACTCCATGCCGGGCATAATTCTAAACATCCTGAACGTAAGCCTCTAAGATAAGTGAGTTATTACACTATGGTGACCTATCATAGTAGATGTAAAAACTCAACAAACCACGGTTCTAAGTACATGTGGTGGATTTCTTTCCATTGACTACCAACTGAGACTTACAAATACTTTACGGTGTTAAGCATGCCACCAGCCCTCTCAATCCCTCTGTGCTTCATCGTTCCCGCCATCCACAATTATCCCCCGGATTTTCATTAATACTGCAGACGGCTTTGAGACTCAGAAGTCTGCCAGCATGTGGAATAACGAGTAAACATATTGGACCGCACACATGTCTTCAATCTCCTTTTCTTGGTAAATGGCGAGGAGTCAAAATTCACACAAATGGTGAGGAGCCAAAATCCACGCAAGACACATTAAACATTAACATGGACATTGAAAACCAACGGTGCTTTGAACACAAGTGTCACTGTTAAAGTTGACGTGTGTATAAAATATATAATCAACGCGCAAGTTTACGTACGGCTGAAAGAGCTCCCAACATCGGAAATGCTTGAATGCTTTCGTGTAAAATAAATCATATATATAGCTCCGAGCAAGATTTTTCTGACATTTCCGTTACATGTTTTTTTCTCTCTCTGCTATATCAATATTCACAGTGCCATCTGAAATTCGGAAAAACACAAATTAAAATAAAAGCTAATTTGTAGTCTCCGCTTTCATGTGTTTATTTCTTTCATCTCATATGGTACATTAAATAGCACGAAATAATTCCATTAATTAAGGAATGAGCCGAACGTTCGGTACGTTGGGATTGAGCACTTTATGGTTCGCAAATTTAAAAACAGGCGATGTTATGACGCAACAGATGACTCAGGCATTATTTAGATAAATACAACAGGAGCACCAGGCGTACTGACCAGGCAATGGACGGATGTTCGCAGAAAGAGTAAGGGATTTATGTGAACAAGGAAAAAACAAGAAACAGAACATCAGTCCAAGTTTGACGAAATGAGTAAGTTCAATAACCATGCGGCCGAAAAGAAAAAAAGCATCAATTTTAATGTCGGAACCACGCACAGAGTGATCTACACGCATTTGGGAATGAGGACAAGCAATAGAAGCATCACGCCCAATGGCTCAGTTATCCGTGGAACGAATCACTTTTGTGAGCAAAACACAAACTAGACACTCTGGCAATCGTCCAATCGTGGTAACAATTGGCAGAGTAAAATCAGTATAGTGATCTGACAAAAACAAGACACTTGGGCATGACACCAAACAGACGGAGCGAGTAAAATACAAGAGCAAGCACAGATAAGCAACGCAAGTAATATAACCAATTACTAAAGATAGGACAGCACTAAAGCAAGGCTCAGATCAATTCACATGATGAATCAGTGATATTGGTATGACAAGAAACTTGTCCGTGACTGAACAAAACGAAACACAGTACAGCGGTGGTCGGTACTGATGCAATAGAAAGGAAGATAAAACAAAAATACATGACTGCTTACGCAAGTGTGTTAAACAATGACGCTGAGCTTGGAGTCAAACATTGACGCTGGATTTAGAGTCAAACACTGACGCTGAATTTGGAATCAAACATTGACCCTGAATTTGAAGTGAAACACTGAGGCTGACCTTCGAGTCAAACACCGGAACAGACTTAATATTAACATTACTCATAGTAGGTTAATTCACGTCGATGTATGAGTAGCTAGATTTATTCAGTAAAGCTTGACATGCCTGCATATTTACCGTCACACAAGAACAACTTTTTACGTTCATTCGACCACAAGCGCCATTCACTGATGCATTCCATCATTCATTCATACCTGTTTTCAACCAGTCGTAGACATTTGTGCTTGTAATCATGGGACGGTAAGGCAACCTGATCAAGTCTTCCTCTGTTCAGAAGATTGACTTCACAAGGCACAATGGGCCGTTATTTGATGGTCTTTTCCTTCCTGGTTTATGTTGGCTTCTGGTCTCTCGGAAAAAAGGAGCAGAGCTTTATCGACCGGCTATGTTTCGTGGAGTATTGCGCTGTGAAGTAGTACGGTACCTTTAAGAGGAGATGAGAAGAGTAACTTTAGTCAGTAACCGTTGATATCCCCGCAAGATCCCGCAACGACGGTTTAGAAGATGACGTCTTAAGCGCATATCAGGCTTCTTGTAGCACATCGCAGAAGTAAACCGTTACGTGGTCATTCACTTTTCACAAAGTAATTATGATTTGGCATTGCAAGATTCTATGGCTTCCTGCTTTAGATGCCTTCTTCAGTGCCTTGGGAAAATCCAGGTCTTTGACTCGCCCTGGAGGAATAGTAGGCTGGATTCACGTGCTCAGTGGTGAAAGTAACCTCGGCATCGCATTTTTCTACCATGGGTAATATCAATGGAGCGCTGTCAA
Organism: Acanthopleura granulata; assembly: GCA_016165875.1. Classification (NCBI taxonomy): domain Eukaryota; kingdom Metazoa; phylum Mollusca; class Polyplacophora; order Chitonida; family Chitonidae; genus Acanthopleura; species Acanthopleura granulata. Next base: position 15,230,026 of record JABBOT010000001.1, on the reverse strand, counting down.
ATGCTGTTGAGCCAGTGAGGCTATATCTTTTACAGTGGTCACGTTATGGATTTGATTCATGATGGGCGACGAGCACAGGAGTAAACCCAGTGTGTGCATACAAGTTTTTGCATGGACTTGCAGATCATTTGTATACATGTACTGACAGGGTGTTTTGCCCTTATCTTGATTTAATCTAATCTGTAATAAGGCCTAATCTAATGAACTGTTTTAGTATATGACGGAGACCGGACTGCAAAATGACATGTTACTGCACACCCTGAATAATAAGCAATAACAACTATCCTGTTCTTTTCTGACACTGGGCATTATTTGAAATGCGACTTTAAAGCTTCTTTTTCAGCCGTACCAAATAAAAATAAATGCTACATCTGCGACCGAATGGGTCGAAATATTAACCTCCAGTACCATTACGCCAATCTGTTAAATGTTGACTTTAGTCGAAAATGGACTACTGGAATCGATATTTGGGATCAGGTCCTGGGCTCAGTTTGAAACTTGACATGGAGCTTTAGTTGTGTATGCCTCGAGCTAAAATTTAAAGCACACAATGTATACTTCATCAAGACATATGTGTGATATTTTGAATATCATATGCCGTATCGGATATTTAAACTTTGACCCTTGAAGTTTTATTTCAAACTCCTGCTAAATCTCCCAAACGGCAACAATGTCACGTTGGGCATATAATCACTTTGATACTGTTGCTTGTAGAAGCATTTCCTTATTTCCCATGTCAGTGTTTGGCACTCTTGTTATGTAAGAGCACAGTGTTTTACAAGCTGATATCAGTAATGAGAGGGGAGATATTTACATCTTAAGCTCAAAATATCACGTTAATTGTAAAAATGTGGCAATCTTAAGAAGCAGTCGCTACGTGTGCCTTGTACAAAGTTCATGGAGTCATACCACGAAGACATACTTAAGATGGTAAATTTGTCTGATGTAATGTTGTGACAGCTTTGTAAAACGGGCTCCTGGTAGTTACACAGTGATGAATAGCCCCACGGGAACGTGTTTCCCCCAAGCCTCTCCCTGTAGCACTTCTGCTTGTGGAATCAACTGGTTTTTTCAACGTTATCATTTGGAACTATTTTTTGATTTATTGATGCGCACTGTTTTACAGACTACCTAAAATAAAAAAAAAACAAACTATACACTGGTAACCTGCTACCACCAGATGCTAACTATTGCCTGGGGCACTCCGAGATAATTGCACAGGGTTTCGACAATATACATGTATGCACAATGAATGTATAAGTTTATACACTACGGGTGGTATGTCGGCTTGAGATCGTGTCTGGAGAAATCTTTTCATTTTAAGGCACATTATCTATAAACATGCCTGCTGGAATACTGGTTATTGGTATGTATAGCTCGAGGTATAAAGACAATGGATAACATTGCTTCTACAGAAATTGCAGTGCCGTAGTTTTGGAAGAAATGATGGAGTCCTGTCAACATCATTTTATGAACCACAATTGTAATCATCTGCCTTTCAAAATGTCTGTGTATGATAAATGCATGTGTTATGTCTCTGTTTATCAATTTCACTGTTTTACCCCACACCCAAGTATAGGTCAGGCCTGGTCTTCTTCATGCAGAACCGATCAAACACCCTAGACAGCAAAACTAGCACATTTTCCACCTCCTGTTTCCTCCATACCACAAATAAGACAGTCAGCTATAGTAATGTATAGTTATAAGTCACTTATATCTAATTCAATGTTCATGGTGTTTCAAAGCGAAACCACCGAACCAACTACAAGTAGCACCTGTATGCGCTTGTCAACAAACCAAGCAAACAACATGTATGCGTTTGTCATCAGTCATAACAAGCAGCATGTATGCGTATGTCAACGGTCCTAATAAGCAGAATGTATGCGTATGTCAACGGTCCTAACAAGCAGCACGTATGCGTATGCCAACAAATCTAACAAGTAGCATGTATGCGTGCCTCAACAGTCCTAACAAGCAGCGTGTGTCAGTATCCCTACCAGGCAGCATGTATGTGTGTGTCAACACATCTAACAAGTAGCATGTGTTAAGAGTCCTACCAAACAGCATGTATGCGTGTGTCAACACATTTAACAAGTAGCATGTATGCGTGCCTCAACAGTCCTAACAAGCAGCATGTATCTATGTGGCAACACATCTAAGAAGTAGCATGTATAATGCATGCCAAAATACCTAACAAGCATCATGTATGTGTGTCAACAAACCAAACAAGCAGCATGTAAGTGTGTCAACAAGGATAAAAAGCAGCATGTAAGTCGTACGTGGGAAGGTCTTGTGGCACTGGGCTGTGCCAGGTTTCCTCCCACTATAATTCTGGCTACCGTCGTATAAGTATGAGTAAAAAAAAAATAAATAAATGACAGATAAGCCGAATGTATGATATGTAGAATGTATGTGTGTGTCAACACAATTAGTTCTACTGAAAAAGTTTTTAGCCTGTTAACCTAAATATTTCTCTCAGTGTATGTGTCTGGCTCGCAGCATGTGTGTCAACAAGTCTAACAAACATGCAAAATGTTTGTTAGCTCTGAGATCGGTTGGCCATGTCCCCAGCTTAGCTTCCACATTAACCGCTCGGTGTCGTCACTTTTACTAACCCGAAAGTCAGTCCTGTCACCTGTCCTCAAAGTGTCAAAGTTGTACGCGATGTAAACAAGTGTCCCGTGATCTGAAAGTAATTTTGAATCCGTTACATCATGTTGCTGTATGAATAAAGACCATAACGTTGAAATAAACTCATGTGTTACCGACGCATCCATTCGGACAGAATAGGAGCTTTGCAAATCGCCATTTTTAAGTCACGTGACTGCGTTAGTAGGTTGGGCTCTTCGTAGAGTTAAGATCTAAACTTTTTCCCAATAAATGCATAAAGTTAATTCTATTTATTATTAAAACAAAACTTAAGTTAAGACTCCCCAGGAGGTTGTCCGTCGCCATTTTAATTATGTACATCTACCTGGTTTAAATAAAAAAATTTCACGCCTCCGCCTTTTTCCAAACCATGACTGCTGAAGCCGATTCGAATTTAAAGTGGAGGGTATCAAACTTTGGTTTTTTAAATTTTAACATTTAACATTTGTCTTCAATCTGATATTATCGTCTTTATTATTTCTACACAATGAGGTGTTCTGAATTCTGAAATACTTTAAGATCCTAAATCTGTTCTGGTGGTATACAGCTTTGACAATTAGATGGCAACGAGAGGAAGAGCACAGATCTCTATTTCTTTAAGCTAATCTGAGAAGGATGAAACAGGTCTCATTTCTATACGTATGTATGTCAACAAGTAGCAGAAACGTCGTCAAATTACACCTCTAAGAGCGCGGAATGTAGTTACATTATGACGACGGGTGTTATGTGAGCACCACAGCCTAATACTGTGATCATCCACGTGCGTCATGCGATGCCCTGTTTGAGAACAGAAGCCTTGTTACCATTATTTCATCCAATATAAATATTAAACATGTTAAAATACTGTTGATAGATGATATTGCCAAACCCAGTCTGTGACCTGCCCTCGTATTTTATACATCCCTAAGGCACTCACCGCGACATGGCTAAGATACTACCGATGTGGTGTTAGAGGCCAAGGTCATTCTTTCTATATGGCATATCGTAAGCTAACGTGAAGGCTAAACATTGCTTCAGGATTTACTAAAGCTTGTCTGATGTGACATTTTCCCGCATAACTGGCCATTTGTCACTGGCTTCCTGAAAGCCATTTGACGGCAGGCAACAGTTGAATCGGTTAAAACGAAAATATATGGCCACAGGTATTTATAGGCACATGTATTTTCATTCAAAAGACTCGACTTCAATACAACTATGTCTGTACCATACAAGGCTCTAGACGTATCTTCCCATGTTAGTCATGTAGCGCCCACAATGTCAGCTTATCTTACAAGTTTTCAAACATCTGTCTATATTACTATATCTCGCAGATGGGAATTGAGTATGCTGTAATGTCGAATAACGATAGCAGTGGTAAATCATCAATAACAAGTCTGAGACAGGACGTTTCATCATGCGAAGTGTAGCGCATAATCCCAGTGCCTAGATCGCGATGTATTTCCCTGCTACTAATCATGAGACGATAATTGGATATCTGTAGCGTTTCATAACAGAGCATGCAACAGATAAATATGATTTTCTCCAAAACTGATGCGTTTTGACGCCGAGTTGTTAAGCCATATGGAGACTACACCGGCAAAGGGAACATGACTGCACTTGTAATTATCAAAACCAAACAGTTGGTGTCAGTAAAGAGGCATGCTCCCAAAAAGTTTGAATGCCTAAATGGCAGAAAAACAGTCACAGATATCGATTTCATGTCAACCGGACAAAAATTAACAATGCCCGGATACATGATATAGTAGCCCGGTGCATTCGTGCACTTAACGTAACGTCATGCCCGTGCAACGTATGCTCATAATGGTCTACAGCCTAGAGGCAGATTTCGAATTTTCTTTGCATTGACTTTGTACAAAATGCGTGGACGTGCGAGAAAAAAAAAATAAAAAAACGGATGAAAAGTCGAAACGATCCTCTCCCTGTTTTGTTTTGTATTCCACATTAACAGAACAGACAAAATCCCGCGGTTTTCACGTGATATTCTGGGATTTATTTATAAACTCAAGCAGCTTTGAAGTGAAAGAAAACAGGCTAAATTTAATGAGTTAATCGAGCTGCTGACAAGTGTTTTGTTGTGATCATACTAACCGTTCAAGAAAATGGAAATAGACACCGTTCCAAGAAAGAAGGGGGACAATCTCAATTACCTTGCATGAAAAACAAAGCATTAAGGAATTCAATAGATTTTGTTTAAATTCTATTAAAGAAGGTTTTGAAAATGAATTCAAATATTTCAGGTACATGTTTTGGTGGTGTATCCGCTTTGTTCATTTTCAGTCACTTTTAAGCTTAACTTCTGTTAAGTGTTAATATGACTAAATCAGTATATTGCCTGTTGCAATTTAATGCTATGATTACGTTGGTAATGAGTTGTACATTAGGCAGTCAGGCTAGCGTAGTGCCACTCCATGTTAACAGGACTCCATTAACAGGACTTCAAAGGTGAATAATCTGTACTCTAATCAGTCTAACAATGGACATGTCCGGCTGTTTCGCCTAGCATCGGATTTGTATAAACTTCACCACAGCAACGCTGTTTGGGCCGTATTTCAGTCACGACCGTCTGGTCAACTCCAATACTTCTATTTTTGTACCTTTCTGGGAAGCAAGCAAGGACAAGTGGGAATGTGTGATATCGACGAACCCGCTGATAACGCTGCTTGACAGTCCCATGATTGGGGACCAATGTTAGGGCGATTCTGTACACGAGAAAGCTGTTTCTAAAATAGCATGTCCCCTTTAACTGCCGTTTTTTGTGAGGTTACTAGTTTACAGTGGTGAAAAAGAAAAGTCTTTAATGTGCATGCCAGTCGGAATCAATGTATCTGCTGGTATCAGTAACGAGATTGCTCGGGCGGGAAACATAATCCGGGATACAATCAGGCACGCCAGATACAGAGCCCTGAGAAACTACCACGATCGTATTGTTTATCACCCTTCCACAACGTGAGAATAATGGCCAAAAATTATCCAGCAGGTTCACAAGAAAATAGATCAAATACCAAACTCAGTTCAAGAATGGAATTGGAGGAGGGAATCGAAATGGGGCGGGGAAGGGAAGGGGAGAACTATCGCTGGAAACATGGGCTTGTATCCTGTACTGTCTCCGGAAGGCTCTAAGGTCTCACTGAGACACGGACACAGGCAATGCTGTAGTTTCCTCTCTAACTATTTTTCTAGATGTCCCAAAATATGTGGCCTGCTTTTGAATAAATGAGGCAATGATGTCTTCGTCTTGAAAACAAGCTTATGGAGTACATCAATTTAAAACGGTATTTTAATAATATTCGGTGGTCTACTGGCTAGAGCGTCCGCCTCCAGATAGGGAAATCTTGCTTCAATTTCGGCTCAGGCCATACCAAAGACTTTAAAAATGCTGCTTCTTGCTGCTTCGCTTGGCGCTCAGCCTTGAGAGATTAGAACAAGTGAACAGGATTACTCGGCCCGTCGTGACTATAATGGTATTGGATAGGGTGTCATGTGTTGTGTCTTCGGCATGATGTTCCAGTGACGGCACTATGTATTTACCTATTTATTTGTGTTCCCGCAGTGCTCAAAATGTTTAGGTTAACCTTATAGAATGTGACATCAAGTATGAAACCTACCGGATCCTGCATATGTTTTTGCACACGGTGTTAAAAAATATCGAATTTTTACTACACGACTGCCGCATTTATACGACAATGTTTTTACCACCACATTCGATTTAGGGGTAAAGCACCCGTGAGAGGAAAATTATTTGATCTGTGTGGAGTTCTCATATTCTGTCACACGATGATATTGAGGCCATTATGGCCATTATTTTTCGACGAAAGCACGTGACAGCTTGTTGCCAGGGCTTTTACCCGTAATATTACGTAAGTTTTATAACACTGTATATTCAACGCGTTCTTTGATTCTGGTCGGTCATTGTTTTTTTCCGTGAAATAACAACTTTGTTAAATATTGTTCACTTTCAGTAAATTTGTCCACAGATTCATGATTTTGTTGCCCTCGAGATTGAGCTAAATCCATAACTAAATCCATGTTTTACAAATCAGTTCTTTCAATTTGACAGTTTCCCTTCATGCATAGTATTTTTGACATTTTGCTCAGATGTTTCCAAGATGACAATGTAATAAAGGGTTTTCTAAATAGAGCGTACGTTTTACCTGAATTATGATAGGCAGTCGTCAGCCGTAAGCGCTTTCAAACATGGAAGGAATTTTTCGAGTGAAAAAAATAGACAAAAGATTGATATATATTGTATAAATGTCTAAACTGAGGTTACAAAGTCCACACTTATGTAGCTGTTGTAGGAGTTGTCATCTGTTATAGTATCAGCAGACCACAGTGTTTAAGACCAGATTCATTCTACACAAGTGAATCTTCTGCCTTTTCATTTGGTTTGGGACATGTTTGCAATCAAGTTCTCATCGCGAACGTAATCACTTGTGTGATTTATGTACGCTTTAATTGTTCATCAACTTTGACATGATCGTTTCTATTGTTTCAGGCAAACTGGTACCTTTCCTGGAGAATGCTGTGGCGTATACGTCGATCTTGACACTGCTGGTAATAAGTATAGAGCGGTACGTAGCAATATGTCACCCATTCGCGGTACACACAACCTTCACGGAGAGGAAGACGGCCAAGACCGTGTTCGCTGTTTGGGCCGCGGCCTTCGCTATATCCTTACCGTTTATAGTTCTAACAGGAGAGGAGACAGCTATATTCCACGACAAATCTTTGGTGAAAGTATGCAAGACGAGAATACAGGATGCCTGGCACCATTTCTATCTCCTGTTCACTGTCATAGTGTTGTTTTTCTTGCCCATGGCAGTGCTTGTCGCCCTCTACACGTGCATACTGCTCAAGCTGAGCTCGGAGAATATGGAGATAGGCCAGTGCAGCACTGAACGTCGTGACCGACGTCAGGTGGTGATAATCCTTATATCAGTCATAGTGCTGTTCTTCGTGTGCTTGCTGCCCGTGCGTATCCTGACAGTGTGGAAGGTGTACACCTCTACCGCTAACATCCAGGCCCTCGGTCTGGAGGGATACCTAAACCTGATCTGGTTTGTCAGAATCATGATGTATATAAACAGCGCCGGCAACCCAATCATCTACAACATGGTCTCAACCAAGTTCAGGACCGCCTTCGTTCGCTGTTTGCCGTTTTTCAAGCGGGGCAGGAGGGGTTTCCGACGCAGTAGCAGTTTTCGGAGCTCCCAGCCTTCGTTTTCATCGACGTATCTTAAGGATTATCGCGATCTGGACGGGTTTGAGTCAAACCACATGGTCAGGGGGGATGTCATCGGGGATCCGGATACCATGAGTGACAGAGAATCCAGGGGCCTTTAGTGTGGGTAACTTCACGCATGCATATTCTTACGATTATCTGAAACAAGTCTGGAAGACGACTGCACAAGGCAATGTGTACAAAGGCGAACTATATATAACTTCTGAAACATTCAACAGACCGAATTTAAACGAGAGATAGAAAGACGAAGATCCCCGAAGGCTTATAATATGTTTCTGTTCTATTGCTTTATTTGACTTATTTGGGTACGTGGTTGCTTCACACACAGTGCAGAAACTTTACGACTGAGATAAAGCTGATAACAGGATATTTTAATTAAGGTGATATGATCAATATCTGAGATTTTCTGATATATGCTCATATTCAACCACGGGAAAATTAATCTGTGTATATTAGACCTAGAAATCAGTTACGGGTGTGGCTGTTTTCCCAGGAACAATGCATCTTATATCTGGATTTGGAGATTTGTTATCTACGGGAGGAGAAAAACTATTTCAAACAAAAGCTTTCCAACAGACTGGATATTATGTAACATACACTGGTGAAATTCCGAGCTGCTTATGTTGGAAACTGTTACCTAGCTATGTTCACAGGTAACGAAATTATTGTATGTAAATATATGGCTAGACATACTGTATGAGGAATGAAAACCCGGACGATCGACTACACTTCACGTCCTCACCATGGTGTAAATAAAATTTATTTTCAGGAAACATTTACTTTCGTACTCAGAACAAGGCCAATTTCACTAAGAACACCTTGGCGCGCCATCTATCTGGTCCTTAGTGAAAGGACATCGGCATATCGTCGTGGCTTTTTGGTTGAGGGCTTTGTCAACGATTTTTATCTTTCCCCGCGATTTATATTCCATTCCCCCGCAAGGTGCCTATTTCATTGTGAGTGGAGGTAATATATATGTTATTAAATATTATTCAAAGGTTGAAGTCTGTCAAAATATATTCCTTAAATGTACTATCTGTAAATGGTGCCAAGGCTTGGTAAAATGTATACAATTTTATATCTTACTTTGACTATGATCTTAACTAACAGCGTTTTTGTGTCAAGCATGATATGTTGACAACTACTTTCTATCAAAACTAGAAATAAGTCAATGAAAACACATTTTCTCATTGCGAACTGTAAGTCACTAAAAAGCTTATCTATTTAATATTTACACTGTTGTACGGCTCGATATTTGGACGAATGTTGGCATAGTAGAAGTCAATGGTCGTTGAGCAAATTAGTGCCTATTTATTTTGTTAACGACGATATGTGTATGTTCGTGTATGTACCTGCTGGTATGCAAATGTCTTTGTAACATATCGTTAATGCACAATATAATATTCGTGGTATTCTGAAGTTGCTTAGCTAAACTGGAATGATTTGGATATTTGACTGCGAACTTACAGATGCAGATGCGTCCAGTGTAGGAGTAAGGATGTCATTTATCTTCATTTTCTGACGTGTTTGAAGTTTCAGCACGGCCTAAAGCGAGCACAGTTCTTCGGACAACACTGGCGTTTATTAAGGACGCCGTCTTTTTTGTTGTTTAGAACTACAGCAGTTAAACATTTCCTTCAGAGACATGGTGAATGTATAGATGAACATAACGCTGTTGAACGATCATGGAGAGACAATTGTCACTTAGGCAAGCTTTCTAAAGTTCTTTGTTGTATTCCCACAGTATTTTCTCTCGGGTATGCTTCCAATCTCAGTTCCAAGTCACGTCAGATCAAGGAAGCGTTTGCTATATATTTATATGTATAACTGCGTGTCGTTCCAGTCACATTGGAAGTTGGTACATATATATATGATAAGTAAATGACACATTTGGTATAATGTCCATAAAACCATTCCTGGCAGCAAATCTATTTCTGTATGGTATTGTCGACGTTACTTGCTATTAAATTGGTGTTTGTTTATAGCCTCTTGTACTGCACGGGTCTCTATATCTCTATTTTTTTCCAACACACTGTATAATGTATTAGATATTTTTGGCCACAGCACTTTGCCCACAACATATTCATTCAAGCTGTATATTTATACGTTGAGTTCATGCTGCTGTTAACTCCGGTGAAACATATTCGTGTTACAATGAATCGGACACAACGGAATTAACGAAATGTTGTGGTTGCTTAAAGGATACATGAATAAAGATGGGTACATCAGCATTAAGCTGTTTCAATATCTATTTTCCTATTTACCAACGCCACATTTGCAGATATTTAAACTGTTAAGACAGTTGAAAAACGTTCTATACCCTTAATTAAGGGCTAAATATAGTCAGGCCAAACATCACTGGTCGGAAGTCCAAGGGACACAACATTACATTGATGGCATTCAATGCGCTTACTTCTCAGTATGTCAACAACGAGATATTGCACTATGCACATAGTGCCTGCTGTGCGCATGTTATCAGGGATTGCCAGCTCGAGAGAGAGTATCACTTGTTGGGAGATGGCAATTCCTGATATCTCATTTCACAGCATGGACTACATGTTTTATTTTACCGCGGGAAGTGTGTCTGTGCAGTTGGTGTGTTAGATCGCTGAACTTTTACGCTGACAGTGAATCCGGTTCTTTACTTTACATACATGCAGACGTCAAAGAGCACACGAAGGGTTATAGTCGTGATCGTTTGCCATTTCCACTGGAACATGAGATTTAGGCCTTGACATAAGCATATGAACGTTTATATTTTCATTATGACTCAGTTTCACAAAAATTGATTAGACTACATGATTTCTTCAGTGAGCGAAATTAAACGAACGAGGCATACAACAAGGAAAAGGCGATTGATGAAGTAAATCTACACGAGCAACTGTTGTTCTAACTGTGAAACTGAGTTAGAGAAAATTTGTTACATTTGCTAATTTTACCCCATGCCAAACATGGCTTCACGGTGATTAGTTTATTGGTGGACATACCTGTAAACGAATTGCCCACTCGATAAGGCAAATGCTCCAGTCGCGTCACAAGCGGTCTTGGGAGTGAATTCATAAGCTAAAGGCCATCTGTCTCAGGCGCTGCATTTTAAATAACTATATCACCGGGGGTTTCACAGCCGATATTTAATTAAACCTTGTTAAGTACGTGATTTTCACTGCTCGGTTAATCGGAAATGATTCCTAGATAATGAATGGATAGTTTACAAGGGCCGTAACCGACGGAGCAAAATAATGGGTTCTTCAGCCAAACTACTAACGGCTTAACAAATGCATGCAAGTCAGTTGTTCGAATCCTAATGACTTAGGTAACTCACCTTTGAACCGTTGACCGACGAGCGACGAGGAGCCAGAACTGTTTTTGTAAGTCTTAAATTTGACCTAAGTGGGTATTGATCTCTGGATTTTTTTGATTATGAAGGAAACATTCTGAATTTAAAGGCTTTGCCGTGGTGATAACGTCCTGATAATAAATAATTCCCCTTATTGGATTGCCCGTGACCTTGAGCAGAAGTCTCATTTGACCGGAAAGAGCCAGGAGGTTTCTACTGAAATACGATATGTTGTCCCGTTGGACCTAAACGCCCGCGAGTGGAACAAAAACAGGAGAAAAAATATTGGTGCTTTGCCGAACATCAGATTCGGCCCCGAAATTAAGTAAGCCCTGACCTGAGTGGTATTCAACCGAAGTCTGCTACCCAGGAACACAATTCCCAGCGAACTTGGTGCAATTTTTATAGCACAGATGTTGTAAAGATTGAACGTTATCACCTTAAACTTAATTTTGTTGGATCTTTCTTCGTTTCACTGGTCGTTATTGTAGAATCTAGGCAGATAAAAATATGTAACAAAAAGAAGTTGAGTGTTTCCAGGAAGGTATTGTTTAACAGTTCTCAGAAAAGGGATAATAGGAAACCATTCGAGCTTCATTTTAATCATAGGTTTAATTACACAATGTCAACAATGAGAATGTGTTGCCTGAAGAAAAACCAAAATTACGAAACGCCTGATTTTGGACACGGTAAACTTATATGGTGGTTCACATTCCACATCCGTCATCAATTTCCTTTTTGTTCTCGGAAAAACATTTCACCCCATCTGTTTCTATTAAATTTCCTTTACATATATCACCTATCATCCTACAAAATCAACATTTCACAGATTCATTGAACGAATCTTGTATCAGATTTTTGCACTTACATGGATTCTGTCATCAGCGAGGACGAGGGCCGACATGTTGTTAAATTGTGCACAAGAAGAAACTCTAAACTAAGATTTTATCATCAGTCCCAGAAATCAGCGCTCTTTGCTCATTACAACACTGTTGCACAACGTGATTCCTTTCTTGTGTTACGCTACAATCCATCACAAAAGTGATGTCTTGTCGAGGATACAAAAGTATCCTCTAATTTAATGGGCATTTTCACTTAACTGCACTTCAGGGCAGAGTCAGATGTGTATCTTTACTTAATTTGTAAATTATGATATTAGAAACAATGGAGCCATTCATAGATTATCCATTCGTTCAGTTTTCTCATCAGTTTTCATTATTTATATTTAATAATAATACACTGCAAGGAGCTATCTGAATATCGTGTAGCAATTTGTATGAATCAATCTCAAAGTAATACGTCAGAGTGTACATTAGATACAGTATAGTTAAGATCCATTTTTCAGTTCGATTACTTTTTTTCTCTCCGATAAAAATGTTGAGTATTCGCGAGACTTTTTAACTCAAATATCGATTCCACTCAAAACGCTCATTTTCTGTTAATATAGTGAGGGGCGGAGAGCCTCAGAGGGGTGCACCAGTTTGTATTTCAAGCACTACAGGATAGACTTGAAACATGGAACGTTTATATCTGCCTGCGCACGTAGTACAGGGGGCGCTTGAGGTATAAGAAGCTGTAGATATCTTTAGAGTAGACACCCCTTGTTGGAGATCACTTGTTGAAGATCATTTATTGGTTGTTTAGACGTTATAGTTCCTGTTCCCACGAAACTAACTGTCCTGTTATAAGTGGAACATATTTTCTCGAGTAAGGCAATAAACGCCTGTTAGTCGAATCAAATGAAATATAGTATCCATGATTTGGATTTAAAAACACTATTTTCTTAATATTTCAATTTAAAGTACTTTACCTGTCTGTAAAACTGACCAAGAAAACACGTCGACCAGATTAAACACAATAGGCTGATGTATAATATTCCCTTTTGAAGAGGCAGTTCTAGAAATATGATAGATATAACAGACCCAAACGGAACCATTATCATATTGCATCCAAGAATATATGGGCCAAAATAACAGACAGTTTGAACGAGTTCAACAAGGACACTTCCTAAAACTGTTAATAGTAGTCTGTACGGATAACATATTGTGAGTCTGTATGGGGCTTAACGATGATTCCACCCCTCAGGCGGTGTAATGATGTGAACCAGTCAGCACTGTTAGACTGTTAATGTGCCAAATATGCTTGTGGCACTTCTGCCTATGTCAATTATCCACTGGTCATTGTTGTGGGGCCAATTTAAATCTTTGTGGAATCTGGGAATATGGAGGAAATAACGCCCACGCACGCAGCCTTCCGGTGTTGATTGATCCTGAAATGGCTAACGGCTGGAGTTTATGGTTAACAAAGTAATGTTTTGTATTAAACTGTTAAAACGTTACCATTAGCATTATTAAAGGGCAGTAAAAAATACTAACCCCTAAAGGTAGGAAAATAAAACAGGCGGCTTAAAGAAATGCATTAATAAAGCATTCATGAATGCAGGGAAGAATCAATCACTAATGGATTGTCAGGCCTAACTCAAAGCATTCGAGGCTAGGGTATGGCTTCTGCTAATATCATACTATTATCGATTTACAAATGATTTGAAGTCATTACATGCCAACAGATACTTTCATTAGGGTTATTATGACATCATTTTATCGCATCGCAAATAAACTAACTGTAGATTCTGCTATGGCGTCCGTGTACAGAGGACGTTTTCCCTGGAGTCAGGTGTAGCACAGATACCAAAAAACCCACAAGTGGAGACCGAGCCAGTTCTTAACAGGTCTGACACATTTTAATAGAGAAGATTGTAAACTATTGCAGCTATGTTACACCTCGACATAGTTCTTTTTTTGTTTTTAAAAACAGAGTCTCAGAATAGCAGTATCACTTTATTTCACTTTGCATGCCACTCGCATGCAAATCTCTGATGCTATTATCCCACCTAATTGTTAACAATCACAAGCAGTGGGATAACTCATACGCAAGATGTACGTTTCAAATGCTGTTTTCAACAATTGAAAACCTCGAATAAAAATGAACAAAATTCACTATTTTATCTGAAAATGACCCATGTGAATGAAATTTATTTACATATTTGACGGTTGTTTAATGCTATACTCCAGAAATATTTCAAGGATGGGAAGAAGTTTGTGGAAGGAGGAAAGAAGAGGTGATGAGATAAACCACAGGATTTTTATTGTCACCAAGTGCAATGGCAACCAAGACGTAAGACGTTGTTCGATTTTGTATGGCATTGACGTCACTTCTTTGTTGTGTCGCGCTATGACACGGGTCTCAATTGTAATGTCACAGTGAACAGAACCGCTATTTTGACAATCTAATAAGCGACCAACCGGTCGACCGCTCTATGTGTGGGCGATCCTGTGGAAGGCAATGGATCTCCATCTAAGACAACCTCAAAGAAACCAACCCGTCGACTGCTTATGGAGTTCAGTGTGTAGACGATCCTGTTGAAGACATAAATCTCCACACAGGACAAGCAGATAATCGATCAACCCCGTCGACTGCTTATGGAGCTCAGTTTGTAGGCGATCCTGTTGAAGACACGAATCTCCACATAGGACAAGCTAATAAACGACCAACCCCGTCAACTGCTTTTTGCCGCCAAATGCAGCAGTTACTAAACATTCTAACAATGAAGCCTAATAGATACAATGACATGCGTATGTCGAACCACATATTTGACGTTCTTGTTGTTGCTGTAATTAGTGTGGTTTCCCGATCTACTCATTTCTTCAACCTAACAACAGGCATTATTTCTTCAACAAAAGAATTATCACCACCAAAGGAGCAACATGTGTGTCAAAAACAGACAAAAACGGTCAAAACAGACATAAACATGTTCGTCTAGATTTGTTATCCATACAATACCAGAGAAGCGTGTTTACTTTAAATGATTGAGGTTTGGAGTCGATGTAAAGTGTGGTTCAGTGAATTGATTACAGACAGGTTTGTCCTTGCGGGAAACCTGACTCTGACTGAAGAATAGACCCTTGCCATGTACGAGACAAAGCCAGACAAGAAAAGTTAAAGACGAGACAGCAGTCACCCCATTCGAACACTAAGAATAAGCCTTGAACGGGTTGTGGCCGTTACTATAAGCTCTTAGTACATCCAATCGAGGCAGCACACAGAATATAATCAATGTGCTTCATATAATTTGTATTTTTCACAAATGTCGCATACCTGTAAATTCAAATGCCAGTTTATCCCCATTTGACTATATAGATGAACAGCGTAAATCTCCACAAAACACAGTTCATAAATGCCGTTAACTGTAAGGAAACACAAACGGTTTCTGGCCGTGGCATGTCGCGTTATATATTGCACTCGTGCCCGGATGTGTCCACCATTTGGGCACGAGGCCGCATTTGCGGATCAGCAATGAAGTGTACATTACAATACGTCAGGGCAGGGAATCATTCATTTATATTCTAACATTTTTACACATTTAGCACATTTCACGGAGCTTGCGCTACAAAAAAGTTTGAAAATACCTGTATAACAATTGCTGATAACGTTATTCCATGTAATGGTCACATGTACTAAGGGAAATAAAGAGTGAGCGAAATGCAACCAAGCGTTTTCCTCACTATTCTCGCTGTTTCCCCACAAAATTATGTTTTGGGCAAATGATGAGTCCATTTTGCAAACACAACTGTCAGTTGGTAAGGCAGGCGACAACAGCCAGGCACCGTCAATCACTGTGACGTTCATCCCGACAGGACGTGTTTTAAAAATATACAGAAACACCGTGAAAATTAATTATTTCCTGGTACTTTTGATTTTGTTGTTTGAAAATTTCCTATCAAATGCTCTAAGATCTATACCCTTATTTGCCCCGACTGTCAAACACCGAGTTCACTTCAGCACATATTTTAGAATAATGAATCCCCACC
This sequence comes from Acanthopleura granulata, assembly GCA_016165875.1. Classification (NCBI taxonomy): domain Eukaryota; kingdom Metazoa; phylum Mollusca; class Polyplacophora; order Chitonida; family Chitonidae; genus Acanthopleura; species Acanthopleura granulata. The sequence goes on along the minus strand of JABBOT010000001.1, from coordinate 15,213,930 downwards.
AATCTGCTCGCGCATGGTACAGAACATTTGCTCGCCGCATAAGAGACGTTTTTCTAGGTTTGTCTCTCCTTCTCACCTAACATACTTTACATTTCGTTTCAGGAAGAGATCAGGAAGCAGCGTGCCTCATTATACTAAGAAAATAGTGTAGCCGAAGAATACTCATAGCACTTTTAGCTGATTTTCAGGAGAAGTCGAACGTATGGATTTTTAATCAAGCATTTACTGGTTGAGTTAGATCAATGAAACGCTAGCATGGGGTTTCTAACTTCGGAGTCTTGCCATACAAGCAATATCCGAACGTTAACCTTGGATCTATCAATATTAAAGTAGTAAGAGAAGACAGCATTTGTGAATGCCCAGTGCCTTATACACAAAGATATGCCAGTTTGTAACATGGTAAGTTATAAGGGAAGTATGGTGAAGAGTTATGCGCCATGGCGTAGTGAATCTAATCAATTCTGACCCGACCCCTTTGTGTCTTAAAAGATGAATGGCGTCACCGTACTCTCTAACAAACGAATGACCAGAGATGCTGTTAGGCGGCGATGGCAACAGGTGGCGCGGACAGATCCAGGCGCTGAGCAGAGCCAGACATATTATTAGATATTAGAGGAAATATCTAGAAAATAATTGAGGCGGGCAATTGGACAGGTTGAGGGGTAGACTACCCCGTCCGATCCAGAAATATCCATAGCGGTGACATTAATTTAAAGTTGGATTCTGCCAAGAATCACATTCAAGTTCGCCTTAGTGAATGTAATCTGTTACACATGCATCCTTTCTAAACCGTGTGGAGATAAAGCGATATCTATCTTTTGTATCAAGTGTACAATCACAACAACTCGGTATGTCTTTGCTGACCGCAAAATCTTAACTGGACCCTACTGTATTATCAGTGTACAAGATATCATCTCGGTAACATGGGTCACACACAGAAGAGCAGCAGGAAAAGAAGCAACAGGTTTGTGCAGTATTGCGCCATATACTGGCCTAATATTTACCCACTGTATCCAAAAGACGAACTCAGGCGATATAGAATGCAGAATCTCTGTTGTGTGTTGATATCACGTCTGTTTCTTTTTCTGTAAATTTAAAAGTCCACGATAATTTGACCATCGTCTCTATCATCTTACGGCAGTTTCGCCTTGCCGTTAGGATATATTTGTTTTTACGTCGTACGCTGTCTACTTTGCTTATCATTTATTTATTGTTCAACTTCGTCAAAAATATAATCACCCGTTCTACAACACATAAATACCGTAATGCACAATATCACAATATTAGCTAGATTTGTAGTTATAACAATACCGGTGTAGTTACGTACATACGGTTTGCATAACGGACACTAGATGGGCTTGCACGCATATCACCCAACGTTTAGTTATTCCTGAAGGATAAGCATACGAGAGTGCGAGCACAATATTCAATAGAGTATATAGAAATGTCAGATGTAAGATAAGTTGTGAAATGGTATGCCTGGCAATGGTTTCTTTTCATCCATCTTTTCGGTCTGCAATTAAAACGGCATGTGGTACATCCATGGATTTGGCCTCAAAATCTGTGACTTTAATCTTTCGTTGACAAGATATCTCAAAGAATTTGGCGTATTTTAATAATTTCACAACTACAGCCTTCTACCTGTGGATGCATTTATTATAAACCACATTGCCAATAGCCCTAAATTCCCGTTTTAATGTTGGACAATAGACATGTATATCTTTCAATGAACAAAAATGCATAGTTTTCAACACCTGCTTCCCTTTCCTTTTCAGTTATCCATGATTATGACTAAAATCAGTCTAAGTATTCCATGATTGGAAAATATTGCGTACCTTCAATGACCAGCTGCTGCTTATAACGTCTTTATAATTCTATTTTCAGTTTGATCAACATTTGATGCACATCACAGCTGCAACTTAAAATTCAAGCACGGGCAATAAAATCTTCAGGATATTATTAATTAGAGAATAATATGGTAATGGATGTTTCTAAAGAGTCTATGAAGCGCCTATTTTATGGAGCCTATATGTTAAAATTGCCGTTTGACTTTAGTTTACCAACACAGAGCAGGGTGACAGTATGTAATAGCTATAATGGCCAATATTAAAAATGCACTAAACAGCAACACGCTTCACATTCCACATGACATCTGTATGAATTCATCGGAGCTATAATAACTTGTTTGTGGCATTTAGAAGTTGGGATGGAAGTACACTAGAACATGACTTTCTTATGGATATACAACTTCTTGGTTTATTATCACGACGTTTCGAAGTAGATACTAACATCGTTATGAAGTGAGTGAGTCTTGGTTTATTATCACGACGTTTCGAAGTAGATACTAACATCATTATGAAGTGAATAAGTCACTCACTTGATAACGATGTTAGTATTTACATCGAAACGTCGTGATAATAAACCAAGAAGTTGTATATCCATAAGAAAGACATGTTCTAGTGGAGCTATAATAGCCAATATTACAAATGCACGAGACAGTAAAACCTGGCGCAGTCCACGTGACATCTATATGAAACACTGGAAGCTACAATAGCCAATATTACAAATACACGGGACAGTAACACCCATCACAGTCCACATGACATTTGTATAAAACATTAACGGCTGTAACAGTCACCATTACATATACACGAGAAAGTAACACGTTCCACCGCCACCAATTATAATGTCGCGGCGGGTCTGGGGAGCTGTTCACGAAGACCTACCTGTAGTCACAGGAGATATATCTTATTTATTTGCTAATCATGAAGAGCGTGTACGGTAGTTAACTTTACATGGACCGTGCTAACACAGCGGCCAGCATGCCGGAATAGCTCCTCGCCACCTGGCATTGTAAGATGTACCAATTACCTCAGTTTCGCTGGCCATAACTTAATCTGACCTCATGTCCGCTGTTAAGTATGGCTGGTTTACACAACTATAGACTAATAACTGCCACTCTGCCAGAAAGTGTCTATAATTTGTTTGAAAAAATATTGTGCTCTTAAACCGTGGGGTGTATCTGATGTACAGAGACACAGTGTGATATGATTGTGACCTGTCCCTTGGACATTTCCCTTTACCTCTTTTTACTATTACGTTTCCATGGTTTGCTCTCAAAATGTAAATAGTCCTTTACCACTCACTTGAACTTTGAAGATGCTTCCCTCGTATTCACGAATGCATGGTGTTTGGCTATTTCGCCCAGCCATCGACACAAAACTTTACTCCTGGGAATGTTTATTTGAACGGAAGGATAGTGTCCGATCTTTTCCCAGATCGCATATCTAGAGGCACCGTTCCTAGCTTTTGGCCGTTAATATTTCCCATCGCAGGCGAACCCTTCTAATATCGACTCAGAGCTCCAGCTAAGAGGATTTACCAAATTGTCCTCTCAGTCATGATTCAATTAACAACCATCTGTTCGGTAACATTAATGATAGTTCAATACCGAAGTGGAACTTCAGCACGTGTGGAAAAGATGTTAATTCACCAGGTAGAAAATTAAAATGCATTTCATTAGCAGCATGCAGAGGCCAAATGGATGGAATGGGTGAACTATTAGCACCAGGCACGACCATCCATTAAGTGAGGTCAAAAGGACGGTGACCCTGGTGCGTAAGTGAAGTGCTAAAATGAAAATTAAGACATGGCATTCCTCTGTTGTTTGCTTTTTAAACAAGTGCTACAAACATTGTCACCTCGCGAAGCTTTTATATCAATAAAAGGATATTTACAAGGAAGAAAAGTGCACATTTCTCCGACAGTAATTTGAAATGAATTTTCCCAGGAAACACTTTCAGATTTCCCTGTATTTTAGAGTTCCAGCCATGTCTTCAAAGTTTCTGTTTAATACAGAAACGAAAATAAACGAACCCATGAAAAACGAAACATAAATTGTTTTCAAACCATTTACTCTGAGTGGTACATATGATTCAAACAACTGCTTGGTTTATAGGATTTAAAGAACGACATAGGGTGTGACATCGACGGTGTATAAAAGCTTCAAATGAAGAATGCTTGGTACTGAGGAATCAAACAACGGGCGGGTACATAGTATTCAAACGACTGGTTGCTATACAAAGTTCAAACAACGTCTTGGTATGTAGGATTTTGACAACGGAACAATACATCCAGTTCAGACAAAGGACGTTCACAGAACGACAAGGTGAATAGGTGTTAAATAAAGGCTTGCTACATTGGATCCTGGCAGCAGTTTGGTACAAAGTATTAAAATAAAGGATATAGTACATAGAATTCAGCATTAGATCTCATTCGATGGGGATTTTATTTATCTGACTACGTTCTGTAGGCTGTTACATATAAGCGTCTCTATCGACGATTGTGTACAACTCATCAAGCCTAATCGGCCGTTTTCGGTTAGTAATCTAAACATGTATTTCCAAAGTAACCATGACACCAAATAAACGGCTGCTAATCCTAATCTACTTGACATTCAAGGTAACAGGAGTAGGATTTTTACTACATTGTTCACTTAAGCTGATCTGGTAATATACCTCTAATGTGCGTGATTATTGTGTTCTTGCTGTGAGTCGTGATCCACATTTTAATCGTAACGGTTAGCCAGAGTACAAGTTAGTGGTATAACATCATCCGAAACGTTACTCCCCATACTCTATTGTTTTAGTTGCAGTAAACTTGATAAATTTGTGAACTTTTCGGGGCTGCTCCTGATTGCGCACAACAAGACAATGTTTACTCAGCGCTTTGTAAAGATAGCCTGTTCGGCTAACAACCAAACATGCCCAAACATTGTGGAATGAAATCATCTTCAGTGTTTTCAGTTTGTATAAGTTGCATTCATCAACTATAACACTAACATGAAATGTTCTAACAAGATCAACAAAGACTAAGAAAAAGAGACAATATTTAACCAGTACAACAATTATCAGGACTCAGCAATGTTTCTCCCTCGCATAACCCTCACTGCCCACTCAAGAGCGAAACAACATTGAGTAGCCTTCAATCACAAATATAAATTAAAAAATTAATAAATAGATTAATGAATAAATATTTATCTGTGGTTTCTGCCGCACCCCAGAATATTCCACCTATACAACAACATCATGGCAGGCGGTAGCCGGCTGTAGCTCCAGTGAATGCCATAAGCAGGATTCTCGCTGGCAGACTTACTCACTCACGACCAGAGAGGATGCCAGCATGAGTAGAACTTGGATTCAAAGCGATCGCATTGATGAGAGGCTCCTGTATTAGTATATTGAGCTAGCAAGCTAACCCTTAGCCATATAGCCTCCCCCCCCCAAAAAAGCCCCGCCCCACCCCACCTCACCGCACCCACAGATACACATGTATGTAATATGTTCCTGCAACGTTTGCGAGGACATCGCCTGCCCTGAAGAAATCTGAACCCGTTACAGCATGTTTAGATCTCAGGATAGGGCAGAGTCCTTTATCACCACAGAAGCAAAGGCAATATGTCACCGAAATAATTAAAACTCTATACAAATCCAGATCTCACTCTTAATTTTTAGATTCCTATGTAAACCTTTCTGAGTTGAGTATCTATCCTCTACCACAGCAGCAGTCACTTGTATCATATTTACCCAGGGTAGGAGCCTCTGACAAGGCAGCGAATCAAACCATCGACGGTCGTGGAATACATGACGGATCCTCTGACATAAACTCACACTAGTTTCGATATCACCATTATGTCTATATGAACAATTAACTGAGACACTATTATACCTTTTGTTGCTTTTTAACGGCATTTTGTGTAAAATACAGACATGGACCTTTCAATGGGAAAATTGTGGATTACCTACTGGATTTGATGCAGCGGTTATTCCAAACGTGTGTCTTCGACATGATCATTACAAAATGTATAAGATAGTGACGCTAACGTTGTTAGTTATGCTGTCCTTTAGAAGTTCTATTTTAGAGTTTGATCCACTGGTGTGGACTGTGATCGGAACAGTTCGCTTAGTATTCAGGTGTTTAAATAAGAGTTGCATTGCGAGACTGGCGCTGAAGTGTGATTCTGAAGGTTATGCTCTATATAGACATGAAATTGAATGTTTTAGATAAGGTATGTCTCTAGCGCTGTCTGAGATATGAGAAATAAGAGATTGTTGTCTCATGAACTTGCCCAAATGTACTGCTCAGAGGTGACTTTGCTGAAACCTCTAATGGCGAGAGAGCCCGTCAGGTCCTTCTGATTTTCTTTCAAAGACACATGCTCTCCTTTAATCTTATGGAAAAGATAACAACAAAATTATCCTCACCCATTTATTTGACAATTTTCCAGAATTTGCCAGCAGTGGTATATTTATCATATTATACACCACGATAGAACTGGTGTTACTATATTACCAAAGAGCATATACGTCCCATATGGAAATGTGCAAGGATATAATATAGACTGTCACATGTGCGGCAAAGCACGTGGATGAAAGTGATCGTTAATACATTTGCTAGAAGTAAGGATAAGTTCAATTTAGTCTTTAATTAGTAATTAGTATTTTTAATGAATAGTACTCAAGAATATTTCACATATGTAGAACGGTGCAAAATCCGAAAAATTTTGCTAAATATCTACATTTTGGAACATGTCTTTATTTCTTAGCAGATACATTAACACAGAATTCCCCAAATATTCTTCCCCAACAATTCAATCCCTAACTGGGCTAATTTTTAATTCATGGTAGTAGATTTTCATTCTTATAAAGCTGAATCATTCGTCCTTGTACCACATTCTCTCAAATGATATTCAATGAATATTTGTATGAGTACAGTTAGAGATTTCCTGTTAGAACATCTCAAGCCTACTGTGGTCATGGGTTTCCCCCGGGTTCTGCCCGGTCTCTTCCACAATAATGCCGGCCGCTGTCGTATAAGTGAAATATTCTTGAGTACGGCGTAAAACACCAATCAAATAAATAGATCAAACCTACTGTTACGAACATTGAATGATATTTTTTTGCTCTAACCAGGTCAGTGTCTGACATACATCTTCCCCTCTGTGTACATTACAGTCGGCACTGAGATTCAGTCGCGTGTTATCGAGGCTTCTGTGTTTGTCATTTTCGTGTCATTGTAGGGGCCTACATAAAGCGTACATTCTGGAAAGATGTACCCATATTGCAAACATATTTACGAGCCAATCATCCAGAATTTTCTTTAGGTCAATCTATAAATATGAGCAACGAAGTTGTTAAGCTTTCACAGTCTTTCACTCATGTCCACTTTGAGAGCAGTCATATTTACTCTCGTCCACTTAGAAGTATTTTGTGGGATTTAGAGATATCAGCTTTCAAGTAATTCGACATTCCATTTTCGTATGAAGCACTTTGTGAGCTTGTGTTTCGCCACTTACTGTTTTGTTTGAGACGTTCTGAGACGTACATTTCATACCAGTTAACCCTGAAATTGACTTTGTGTATATTTCGCAGGACAGAAACTTACATCGCCAGTTCAACATCACGGACGCTAATGTCAACCCGTTCGCCCAGGAAAGTTGCACGTTGTCGGGGTGTTGGATATGTACCATATATACCATCGTGGGCGAACCGTGCCCTCTGCTGTTCATCACTACAGGACAGTCTTCCTTCGATTTGAGAATTCCCAAGGGCTGTGGATTCTATATTTACATGAACTGACTTGTCTTTGGACGCGGGAATATCCCATCCGGATTTGGACGCTGTCATCAGAAAGAAACTATATATTTTGTAATTATGTGTATTGCTTTGTATGTCATTGTCAGCTGTACTATTTGTCTATTTTGTTCAAATGTATGTATTGAACATAGTCAAGCGTCTTTGTGTTTCTTTGTTTGATCTTGTGAAAAGCCTATCACTGCCTGAAGGTTGAACAAGCCATTTATTTATCATTTTCGTCTCCCATAGGGGCTCCCTTACATCTACCCAAAATTCAATCGGACAAAAATAACTTTTTCTCTTGCACTGTGACAAAACAAAACCAAATGCATATATTCATAGATAAAATATCGTACACAAAGTATGATAAAAGTATACATTTTTATTTTGTGACGTTGCACGATCAAGGAAAGCTAAATCGCACACATCAAGAAATCCAAAGTCGCTTCAATGAAATAAAAAACTTCTTCCTATTATCCGAAATCCCTAACACCAGCGGTCTGGAGTTTTGGGGCGCTGGCATAGCCTATTGACACAGGGGCGTCTCACCAATGCGACAGCTTTGACTTAAGCCCACCTCAAACTGGTTGTACGTGGGAAGTGTTAAACCATTCTGCGGATGTTCATGCTTTCCCCCGGGCTCTGTTCTGTTTGCTCCCGCCTTATAATGCTGGCTGCCATTCTGTAAATGAAATATTATTGAGTCTGGCGTAAAACGGAAATCAAATAAAATAAAATTTATAAAGTTTTTGAACTTCATTTGGAATGTAAGCAGTTCACCAACATTGTTGGCGCATAAGTTCAGTGTGTGCTCTATTTTCTTGCGCAAGTTTGTTTATGGCACTTGAATCAATGGGTTTTTATTCTACACTTTTGTTAAGCAATAAGGTGTTTCCGAGATTTAATGGCTGTCATTAGTGTTTTCATGTCAACGATTCTCTGAAGTCCTACTTTGTGGACTCATTATTTTTTACGTTCCGTTGGTTATGTTTTCTAAAATAATGCCATTAAAGGTTTTTGAAAGTTCTGCTTTGGAATCCCCGCATTAATTGGGCTATTCGGTTCTGTAATTATGTTCAAATGAAAGACTGTGGTGCGGAATAGAAACGTTTCTGCAGTTTACACGTACCTCCTTACACAAACAGGAAATGATTCCATGAAAGCAGCATCTGAAGGCAATCTGTGATTTACTTTAAATTAAATTATTTGACAGTTACTTAACATCATGCTGAATAATTACTTAATCGATTACAGCCAACTTTATGTGTGGACGAAATATTGAATGCCAGGCGTGAATCACCTACCTTTGGCAAGTTATTTACAAAAGTTTCCACCAGCTTGTGACGTACAAATATGCAAACCATACTGGTGAGGGACATGTGGCCCTCAACGACCGCAAAAATGACCAAAGGGTAACCTGAGCCTTTTCGACATGTTATTGTCACAAGGTCCCACTCATCGTGAGAGATCATGGGAAATCTACAAAATGTCTGTCCAAGTCTGGTCCTGATTCAGCACTTCATGTATCTGGCAGTATTAGACCGTGGCCCTGTCTGCCACTCCTGTTAACAAAATCCTATAAAATACCCTCGAATAATCAAATTATTGCTGATGGCTGGTAACCTGAGAACTCTTACATAAGGCTGATTTGTTTTGGGGCCACAGTCGGCTAAGGCAAAAATCCACCACTGCATGTGGCTAAACTTTAGCAAACCACAATGATCTGGCTTTGGACGTTCTGAATCTTTTTATCTCTTTCTTCTTCTGTCAAACTTTCCAGTCGATTCGCACAAACTCTACTACAGTTTTGAAATCTTCAAAACAGTAGTTGCCCGGGCCCGCGGCAATTTAGTGACAATCGCTTGTTTCCTTCTACACCGAATGAAACGTCACGCTGCTTTGCTCTAGATTATACAACTGGATTTTTTTCCTTAACCGAGGTACGCTCCACGTATGTATCTAAGGATCTGCAATCGTTTTATCTGGGACCAATACATGTAAAAGTCACCACAAGCGGCAAGCACTTCCATACGTAATAACCTCACAACTCTCTGAGATATTGACGGACTATTCTTTCATTGTATATGAATATAGAGAGCTCATTTGACTTTCCACAGCCTCCAACTTATGAAAAATAACCCATCCTTTCTGCCAGAAAATATGACCACAAATGAACAAAAGTCTCAGTTCTGCGCAAAACGACATGACATGTACATACTTGGGCTTACCGCAATAATTTGAAACAAAACTCTGTTTGGCTTCTATTCCCATATGGACAGTTGTCCTTTCCTTAAGTTTGCTATTGATAGAATGCGGTTGAATATTGACAAAGCTGTCATTGCAGTTGCCAAGCGATTTCAAACATTTATCGCCCAATTCTAATGTATAAAACAAGCTCTTATAATAGCAACCCATCTATCATGCGATATGCTTGAATCAGGAAAAATACTCCAATAAGCCACAACCAATCTCACATGCATGGTATCTGAAAAAATTAGCTTGTTCGACACATTCGCTTTAGGAAATAATGCTAAAACTCCCACTGTTCATGACAAACACAATATGATGATATGGAGCACGGGTTTAAGCTTAATTATCATTCGTCATAAAATGCTACATGTATAATATGTCCCAAACTGCTCCAAACTGATGGTATTTGTCAACAGAGTCCAGTATTCAAATCCAGGCCCCGATAGTTCGGCTGTAGCTCTAAGTCAGTACATTCAAACTTTGGCGCCAAGAAATTCCTTTATGTTTTCTACCGTATAATGTACAAGTTTTAAGGCTTCGTCTGCCCTCCTCGTGTGCAATTTCCTCACCCTCATTAAAAAAGAATGTCGGCTTGACATTATTGTAAGGGCATAGACACGGAAACCTTTACTTTTGTCTTTATTGTAAGTCTGCAGACACGGAAACCTTTACATTCGTCTTCATTGTAAGCATGCAGACGAGGAAACATTTACATCTTTCTTTACTGAATGCGTGTGGACATGGAAACCTGTACATCTTTAAACTTTTACATTTGTCTTTATTGAAAGCGGGTAGAAACACAAACTTTTACATGGAGTTGATACTATAATGTTTACATTTGCGTTTGGCTTTATTGTTAGCAGGCTAACATTGAAGCTTTAACATCGTGACATTTTTACCTTTTTGTATTGTTCGCATCTTAATATAGGCGCCATTATGTCTATATCTTTCTCTTTGAGCACACAGAAACGGAAGATGTTGTATTTCTGCATTTACTGTCAGCACGTTATCATTGAAACCGTTATATTTCAGTCTTTATTGCCAGCATATCTACGCGGAAAACGTTATATTCCTCTGTTTTTAAGCATATAGACGCTGAAACTGTTGTGTTTCTGTCATTATTATCAGAATGTAGGCACCGTTACCAAGATCTGGCCAATGTTCAGTATGGTTCAGACACGTTGCAGATGTCAGACGGAACATCATGTTTCACTACTTCCGACGTGTTTCCACTTGGCAGTAGATGAATTTAGTGTGAAGTTGTTGGGTGTTGTAAGAGCACCCCAATCGGAGAGGAAAAATGATAAACAAATTGTTTGTTTAACTCTCAGACAGCGATACACAAGAACATACACAAGATCACGCAAAGAAACACGAAGACGCTATGTTCAATACATGTATTTAAACAAGACTGACAAATAGTACAACTGACAATGATATACAAAACAATACAGTTAATTACAAAATATATAGTTTCTTACTGATGATAGCCTCCAAATCCGGATGGGATATTCCTGCTTCCAAAGGTACGTCAATCCTCGTAAATGTAGAATCCACAATTCACGGGAATCCCCCAAACGAAGGATGACGGTCCCATAAGTGACAAACAGAAGATTGCACGGTGCGCCGACCATGATGAAAATATACACAAAGTCACTTTCAGGGTAAACTGGGATGAAATGTACGTAACATCACAAAGAGCGATACAAGCTCTAAAAGAACGTTTCAAACAAAACAGGAAGTGGAGAAGCAAAAGCTCACAAAGTGCTACGTACGAAAATGGAGTATAAAATGACGTACAGCTATTTCGATTGGCGTGAAAGTCGATATCTGCAAATCCCACAAAATCCTTCTAAGTGGGCGAGAGTAAATATGCTCTCAAGTGGACATAAGGGAAATGACTGTAAGCGTCACAACTTCGTCGGGCATATTTTTATGCTAATGTAAAGAAAGTTCTGGATGATTGGATCGTAGACATGTTTACAACACGGATGCATCTTTCCAGAATGTACGCTCTGTGTACAATGACACGAAACTCATAAACGCAGAAGAGTCGCGAACGCGGGGCTGAATAATAATGCAGGTCACAACGCACACAGAGGGGAAAATGTAGGTCAGACACTGACCCAATTAGCACGAAAAGAAATAAAAAAATACAATGCAATATTTTAAACACGGGGCTAGTAACAATGTCTAGTATCTAGTTTGTAGGTATATAATTAAAGTGCGATCGACGCAATAATATCTTACCACTATGTTCACTGATACACGACTGAAGCGTGTTATGATACTTGTGTTCTGGAACTTTTACAAAAATCAGCTCTCTCTCAGACAGCCCACCCACTCTCCAACTTCCCACCTTGACGGGGATGAGGACATTCTACCGTGCTCCGACATGTTGGTCTCTGGTGGTCGTGGTGCTGCCGTAGGATAGAATAGAAACCGTTTTACCTATTTACCATAAATCTTCTAAAAACAAATCTCGAAATTGGGTTCTTTATTCAGGTGTCTTATTCCCACGCACAGCCGACTGAATGACAGAGCATTGCTTCTCAAGTTTGCTGTCTAGTCATTTACGACGGCCAAATGCTTGACTCCCTCATAAATCGCTTCTGAGCTGACTATTGGACACTTCTGTCAGTTACAAAGTTATTTATTTATTTATTTGATGTGTTTGACGTGTTCTATTTGGTGTTTTACGCCGTACACAAGGATATTTCACTTATAGCTACAAAGTAGTTGGACGAAGAAATAAGCAGCCATTGGTTAACGTTTATAAAACATCAACCCCTAACGAAACAGAATCATGGTCCACATCTCTAATTCTGATTATTCTTAAACGTTAGTGATAGTAAATGTTTCATAGCCACCGTTATAAAACATTTTAAAATATTTTGTCGATAGATGATTTACTTAGGTGATTTAGCCCTTAGGGCGATAGATATCCAAATTGGTTATCACAGTAGTTTGATGATGGTTTTTTCCTAAGAGTTCGAATGCTAAGTTGTTCCTGAAAATTGTAAATTGACCATAAATTTGCGAAATTAAATTAAATAGGGATCGAATGTACCTAATGCCTAACGGTTTGCAATGTCTTCCATTCTTTTTCTATCGATGTTGTCATGTAAATCATACAGAGGAGATCGGCGAGCGTCAGTTTTAATTCAAAAGATGGACGTGTGATAAGGCGAATTTGATCGGTGAACGAGCAAGAGCTGGCTAACCTTTGACCGAGAATTATGATCCACAAGTTATATTTAGAATTATGGCTCTTTATTGATACCCTAGGTACCGGGCAAAATTTCCAACACGCGACAGGCAATTACAAACACGAAACATCAGGAAAGTGCCTTTAATTTACTCTTAACAGCTCAGTGAAATCGCCATGCAAGAATGACCATTCTTCACAGTGAAGGACTCAAACGCATAATCGATTTTCCATGGCCTACTGTTGAAACATTCTGTGGAAATTTAAAAGGAGGGACAAAAAATAAAATAACCAGTTATTGAACTAGTGGGATCTGTACGGACATAAACGGGCTCAGACATATTTATGACCTCTAGCTAACTTACCTTTTAATGTGGAATTGATACGCTATTTTGGAGAAACCAGAGAGACGATGTCTCATCATCCATTCCATACGCTCTTCAGTGGCCAGGCACTTCTTTGTCGTGCGAAGTACGGTCCCCCTTATCATTGCAGCCAAAGGCAACGCATTGTGGCTTCATGATTGAGATCTTGAGGAATAAATGACTTTAAAATACATTAGATTTGTCTGATAATCAAAAGGAAGATAGCTGATTTAACATTACTTTTACATGACCCACTTCGCCCATCTTCGGGTTTACGTCGAGAATGGCCGAATCTAGACTAGTGTGTAAATTGAGTGGAAATCCTCCTCCGAAAGTAAAGTCGGTCTTATTTTCAAATCTATTTAAAAAATTTCATGACGAGGTTTCAAAAATAGACAAATCAAAACCAGTAGTATTAAATTTGAACTTATTGAATATTTTCACTTCGACAAATAATTTCTGACGTAAGGTCCGTAGAGCCGTAGATGCCTTGTTGTACGTCAAACAATCTCTAAGAGTGACAAACATGACTGGGAAAAGCGGGTGGAAACATTATTCAGTGCATATCAAGGTCGGACAAGATCACTTTTCTACCAAAAGCATACCGGAATAGTGTGACATTTCAGCTCTTATCGTGTTAACGTTTGGCCTCATAGGGCTGTCCCTAAATCTGCAAGACCTAAACCCTCCTGGCCTGATAGTCCTTGTCCCCTTTGACAAACAGCTAACATGGTCAAACTCACTCAGTCAGGGGTCAGTAAACTCTGATTTATCACTACTATTGCCTGGTGTGTATCCACCGCCAGTTCCTGAAAAATGCACAAATTTATAACTGGAATGACACATTGTAGGCTGGCCTACAAAATAATACCACCGAAAAAACAAAACAAAACAAAACAAAAAACAAACAAACCAAAAAAATATATGAAGCAGGCAGCCCAGGGAGCAACAGAAAATATATCTATAAATAGCTCTGAATCATATTCGTCCTCCCCGATCCTGAAGCATTAATTTTTGGTATGTGGCCACATTACAGGACAAGTTCTCGACACAGCAGGTTTGCTTCTAAGATTACATTCGTCAAAATGGTGAACTAGGAACGGATGATGTCACAGCGGCAACAGATGCCTTCTCGAGTGGTAGAAATTTCTCGCCCTTGATTGGTTAAAATTGATAGCATTTGCGGCAAGTTCGATATTCCCTACTTGGGCGTTTTTGCCATTTCAACTGCGATATTTCGGTTATGCTACATCACAAAAATAAAACGCGACGCAACTTTAAATAAGTTTCGTTATCAATACATATGTAAATTTTATCTAAGGTTGTCTGTTCTTTTAATGTAAACTTTTAGCGTGTGCTGGTAAACAATGTTGAATTGCTTGTCGATAGAAGTGAAGACGTGAAAAGAAACTGATGGGTTAACTATACATGAGATAAACGATTCCGTTTCTTCGTTGAATTGGTGTCACTCCCCTTGTGAAATAATGACGTTTAATAGTTATCTTGTGCGATGTATTATTACATATCGTATTCCAGATATAATACATGCTTACAGCTACGTTTTAATGCATTTTGGTTCTTTTGATTTCCTTGATTATATGTATCTTGATTGGATGACAATGTGACAATTAATTTAGTCCTGAAGTGTCGCCTTCCTATTATTGTTTTACACATGCACATCCAATAAATTTATGCTCATTATACCCGGTGGAAATCAACGAGCATTTCTGCTGTGCAAATCAAGGTAGGAGGAACGACACAGCGACAGAAACGTTTCGATGTCAGTTTACGGCGCTACTCGTAGACTTAAAATTGAGATTGCCGTAATAGCCTTTTCATATCTGAGCAAAAGTAAGGCAATTTTACAGACAAATTCAGATTGAAAGCTTTTTCAATACAATACGGAGGCAATAGTTTGTGTGACGGGGACAAACATCAAGTCCTTCCAAGCACCTTTGTATGGCAAGATCACTTCCGATGATCGCTTAAGCAAAATGAAGATTTGCCTTTATAGCCGATGAGAAGTGAAAGCCAGTTTTGTCATATGACATAATTTAGATGTTGTTAAACCCTTGAACGACGGTGTCACAAGCAGGCAATATCTGGAAAGTTGTAAGACACGGGTTAGCGGATTAATAAATGATACCTTGTAATGGGTTGTTGAACTGCAGCTGTAAAAGTTGAACGGGTTTTTTCTCTTGATTTTCACGGAAGGATATTCATCTGGGTGACTTCTGTATGTAAACTGACTTTGGTTATGATTCCGCCATGCGAACGGTGAATTCTGAGCAAATAAGCACAACCAAATCTGCACGGAGAACAAACAAAGTTACCCATACATAACAACCACTTCTTGAAACTCTTGGTTGAAATGTCAGCCTGTGTTTAACCGGACAAACCTGCTAATTATAAAAACAGTAATTTGAATTTCTATCCAAAATTCAGGCAAGCAGACAATAGTGCAGAATGGATAGTGACTGCCTACATCTCGGAAGTGTGTTGAAGTATCTCTAGGTAATTTTGTACGTAAAAACTATGACAAATAACGGTTGAAAAAAGTCAATTACTTGGTGCTAGAACTAAACAGAGAAAAATATTATCCAATGAACAAGGGCTCCCTTACACGCAATTTCTGTGGTTATAGGACGCTAACCCCTATATCACAAATGATTTATTTTGAGAAAAATGGTGGTAAACCAATGATGCAGTTTGGAAATGTGGTAGGCCAGGCATCTTGTTATTTGACAAGATGGTACGACACAAATTAGGGAATACCGGTACAGTTTACAGTTTTAGGTTTTTTATCAAATAACTTCATAAACATTAATGCATCT
The DNA here is from genome assembly GCA_016165875.1 of Acanthopleura granulata. NCBI lineage: Eukaryota > Metazoa > Mollusca > Polyplacophora > Chitonida > Chitonidae > Acanthopleura > Acanthopleura granulata. The sequence goes on along the minus strand of JABBOT010000001.1, from coordinate 15,197,639 downwards.
TAGTATGTTATACCTGCGAGAACAGGCGAACAGTTCGGTGCGGGATCGACTTTTCACGCATTGTCCCGAGAGATCAGTAATGTTCCAGCATAAGGTGTGAACGAGGCTGCCTTAGTCACGTGGTCTGTCTGGCCTGGAAAAGCCAATAGTGCATCTTAATGGGCGAGTAGCTGTTTAACTTGTGATGTGATGTTTATGGCTCAACAGTGACCGGGATAAACTGTCTCACAGAAACTTGGTTATATTTGTTATATTTATTTTATTTATATTTTTATAATGAACCTTAGAGGCAAAAGGGTTATCAAATCACAATCTCTGCGGCTTCCGCGTATTGACCCTGGTCTTTCAAATGACAGTCCTTCTCTTTGAGGGTTCATTAATGTCAGCTTTTGGGGCGCTGTGTTTTGGGATAGAAGTCCAGCATTGATTACTCGCCTGCAAGAGCTCGTACATGATAACGTTATTAACAGGGTTACCGGGTTACACAGAGAGGAAAGTAAACAGGGCGAGAGAAAAAGATGAATGGCCCAACGATAAAGAATACAGGGTAACAGAAAAGAATGCCGACTGCATGGTTCTGTGACACTGAATATTAGCCTGGCTAGAATGCTTTTTAGGTAAACTGTAAACCGCCAACGGGTGCCAAACGTGTTGATAATGATTATAAGAGTTTCCTAATTGTATAACTATAATGACTTAAACACGTGCAACAGAGTGTAAAACAGATTTTAATCAGACTGTTAGGAAAATTAATTACTTCTCAACATGATGTGAAATACGATTGGCAACCTATAGCAAGACATACAAGCAGAGATTCCCATAGCGAGAGAATAAAGTTTCACACTATGTCTACACAAACTCTACACTAAAAAAAAACCACCTAACTATATATATATATATATATTTGTGTGTGTTAAGTTGTTTTCACTTCCATTTTACAACAAATGTTGTATCATTTAAATACTTAAAAATATTGACATTTTAACATCTGAATTTAGAAGTGTCATGCTCAGGACACTCTGGACAACAAACATAGCGGTGGTGAAAGTAAGGTGTATCCTTGATAATCATTACACATCTAGATAAAGATGAGGTCTAGAGATCCAGGGTCAAGAGTAGGTCGGGTCATATTAAAGATTTTAAAAATGGTACTTGCTCCTGTCTCAGCATTGAGAGGTTAGAGCAAGAAAACAGGATTGGTCGATCTGTGTCAGTATAATGTAACTGGGTGTGGGTCATGTCTGTTGTCTTCGGCATGTTCTTCTAGTGGTGGCAGCACTTTGGCGGCATGGGCTCGCTCTGCCACAAGAAGACACACTACACACACACACACCAGAAGGACTCCTCGTCGTCATATGATGGCAAGCATTGTTAAGTACGACGTTAAACCCCAAGCATTCACTCTCTATAGATAAAGAGAAAAATACTGCGCATATTTAGCTTCTTGTCCCACAAATTCTTAATGAAACACGTTTCAACACAAGACGGGAATTTAACCCATAAAATGAGCTTAATTCCGTTAAAAGATTTTTGTGAAAACAGAATCAGCTCTGATTCACGCTACATAATTTGTGTGTAATACAAATAACTCGCATTCACACGCACATTCCCAAGCAGGTGGGCATCAGCGAACAGTAAATACAAAAACTGCACAGATGAAGAAAATCATCGGCACGTACGCACCCCGCCCCCCGTCTCCATACACCCAACATAACAGACTATGAGAGCAAAATCAGGTGTTTAATCCTATTGGTTGCCGTTTTGTTTGCTGTCCTGGCTATTCTCACTCAGTTCTTCATATTCAGATGGACACTGTTCAGTCCCAGGTATATTTCACTTAACTCCAGAAAGGATTCAAGTCACATTAATTCGTACTTGCCGTGTCCGGTCGTTTCAGTCATAAACCGAAAAATCCTCGTTTGTTCTTGAAATTCGTTTGCAACCCGAACATCTTTGTTTCAGACATTCATTTATTTTGATGTTTATTTTAATCGAGTTAAATCAGTTTTTGTGCTAGACTGACTCTAGACTGTTATTTGGCAGAGTGCGAGGGTCGCTGAATAGAAACGCTCACCACTTATGTTGGACACTCGATGATCGTCATCTGAGAATCTCTGCAGTAATTGTTACTTGCCCAAGAGTCCGCGCCAAATATAGCTCATGTTGTAATAACTACCCTGGATAAAACTAAATTACATCAAAATCTTGGTAAAAAAAAACTAGCTAAATTTTCAAAAACGATTTAGTTTCAACCAGCCACAGCTAAATTAACACAGTATAATATCATAACCTGTTTTTTGAATGCAATCGATCCCGCTTTCACAATGAGCACAACAAATCTGTCAAAAACGGTTTTGTTTGTGGTAGTTTGAACAGCGAAATCCATCAGAGGCCACAAAGAAGGGACTGTCGTGAGCATGGATGTAGTCATCACACAGTATCGTACTGTCGCTGTATATTCTCTGGTTGGTAATATGTCTTCACTTTCAGAATCCTCTGCCAGCGTTTATTGTTGACAAACTTCAACTGAAATACTTGGTAATCTCTTTCCACAATGTTTCTCAATCACAGTTTCATTTTCTTTGCCACAGATCTCGTTGCAAAGGGCTGTAACCACTTTAACTGGTGTTTACCAAGGGTAGTTAATTACTTTCAATCTTTATTGCATACGGTGCATGAAAAAACAGTGTTTCTCTGCATGAATTATTTACTTTTAGAAAGTTGTGACTAACAGGAACCCTTGGAACTAGATGAAAAGTCGCCCGCCTGTAGATCAGGCCTGTTCTCGGTGACAGATCTGTATGAGAATGACGCAAGGGCTTCCCCTGTATGCGGTTCAAGTTGCTGTTTAGCAGTTCTGGTCGTGGAATAGGTCAGCAGTAAAAATAAATATTCGTTGCTAACCATTATCGTCCATTGTGTCTTTTTTACATAATAATTTGTGAATATGTGACCCTGACTTGTCGGATTTTTATGAAGGTGAACTAATGAACCCATGTAGGTGCCTTTCCCCACAATGTAACAGCTCGATATGCTGATAACGTGGAAACTACTTACATGCTTTTGGCTGCATTGAACTTTCGTTGAAAATATATACCATATATTTCTTTATTTATTTCATTGGTGTTTTACGCCGCACTCAAGAATATTTCACCTGTGCCAGAATTATGGTGGGAGGAAAGCGGGCAGAGATGCGGCAGATCTTCTTATTACCCATAGCAAAACACACACAAAATTGTATTGATCAGTCGAATTCTGCACAACTTTTGTCTTGTATATATTATATTAATATATTATATTAATTTTCCTGGACTTTTTCCTACAAGAATTAAGTTTGTCCAGAAGTTATCAATGGACTTGTCTAACTGTCTTCTTTACATAACTTGAGATTATTCCACCTCTCTAGGAAGTACTGAAAACAATTTTCCACACTGCTTTGTGTAAATCACTGCACATTTTTAACTTAAAGGGAAAGACCTTGTGAAAATGAACTTAGGGTGAGTGAAAAGACGTTTAAAAACTGTATCTGAAAATATCTTCACTGAATTTTTAAAAAATTTTTTCATCACAATAAACACAGTCAGATATTTTGATAGCATGGTGGGGTTTATGGGCCATATTGATACAGCTTTTTGTACACTTTGATGTTAAGCTCTGAATATTGTTCTTGTGAAGAGTACTCCTGCAATGTTTGCCTGTGTATTGAAACGGTAATATGACATTGAAAAGTCGGCGTGACGTCACTGGTGAACCACATCATCATGGGCCCACAAAACCCACCATACAATCCAAACCGCGTTTATTTTGGTGAAAAAAAGCTACAAAATTCAATGAAAGTATTTTCAGATACAGTTTTTGATGGCCTTTTCCCTTACCATAAGATTATTTTAACGAGGTCTTTCCTGTTAAAGGCATTTATTTTACTTTCAACACCAAATAAGTTTCGTCGTCATATGACTGAAACACTCTGAAGTACAACGTTAAACCCCAAGCACTCACTCACTCCAAATAAGTTTAATCCACCAACCTTTTCGATATTGTACGATACGCTGATAAATGCATGGGCTTCTCACCCCAACCCCCCAACCCCCATGGGGGAACAAGTCGTGAACCATACCGGTGAATATGCAGTTCCATTGGCCCTAAGAAATATTTTTCTTTTTCTTCGATTTACAAAAATATGATTTCGTGAATCAACATGATACTTCCAGAAATATTCAAACTCTCCAGCTCCACATCCCAAAACGATTTTGGCTCACGTTATCATATTTTTATTTTCATGGGAATTCTCTCCGTAAAGCAGCTAAAATGGTGAAATCTGCTTTTGACTTTACTTTTGTCTTCTGATAAAACAAGAAGTATAAATCACACCACTCCAATTTTTCACAGATATGTTGCATAGTACTTCTACTTCAGATTCAAGTAGACTTTTTTCTGCACGCAAAAAAAAAAAATATATACACCTCACTCCTGCAACACCGGGGAACGATTTCCCGTGTAGTTGTAATGGTTCCTGTAACACGACTCTGTGCAGGAACTGCTGTAAATCATGTGAATAAGCCAATGTTAACCTATCATTCCTCATGAAAACATTCTACAAAGCAAACCAAATTGCAGAGGCCGTTGGTGGTGTTCTAGGATTCTACATATTTATTTTTGTGTTTTGTCATCTCTACCGTATGTAGCGAAAAGTAATGATTTTGACAAAAAACGATGTGGAGATGGTGTTAAAATGGCTTTCCTACAACCGCAGTGGGATCAATGTGGGAAAGTCTGCCAGCAACCTGGGGATGGTCATGGGTTTCCTGGGCTCTGCCGGGTTTTCTTCCACCATAATGCTGGCCGGTGCTTTAAGTGAAATGCTTGAGTGCGGAATAAAACCTAATCAAGTAAATAAATAAATAAATACAATCACAGTAATTCGACTGTAAAGAACCGAAGAAATTATGCTAAAACTCTCCAGGCTATGACAGTCGGAGAATATCGCCCAAGTTGCCTCCAATTGGTGTTTCCCTACAGTCATGCTTGCGGCAGTGGGCACACTTTGTAAGTATTTCCTATTATCTGTGGAAAGTGGTTAACCTATCGCCACTTCATAAACGTAGACGGAGTTCCGCCCTGATGCAGTTAGCTTCACAGTCTCTCAGCAAGAGAATGATTAGCTGTATGGTCTTCGAACTGTCGCTATCTTCTCTTCGCTCTAATACTCCACACTGCCTTCACTTAAGCATCACGGTATGTCTGAAGAGAAAACGGCGTCAGGATTTATATCGTTCGGATAGTAGATGCAGTCAAGTTTCAGAAATACTCATTGAATCTCTCATTATCCTCAGAAAACTGGTATCTGAAAATAGTCTCAGAGTGATTGATTTGGCAACCGAAGGTAATCCAAGGTAATATGCTTCCTTCTAACTCCTAAATCCTTCTGAGCTATACGTTGAGCGACTCTGAGCTATTGTAATTCACCAGTCTTAAGTACTTTATAACACAGTTACGGTCCAAAAGTCTTCGGTACCTCGCTGTCTAACACCACACTGCACACGAACTATATGATCGATATTTTTTAAAACAGTAAATTGGTAAAACAGCAGCAAATAACGTACAAAAAACGTACATATATGTCTTCTACTATCCATAGTGCCATTCCGTTCTTAGACACCAAATTAATACATTTCCCCTCTGTCACTCATCTTGGAGTCTTGGACAAAATTAAACATCGACGTCACTTATGGGATCTTCGTGTCCTTTTGATGCTTTCAGGACACTCGCACACCAAAATTACGTGAAAGCCTGTGTGTCACATATGGGTAGGCTCATTAGTATTTTTAAAAATGTCGATGTCTTACCCGCCTCACTGATTGTCATCAAAACAAAGCAGCCAAGTCATCAAAGCATTAAACCAGAATCAAATACCGGTACATGAATAAATAATGTTTTATCTAGTTTTTTCATTCTTTAGCCCTGGAAAATTGAAATTTGAAATTGAAATTAAAATTGAAAACTGAAAATTATACAACAACCTCGAAATTACAGAGTTACGTGTTAGTTTCATTTTGCTGTCTGTATTAGACAAGTAACATGCATATTTCAACACACTTGGTAGTGACCAGTTTGAGGAAAATTTATTGTGTAATATATTGAAAACAATATCTGCGGACAAGACCGGCAACCCATCAGGTGTTTTCAACATTATATCAAACAGCTAGTAATTCATTGTATCAAGTGAGTAGAGACATTAATATAGACAAGGAGACCATTACGTAGAAAATTTTGATTAACATACATGTTATTAAAGAACGATGTTGAAAGATATAGCCAACGTATATAATGTTATTGCCACCTTGATTGGCTTGTAACTTTCAGATATTTGTTTATGCATCTCGTGTGTAGCTCGAATACCGCTACCTTTCACAGTTTGCTGACAATTAGCTGGACTTGAACTCACAGCGACACACTGGTGAGAAGAATTTGATCATAACGCTGTTCTGCTGCGCTAACCCACGGAGTCCCCCGCCCAGCTTCAGTGAACACTGGTCGTTACCAAAAGATTTATCAAAGTCGTCTCTCTCGATTGGAACACCCGTGACCCCGAACTGATTTGGCGGTCACATGGCAATTCATCACATATTACCTGTGTTATATACCAAAATTGGTAAACAAACAACTGACATCTCTTGTTAATAGATTTTGACGTATTCAATTATTGACATCGCAAGTTTATTATTATGGCTGAATGTGTGTTGTGTTTATTGTTCAGCATATCAACAATGTTCCCTTTGTTCTCAGATCCGAACAAATAAAGTACTGTGGATCTGTTTGGCCATATGATCCAGTAATTTCGGAATAGATGTTGTCCTTTATTGTCTGAAGACTGAAGTCATCTGGGTACAACAAACAACCCAGAAAAAGCCACACCCTGTGCTACATCACCTATCATGAATGATCCCGTTTTGTCTGTGAAGGAAATTGGCATTGTACTTTTTCATCAATAAATGTGTGGTATAAGTTTGTTATAATGAATGTATTAGGTACTGAATGAACCTTTCTCATCAATGAGCTCAGTATATTTATGAGTGTTTATTTATTTGCAAGGAATATGGTTCCAATGCGCTTGATGGGTGCTTGTGGGATAATAGCAGCCAGCCATAACACGCAGCTGTTACCCGCACCTCAATTTATTCATCACTCCATTAAACTCAAAGAAACATTGGAAAACCTGACTTCTGGTTTGTATACGTCCTTACCTCATTGGGGATATTGCTGAATTAATTTTCACTCATCTGCTTCAAATTAAACATAGGGAATTAATTATCCTCTGAGAAAATGTCACCTACACGATTTTTCTGAGGCGATAGGACGCTACAGTATTTGCTCCCCAGCTGACTTATTTTCAGGAAATTGCGGTCAACCTATGATGATGTTTGGATATGTCGCAGACCAGAAATCTATTTATCTCACAAGATGTCAGTTTGGACCAACAAAAACTATGGAATACTGGTACAGTCTAAGGTTGGTGTTCTTTGCGAAATTACTACATAAATAGTAAAACATTTTAGTATGTTATACTGCTACAACGGTCGAGTTCGGTGCGGGATCGGTCTTTCACACATTATCCCGAGAGATCAGTAATGTTCCAACATAGGGTGTTATTCAAGTGGTCGTGTCTGGTCTGGAAAAGTCAGTAGTGCATCTTAATGAGCGAGTAGTTGTTTAAATTGTGATGTTTACGGCTGAACCTTGACCGGGATAAACTGCCTCACAGAAACTTGGTTATATTGGTTTAATGCACGTTACAGGCAGAAAGGTTATCAAATTACCATTACCGCGGCTTCCATGGATGGACACTGATCTCTCTAATGAAAATCAATCTCTTTGAGGGTTGATTAACACATTCTCTGTCAATGTCAGCTTTATGGGCGCTTTATTTTGGGATAGAAGTCCGACATTGATTACTCGCCTGCAAGAGTTTGTATATGATAACCTTAGGAACAGGGTTACCGGATTAAACAGTAGGTGAAGTAAACAGGACGAGAGAAAGCACTGAAAGGCCCAGCGGTGAAGCAAATAGGGCAAGAGAAAAAGATGAATCGCTCAACAAAGGCAGTAAGTGAATGATTCTGTGACACGGTACATTAGCCTAGCTAGAATGAATGCTTTGGAACAAATTATGAGCTATCAAAGGATGACAAACGTGATGATAATGATCACCACAGCCTCAAAACGGCCTAACTATAATGACTAAAACACGAGGAACAGAGTGTAAGCAGATAGTAAACTGAGGATTTTTAGGGAAGATAATTAGACATCTCCAATATGTGAAATATAAATGACAACCTGGCAGGATATAAATCAAGCGATTCCCATACCGAGCGAATTAGCATTTTCACCTCATGTCAACACGAACTCTACACTCAAGAAACCTGGCATGTCACACATAACTTTATAATCTTAAATTCAACATTGGAGGAAGGAAAGCATTCAACAATATTAGGCTAAAAATTTTCCAAAGAGTTAGAAAGGACACCTTGCAACTGGATGGGAAATCGTCCCCTTGTCGACCAGGCCGATTGCCAATCTGCTCACAGTGACCACATATAAGGGAGATTGACGCAAGGCCTTCCCTGGTATGTGGTTGAAGTCGTTATATAACAGCTCTTGTCCTACAATAGGCCAAATCTAAATAAAAATTCGCTATTAACCATGAGCGCCCACCTTAATTTTTTTGTACAATAATTTGTCCGCTAAAATATCTTCCAGTCAGATGTATAAGAAGTTTTAAAATAAGTTTTAAAACAAGTTTTTTCTCGGACTTCGCTAAATATTTATTAAGGTTAACTGATAAACACACGTAGTTGCCTTTCTCCACACGTAACTATTACGTACACACTGATAATATGGACACCACTTACATTTTTGGCTGCATTGAGCTTTCATTGGATGTGTGTACCATATATCATCCATGCATATCCATTATGGTTTTAAACATATCTGATACGTAGCTTTGCAAAATGCAAACAAATAAGACTTGCCTCCAGCCTGGATTAATCATTTCCTCTCAAGTTCCTAAAAGTCATCATTGACTCGTGATACTAAATGAAATGTATACACACAAGCAGGGATCGAACTTTTCAACTGGGTGTTGATGTTCTGAGAATCTTCATGGGTACATGATATTCCATTCCATCTCCATATTTATACGCCGTAACTACTTCTCTGCAGTTTTTTTAGTTATCCAGATGGCATTCATCGCCGAAGACAGCTGTGTCCTAACAAAAGCCCTAGTAAAACTTTTCATAATTGTGTGCTGTTGACCCCACAATGTAAACTTAAATGATTAAAACACACTTGAAAAATGGGCCATATGAATTTTCCAAACCTGAAAAAATGTAATAGGTTCTTGGGATGCGGAAATTTAAAACTTTTGCCTGAAAAAAAAAAAAGAAAATTCAAACGCCCTCGCTTATTGTGTCTGTTTGAGGAGTAATGTGAATTTCTCTTCAGGTTGTAGCACTTACCTCTGCATGAGGAAAACTCCAGTCTAGTAGGGAAAGGCGACCCCGCCTCCACAATGAGTACAAAAACCCTATCAAACACCGTTTTGTTTGTCAAAACAGCAAAATCCATTACCGGCAACAGAGAGGGAAGGAGTTGAGGGAGTCTGTCCTGAGCATGAATGTAGTTATTACGCAGTATCTTCCGGTCTCTTAATGACTTCCGGTTTCCCATGTGTCTTTTAGGTGTGGCAGAATCCTTTGCCATTGATTATTGTTGACCTGTCTCAACTGAAAGACTTGTTATCTTTGCCTTCACATTACTTCTCGTTAACAGTTTTCTATTTTTGGCTACAGATGTCGCTAAAAAGTGATGTGTCCACCTAAACCAACGTTTATCACCAATAATTTGTGTGTAACTGATGTATTGTTAGCAAATAATCAATAAAATGTTAACACTTTTTGGAAGGCATGTTCTCAAAAATGTCAACAAACCAAGGACAAACTATTAGTCCCAACAAAAGGATTCTGCAAATTTCAAGATCGTTGGCAAAACTCAAGGATTTTGTGAATTTATTGCTACGAGGGTAGGCCCTCTTAAGTCACCCTCTGTTTTCTTTCATTTTTACCACATGTAACGGTATCTGAGAGGGAAAATGATAAACAAATGGCTTGTTCAACTCTCAGACAAAATCAAACACAAAAACACGAAGATGCCTGAATAAGTTCAATGCATATATTTGTACAAAATAAACAAAGAGTACAAGTGACAAAAACATACAAAAGCAATGCAGACAATTACAAACTATATAGTTTCTTACCGAAGATAGCGTCCAAATTATGATTGAGTATTCAGGCTTCCAAAGGCAAGTCAGTCCATGTAAATATAGAATCCACAATTCTTGGGAATTCTCGAATCGAAGGATGACACTGGCCTTCAAGCCTTGAACGGTAGTGAGCACAGTAAGCCGACAATGGTCCAGGGCGGATAGATAGACAACAGCGTACGTGATGCCGAACTGGCGATGTATGCTTCAGTCCTCGGATTTTAAAGTCACTTCCAGTGTAGAATTAGGATGTAATGTACGTAAATCGCACCAACAGACAATGAACTATTCAGGCTCAAAAATATCATCTAAGGGAAACTAGCAAGTGGTGAAACACAAGAATACTAAATGCTACGTACAGAAAAATGGAGTACAAAATGATGAATGTCGATATCTTCTCGTCGCTCTCATGGCCCGCACTACCGTCATTTAACTCTCAATGCATACATGCGGGGAAAGGACAGCTACTGGATTTGTATCGTTCCGAAATTAGCAGTCGTTACGCTTCACGAAGGCTCAACAATTGCCTCATCATTTGGAGAAACTTGCATCATAGAATAGATGCCTGATGGGTTTGACGGATAATGGTACTTTATTTTACACGGCTCTGTATGGCTCCTAAGTCCTTTAAAGGTACACGTGGTGTTTGGCTGAAAAGTCTTTGTGGAGCACTGTTTCCTTAATTCCGTTTCAAACTCTTTGATACCTTGCTGTGTTACAGGTTTCTGCACATACACCACACAATATAGCTTGTAACACAATAGCTTGATAACACTGCAGTAACGACAATAGTTCATACTGAAACACATCTAATTAAAGGTAAAGACATGTTTTCTAATATTCAGAATGCAATGCCCGTCTTGAACAAGGAATTTGTACATTTTCAAGTTCTCACTGAGTCTTAGCCAAAAATATACAGTTGGCGGCATTCATGTGCACATATCTTTGTGACCATTAGGTCCTTTAATACCGTTATTTTCTATCTATAAGTCTGTAAGTCATATGTGGGAAAGTTCATCAGTACTTTCCCTAATGTCGATGATTTACCAGGGGAACACCGGTTTTCTCCACCCACAAAACGGACGGCAATTAAAACATCCCTGAAGTCGTCAAGACAATAAAAGAAAAATGAAATAAATAAAGAAATAATGCTTTATTTGTTTATTTTTGATTCTTAGCTGTGTAACACAGTAACACATGGCGGCAACATTCTCGCCTAGTTCTGCTATTGTAGCTTAACCACAGTGTACGTGACGATCGAGTACGGAACAACATAAGTAGTTTTAAGATGAAGCGGAAAAGCTGTATCTTCAGCTGAGAAAACTGAGAAAACAATATTTTTAAGGCATTAAAGGAGTCATCCGTGTAGAGGCTTATTTAAAACTGCGACATACAAAAATGTTATCAATATTGATATTAATGCATTAGTTTTTTTTATGTTCTCCTACGACATAAGTATACTTCCATGTCGCAACATTTTTGCTCGTGACCTGCCTGAGGAATGTTGGATAATAGATATGCCCACAAGGCCAGAAATCTGTTGTACACTTAAAGTAACCAATATATCAAAGAGTAATAAATCACATTTAATTAATTATAATAACAATATAAGCTTACACAGAGATGGTTCATTGACACATGTATACTGTCTCCGTACAATGCTGAAAGATATGAGCAAAGTGTATTTTACTCTTTAAAATGAAAGACAGCGCATGTGTAAAGTTAAGTTTGTGAAAAAGATTCGACAATATTATGTCTATTTCCGTAAAGCATTTTCCTGACAGATACTAAAACAGTGGAAATTTACGTTTAACCGTGCTCTGAAACACAGCCATTATGCATGAGCTATGACGTAATTGTTCGAAGCGCGAAACACTCTTGTCACCGGAGAATGTAGTAAGCTGCTGAGGTTCTGGTTGAAACTTAACTATATATCTAAATTTATAATATGAAGCGATCAAGAAACTTACTCAAGCCAGAACGAATGGTCTTGATATACTTTGCAGTTTTGTTCACATATGTACTTGTTATAATTAAAATATATAATATTAAAACACAATTTAAACTTAGAGGTAAAACTACTCCTACGTCTATACTTTGACCTCTAATGTATTGTGGCGCCATTATACTACGTCATTTTCCTAGTTTCCGGCAGACAGCGTGTAGATTTAAAAAGTTATGAAACGGCAAAAGGAACTCACGGTACGAGGTGAAATGTCACACTATTCCCGTATTTTGTTGGCAGAGCATTTATCGTGTCCGACCTTGATATGATGATTTCGATCTGCTTTTCTCGAGGACCTATGTTTATCAGTCTTACAGAACGTTTGGCGTACAGCAAGACACCTTTGAACGACGGCTCTGTAGGGGCAGCCATCTTGATCTTACGTCAGAAATTATCTGTAAAATGGAAAAACTTCAATAAGCTCAAAATTAATGCTGATTGCATGATTTGGCTACTTTTCCCCATTCACGATGAAAATATTTTACTTAGATTTGAAAATAAGACCGAGGCCACTTTTGGGGGGAAGATGGCCATTCAATACATGTAAGCCTAGATTTGTCTAACTGTGTAACTAACTCCTGTAACTATGTTATTACTTGTAACTAACTCCTGTAACTATGTTATTACTTGTAACTAACTCCTGTAACTATGTTATTACTTGTTACACTGACAGTCAACTTGGAAGATTTACGTCACAGCTTACAACACCTGCTCCTAGCTGTCTGACTGGTCAGTCTCTCATAAGGCTTAAAAGCATGGACGCCTCCAGATCCCCAGTCGGCAGCAAAATACTCCACAGTTCAACTGAAGATAATTCGACAACGAAATCATTCAAATTCAAACAGATTTTTGCATTCAAAATAGAATTTTGTAATCTTTTTAATGTATAGTGCCTCAGTCATGAGCTGCCTTTTAATTTAAACATGATAGTATGGTCTTTACTTTCCAGTTATATGGCATTATTCCGCGTACGGATTTGCCATCTCCTGTACTTCCCTGTGCCCAAAACCAAGACATGGAAGGTTTCCACTAACGATTATAGCAACGATATCATACGTTTTTCAGAGATCTGCCAAACCTAGCTCATTCGAGAAGATTCCATATCGACACCAAGTTTCCATGGGCCAATGACACAAGATGGCGACCAGGAATGGGATGACGTGTGTGGCTGGTTAGATTAGCCTTTGTCGTCTCTCTCGTTAAGAACACAATGACCTCGAACTGACTTGGCAGCAGATACATTGCAATCCTCCTCTATTACCGATGTTATATTCCAGAACTGGCAAACAAACACCGCATAGATATTATTAATTATTTTTATTATCCAGCATAGCCGTAATGTTCATCTTGTTCTCAATTCCAAAGAAATAACTACAATGGATGGAATTCCTGGGAATTCCACCCAGCGAATTCTTGATAGATATAATTAGCTATTGTCTATATCGTACACACTAAAATCATCGGGCTATAATTTACGATTGTGACAAATCCGGACCGTGATAAATGTGCTGTACCACAATGGTTATTTATTTATGCTTTTTATTCATAATAGTGTTGTATAAGTTTACCTTTATGAATTATCTTCTTCAGTTTCCTAAAAAGATTTATGAACATCTGTTTTATTTGTATAGGATGTCTACCATACCCCTCGTCCCCGTGGGGTAATATTCACTTATTTGATTGATGTTTTACGCCGCAGTAAAGAATTTTTTACCTATACGAAGGCGGCCGGCATTATGGATGGTAGGAGGATACGGGGCAGAGCACGGGAGAAACCCAAGTAGGCTACAGCTGGAGAGAAAGTAAGCCTAGGCTGGACTTTGCGGGATAGTAGCAGACCGTCATAACACACAGTTGTTACACGCACTTTTTCATTCTTCGCTCCATTAAACTCCAAAGAAAAACTGAAAAGCATTGACGTCTGGTTTGTGAAACGCCTTAGTTCAGCGATGACATGGCTGTATTCATTTTCACTCATTTCCTTGAAAAGGCCACAGTTTTGCCCAGTGGATTGCGGTAATTTAACTGTGCATAGCACAGGTTATCGAGTCTAAACTTTTCATGAAGATCCACATGAAGATACTCTCGCTGGTTCATCTTTTGATTTTTTAACTAGCAAAGCTGCCACTATGGTCAGAATACAAATTGCCTGGAAATATTACAATGATATGAAAGAAATCCTACGGAGTAAGCCTAACACCATGTTTCAAATGGATTTAAAATGAATAACACTATTTAACTCACATAACTGAAGATTCCTTTTAAAACAAATTCTTCGGCTATGTCTGTAAAATTTTCCTGATGTGATGTGGTAAAATTCCTGTAAGACGCCGATTTATTCAGATGTGACGTTGAGTAAGGCATTTATGCTGGGAGGAAGTCAAGAGCGTTTGAAAGGGCAGCGTCATATGTGTATACACGTCAGCGATCGATGACTTCATGTGTTCGTGGCTGACGTCACATCAGGCAAAGTGGAAGGGACAGAAATATTTTGTTTCCGTATACTCTGACGAAACGTACAATATCGGTTTTAATTCGCTGCAATATTTTCACAATTTAGGAAAGCAATTCAGATAATCCCAGTCTTTATCAATTCGCCTTGCTTTTCAGACACAGGTGTTTTGACACCAAAGTAGCTCTTTAAGTGGTGTCTCCATTGCGTTTTATTAACAGTATTTGGTGGTCTAGGCATCACTGTTTCTTACATGCATACGCCAATGTGACAGACAGCGATTAATAGGAGAGAAAGGAACAGCTGTATGCTGTACTTAAAGGGAAAGACCACACAGAAATGACGTAATAGCCAATGAAAATACTTGGACAAACTGTGTCTAAAATTACCTTCAATGAATTTTAAGTATTCATTCTCCGAATATGAGAAGTCGAATATTTTAATTGTATGGTTAATATTTTTCGGCCATGTTGGTGATGTGGTTCATCTGTGACGTCACACAACTATTTGTGCAATTTTTATGAAATTCTTGTGATCACTCCTGTGGTGTTTGCATGTGTATGAAAACGCCTATATGACATGAAATTTCTGATTTAGAGCCACAGAAAAGACGGCGTGACTGGGCAACCACATCATGAAAATGGTCCATAAAACCCATAAAACCTTCAATCAAAACATTTGACTTCTTCTGGGGGGTGGGGTGAAGAAAAAAATCTAAAAAATTCAATGAAGGTATTTTCAAAGAGAGTTTTTAATGGTGTTTTCACTAACTATAGGTTCATTTTTGTATGGTCTTTTGCTTAAAGCAAACTCAATCATCATCCATCAACACTGAGTTCGCGTGTTCTAATCCAGCCTTTGTCCAGTATGTTAATCCTGCGGTTGGTCAGGTAACTCGCGATTGAGAGAAGTTGTTTCTTGGATCGACCCAGTCTCCACATACTGTCGTACTCTAGACTTAACCCCCTTTGGAACAGTAGTGCTCTCTCGTGTTGATCCAGTGAATCGAAAAGGTTCGCATTACTAACACAAATTTGCTCTCAGCAGTATCGCTATAGTTAAATATTTCAGATGCTTTCTATATCATTGTATGATAAATATATATGATGACATTTTACGGTTATTGCATCACCATTATATTCCATGTTATGATAAAGACTATACTTAATTTGACATTCATAACTCAGTTACTCTAAAAAGCTTCCTTTTTTATGAGTCATTCATTTATTTATTTCCGGATTACAAGTTTTAAAAAAATGCGTACTCAATATGGTATTTTATCTGATATTTGTGTTCATTTAACAGTTTTGTTTAAATATCTCTCTGTTTCTGTTCATATTTTATATGTTATCACTTCATCGAAAACTACTTATGCCCATTGCCTCCGGGTTTCAGCATGTTGTGGCTGCAATGTTGTCAAAGAGCCGTTAACCTTTTCATTAGATTAGATTCTCATAATACATGGTTGCCTGATTGCGAAACAGACAGTGACATCAAATTACTCTAACGATGGATTACGTGTCTTGTTTTGTCACGGTAGATAGCAATTCGTCCTGCATCAAGTTGCCCTATTGTCTGATATACTGAGTGAACCTTAAGGATTGCCCAAAGTTGATAAACACAACTGATAGCCTGGCAGACTCAGGCTTGGATCCAAACTGGGAGAGGAGGACTCTTTATCAGCGTTGTCAGATTATGTTGGTCTTTGTTGAAATTACTACATACAAGTGACACATATTTCTCGATATTAATTATCCCATGTTTGGTGAAAGCATTATAACCAGCACCGTTCCCTAAAAATTCTCAAGACAATGGGGCCTTCGAATTAAACTGATGTACACATTTTTACAACATATCTAATTTTATACCATTTCCAGTTTTCCTCTGTCGACTTGGATGGTCAAAATTTCTCATATATCATACCTTGCCGACAAGCCAAAGATTATGACTTTAATCAAATCCTTATAACCTAATAAATCTGCATATCTGTGTTGATCTTTTACGAGTAGACATATTTGATGAATTTGATGTGCAAGATAATCCATCATTTTGTGTCGATGTTAAAATTTAACAGTGAAGGACAATAACTATTATTCTGTTATAAGCTAGCGGTAAACGATCACAACGGCGTGCTTAAACTGTAATGATATCATAATTCATCGATTATTATGCAAAGATCATCGATCTCAACAGAATGAGCCTATGTCATAATATTCCTAACACGCCATGAACTATGGTGGCTGATCGCGTCCATTTTGACCTCGGTTCCGAGACATCGCGACCTCCGCGGGATCGCCGAGGTCACGTAGGGCGCAGTTTTTTTAATAAAAGAGGGACCTTTGCGGCCCCGTTGATGGTACGGACTTCACGAAGAATGTAGAATCGGGTTTTCCGCTCTCTCCGGGCTTCCGTGGGGTCGAGAAGGTCACAAAAGGCGCGATTATAATAAAACAGCGTCTTTCGCGGGGTCGCGGAGGACGTGGAAGGCGCGGAGGGTGCCCTCCGTGTATCCCGCGAGGGTGTGAAGGTCGCAGTTTGTTATTTCAGCGCCCCCCGCGGATCCGCGTGTAAAAAGGACCCTATAAGCCTCCATAATGAATAGACCATGTACCTCAGAGATTTGATCCGTCTGTTCTGATTGGTCTGAGGGGTACAGAGACCTATACCATCTGTCTACTCGACTGATTTTTAACATGAACTTGCCTGATCCCTCATGACCCCGACTTGAAAATGTAATCAGTTGTTAAGACAGGAAGAGTTCAGTTAGACCTTATCCTTTCGCCGTAGAGTTGATGTTAAAACCGCATAATAAGGATTAAGCTAACACCAAGGGAATGAATGAATAAATGATAATGGCTCAACTCCACGTCGGCACGATTTCAGCGATGACGTGGCAAGAACATGTAGGGATCAGGAAGAAGGACGGTTCGCTATAGAAAAACCGTTCTCTATACAAAAATGGAAAACTAAAAGAGAGTCTGTCTGTTTTAGTGTAAAGAATGATAAAAAGATCTACAAACATTTATATTAACGGAAAACTTAATACAGAAAATGTGAGCGCTGTTAATGTATGGCATTTAAACAATGATTAATACTGAATAATTTTCATATTCATCTTCCAAGACAAAGACGTGGTATTTAAATTAATGTGATGCTTTGATTTAATCCCCATTTGTGATGTTAGTAAGATATTAACCTTTAAATGCCAATTCTAAGCGGATCTTGTACGAACCGGAAAGATTCTTGCCTTTAAAAAGTTCAGACAGAACAAGGTTTGTTTCATTTTGTCAGAGAACATTCTACATCACCTTATTACCACTATTCGCTGGGTTTGGGTGCCAGTAAGCTTAATTTTAAACAAGGCTGTCAAAAGTTTTGTTTATAAAATTCCGGCAAGAGGAATTATTTCTAAATCGAATTTTGCAACCATATATATAGCAGTTTCCGGTTCAGTATGACAGTGTAGTACTTTCACATTACTGTACTAGTACAGCTTTTTCTCCTTTACCTCGTTTCGGCTGTTTCGCGAAGTGTATTTTGCTCATTTTAAGAAGTGATTACTGTTACACCATTCATTTGGAAGTTGGCATATATGGCTTACGCTTTTGCAGGCTTTCATATCACAATTACTTTGTTTTCGTATCCCAAATGTCTTGTTATTCATTGTATCATTGCTTTTACTTATGCAGTTTACGAGTATGTTTTCCCCCGATATACATGTATTTCCTTTCTTATCAATGAGATTGACGTCATCAGTTATCAGGTTAACTACGTGATTCCAATCCAAAAGCTAACCCAATCCAGATATACACTCAATTAAACCGAAACGTCCACCTCAATGTCGTTATCATCATTCGGCGTTCCTTCACTATTACCTCTGAACAACACAACACAGACAAAGATAAGCTGCAGACGCTGATTTACATGCTAACGAGAGTCATTGGTTGATTTCTTCCCCATATCTATCTTTTATGAGTGTATTACTCCTAACCTGGCAACTATCAAAATGTGAAAGACAATATTTAAGTTCCTCCACTTCACTAATAGGTGAAATTTGCCAAACACTGGCAAACCCATGGGATTGATGCCAACGCCACACAGGCCACATTAATGATTCATCCGGTTTTACAGTAATCCACAAAGCACAATAAAGAAGACATTCAGTCACCATCACGTGGAAAATGGGAGGGTTTGTCTTATTGGATGACTTTTGCTGAATATCATTTATTATTCATGTGAACTTCGGCCCGGTGAATAGAGTGTTTTCGTCAAAATATGACCAAATCCCTTGTGCGGGCACATATGTGAAGTTAATAACAGAATGAAGAGGTCAGTGCTGATGTCTAGGGACACTTCAACCGTAAGAGTAATTTTCATGAGAGACTGCAGCAAATAAGATTACTGGCAAGAAAGTCTTGATTCCTTCAGTTTGATATACTTGTTTAACAAACATGTTTCTAAAGGAGTAAGCATGGAGAGTTCTAAATCATCGTTGTCAGCAAAATAAATTTCATTTTTGTAACTTAAATATGTATACTCTCAGTGTAAATGGCTAACAAACCCAACCATAAACAACATTTCTTCCAATTTGATTTTCATTTGGGCAATGATTAATGGACGCTTCCATCACTGGGAACAGAATTAATGGCATATATGACTGGCTTTTTTGTTTGTTTGTTTGCCCTTCAACAGGCATGTATTATGTTTAAGTTCTACTCTTGTATTTCTTCTTATGTAAGAAAACGTTAAACGATTTTGCGGTATAGATTAGTGAACAGCTATGCTCTATAATAAGAAACCATTTATTTCTGCAACTCACTTTTTACAAACTTAGACCTGACAGACTTTCCTTTCAAAACTCATTTAATTACAAACACAAGTGAAAAGTACCCAACAAATCTTCAGTATACTTGATTTTCTGGGTTTTTCTCTACGGAACACATCGCAGAGAAAAGAACGTTCAGATTTTGATAACGTTTTACGGTCACTTACTGTATCATACACACAAAGACAAAATTCAATCAGTAAATTTAGTTTGTAAATTAAACGATACACTGATGGGTTTAATGAAGTGTGACTTCAAAGTCAGCAATGTCAGACTACATCTACTTATTTATTCATATGGTGTTCAACGTTATACTCAAAGTTTTCTTCAATTATACCACGGGGTCAGCTCATATATACTTAGAGAAAACATGATTACCCACAGAATTCTACTGCTGTTGCGACTGACAATGTAGAAAGAACCGTTAAGTATCACTTTCCACCAACGTTACAACTTGCAATACCATTATAAAATCGATAGATGACGTTAAAAACCTTTCTGCACATTCATACATTATTCGTAAAAGCTTACAATAGTATCGGTCGTTGTAACATAATATGTCAAAAAAGAATTGTATCGTTTACAACTGTTACAACATCCGCACTTCGTCATGTACTTGGCAAACTCCGTGACTTAAATCCGAATGCCATCGAATACAAGCGAGCCGTATTCCAGAGTATACAATCTCTCTGGTCGAGGGCCGCTGGGGAAAGACCGCTGTGGTGAGACCAACTCTTCGTCCGATCCATAAAGGAAGAGAGCCATTCCCCTGGTGAGACCAATCCTTTGTCCGAGCGATTCAGCAAAAGAGCCATGCCGTTGTGGTGAGATCAACCCTTATGTCAAGCGATCCAGTAAAAGAGCCTTTCTGCTGTGGTGAGATTAATAATTTGGCCGAGCCATCCATTATGGAAGCCATGCAGCTGTGGTGAGATCAACCCTTTGGTCGAGCCATCCAATAAGAGAGCCATTCCGCTGTAACCAGAACAATCTTTTGTCTTCGCAATCCACTGAGAGGCCCTTCCGTTGTGGCGAGAGCAACCCTTTGGCCGCGTGATCCACAGATTTCCTCATGACATGCTACCAGATGTCTCCAATAAGACTTATTTGAATGATTTTATTAAATTCAGACGATTCTAAAAGCACTGGGGATTCCGTGGCCCAGGAATTTAAGCGCCGGCGCGGCGTAATGAAACAGATACCTCCCACAAATGTGGTCGTTGTGAGATCAATTCATGCTGGCTTCCTCTCAGGGCGTACATGAAAAGGTTCTCCAGCTACCTGAGGACGGTGGTAGGTTTTGCCCTGTTTGGTCCCACCATAATGCTAGCCGCCGTCATATTAATGAAATATTTTTGAGTACGGCCTAAAACATCAATCAAATAAATAAATAAATAAATCTAAAAGAGCTAGCCTGTAATGCGATTCGCCCTATTTCGTGGAAATCGATTTTCACACGTTGAATCATATTTTAAATTTCCCGTGTAAACAGAAGAGATGTGAGGTGTTCCCGCCCAGGTGAAAAACTCTTCTGTACGAGTCTTTAGAACATTTTGTGTGACATTTATTTCCTAACTGACACCGAGTACAAAACGTTTGATGTGCTGGCCGTAAATAGCGACGGCCTAAGGAACTTCTGACGATAATATTCAAAAGCTTACTGTACAAATCGAAAAAAGGTGTCATCTGTGGGGCTTTCACACGAGAATTGTACACACGCTATTTCATAAGCCACATTCAAACGTTACGACTTGTCGAATTCAACTTGTCGATATCACAAATCGCACCTTAAGATTTACGCGGCTTTAGATTACATGACCCATGATGAAGTCACAGTAATACCTATATCACAAGACACCACAATATGGTGTCAGACATCAAACAAATCCAGTATATTCAAATTATTGGCAATCGTTCTCATTTTTAGACCGACACCGACAACGTTGTCATTGATTATTTATTTGCTATGTTCGAGACCGTCACATTCTAATTACTTAATGCAGACCATGGTGAAGATTCACCGACACCCAATCTTCCAGTTTATGTTGCTGAGGGACAGACAGTGTCGAGTCTTGCACAACAATAATCAGCGTTACATGTACCATTACCTATATTATCCATCAATAATAACACTAAACAGTGCAAATCTTTGATTTACGATTAGTCCCAGTATGCTATAACATGTTCATCCAATAAGCACCTCTGATTCGCGTGAATTTCCCATTAATTATCAATCCTATGAGGAATAATTCATGTATATTCCAAGGCCTCTCGCATTTGACACGTTATGCCTTGCATTCATAAACCACATCAACAGCTAGAATTTCTGCATGTTAAACTAGGAGGAACAAAGGAATAATTAGCACGTCACTGATTATTCCTTTTCAAATAATACCGTGTCATAAATGTGTTTTGATAAAGATCTGAGAGACTAGTCAGTTTTCTTCACGCAGTAGATGGTTGACATCTGTTCATGACTTGGTGGGATAGGGATAAAAGGTACACCGGACAAAAAGCCAATAGTAAAAATACTCTGGGCTAACTAGCCCATCTTACAGAAAGCCCACTCCTTACATCAAAACGGACATTACTACCACAAGTCAAATTGTTTTAGAGACATACATAACAGCATACAAACTTGTTAAATAAAGTAATGACAGAACAGAGTCGATATGCTTAAATGGCCCCAAATTTATTAATTCATCTTTTATTAGTAAACCCATTTCAAAAACCAACCGTTGTTCTTTAACCAATTCACGTTGGCTATGTATTTTTATAAATGTTGTATAAACCAGAACAATAATAAGAAAACAATAATATGTTGCCAAAAAGTCCTAAATACATAGATGTAAGTAAAACAAGAGGATGAAAAATGTTGTAATTGCCCTTAAGAGGAAAAAAATCCAAGTGAACTGGAGTAGTTATTACATGAAGATCGTTTTTTGTCACAGCTTTAACAACAGAGGATACTATAAAATAAAAAGAAATCATATTGTCAATGCCTGTGCTAAATTTACCAATACCGACTCTGTTTAGTCATTACTTTATTTAACAAGTTTAGATGTTATCATATATCTCTTTAAAACAATTTTTGGTGGACTTGATTATAATGTGTGATGGGTGTTTTCGCCGTTTTTGATGTGAGGGAAGGGTTTTTTGATGTGAGGGGAGGGCTTTTTGTGTTAGGGTATTTTGTCCGCTTTTTGTCCGATTGATCTTTTGTCCTAAACCCTGATTTGGTATACTGAAAGTGCGGACGGCCTTAGATTAAAATTGCCTTCCTAATGTGTACATATGTTTTCTATCCGTTTGAGTACGTTGATTTGTAATACCATCTTGTGAAATTAGACCAAATATTAAATTGTGTATCGTCATTTAGTTATAAGATGATTGTTACAAGCGGAGAGAAACAGAGCTGGAGAAAAATTTACTATTTTCAGGTTAGTCGCAGGTGACGAGTTGATATTTTTTATAACATGCATCAATGTTTTTATACTCGACAAACAAGACGCAGCCGAAGCGCTAGGTGATACCACGTGTCATTACTGATAAAGAGTCCGCCAGCCGCATCGAGCTGAAACAAATGGTGAAAGCTACATAATGTAAACTTTTCTTTAGCTAATTCCATACTAATTCCAGTATGTCATAGATCTGATCAAAAAACAACACACTTTGCCATAATATTCCTAAGAGCATAATAGTTTAGTTAATCTACTGAACAGGTTAGCATTATGAATAATCAAAGCAAGTCCGATGTTTAATTAGGACACATTTTCTCCTAAGAGGGACTTCATTAATTTAGAAATATTCAGAGCGTCAAAATGAATTTCTTCGACGTCACTTTGATAATCCGTAATATTTTTTGTTTATTAACATTTTTTGCTTTGTTCTGCTGAGACTGCGCTGCTTATCAGGTGTAGAATTCAGCGCCGTGGCGATGACGTCACCGTTAACCAGTTCTTTGATCGGAAACCTCAGCGTCCTCAGACTTCTCTCCCAGTAATACATGAACACGTACGTTTGTGAGGCTGTGCAAGCCACCAGATAAGGGTTCTCAGTCTGGTACGACTTCTCACACTGATCTCGGTATAGGCTTACATTATGATTCAGGACGCGATGGGTAATTTTGGCCATGTTAGGCAGAAGCCCAAACAAGTACACGTCGTCTATCCAGAAGGTTGGAGTAATATGAGCTGCTCGATATAAGGCGCGAACTGTGTCCGTGCCCATGAGCACTGTAAAGCCGCTACAGTATCTAGGGTAATGCTTCCGGCCCCTGAAATCGTCAATCTGCACACTCCAACGAGAACGGCGCCGCTTAATCGGACCCGGGAAAACCGCGTTACAAACTAACACATTTTTTCTCATTCTGTGTAAAGGAAGATAATATCCCATTATTTGAAATATATTGACAAATATGTCGTCGTCAATTTTTAAAACCATGGCAGCGTGTGGGCAGTAATGAGTGACCCACCGGAACCCCATGACTCCCTTGTTGGTGAGGTTCTGGTAGGTATCGAGGAAATCCGCCTGCACAATGTCCCCATACTTCTTGTTCTCCTGATTCACCAGCATTGCAGCTGTATTGTCTACGGTCGTTCCCATAAGAAATGCAATCCTTATGTTATATTTACTCTTGAACAATTTTGTGTTGCCTATCGTCATACGAAGCTGAATTCGTCTCTCGAAATGCAATATGGCTGTGTGGACTATAATAAGCACAGTGACGTTGCCATGGCAGATCTGTTCGTTCTTTATCAGAAATGGCACAGTCAGTGCCACGGGATACTCTGATTTGGTAAGCCGCCATCTCTGAACCTCGACGTCAGGTATGACAGCAGGTCTGCCGGAACTACTTTTCTTCGCAGCCAATCCCGGATTATCGAAGCGCCAGGGCTGTCTCTTCCCCTGAAGATGAGTACGAGCATCGTTGTATGATGGTTCATTAAGCTCTTTTGCAGAGTATTGAGAAAATAACACCATTGCAAATACTATCAAAGACATTAACCACAAAGCCGAAAAAAATAGTCTCATCACTCGGTACTGGCCATCTGCCCGTCTGCACCTCGTCCAACGGATCGCCATTATGCCCCTCGACTTAGTTGTGCTGTCAGATGTAAAGCTTAGCACCCAGGAGCATTAGCCAAACTACTGAAAAAGACAAATGAAGAAAACTGGAAAATAAAAGAGACCGGGAACTGGGAACTAAACTCTAACATCTAGAAATGGCGGACAGGATGTTACTGCAAGCTTTAAGTTTTACTAACTGTTGTTATTGAGTTTACCAGGTGTGGACTAAGGAAGGCAGAGTTGTATGCAGTAGGTAACGATAGTGCATATATTGTGTTATACAGTGAATACATATACAGACATACATGTGTATGGTTCTCGCTTCTGTGGAAGGTACGGACAGTTCTAAGGTTATAGGTAAGCGAAACCACTGACAACTGTGTTAAGGATGATGCCTCTTGTTAGAGTAAAAGAAGGTTTAAAATGTGAAGCAAGGCAGACTACTTAAAACTATGTATAAAATAGCTTTCATTTAATATTTTTAAGACAATCACTTGTATTCACCATTTTGCCGGTGTTAATGCAAACTGCAGTCATAAGACGTGTTTGACATGCTAAATACATGTACAATGTTAGACTAGCTCTTATTATTCACTTGTAACAGATACTGTTCATGAACATCTCGCCTAATGGAAATACCCGTGTACAGCCTGGGCAGCCCATCTGGGCTTGAGCTGTTATTTCCTTAGAAGCTGTCATGTTCACAGGGAAGAGTTCCCTGCCCACTATACAGCTCTTTTATGAATTTACTGTTGATGTTATCTCTGAATAATTAAACTCAGCTAAAACTGATCCATTTTCTGACCTGAACGGTTAACACTAAATCCCCACTGAAGAGGAATTTTTCAGAGTTATATATATATATATATATATATATATATATACAAGCCCATTTCGAAATATTTTTATATACATAACACTGTGTGGGCCTGAATACGATAGACTTATATAACAGACTACAGGCGACCTACTCAAATCAGGTAGTTTACATTGTTACATTAACATTGTTCACAATACTATTATAAGACCAGAAAGTTAATGTAGTTTTATAGTCGTTCTCTTAAAATATGACCACCAATTAACACTTCTAACATAGTTTGAAAATGCACTTACCCTTATTGTTGTTACATTCTGATCTACAGCATGGGCATTGCCAGAAGATGTTTGTGCATGCACGCACTACTTCATCCCATCGGAACACAAAAAAGCATCAATGTACGTTAAGTATATACGCCCTATGTTAATGTTAAATATTTACCCGAAAGTAAAGTAAGTGCAGCAGACCGAATCCAAAAAAATATATATATAAATATAGAGTGAAAAAAAACACTGAAAGCTCGTTAACTCTTATCGGCGAATGACGAAAAAATAACGAAGTATAACGAAGTATAACGAAGTATATTAAAAAATGACGAAGTATATTCATCGTGCATTAATTAAAAGAAGCAGGCCCGTCAACTAGCCCCACCAGTGATTGTTTTTGTAACGCGCAGGAAAAAAAAAATAAACACCGAAGGTCTTTTCGCGTCGCTCAATTGCTTATAAGCCCCTATCACTATATAACGATCTCTGTGTTATATGCGAATAATTTGAGACTGACGTTGTACTATTTTAGATATAATAGGAACATCTAAATATACGCATGGCTGATTTGGTGTTGACGATTGCCCTGAGGGTATCTAAATCGCTGCAATTATGTCACCATACCTCTCTATTGTAGAATCAAGTATACACGACAAAAGAAAATGTGGGATGCAGCTCCGGCTGGTATGACTATGGCCACAGGTCAGGAGGTGTGCTGTGAAGGTATATTTTCTGGAGGGGAGGGGGGTCCCTAAAACAACAAAGTGAATATTTACTCAGAACAGAACTATACCAATGTAAAAGGGGCCAGTTTTACATAGAGAAATGAGAGCATCGTTTAGTGGATAAATGAATAAATAAAATAATAAATAAATAAATAAATAGATAAATAAATAAAACCCAGCGCTGTTTGCACGTTCTTTCCGCAGTATACGAAATATAATGTTTGTCAGTAGAACTTAGTACTGGTGTACTTTAGATATGAATACATAATATACTATATTTCGTCTTACCTGTGGGAAGTACTACATTACTATTCTCGGCAAGCTGAGGAAGCATTTAATAGTAAATATTATAGTAAATATTACATCAAATTCCATGCGTTATCAACGTCATAAGACTAGAAACATGAACACACTACAAAATAATAAAATATTCCAAAAAAGGGAGATATATTTAATATATATCATGTAATACAACTTCCAAGAAGAGAAAGGTGTAAAGATGGTACGAGTTGAATCAGGTGAAATTAAAATAGCACAATGCAAAAGACACGTAAATAATATAACACACAGACTCAGTGTAAACCATTGTCATACTTTGTCAGCCGTTGTCAGCGTTATTTGCAGATAATAAATGTTAGAACTCCTCGCAATTATAAACATGCTATCAAAGCCTTGAGTCTGACAAGTGAATCTTTAGTGATTGGAGAGAAAAGATGTATCACGCATTACCTAATAGCCTATATTGTGTCATGGCCAGCCTATATTTTCTAAAATAAGCGACTTTCACATTTCCTAAGACAGCACTTTTGCGTCACGTGCAATATATTCCCAAGTTTTTATTATAGATTAAATAACTAGAAGATAATTTACCATTGTACAAGACTAAAAATGCATAACTCACACAGGCGTATATGTAATTTTGTTAATCTACACGTATAGTGACACATTTCATGGTCTTTTGGATGACAGTTTAAAACACGACATAAAATGAGTATGATAGACAAAATGAAAGTTTCTTATGAGTAGTATTTTAAGAGTGGAAATTTATGATTTATATACATATTTATTCATAAGTTTAAGCTTCTAATAGTCAGATCATTAGACCTTCACATTTTAGGCGATGAAAACAATGACGTACAATATGTATTATTAATCAGGCCCTCGACGACCAAAAACATCCTGTTTTTTTTTGTACCCTAATTTTCCAAACTGTTTCCAAACTGAAAATCATTTATTACACATTCGCCGTATTAGGTGATAGTGCATAACGGGTTTACAGGTGGGGATAGTCATCTTCTCCCACAAAACACATTACCAGTTGAATTTGATTTCGTGTCGGGTAATTATAATATGTTTGAAATGAGTGTGTCTAGTGCTACCACGTGATCCCCCTACAAATCTACTCTGTGTTGAAATAAGAGGATTTTACAGTTCACTGTTGCTGTGCTCCCAGAAATGGGGCAATATATATCTACTCAAATGCTAACTCCTAATCATCGGCCCGGTCAACATCCAGTCAAACAGACAATAGGGATCGTATAGCCGTTACTGCCTAAAATAGGTGGTATCTAACAATACATTGTGTGGTAATAAAAAAACCCACTCGACCTCCAGGTAAACAATACACTATGTGGTAATAAAAAAACCCACTCGACCTCCTGGTAAACAGAAAACAAGGCCAATCGGTTAAAACGCGACAAGGTAGTAATCTCCCTTAGTGAAAGCACGTGAGCGAAACAAAAATCGAGGAGTTGTCTCTCCAAAAATTGAGGAGTTGTCTCTCCAAAAATTGAGACATATAATATTGCCTTCGTTTGAGTCCATACATGACACTAGGTCTGCTTAACTTTGGCAGCAGTTCTAGTATTGTATATTAAACCGATTTAAACCGGTTGTATTAGGTCAGACCTGGCGTGTCCACCTTCTGTCGGGTAAAGAGCCTCAATTGCAGCGGTTGTATATAGATATGAAATTACGGTCAAATGGAAAGAACTGATCGCCCTCAGACATACACTGTAAGAAAAGTCCGGTATTTCTACGGCGGTTTTAACAGTACTGTCGCTTGAGCGGTCAAATATCAGAAACACGTGATGTGTATGAAGTTCACGTCTTATTTCACACGATGATACATAGGCCTACGGCTGTGACTACCCAGAGAAGACGATTCGAAAACTTGCTCGAAATTTATTTTCATCCCAATTATCTCGCAATTTCCCCTTCACGAAAACAACCAATCAATCAAATAATCGTTTTAAAAAACCTGTATGCATACTTACTTATTGCAGGTAGCAAAGCTTTTTATTCCTGTTCATAAACACATGTTTGTGTAAATTTATTGAGCTGAAGGTCTCCGATAAGAGCTTACCCTGAAGAGTGGCTGATTGCACATAAATCTCTCTTCAACCGCTTTTAGTTTAGTGTAAGCTGATTCAAGAGCATGATTTCCTTCATTGAATGGGTAAAACCATTTGTACAGTGTAAGGTGTTAGTGCACGTGTCACTTGGGAGACATCAGCCTAACCAAATTCAGCAATAAAGCAAATGAAACTGGCTATCTGTTGGAGAACTTATTTATGAATAAGTCGTGGAAGTGTCATAGCTTGTTGGCAAGTCTTTTACTCGTAATTTTGCCGGAAGTTTCAGAACAGCGTAGGGTTACGGGTGCTGTAAGTACAACATTTGATTCTATACAGCCTCAAAACTCTCCATCCACCAGTGTAATTTTGTGATTAAAGAGCCTCGTCTCCACACACACAACACACTTTACGATATTTTAGACGACTCCAATACTACTGTTTTCCTTTTCTTGCTTTGTGTTGTCGTTTTTCTCACAACCCCCTGAAGAATACTGAACGAGAACAAGGGCGGACGGAAGGTTTTATCTGAAATGTCCTCAACTACTTGTAGTGACAGTTACACCCTTGGAGATTTTAGAGCTTCATTACTGCTTTTCTGAATGCGACATTCTGGAGACGGTCTGGTATCTGAAGGGATTGAAGTCTTGCGTTCCGTGTCACCACACAGCTTCACAAAGATGCTTTGAAATCAAGGCGGAGCGATTGATGAGGCCAAAAAAGTTTTCACATCGTTATTGTAACGATTACTCCCAAGTGTCCAATGTCTTTTAAAGATCCCTTGGTGATACAGTAACAGAGTGAAAAGTAAGTTCCCGAACCGACAGGTTTAAGCTACCAGTGTTTGTTTCCATGGGACATAACATAAAACTAAGTGAAAGGAGGGTCGACTTTTCGATCACATCAATCAATGAGGTGGAAGTTTTAACAACTGGTAGAAGAAAATTATCACACCCAATGGTTTCATTTCAGCAAGGCACTGATTTGTCACATTGATTTATTGGTGTGTGCAAAAATTATGTTTACAAAAATATATAAATATAACTGTCTCCTTGCTACTTGGTTATGAACTTTAAAGCATCGTCTAGGCTGTCATATCAATTTAGTCGTCTTAAATGGCATATCATAAAGTAAAGTTGTTCTGACTCCTTTTGAACAGGCACACCATAAATGTACGGTAAAAGGTATAGCAAACGATACTCCCAATGCTAGAACTTGATAAGTGGTGATTATATGACAAATGGATGGACCAACATTATACTAATGGACATCAAAAGTAAATATTGAAAGGAAATTAAATAATTAATGTACCGATACATAGATAGGTAAGATGTAGATAAAAGAGCAGACAACAAAACATAGACAAAAAAGTTATTATGCAAATTGATATAAATTTCTTATTACATTATGACAAATATATCTGACAGACGTTTGATGGTCATATTAAAGGTGCAGTACATATACGATCTCGTGTGTCATCGTAGCTTTAACATGTGTCTGCCTAGCTGTATAGTTGCAGAAACCAGGAGTCTTCTGGTGGACTTGGAGTTCCCAAGGGCTTGGTCTCTTTGCATTATTTTCATGTAACTGTTGACAAGAAAAGCGATGACAAGACAATATTTGAACAATTTCTAACCATTGATTTGATTCCAAGCACCACTGCAGTATTTTTACCTAAGTCTCCGTAAGCCATAATGTTGCTACGTTTTATGCATTTACATGGACAGTTAGAATATTTAACCCTCATTAAAGTAAATTCACAGGAGGCCAGATTCACGTGTTAGGTATGACCATAATACTCCTATGATATAAGATGACTTGTAGGTGTCGTTGACTACGTGCAGGTGGTAGCCACATACAGGGTTTATACACTGCGTATGATTACAGCATAGAGAGCAAAACTAGAACCAGCAATGTCGTGGCTGTTCTGGTATCTGTACTGTAGTCCTTGCAGTATATAACCCTTGTATGTGGCCACCAGCTGCAAGTAGTCAACATTTACAACTCACCTTATATCATACAAGTATTATCCAAAATAAAATACAAAAGAATCTAGGAGACTATTCATCACAGCCTTGCATTGTGCAATATATTTGTGTAAGATAACATCCCCAAACTTTCTGACAGAATGGCTCTACAAAGTTTCTGCTCACTTTTTAATCGACTTTTTATATGTACCCGTCCCCGTTACACTGGATATAGATTCACCAAAGGGACGTCACTATGTTTCCTGTATCATCGTACATGGCCAACCCCATGATATTCTCGTTTTTAATCCACAACGATCTGGAATAGCACAGGTCTAGTCTACAAGGCTGATTGCAGTGTGCATCAAGCTTAAACTACCTATGCCGATATAACCCGTCCTGCGTAACTGGTATATGTCCAAAGGACGATGATTTTGTCTCTATTTTTGTGAAGAAATTCACCTACAAGCCAGAGAATGGCATAACTTGTTCATGCTTTAGCTTTACCCATAAACCACATCTGCTTACCTCACTTTGTCATATGTCTGCTTTAGCGGTATTCTTTCTTTTCGAAAATTGTGTAGGTTGTGATTGGTACAGTCATATGTTGAAGCATTACTTTGCCGCCCAATGCATCCGTTTTAATATCGAGCTCTTATCTTAATAATTTAAATCGTCTATTATATTGTGCGCTGATAAGGACACAGGCAAAATCGTCTGCATCTGTGATCTGGAGCTTGGATGTGATTCCATTAACGACCTGTCGTTTCCAACGACATAAGAGATTTAGGAAGATGTAATTATCGTAATCCAGAGTAACTGACTATCAGTTTCATCTGATTGTTTTCATTGGTCCTCGCAGTGTACTCAAGTGTTTTTTATTGAAATGACTCAATAAAATGAATGGTAGTTTTGAAGAATGGTGAATGAGGCATGTCTGGATTCATCCTTTATATCACCGCTGATTCCAATATAAATGCTTCCGCATTAAAAGTGTTTTATGGAAATAATTAAATGACAGCGCTGTGGTAACTCTGACGAAGTAAGTCCCCAGTGTTTCAAAGGCAATGTTGAACCTTAGGAAATCAGTAAGCACTTTTAAAGTATCTCTAAGTCTGTCCTTCTTACCGATGTTGAGAAGATGAGGTAATCATTACAGCGTCCATGTCCAGATGGCTGTGTTGTAGATGGATGAACGATGCGTTTTGAGTATCCGGACAGATGGACCATTTACTGAGGGCAATAACCGTCGTTTAGATTTCTAAATGTTTTCGTTCTCGAAGAAAGGAGTTTAAATACTTTCCAGCAATTAATCACCTGGCAATGGAATGGCCTGGTTTGTCGTTTATATTCACCGACGTCTGGGTTACAGTGAACGCGTCCAGTTCGACGCATGCCGCAATTTGTTTGACAGTGAGGAGAGATGTATAGGCATATTTCACATGCGTCAGACAATTCAACATTTGTAATATAAGTTGTCACACTGTACATTCCATTTTCCACGCTGTGGGATTCTCAAAAACTGTTTTTTATGATATTCCTCAGACAACGCCAGACAAGAGTTTTTATTCTCATAATAGATTTTTTTATTCCATACATCAGACAGGACAATGTGTCCGGGATGAATAAACGCTATTATGTCATACTGTATCTGACACCAGGGGTTGATCTAGGTTCTCATCGCAGCCGATTTGACAAGCTTGTGGTACACACCGCCGGATGATAAATTGTGGCCAGGATCAAAACTACGCCACTAAGTTCCGATAATCTAGGAATATGAAACGATATAGAAGTTATGACGGGCACTAATCACATACTAGGAACAGAGACTTCCCCACGTCCGAGCAACAACTCCAGCCATACTTATTCACGCTATTATAGTGCAGAAAATAAAGATATATGGGAGAATTTTGTCTTTGATGATAGAAGCACGACATTCAGATTATGGTATGGGGAACACTTTTGGACATAGGGCCATCTCAGATTTTTCCTGTAACAGTAATGGCAACCATTTTCCAAGATGGCTGCCAACAGAAAGTATGAACATTTTGTATATGGTTTGCATGCCACTGTGTTTAATAAAATTCATCTGGTTTTGGCATAGTATATGTGAATTACACGGTTCAGGGAGACTAAGACATCAAGGCCAGTGCAATGGAACATTTGAAGATATCACCACAGCATTCTGAGATACAGCTCATATGCCATAGAGCAACGGATATTGCTCTGGAGCAGTTTGTGAATTTTGTCGAACAACTCTGTCAACTGTATCGCTTTACCAACCAATATGTCCTCATATACCAAACGAAGGGGACGGATCACCAGGCTGGTGACGAGTGCTTGGACCCAAATGAAGTAGTTACATTGGCTTTTCCACCGATTGACAAAATGATAATTAGTAAGGACTAGTGTGATGGGAATGACAAGGAAAAAAAGCTACATATGATATCATTTATACGACGAAAGTCATTATATCTTGAGAAGAAACCGGGCAAAAGCTCTGCACGTTGCTGGCAGACATTTCTACGTTTCACTGTAAGGTAAGCCACTTTCAGCTGAATTTGAAGTCACAGCGACTCGTTCGATGAGAGACAAAGGAAATGTTGTGCAGTGCTAGCATATACAAATAAAATAGGTTTCTCGTCCTCCACTGGATTTGGTTTATTTATTTATTGTAGTATTATAGCTAATGTCTGCCATCTTGGGTCTTGAGGGATGGTCGTAATGGACATGGTAATAAACGAGTATTTGACAGGCTTGCGCGTGCATATTTGCATAGACTCCTTCTGTAAGCTTAGTAGTTCTTGAAAATCCGATTTAAAAACTATAGCAAAGGGCATGTACAGCAGATAATAAGCACTTTAACTGCCAATGGCTACCATTTTGGAGAATGGCTGCCACGGGGCGAATTACATTTCCAAAAATGTAAGCTGAGGTATATTCCAACTCTCTGCCAAATCTCATCCTTCTATCATCTAGGCATAATTTACTCACATACCTACTGTACTATTAAGAAAGCAATACTCGACTGTTGAATAACGTGCTAGCACTTTTTTCATTATTTGGGCCCTAATAATTGATCGATTGATTGTTTGACAGTTACAATCGAGCTGACACGTATTTCCTTATTTGGACCTCAACTCTTTTACTTTTTATTTCGTTGTTTCAATAATGAAAAACGTACTAGCACGTCATTCGACATTCGAATGACAGAAAATAACAGCGTTGAGGTTCAAACCAGAAAATACGTGCCAACTCCATTGTAACTGTCAATCCATCACTACATTAGTTATTCCGGACCCAAATAACAAAAAATACGCTAGCATGTTATTCGACATTCGTATAATGAAAAGCGTGCTAGGAAAAACGTTCTAGCAGGATACTGAAATTGGCAGTGCATTTTGTGTCCTCGAAAAAGAAGTCCACATTTGAGATAAGAGAAAACTGCTCTGTTTTAACTGAGTAAATAAACAAGAACACATAATTTGTTGCAAATTACCTTCTCGAAACACATATCCATACCAATTAGTGAGAAAAATTATTTATTGCGGTGAAGAAATAAATGATTCCAAGATGAACTGCGACGCTTTCCATTTTCGTAAAAAAGGGCAACAGGAGACTTCTATTTGTTTATCATAATGCGGGAGTTATTTTAATATTCAAAACATGTATCTACCACGGTCTAACGTAATATTGTAAGGGACATCGCTCTTATCCCTCTTTATATAGAATGCTACATTACGTCCTAATTAAAAGACAAGCCAAGTTTAAATGAAATGGACATCATGTAAAAAGACATTTCTCAGTGACTGTAAATGTGGGTTTAGCGATTTTGTAACATTGTGCTCTAAAATAAATAAAATGCAAATGGTTGCTAAGGACTCTGCGCTGGAGATTTTTTTAAACAAAATTAAGCCCAATGACGTCACAAATTTTTTTAAATGCTGAACATACTTTCAGTGCTCTAGTTCTTCAGTTGTTATGAACGTATGTTTAGATCAACTCATCTCTTTATTTAATGTGGAAGAATAAAGACTACACCATAGAGTGTAAAACCAGAGTGGCGGTTATGGTCATCGTAGCTCTATTGTATACCCACTTAAAGAAAAGATAAATGACTTTGTATGGCTTAAGGCCACATCGTCAATATTTCGGTCATATTGTAGCGAGAACATTTGTAAAACAGGAATTAGTTTATACTATGGTGTCGTAAATAAACATTTTAAATAACCCTCTATCATCTCCTTCTTAATCTATATATCACTGAATTAATGTGCTAGATTTATTTGCGGCTTTTTTTGTTCGATCCCTTCGGCGAGCAGCCATACGTAAAGGTGGAAACTTTGTTTGGTGGAAAGCCATGGTAGGTTCGCACGTATGTATATGTTGAGGTATACATGTATACATGGGGTTTGCGTCGTACTTAGCAATTTTCCAGTTATATAAGGACAAGGAGTCCTTTAGAATGCATATATTCTTTGTCTTGTAGTGACAGGGCCAGCCAATGCAGCCACAAGTGCTGGCGCCACTGGAACATTATGCCGAAGACACCAGACATGACACCCGACCCGGTCACATTATACTGACACCGGCAAGATCAGTCCTGTTTCCTTGCTCTAACCCCGCAGTGATGAGCGCCAGCGAGACAGCGACAAGTACCATTTCGAAAGTGTTTGGTATCACGTGATCTGGCACTGAACCCGGATCTCCTGACATCGACGCGGACGCTCTAACCACTCTTTCCGTGTGAATCAGTATTGGCATCCATTACCTTACATGTGACCTCATTGTATTCGGCCTAATCACAATCTTGGAATTCCATTTGTAGGGGAGGACATTCGCACATTAAATTTCAACTGATCGATGGTTTAAGCCCTGTCGATGACGGGATGCTTACGTCCTCGCCAGCTTCCGGAAAAAAGGCACCCAAAACTAATGAACGTTAGTTACATTCTGAGGGCAGGTTTATCGTAATTCATTCGTCTAGAACACTCCATGTGCTTTTCCGTATTAGTGAAAACTGTTGGTTCATTGTAGCTGCAGAAATCGGTCATAATTTCTTACTTTATATACTTTTTCAATTTTTATGAGATTTGTTCTGAAAGCTTTTGTGGAAAATGGTCTGAGGAATTATTAACGTTCATTATAATTAACGACTGGTAAACTATTGTCGGATTCGACTTCTAGAATGCTCAGTGTGTGCTCGTCCTTGGTGCTTTTCTTACAATATATTTAAGAATAGAGGACTTGCGTGTGACGTCATCCGTGACATGCCTTCAACACGTCTGCCATCTTGGACGTCAAGAGAAAGGACTGTTTTGCTTGCAGCCGTTATATTTTTATGATGTCTGCTGGATTAAGACGATTAACTCCGATAGTCTCGGCAAAAAATGTTCATACTCAAGGCAACTTGTATTCATCATGACAACCACATGGTTATCCCTGGTGTAAGTAAAAGACAGCTCATGACAGAGGCACTGTTCATTAAAAAGATTACAAAATTCCCTTTTGGATGAAAAAATCTGTTTGAATTTATATGAATTCGTTGCTGAATTATCTTCGTTGGAAGTGTGGAGTATTTTGCTGCCGATTGGGGATCCTTTGGCTCCGCATGCTTTCAAGCTTATTAGAGACTGACCAATCAGAGAGCTAGGAGATATCAGCTGGTTATGTCAGAGCTGTGTATATATGTTCTGAGTTGTCTGTCAATGTAACATATTATAACACATGGCCAGCACAATGTCTTAATGTTATATATTTTAATTATAACAAGTACATGCGTGAAGTATTTCCAGACCATTGTGTTGTGGCAGGAGTAAGTTTCTTTGATCATTTCATGTTATAAATTTAGATATATGCTCAAGTTTCAACCACAACCTTAGCGGCTAAAGACAGTCTCAGGTGACAATATTGTTCCGCACTTGTAACAATTACGTCATAGCTCACACAGAATGGCTGCGTTTCATGTTAGTTGACGGAGTACCGTTAAATGTGAATTTATTCTGTTGTAGTAGCTGTTAGAAATAATACTTTAATACTTAATACTTTACCGAAAAAAACATAACATTGTCCAAGCCTTTTGACAAACGTAACTTTGAACATGTGCTGTCTTTCACTTTAATTCACTTTGTATTGTTAGATATATACACTCAGCTAGAGAAACAGTTAGGATTGGGTTGCAGAGTTGACTAGTGTAAAGGACCTCTTGAGTCCTGATCACTCTCCGTGTTACAGGGTTCATAGTTAATTAGGCAGAAGAGTAAACTGGTTATTTCCAAGGGGCCTGTATAGTGAGTGCATCAGGATTTGGTTCGACTGACAAGACCATTTTTCACTGTATACAAAAGAGTATTTCACTTGTGACATGAGGTCATTATTTCACTGGTAGCCCAGGTCAAAGAAACCAGGATAAACTACCGACCACTGGAGAGATACCGGCAACTTCCCCATACCTGTATGAGTTATTCTGGGGTGAACGACAGCCCTGCTTTCACTAGCCTACTACTGAACCTACTAGTATTACTGGACTACCTGTGGTGGAATGTGAAAATTTACTGAACCTACCATGGAAACCTCAATCAGTGGCTCTCCTTGGTCTGGAGTCTGACGAATTATCCACTCTTAACACATTTTAACTTTGATTCTTGGTTAATATTATCAAGAATTGGTTGAAGAGTTCAGATTTAATTTTCCGACAAGTTGGGCAGAACTAATTCTCGTTTTGGGGTGAATTTTTGAGACACAAACATTGCAGATTAAAATACTCTACATTGGAATATGGTGACTGACATTTAACCATGGTGTCCTTTTCTGGCTGTTGGCAGTAACAATTGTTGCGTTTGTCAGTTGATCGGCCTGTAACTCGTTCAGTTGTTTTGGACTGAACCGGCCGTGTGAGCGACTTTCCCACCAACTCCGGCAAGCTTTCACAGTACCCTGGGATCATTGATAGAATAGCCGACTTGACACCTGACTTACTCGGATCTTCATACAGCTGAGTAACTACATCAACATCTACAAACCTCACAAACTGAGGCTTTTTGTTTGGAATATTTTGTGGGTGTTGGGCATTGTCCACATGTCCAGAAACAGTTGTCTGTCCCATACATACTATCGACTTGAAGCGTCCCTGTATGGTTTACGAATGACATATGGATTTAGGATTGGACTCTTAGCTTTATTTAAAACAATGAGATTTCGTTTTTTTAAACCAGACATTGGTAATGCTAGTAAGAAACTACGAAGGAGAGAGGACATACAAGGGCTTCAAAGCTGACTTTCCGATACAATAAATCTGTGTCCTAACAGACTGATTGATCAAACAATGGTATCATTACGATGTTTTCAATCAGGTGAATTAAAGGTCATGATTTCGAAGAACTATTTTCAGTAATCATAAGGATTCGCCATCGGTAGATTACCTACACAACGGTCTTAAGCTCCGAGACTAGGTCTAAAATGTTAGTCTGCAACCTCCATTGAAGTTTGGCTCAGAGAAAGCCTAATCACCTAGAGAGCAAATAGTGTACGCAATGATAGCCTTCGACGACTGAGGACTTTTCATTGGGACTAAAGTATGGGTCAGTGAGAAGAATATGATCATAAAAATCTCTTTCGGTCTGTAACCAGTAAATTATGGAAGACGGGTGCGGCCACTCGCCCTCCCGATTTGTAGCTATTTAATAACCCGCGGCTGGAGAACAGGAGACCCCAAGAAGAGGTAGAACCGCACAAGATGATCAACTTTTCCCGCATTTTTGACTCGCAGATGTGCTTAATTCATCAAACTAGAGAGGGAAAGTTGCTAGTATTTAAGCAGTTGGAATAAAACCTTAACTGAGGTAAACTGACTGAATTTCACTGGTTATGTGTGATCATTTGCCAACTACCACAGAGTCGTCGCTGCTCTGGTTTTTCTTACTTACGTAATTTAGTCTGTGCCAGGAGGTGTCATATGGCATGTGATGCTCCATACCCTTCCCTTTGTAATGATATAGGTTGTTGTCTATAATGTTTTGATTTTATTGTTACCAGCAGATGGATATACGCGAAAGATGAGTATATACAGGAAGTAATTTACTCTGTGCCAGAATGCGTCATCTGTGATGCTCCATACATTTCCCTTCGTAATGATTCAGGATGTTGCTTGTCACAGGATGACAATGAATTTATCGGAATTTTTTAAAATTTTATTGTTACCTGGGAGATGGGTATGCGCTAAACAAGAATGTTTACAGGAAATAATTTACTGTGTGCCAGGCTGTGTCATATGGCATGTGATGCTCCATTTCCCTTTGCAATCATATCAGTTGTTTCCTGGAGCAGGATAACACTGACTTCAAGTGATTTTTTGAATTTTATTGTTTACAGGCTTTGTGGTATGGCATGTGATGCTTATTTGTGATATTGCAGATCGGTATTTTCGAAAGAAAAGTCCACACTTGAAATAAATTCCTCTGAGACACATTATATGATATGTTATCTCATGCTTAATAGAAAAATAGAGAAGTGGGAACTGAGAATAGGGGACTGAGAACTGGGAATAGGAAATGGAGAGCTGGGAAATGGCAATAGTGAACTGGGAACCAACTTCAGGTGGTTCCAGGTGTGAGTAGTACACCTCGAACAGAGATGTCTGACATGACATCTTTGATGGCTCATTTCACCTGGGAATAGGGAACTGGGAATTGGGAATAGGGAACTGGGGATCAACTGGAGGTGGTTCCAAGTGTGAGTAGTACACCTCGAACAGAGATTTCTGACATGAAGTTCATCTTTGATGGCTCATTTCATCCTCACTGTCAAGGTGAATCAGTACCGTCATCTCCTTTGACCCAGGACATAATCCTGGATGAGGCCAACATTAGATATCTGACTCTAACAGTTCCTCTACCACTACAAACTCGCAGTTGATGTGCTTTTAATAATATTAAACAAAAGGAAGGGGATAAGATACAGTGTGTCACAGCCTGGCCAAGACACTCCAGTTACACTCTATATTACATACATATTCCATATTGTTACACGTAAGATATGACTGGCTGAATATACTTTTCGGGATGTTGATGTTTACTCTCCCTACACACCAATACGCTGGTTTCGACCGTGTTACCAATTAGTCAGTTTGAACCACAAGGTCGATCATTTCTCTCCCAGAGGTCTAAGCCTATCCGTATCAGTGTGCAAAAACTCTTCAACAGGATGGCAGTCATTTTAGGCCAGCCTCCCAGAAACCTCACACAGTTGCCATGGACTTATCCACCATGCATGACGGCTAGAAAGGGTGTACTGGGCACTGCAAGTGCAAAAAGCTGCTCTCAAGTGCACTGTCCTATGCATATGCTCAGGAGACTGCTAGGCGCACAATGGATAATGTGTTGGTAAATGGATGCCACCAGCACAATTATAGCTGAGAGAAATTTATTTCATGCAAATTCCAATCTGTGGGCATTTCTTATACTTTGTTTATGATTTGCGCTTTCCTAAAATAGAACTTTACTGTAGTTATCTGTAATTTATGTGTAATGAGAGTGATACAATACATAATTAGTATCTTCTGACCCAAACAATCAACTGAATGTGTTCCTTGAATGCTTATTGGTGCATATGTATATATGCTGATAAGTTCTGAGTCGAATGATCAAGTGAAAACTGATTTGTAAACGTCCCAGACCTTTGATCTTGACATTTTGACGCCTCCACATTGCATACAGATGTTACGTAAGTGACGAGTGATACATGTTTTGCCCCTTCCACATTCGACGGTGATGCTACATAAGTCACGAGTGACACATGTCTTGTCCCTTCCATATTCGACGGTGATGCTACATAAGTGGGGAGTCATACATCATTTGCCCCATCCGCATTCGACAGAGATGCTACATAAGTGAGGAGCGATACATGTTTTGCCCCTTCCACATTCGACGGGGATGCTAGGTAAGTGGGGAGTCATACATGTGTTGAAAACTCCTGATCAGTTCTGACTTGATTTATCATCTGGAAATCGATTTTTTGAAACATTGATCTGTGACCTCGTTAATTTATGTTTTCACCAGTAAAACTGATTTTTCCAATTAGATGTGGCAGATAGTGGTTACGGTTTTGGTTACGATACCTTTAGCCAGTTCTGAGAACCTTCGTACACATGCCAAGGCCGTTGCGTCGGAGGACTGACGAATATTTTTATACTCACTATCACAATAGCTCAAGCCTCACTAAAATAATTTTGTTTTAGTGTGTTCACGTTTTACTTTCGCATCGTTTAGACCAGTTATTTGTAATATGTGTTTAATAAGTGTGCAAGCAGAACATTATTGATGCCAGTTTCTCTTAAGCGTGTAAAAATGTAGAAAAAAATAATGTTAATTTGATATCCTAAATGTCTTCACATTTTCCCTGCATCCAGAGGTCAATTCTGAAGTGGCTTCGCGCCTGAAAATGGACTTCATAATCTGCAGTAACACTGGAGAAAATGTCACGCTTTAGCCTTAAAATGCACAATGCTTTCAATGCATCACCTTAACCGCGCCACTGTATACTCTGACAAAGTTCTGGGGATGCTTGACTCCAACAGACAACAACAGTGAAGTCCACACGAAAATAATTTTAACATTTCATTCGTCATAACACAAATCTGTCTGTAACACCCACATTAAATTTAGTGATTCACCCTGACTGATCGATAAAACGTACCCGTGACTTACCTGCTCTTGCTGGGACACTAAAATATATAATCTCTTTGAAATTAATCAAAACATTCCAACTTTTCTAAGATAGACATTTTTCATTACATTTTGGCTCTCATTACTTCATTGCGTTGTCAAATTTGTTAACAAATAAGTTATGTCATTATGCATAATGAAACTGAATTTTTCTCTCGACTTAAACATAAGAACAATGTTGTAGGAGAATGTAACTAACACTGCAATGTGACGTTACACATGTACTATTTGCTTACAAAACATTTTATGAATGTTATTTAAAACTATGACTTTGAGTAGGTGATGAGGTATTTGACTGTGAGAACATCGTGATGAGGTGTCCACTCATTATGTTAAATGTAATGTTTGCTTTTCTGTTGTTACACGATTCTTTTAATCGCTGTACATGTTGTTTCCTTCAAATGGACGCTTTTACATTTTCATGATAATAAAGATGAGCATAAACGTTCTACAAGCTGACCTTAGCATTCCTCTTCCTGCCTGCAACACTTTGCGAAGAGAGAATTGAAAATCGATAGCGTTGAGACCAAAACATTCTCACAGTATGCAAAATTTGCTTGAAGTTTTGGATTAATCGCAGTGAAATCGAATTATTAGTCCTACATGGTGTGAAATATGCAGGGTAACGCGGAATGTTTAAAACTTTTCCAGTTGCGGATATTAGTGTTCAGCTTCGGAATTCTAAACCTGATTGTCTCCAATGATGTCTCTTTGATAACACATTTTTTAACCTGGGCACAACAGTTATGCAATTTTCAGATAGACAAGCTGTCAGTTTTTTCATCCGTATCGATTGTCCATTTTTTTTTTGGAATGGATGAGCAATGCCTCTCGCATACCTGGCAGTTTCAGATATTTCATAATTTGATTTCATTTGATTAATTGGTGTTTTGTCATGTACAGATTGTAATGCTAGACTCCCATAATTTTTCGTATGTTTGACGCGATGCATGTTTTCATATCAACTCTATATGTATACTCCCCAGAGCGCCACTACAGTGTGTGCAGTCCCGCCATTTTTTTTGTAGTGCAAAGTGTTCGTCAGATTGCTCCAAATAAACACCCTTAACACGGATAATGGACATTCGTTAATCATTACACACACCTTCATGTAAGACAACACACGCGGACTTACGACCAGATCTATTGCTTATGGCCACCAGTGCCTTGTGAACAGTGGAGGTGGGATAATCCCGAGTGTGCTTTGCCCAAGACTGGCATGTGGGACTTTTCCTACGCCTTAAGTGATTCAGGTCTATAAAATGTGTAGTCTATCATTCAATCCTACCTAGGCGATGAAATCTCTCAAACCGGCAAACCGGTGTTGTTGTACTCATGTATTGCAAGATAACTGTCAAATTCAGCCTGGACTCAAGTTGCCGCTACACGGGGAAAAAGTACCTAACTACATGAAGATCACACCGCCATGTTAGTGTTCTGGAAGGGTAATTCTGCTGGTGTCCTATCCTAAATATGGCCCCGGTCTCATGAAGCTAGCTAGCTACTTAGCTAAGCATTCTCTAAGCTGCCAAGGAAACGTATGTTGTACAGATATGAAGGACACTCAGCTAAGTGCTGCTTAGCATTAAGTGCCTGGGGACATTTGCACAAAAACATTTTGATATTAAGAGCGCGTAACTTGGTGACGTACTGTTTACAGTGCTGCTTGATTATCACGGTAATTAAGTGCTGGCAACGTTAATGGAGCTTCGTGCAAGTAGGCCCGGGTCCGTTTGCACTTTTTTATGTCATTGTTCATAAAATGATATGATTGTGTATCATTTTCAGTGATTCTAGATCAGTGGGCCAAAAACTGGCTCAAATATCTCCCACGTGGCATTAAGGCTTAATCATTTGTTCATTTCGTCTAGACGAGTGACGTAAAATAAATAGCTTTTTGTCAACTAATAATTCCACTAAGCCGTGGTGCTAGAGACGGCGTATGTTGCTACAGTTTAAGCATTTATATCTACAGTTGTTAGAACCAGACGTGTGGTAAATTGACTAAAGGCCAGATATAACCAGTTATGGGTGACCGTTTGCAAACTGTCACATTGCCGTCACTACTCAGGTTGTACACTCCATGCTGTATTTTGTTATATTTATTAACTGTTCAAAAATATTACAAGATCACCAACGTGTAAGCTATCAGTTGTGATAGGTCTTTGCTGTGGAATCGCGAGACGAAACGTCCGGGGTCATTCCTGCATTATAGGATCACCAGAGATCTGGAGTAAGTACAACTAGGGACAAATCACTCATATTTTCTTGATTGAACAACGTTATCTCTTCCGTGACATGTCAAAATGTAAGCCTGTCCAACTGGAGAGAAATGCCAGTTTTGAGTCTGTGCTGCGCTAACACGCTAAGCACTCGGCCATGCCCTCCTCCCCATCCCTTATCTCTATTAACGAATCATGAAAAGTTACGCACAAATCGGAGCCGCAACCTTTTGTATTGATTTGTCGCTAAGCACATCTGACGAAAGACCAACCTCAAGCCTGTACTATGGCCAACTTCAGTTGAGGAGATCACTTCAATACAGAAATGAGTGAAAAAGCCGTCTGTACTTTAAAGAAAGGGAAGTAAAAATCGGTCTGCCCAAAAGTGCATGAAATGAGAGCATAGATCTTTCTCCAGGTCTAATTATCAACAATCTTGTATAGAGGG
Organism: Acanthopleura granulata; assembly: GCA_016165875.1. Lineage (NCBI taxonomy): Eukaryota > Metazoa > Mollusca > Polyplacophora > Chitonida > Chitonidae > Acanthopleura > Acanthopleura granulata. The sequence goes on along the minus strand of JABBOT010000001.1, from coordinate 15,153,449 downwards.
TAGCTTGTCTACATATGTCTCTTTTAGTTCTTGACTGTGGACAGTGGTTGTCACTATTTTCGATGTATCTGTCTTTCAATATGTGGAAGAGAAAGCAAAAAATGTATGTTATTTTCAGACCGTGTATTTCTTTATTCCATTGGTGTTTTACGCTTGTTGTAAAGACTATTCCACTTATACAACGGCGGCCATTATGATGTGGGAAACCCACAACCATCCGCTGCTTACACGCGGAGCTTCGCACGACCGGAAAGGAAACTAGCCTGAATGAGATCATGTAATTCCCCTCTTTAACCTTGTGCCTCGAACCAATACAACATCATTTGTCTCATGTGTTTTTGTCTTACGGCGAACAGGAAACCACGCACTTCAGCTGACACACCTTGAAAATAAACGATCGCACCACTTGTTCCCTCCAGGAAACTATTTCGTCTGTGGTTGTACAGTGGTTGACGCAATGGCCATCTTTTCGTGGATAAATTAGCCAGTAATGACCAGTTGCGGACATATGGCGCATGCCCATACGTCAACTGTGACAGCTCTAATTGGTTGATACCATGTGTATTTTGAGAGAAGTAGAACCTCCCTTGCGAGATGACTTAAGAGAGACTTGTATGTGCAGTGGAAATGGCTTAAGGTGTCATTGGAATACACACTTCCATGTGCAGCAGAAATGACTTAAGGTGTCATTGGAATACAGAGACGTGTATCTGTAGCAGAAATGACTTAAGGTGTTGATGAAATGAAAGGACTTGCATATGCAGCGGGAATGACATAAGGTGTTGGAATAAAGAGACTTGCATGTGTGGCGGAAATAAAATACAGGCACGACTTCACGGACATGCTTCCACAGGCATGATTCATAGGTATGACTTACAGGCGTGACTTTACAGACATGACTACACAGGCGTGAATTCACGGGTATGATTTCACAGGCCTGACTTCATAGGATGAATCCACAGAGACCTGTGAATATCGCGTCTGGTGTAAACAGTCTAGACACCCATCATCGGTATTTGTTTAAGATATCAAACGGTAACCTACAGGGAACATTAATTTTTGTTCCTCTCAAAGCCTGATCACATTAAGGTCATCACAGATAATGTTTTTTTTCTAGTATAGGAGCCTCAGATCGCGTAAATCCTAAGCAGATTTCTGGCGAACTCTCTTTTTTCTGCATCTTGTATAGACTCATGAATACAAGATTAAATAGGGATCTGTGCCTTACTGGCTCCAACCGTAACACCCAATCTGGTTTGTATCAATCCGCGGTTTCTGGAAAAAGAAATGGTATGCAAACTGATTAGTTTGGAATTTATATTCCGAGCTGAAGTGAGGTACAGTACTGCCTGGAGCGTGCAATACGATAAATTGTCAGACAATTAATAACTGAGGAAAAAAAGACAAGTTTCAAGGCATTTCAAACCCACACAGTTTCAAACCCAGATTAAATCTAATGTGTTCAAGCAGCGTGAAAACGAGATTTTAACGTGCCTGTCAATTGCTATTCTTTACTTCAAGAAAAACTTGACTTCTTTTCTTAGCTTTTTTATATAAAGACTTCTGGGCTCAAGGCTGAGAGGTTCATGCGCAATCGACTTGACAAATAAACGTACTTATTTTTTCTTCATATTTTAAAATGAGGAAAACGAAAGAAGATGAATGCCTTAGAGGCGAAGAAATTTTAATATCAATTATGTATTATGTCCTCTGTTCTTTTAGATATTTTGCATGGCATTATATTGCGTCAAAAATTCATTTCGAAATGTTAAATTTTAACGGATCATGTTTACAGTATAAGCTGTGATAAAAATCAATTTCTTTCCCATTCGCAAATGAGTAATTTCTGTTGTAATAGCTTTTTCCTGTATGTGCCTACATATCACATGAAAGACTAAAAAATCCGTATATTCCTGAAGATATTAACTATACTATATCTAAGACACAACAACATATTTTCCAGCAGGACAACGCTCGTTCCCTTGTTGCCAGAGCTACAATGGCCTTCCTCCAACGGGACAACATCCGTGCTCTATTGTAGACAGCCCTCAGCCCTGATCTGAACATCATCGAACTCTTGTGGGATGACGTTCAAAGGCGTCCTTACGATGTGATACCCGTCCCCGCAACTGCCTATTAACTACGCACAGCTACTGTGTGTGTGCCGGAGGATCCCTTGGGCCGTCACAAATCGTCTGATCCACTCAATGTGCAAGAGATGTGTGGCAGTAATCAAGACTAATGGTGGTCACACATATAGGGTATTACCCTAAACTGCGTGACCCATTAACTTTTAGGGAAAAAATCATTTTTTTTACCCTATTTGTAATTCTTGTCTTTAGCATTGAAAATAAATAAACATTTATACTTCATATTCCACTTGCGTTTGTTTTGCGTGTGAGTATATATCCAGCTGCACTGTATTCAAAGGCTTCCAAACACTTTTCTGATGATACATTTTACCTTGAGTTGTACAAAGACGACAACAGTTTCCTATCACGTCGATATTATGACAATAGGGATAGTTTTAATTTGACATTGTGAATAATCTTTACTCGAACAACAATATAGCGAAGGGTATTACACAGGGCATGTACATATTTCGGCTAGTAACATTCGCTAGATTAGATGTGTCCTGTGAGAAATTCTAATGTCTTTCCATCATCAACCGTGAATTCGGCCTAATTTCCCACTTCATATATTTTCTGGGTGCTTTGATATAAAGCGTTGTTCTGGGAATTGGTCCTGCGTCTGTTGACCCGTAACACTCATCTTGGTTGACAGCTGGTATACAAAGATCTGTTTGGGCGCCTAGATCCAGAGGTTAACGCCCCCCCCCCACCACAACCTTAATCTTCTCCGCCCGATTCCAACCTTGTAATGAGTTTAAATGCTAGCTGAATATTCTTGTTTGAAATCAGTTTAACGGCGGATCAGTGATGTAAAATTGGTAACATTTTTTCACAGTAGAAAGAGCTATGTTATAAAACCGAAAAGTTTTGGTTAAATTAAAGTCACCATAAACAGTCCTGTATAAAGGAAAGGAAATCACATCTTGAAATATATGTATCATGAGAATGCCTCTGAGACAAATTATTTTCCATTTTAAAACTATCCTGATTTAGAAAGCTGTCTACTAAGTTATTCGGAAAGCAGACTTGATTGTCTTGGCTGGCATCAAATAGAGTTGCCCACAGTCTATAGTCCAGAGTTCTAAGCCTTATCAGCGCGTTGTAAGTTTTCTTGTCGTGTTCAAGGATGTCATTCAGCTTAACCACACATTGTCTCCATTTCCGACCATGATCAGTTCAATGGACCTTCCGGACACAGGCTTTGAAATTAGAGTGTTTTTTTTTTTCATTGACGTTTCTGTAAGTGGTACGCATTTCCAAAACAGGAAGGAACTGACCTGTTGTTATCACACAGGGTGCTATACGCTTGCAGGCGGAGATGTCTGATAGCTTTAAGACTCTCCCGCAGTCACTCAGGCGTTGTGTTTGTTTTCACGAACTACTCGATCAAAGAAGATGACTGAGGAAGTGTAACGTAAATTGTAGTGAAAAGAGTAAAGTTTGAAGATTTAAAGAACACCATCCGAGCAATTTTTAGACGTTCTCTGAGAACCATATGCTTCATTGCTGTAAGCTAACCCCATGCTGGCTGATTGATGTGAATCGGGCCTTGCGCTCTCTAGCGATATCAAGCCCGCCTGTATTCGACGTGCTGTTTGTGCAGCCAAAATATGCACACTGTGCCAGCCGGACACCTCTTGGTTGTTGTCTGTGCAGCAGCAAAACAACGAGCAGCACCCAACCGTCCGTAATCGAGTTGAATTCGCATCCGTGGGGCCTATATAACCAGTGTTATGTATATTTAAAAGACATAATGGTAATGATTTGCGTCCCCGATTCATGTCATATCCGCTAATGGGACTTTACATAATCCTAAGTTCTGATCGATCAAAATTATTTTCACAGTTACGTCCACTTTTACAGGGAGGTATTTATTATAACTGATTGAGTGTGTACTATGAACTACCTTGAAATTTTTAAAAAAATGCAGAAAAAAGCTTTGAAAGTCGGTTTTAAATCTTCAATGCATACTCTTGTAACATAAATTGCCCAGTACTTCCCCGATCTGACTGGTGGCCGTATGTGTAAAATCCTAGGTGTGGCCCATAGATTGATCCTAAGCGTTCAGATTTCAGCCCGATATCATTAATAAATGGTCAGTGGTCGCACAAGCTTTCTGCCTCACACTTCAATTACACAGCCTCGGGATTCTCTGTATACATATAAAATTACGTCGCCATAATACGACAGACCCATTATTAAAAGCATCGCTAAGTCAAGACATCAAAGGAATGTTTACCTCAATTGTATAAATCAAAAGTAATCAATCAACAATAATGAATAGAGCTGTAAATAACTGTCTGGCTCGTTGTCATTAATTTCCAAACTTCCGAGGCTGATGTGGAATAGTGGGAGATTTCTGTACAGAATACACTTGCGGCCCAATGTACCACATGTGCTTGATACTGGCTCTATAAATCAAGAAGACTGCCTCAAAAAACGTGCCAAAAAGTAGGACGTTGTGTAGGTATAAGAAATTGACAAACATTTTTGCAAGGTGACCAGACAGAATGCAATAGTTGGCATTTATTTATTTATTTTATTTGATTGGTGTTTTACGCCGTACTCAAGAATATTTCACTTATACGACGGCGGCCAGCATTATTGTGGGAGGAAACCCGGCAGAGCCCCAGGGGAAACCCACGATCATCCGCAGGTTGCTGGCAGACCTTTCCACCTACGGCCGGAGAGGAAGAGAACATGAGCTGGGCTTGAACTCATAGCGACCGCATTGGTGGGAGGCTTCGGTCATTGCGCAATAGTTGGAATGCACATGATATGATAACCTACACGTGTAAAGGAGACCTATACCAGGGGACGGGATATACTGGATGTGACAGAAGCTGCGCTCATTTTACATAATTCCTCATTAGATTCTTCTTCAAAGCTATAGTCAACATTTTTTTCCTTTATACCATATGTAAGGGTGTCACTATCGGAGAGATAGTGACAAATAATAGAGAATGATAAATAAATGGCTAGTTCAACTCTCAGACAGCGATAGATCTTATACAGCGAGAGACCTTACACAAAGAAAACAAAGAAACATTTGAATAAGTTCAATACATACATTTCAACAAAATAGACAATTAGTACAAATGTCAGCAATATATAAAACAGTACAGATAATTACAGAAAATATAGTTTCTTACTGATGACAGCGTCCAGATCCAGATGGAATATTCAGGCTTCCAAACGCGGGCCAGTCCACGTACATGTAGAACACGTACATGTACACCTATCTACACCAGTTATAGGTTTTCTTCGTTTGCATGTCCTTGTGAACTATACCCGGCTGCGATGTGAAAGTGATGGTGTGCTCTTGACAGCCAGCTTGAAATAGATGTATCACAAAGCACCTTATCCGTCTGTCTAACAATGCTTCGTTATATCCCACGAAAAAAGAAGGTGAGGCCGTTAAGATACCTACTCAACAGTTAGTACATATGCTAGCTAAGGGCAAGCCTAGGTTCTAGAATCCCCTTAGTAAAAGATTTCCCAACAAATGAAATATCTTCATTACTTCAGGAAAACTTTTCCGCTCTGCCTGTTTACGCATACGGTCCCACAATTTTCCCTTGAAAAGAGGGACAGGTAGGGCTGAGTTTCTCTGGTGTAAATGTTTGGCGAGGAAAACGCACTGAGAGCGACTTTGCTTTTAGGCAGTCAAGTACACGATCAATCACTATACCACAGAGAAACATGACATGGTGCGTTAACTAGCATTCTGATCGCTGATGTCAATATCGATTTTGTCCGGTTTCTCGGTGATAGACTTGACAACCGGGAATTTAAAGTTAGTGATGCTCACGGACTGCTGTTTGAACGTACTAGCCATTTCACATAATTAGACCCCTGCTAGTCTTATAACGAAAACCATGCTGGCTTCCTCTCCAGCCGTACGTGGGAAGGTCGGAAGGGTTCACCAGGGGATCCACCGTCGTATAAGTGAAATATTCTTGAGTACGGCGTAAAACACCAATCAAATAAATAAATATAACACAGACATCTGCTGGATAGGGCACAGATCCTGTGGTTAGGTTTTGTATGTACTTGTGTCTCGGGTTATGCTGACATCTGCCGCCCGTTGGTTTGGATTTTCCGCAGTAACATAATCGCCCACGTAATCCTCAAAACGTCAACTTTCCAAACTGTCCAAGGCTATGAACCCTGTTTTGACTTACCACTTCACCAATTTCAGTTTCCATGCTGTCTTCGCTAAGCACGCCTGGTTTGCTTTACCATTTGAGCTTAGTAAATTTCACAATTTCACCATGCCAGTGAACCCTTTTCTGACTTACATTTTCACGCTGCCAACTTTTCAAATTGTTCGTTTTGTCGAAGTCTATTTTGACTTTGAACAGTGAACAGTGTTGTCCAAAGCTTCATTCTATACTGTCATCAATCTTCCGTCACCAAGAATGGCCCTTCAAAAGGTGTTTCCTGATTCCCTTGTGGTACTGACATGTTTTAGTGAATTCTGAGGTTTCATGCCTTTGACAGTAGAAAACGTGGTACGTGATTCCTTTATCGCATCACCATCTATCAGCAGAGGCGTCAAGGCATACCGGCGCCTTCGACGAATGCAATAATTGTGATGTCCGACTTTTGACACGTTTTCATTTTGAAGTGTTTAATGCTCTTTAATGAAAAATAAACACATGTTGATGTCATTGGACACTGAGATGACGACCGATTGTGACCTTCGGTTTTCACGGCCCTCCCTGAACGAGTTTCTTTGTTGCATAATTTCAGCCATTCTCACATACCACATTGTGTAACTAGGCTGATATTTATATCATTTAACTCAGACAGATAGGCCAAATGAAAATTTACCATTGCAATTCTTTTGGAGCACCTAATGATTTGTGATCAAGGCTATGCTCAAGATATTTTTACCTCTAAGATGAAGTTCAGGATGAGGATAAGAATGTTCCCCGAGTAATCGCACAGAGCCAGCACTTCAGAGCCGGCAGAGACATTGGTTTAAAAATAATCGAACAGGTTTTTTCTTGTAACGTTTTTTAAATGAAAAAAAAAACAGTTAGAAGGGAGCTTCGCGTGATAAACCACTTCTTGCTCAGCAGCTACAGACACTCCGGCAAAATATTGCGATCAAGACAGGGAATTAAAATGTGGCGCCTCCACTGTGAGCAACTTGTTGCGTTTGATTCTTTTTTCCAATGATGATTAAGATCGTACTCAAGCATTTTGACTTATATAACGGCGGTCAGTTTTGTTGACCGAAGGGAACCTGAGGGTCCAGAGCTCACCTTGCACCGGCTGCCGTCAGGTACCTGAGAAACCTACTGACTTAAAGACGCAACCAAAACAGCGATCTCATTGGTCTTTTCCCATTAATGCTTTTATCATTTAATCCAAGTCCCTCTTGTGGCCTGAAATTACAATCAGTGAAGAAGTCTGAACTGGGATAAAGGGAAGGTGAAAGAGTGGACGGTTATAGCCACAAATGGATGGCACCACTGATTATCAACATCTGCTCCTGGTGGAGTACTTGATGCCACATCACCAACTTGCGGGAACGAATTATTCATTCAGCACAAGTTACTCTGTATTTTAGAGCTGACATGTGGTTTCACACGCAATTTACTACCGGCAAAAAACTGACAACGATTTTGGAAACTCTCTTGACGTGGCCTTCCAAACTGACTTGAACTCATTTGACACCATAATCCGCCTAATCGCGTTGTAGTTTTTTGTTCTTTTCTGCAATATATCAGAGTTGTACTCGTAAAGCTAAGAGGAAATCCTGCACAAGCACTGCAAGGTAACACTAGAGAATTATGGTTTTTACACCGATTTAAACTTACACGATGAAGAACTGAACTAATGTTTAAACATGGAGACGACTTACTACGCTGAAGGGGAGGACCGGGGAACCGAACTCCATAAAATTTAAAGCATTTAAGATCCAAGGTTTCAGAAACACCAGTAACAACTCTAACGTTTTTGACATTGTGTCCAGGAGCCGTGCAACACCATTGTGGACGTCAAACTGGCCGGCAATCTCTGGGACAAACTTAATGTCCGAATGCCCAACGATAAAGTGATTCAAAGGTGACACCACTGGCCATAGACTAAATTGTCTTCTTTGACAACCTCATTTTATAGTACAAGATCTATTATCTTGGGCCTTACAGATTTTAGCAGTAATATAATACTATAATATATGATGGCACCAATCTGCCTTAGAAGAGTCAAAGAAACGGTTGTTGTCTGTGCACGTGTCTCGACTGTGCCGTTTTCACAAAAGCTACAAACGAAAGCTTGTGTCTTCAACTCGTACTTTGTAATAGCCTGATATTCCACGGTTTTCATACCCAACATACAAGTGTATAAATGTGATATTTCATAGGGTCAGACGTCGCTTAGATCTGCTCATCCGAATGTTTTTCGTTTGTTGTCTTTATCTCAACAAATCGGAAATTGGCCACCTCTGGCTGAGGAGTATTCTGTATAAATTGCAACACGATTTATTTCTTTGTCGAGTATGTCTACGGAAGATCGCTTTTTTCTTTTTCTCAGGGACACACGATTGCTTACAGAGTAGCAAAAATGAATGAGTGAATGATTATGGCATTACGCCACATCGGCAATTCTTCAGCTCTATCGTGGCGAAAACATTTTTAAACCACGAATCAGTATATGGTTTTCAAGAAAATGCAAACATTCAAACCAAATGACAAAGACAGACGTGTTTAAAACCAGGTAAAACAGCTAAACCTTGCTTAAAATCCGAAAACCACAATAATTTTTAAATTCTAATATGTATGTATAAACCAGAAATATGTGTGTATAATGTAAAAGGAATTATATCTGGTGATATAATCCTATATACTTTAAGTAATCAATGACAGCATCGCCAGCGATGCTGTCAAATAAGTCAAATATAGAGTGGATAGTGTAGAATCTTTGCCTAATATGAGCAACGTCTATACAGTGAACCAGGATATGGTTGATGCCTTACTGGGTATCACATCGAACACACCCGGGAGCACTGCTCCCATCCAGGATAATATAGTGTGTTAGACGAGAATGCCCAATACGGTACCTTGTTAAAACGACTCTCTACGAGACATGCCATAAGTATAAGAATTATAGCCAATGAGAGTTTATTATATACCTGCAAGTCCCATTCACCCTGCCAAAGGCTTCCAATATATTTATTAGACTTAAAACCCTGATTTTGATTTTAACTTTTGAAAAAGGTTCAAGTAAGACAGTTTTCGCTTCCCTGTTTACGACTGTGTTTCCATGGATACCAATATGACTTGGTACCCAACAGAATATAATACCTTTACCTCTTTTAATCACTTTTCTATGTATGGCTAATATATCAAAAGGCAAGATAACAAGTAACAGCATATCATTACCTTGTGGGCATACCCAGAAGAAAGATATGATATGGCCTGGAGAAGAATGAAGACGAGGATGGAAGACGAAGAGAAGTGACACGCTGTTCTAAGACAGCTGCAGCCGCAACCCTGTTCCCATCCTTTAACCCGTCAGTATATATAAATTTATAATCCGAATAAATAGCCTTAATTTCAGCAAAATCTTGCTGAATTATCAAGGGATTCGTGTTTGCTTTGTTATGTTTACGTCGATCAAATATCAATTTAGGTTGTGGAAGAAGCCAGGGAGGAGAGTCTGGAAAAGAAACCGGAGTTAGGTTCTCAAGCTTGATGTTGATTTATTTATTTGGTTGGTGTTTTACGCCGTACTCAAGAATATTTCACTTATACGACGGCGGCGTTTGATGTTGGCTTCCACAATATGGTCCCGAACACGAACACTGAACAAAGGGATCTTCTTAAGACATGTAGTATATTTGTCTATATATAATGGGTTGAAAGTCGTAGGCATCGTTTGTTGGGTGTACTTCAAACTTATTGTCATATTAAAGGCTGAGTTTTATACGCCTGTGATGTAAAGACGGCTCGTTAGCCTGTACGTATAAACTCTCTACTGGTGAAGTTCTAAAGGCACCAAGGTTGAGCCTCAGACCTTGGTGATGAACAGGATCCAACATTTTAAGATATCATTTCCCAGCGGAATCGTAAATGATGGTCCAGTTTAGATCCCACCAGAAAACGATATAAATTAAGTAAAACTGATCAGTCAGCACCCCAATCCATGCTAGACACGACCTGAATTATATCGAGAGCCTTTGTACATTTAGTTTTAAACATTTTTATATGCGGTATAAAAGATAATTTCTTATCAGGTATAACTCCTAAAAAATTTATTTTACACTACAATCTTCACTGGTTCACCATAAAATTTAAGCTCGGGGTGCCGATGAAGTTTCTGTTGATTACAAAATGCATACGGATGGTTTTAGACGTAGAAAATCTATAACCGTTGGCAACTGCTCATTTCTCGAGATAAGGTTGCAGTTGCCGCTCGATGTTATTTATAGTTTTAGCGCCATGCCATATAAGGGAATCATATGTATATAAAGAACCCTCTGTGTCCGATATTGTTTTAGTCAAGCTGTTAATATTTATGCTGAACAGTGTTGGTGAAAGAATACTGCCCTGGGGCACACCCATCTCCTGTTCATTAGAATCAGAAAGAGTGGACCCCACTCCTACGTGAAACTGGCGATCGGATAGAAATTAAGACATAGAGGTAAGCGACTCTTTAATCCCATATCAGAAAAGTCTTTTAAAATACTGTATTTCGATGTGATGTTGTTGGCCTTCCCAAGTCGAAAAATATCGACACTATATGTTCATTATTAATAAAACCATCAGGAAATGAAGGTTTCAAATCAAACAAGGTGATCTAAAGTAGATCGAACTTGACAAAAAACACACTGTATATTGGGCAATAGGTTGTTTGTCTCAAGGAACCAAACAAGCCTATCATTTATCGACCGGTCCATAGTCTTACTGATGTAACTGGTAAGAGCTATGGGATGGTAATTATTTGGATCAGTATTATCCTTCCCCTTTTTGGGAACAGGGATATTAAACGCCTCCCTTCAAGCTTTCAACTTTTCAACCGCCGAATTCTGTGCAGAGTCAACGGGTTCATTGCATTTTGATTTATTTCGAGACGATTTCTGATCCGATGATGAAAGAACAGGAGAACCAGGCAAAGTAATAGGTGTTACAGTAAGATTCATGTCGGTTTGTGATGACCTGGCCGTGTCACTCACACGTTTTGCCATCAGCCTCTGCGGCCGCTGTGTACCAATGGGCCAAGTCAGAGATGTTTGCACCCCAACTGAGACATAGGTTTTCTTGTCAGCATTGGCATATGAAGATCTTGTGGAGCCTTCCGTGACGGAGGACAAACACTTGGCTTCTTGATATTATGTACTATTTTTACATTTTAAGGTTATAATTTGTGCAGCTCTTGTGGGATCCACTGCAGTTGAAACGCCTTTTCGCAATCGATGCCCTAGTGTCCTGCTTCCGCACATCTAAAGCAGACCATTTTATTGCGGCACGGGCCCCGACCATGGCCAAACCTCTGGTAGGAGAAACACCGGGTTGGGTTAGTAATAAACAATTCCACACTGTAGGCCTAATTAATATAGATATTGGGAGTCACGGTTTGTTAAATGTCAAGAGTTAGGTCTTAATAACGTAACGTTTAACATTTCTTAATCCCTGGTCTTTAACCCCCTCTGTTGTTTTGTTTTCTGTCATATCGTATAAGTCCTGGTCTCCATCACGGATTATGATGTGAGAGCAGTTTAAGGTATTTTGCGGAGTGACAGAAACTTTCTGTTCTCCAATTTTCTGAATTTTTAATAAATTAATTTACTGCTGTTTTCTACAACATTCTAATAAAATATTTCCCGACTTTAATTTTTTCACCTGTTTTAGGATGCCTGCATAGGTTTCCAGCGGTTTTTTTTTGTTTCAATATAAAGGGATCTATTTTCATTCGAGCTTGATTTTCATTTCTATTAGGTATCACTAGAAAGGATTGGAAATCATTGATTCCCGATTCTATATCTAGTGGTATCCCATTTTTCCTTTTTTTACCCACAACTGTCGAGGGTTGTGATAAAGATATGGAAACATTAGAAGAAAGGGAGTTAGAAGATACAACGAAGTGATTTTATGATTCATAGCGCCGTGTCTCTTACCCGCCCCGGAGTGCCATTACATGTATGACGAAACCCCTCCTGCGAGTAACCAGCAGAGGCGAGAGTTCCACACTATCCTCGATAAAATGAATTTTGCGCTCATACTCGAGCAGGCCGAATCTAATAAATTAGAAATGGCCCACTCGATTGACCCTACAGCCACCGCACAGACATCCAAACATCTCACTAAAAATGTCCAATACGAAAAGTGGTAAATTTATACTATAGCGAGATATATGAAGGTTGATATCCGGACATCTGTACTGGCGTGAGCAGCCGATTGATCGGAGCGGGCCCTCCAACCGCTCGTCTTTGGAGAAGTAAGGGCCGAAGTGGATTGTTGGACGTGAGGATCTCGCAAGACCAACCCGCCCTCAGCCACCAGGATCCCGTCCTCTCCCATCACGGGTCGCAGCCCACGGCAAACAGTTTGCCCCTTTCAGTCGCCCTTTACGACAAGCCCGGGGAGGCTGTGGGATTATTCTATTCACTGCAACCACACGGGAGAGCCCAAGGTTTGTCGCCTTGCACGACAAGCTTGCCGAGAGAACTGGGGTCCTACACTGTCTTTAATAGTCTCTTAACCTATCAGAAAGGCCTTTATTTTGGAGTCTTTCCCTTTAAAAGGTGCAGTGTTCAAGCCACTCGGAAGAGTGCTTGCTGATATTCCAGACAAGCGGCGGAACTGCTTTGTCACTCCAAACAGATTATTGCGTAAGCTAAAGAAAACTGTCAGAGTAAAGATGAAAATACTGATGTTCACAGAAAACCAGAAACTACTCGGGCGATCTGAGCAAAGATCGAGGTGAGCGACTGGAGAAAGCTATCACCGAACCATGTCCTTTTCGTCTGTCTATTTGTGCATCTAGTGTACAGGCCTTGCTTCCTCAAATAGCTGTGCTTTCATGATCCATAAAATCAAAATTTATCGGCAGTAGAGGTCACTTGGCTGCCTTTGATATCTTAACTTGGACAATGACCTATAAATGCTTCAGGTTTGCAGTAAACATAGACTGGCACGACAGTCAATCCATTCAATAATACAATAATTTACTTAAACAGGTTAGTGAACTAGTAGTCATGGTTTCGGACAATCTTACCGCCCTGATCGCATACCGATTACAGTCTTATTGCTTCCAGAAACGTTGTACGCATACATTCATAACTATTGACTAATTTAGTAACCGTCAAGAATAAATCGCGCTCGTTCTAATCATTTTTGCTTATTATGCCCAAACGTTAGGCATCCGATTTACCAAGGTCAAAGAGACCCAAATTGGTGATAGCTACATTCGAAAGAACCTCAGCCCCCAGCATTATGCGACTCTTTTCTCATAGTGTATTAGAAAACAAATGATTTCTCGATTTGAGAAAAGGAACACAAAATAATAGGTTACGAGTAATAAATTACAATTATCAATTATAATAGGTTACAATTAATTTACTACCCACTGAAAACATTGAATCCATTTTGACATTTTGGCTTCCTATGGCATCTCCCAGTTAAAATTTTCACGCACGGGTTTAGTAATAACGCGATTGTAATATTTATTACACAATAATGTGTACCATCCGTACATCGTTTGAGAGAGTGCCTGACACGGTTACTCAAGGTCATGAGTAGAAGAAATTGACAACTCAATAGTGCAGAAACCTGGTCGAGCCAAGGTAGTCACTCTGAACATGTCTGACTCCTCACTGGGTATCAAATAGGCACACTGGGCGCTGAATTTGAGGGCTATACCCCACCCAGGACAAAATTACGGTTAAAACGACGACCTGTGGTGTTCAGAGGGTTCACATACATTCACTCTGTTTCACCTTGGCTGATATTTTTTTATTTATTTATTTGATAGGTGTTTTACGCCGTACTCGAGAATACTTTATTTATACGAGGGCAGCCAGCATTATGGTGAAACCGTGCATAGCCCCGGGTCAAACCCACGACCATCCGCAGGTTGCTGGCAGACCTTCCCACGTAGGCCTTTACTAATATGAACACCTAAAGCAGTTCCAGTTACATCTTAGTTCTAACTACTATATCCAATTTCCAAATAGTGTGTGACCATGTGGTCTCAACTCCGGGCTGCACACCTAACCCGTATCGATAAAAACATCTCCCTGGCCGAAGAGCTTCATTGGTGGAACGGTGCTTCCTCTGCCACATAATCTCTAATTACTCACCAAAGACGCCAGAGTTAACCCTGAATGTATGGAGGGATATGATATCTGTTATGGAGAGAATGAGCCCACACATCAGAGCTTATGTGTTAGTTACCTTTGCCTGCTCCATTCAGGTACCATTCTTTTCACCCCTGAGAGTCCAAGTGAGATCCAGTATGGATTGGGTTCCAAATATTGAGTTTATCTTATAGGCCCTATTTTTCCTCACACGAAGGCGATAAACCTACATTTGCTTAAATGATGGTGCTTACATCAAAATAACCGGACTCTATAATTCGATTTACACTCTTTAAGATAGGCACTAAAATGTCACTTTTACAGTTTTCAAATGTTTAGTAAAACCACATTAAAAAGTTCCCTACTGTAATTTTCCTATTTATAGCAGTCATGCAGCATTTTATTTCACCCAAAAAGTCCTATTTGTATGTAATGTCCAGATTGTCAACCCGATTTGTGCTATTCTGTAGCAGCGGTCATAATATTTTCGCATGTATCACTGAACCAATGCGTCGAAACTGTCTTTCGTGTACCAGCCGTCACCCAAAATGGGTGTCCCGGGTCAATAATCGTAAGACCAGTTTCCAAGAAACACAAACCACCAAAGAACTAAGAAAGTAAAATCATGTACCACTTTAGTATACCTGGTGTCGTTAATCAAATATGCATCTCAGTTGTTCTTTGATTTTAACTGTGCATATGTCCAACGTAGAGATCAAACTCAACACAGTGAACATATGGCCGCTAGTCCCGGGTTAAGCGGAATTAGACGCAATTGTGAAGATATTCTGGGCACTCCGTCCGTATTTACTGACAAGTAGACTGTTTCTGATAGTAAAGTGCAGTAGAGTAAACCTGACCTTTGTATCAACCAGAACTTCGTGAATCTGTTGTTAAGGATATCTTAACTGATAAAAAAAACTTTTGTTGAAGCAGTGTATACAAATGCTTTCACAGGAAAGGTCATGTAAAGAAAATAAAAGTCGAGAAATCTCCCAGAAGAACTCTGGGTTAGTTGCAAAAAAACACTCAGCTTACCTTATGTCCACCATTCTAGGAAAAGGCAATAAAGTCTCTTGGCTTTTCCTAGGAAATGACATACATCTGAAGAGTCACCAGATAATACGTAGAGTGGGATACTTGTTTTTGCTGTATTGTCAACATAGACTTCACCTTGATGAGTGTGTGGCTGTGCAGTGAATTGTGAAAACTGTACAAATGGATCTCTGAAATCTGTTGATGTAGAGGATTGTTTTAAAAGAAGGATTGAACTTATTTAAACACCGATTACCCGTCTCGTGGGAACTAGCTGTGCTAGCTTTATCAACATTTCAACGTGCACGACGAGGAAGGAATTAATGGCTTTATAGAAATACGCGACTTTTTAGGCGGTGAAATTTTGGTGAGATTTTTTTTATTGAGTAGAGTTTGTTTGATTTTATCAACTTTAAGGTGATATGTGTGCTTTCTTTGTAAATGGCAACCATTTTGTGTCAGATTTCATTAAAAAGAAAAGAAATTTTTTCTGCTGCAGGATCAATATCTGTAATAAGGTATTCGTTTGTAGCGTTTAGTTGGGACATACCTCCGAGCTGTGCGTTGGGGAACCTCCGTGTAGTGCCATACGTTCATATCGCATGGTGATTCATATCGCAAGGGGCCTCCGTGGCTCAGTCGGTTAGCGCGCTAGCGCAGAGTAATGACCCGAAGCCTCCCACCAATGCGGTCGCTGTGAGTTCAAGTCCAGCTCATGTTCTCTTCCTCTCTGGTCTTGGGTTTCCCCCGGGTTTCCTCCTATCAAATGCTAGCCGCCGTCGTTTAAGTGAAATATTCTTGAGTACGGCGTAAAACACCAATCAAATAAATAAATAAATAAATATCGTGTGGCACTGTACGGTCGCATTCATTTGTACGGCACGGGTTCTTCCATATTTCGTAGTACGGCATGCCCGTCCTGAGCAGTGCAGTGCGTCCACATTATTAGATTCAATATGTCCGTATTTGATTTCACGGTACCTCTGTATTTTGTGGCTGTAACGTGTGGTGTGGTACACCAGTATTGTGAGGAACCCCTCATTCGCATTGTGTTGTGCGGTATGCCCGTGTATTAAAGTATCGCACATCCGTATGTCTATATTGTGCAATTTAGTGTGTCTGTCTGACTCTCTGTGGTGCTTCACGTCTATACTGTGTAATAAGGTGTGTGCAGCTATACTGTGCTGCGCTGCACGCCTATGCTGTTTAACCTAGTACCTCAGTATTGTCTAATGCAGTAATCCAGTATTGTGCCCGTACACCTATACTGTGCGACGCTGCACGCCTATGCTGTTTAATGTAGTGCATTCGTATTGCCTAACGTAGTAATCCAGTACTGTGCTCTGTGATACATCCGTATGATAAAACGGTTAGTCCGTATTGTCTAACGTTGTGATCCAGTACTGTGCCCTGCGATACACCCGTAGGGTAACACGGTGAATCCGTACTGTCTAAGGCAGTAATCCAGTACTATGCTCTGCGATACACCCGTACTGTAATATGGTGAGTCCGTATTGTCTAACCTTGTAATCCAGTACTGTGCCCTGCGATAGGCCTACACCCGTGCTGTATGGTACTGCACGTCTACATTGTCTACTACGGTGCGTTTGTAATGTCCAAAGTAGTGGGCCCGTACTGTAGCATGCAATAAGGCAGTACTGCGTGATGCAATGCACCCGTGTTGCGTGAGTGGCCCGATGCGCACATATATGGTGTAATACTCCCCAGCAACAAATCACAGATGAATCCAGTGCATCCCAAAATGCTATTAAAATAGCGTTTTTATAGCCCGTGACGAATGCATTATAAAGGCTGCCACTTCTCTTTTTCAGAGAAAATGCAATCTTAGATCATCCATCTGACTTATCTTTTTGTCATTCAGCGTGAACACAGGTTGGACTAGTCCTCTAATACATCAACATCACATGGCATTCATACTTGGTTTTTTTTAAAAAGTAGAATACAACTTTTGTCATCATTCATTTCAGATTACTGCGTTTGCGGTTTTCAAGAACTCGACTTTTTATCAGTTTCCACCTTAATCTGATATGTAACTTAGTTTTATATTCTGTTTTGGGCGTATCCAAAACTGGACGGTTAAATTAACCCAAGGTTGCCCAATAAAAACATTTGCTGTTTTTTATTGTACACATTTTTAAAACATTCTTGGGTGGCAAGGGAAATGAAACGAACTGAACTTTTAACCTTCCTTGTCATACTCTTTCACTGAAGGTATCTCTAGAAAAGTAAATTTTTGTGAAACATCCATAAAGGTACCTTGTTATTACTTCTGAGGTAAAAAATATCTTCAAAGGTTATTAATGTAATAAACATTATTGCATTTTCCTCAAATTTAATTTTAAATCCAAAATGCACTTTCCTCGTGGAAGGGATTTGAATAAAAAAATCCTTGCGTAGAATTTTTAAAACAAACCTATTATAACGGCAGTTACAATCCATAATGAGTTATTGCTTTTTGTCACAGTTTTCAGGGAGGCAGTCTCGCCTGTAATTATTACTTGTACACAAAGTTTAAAGTTACATATATGTAATTATATTACTCTGAAATTATTTCTTGTAGACATAGTTCAATGTTGCATAACTGTAATTATATTTCTCTGTAATTATTACTTGTAAAAGTAGTTTAAAGTTACATATAGGGTTATAGACACTAACTGTTAAGAGCGATGTACAGATATATTGTTAACTATATAATACATGTGGAGAAATTGAACTGAATTAACGCTACAACTTTGTACTTAAAGCATAACTGATTGGCTCGCTCACAAATAAAACATATCTATGTGAAACACTAACAGAACAAAACTGTGGGAAAAAAAACAGTTCGAAGAGGAGAGGAATTGACTACAGAGCTTACTGGGCTATACACTGGATGCTGTTTAAGGTACACATTTGTTAGTATCAACGTACCTCAAAGTCTGACTGAAATGAATTAAAATGCCATTTCTACTGACTACGTAAACGTATTGAATACACACAAACAAAACCGTTTTACAGACCTATTCGGTTATGGCAGAGGAATGTAGGAATGCCAGCTCTGAAAACTAGTGCACTGTTCAGTTGTGAATATAAATCTTAACAGAGGCACGAAATTGTCAATATTCTGCACGCAAGATTCCAGCAGAAGGTGTAAATAATTCATGGGAATATCATAACTCCATTTCATTTTTGTCATTATATTATGTGTTGGGTTTACGTTGGGAACAGCCTACCAGCTGTATTTATGGTGTTGTTTTTCGTGTAACCACAGTATCTTAGACTGTCATTAAAGAAAAATAGGGTCGTTTTAAACGTGTTCTTTACATATGATAAACTGACGGTGGTCTATGTCTTTGCAGATAACATAATGCGCGAACTGCGGGCTAGACAGAATTTGATTCCTACATAAAATATAGTACCATTTATTTTATGGCCTGACGTAGTTACGTGGAGACAGTACAAACTGTAGACTGCATAGCGCTTTGAATGCAAAGATTACATATAATAGAAGTAGCAAATAACAGTTTACCGAATACCGATTGACCAAGCTTAAGTGTCACTGTGATACAATAATTGTGAATATATTTCCCAAAATCAGGACGTGGTTTAATAGAACATATCCCATTTTTATACAGTACACGTCATGTGAAAGGCAATTTCGTGCTGATCCTAAGTATGGTATTTTTTATTTTGGGGGCATTCTTTGAAACGGGAGTAAAGATTAGGGTGCTACGGCAGACGTTTTCGATCATATCGAAGAACAATTACGTCCCAAATTCTTTTTAGCGGCAAAACAACCTCTGATTGCTATATTTGTAGTACAACAATTGTATCTTTATGTTTACCCGCAAAAAAAAAAAGTCTGTGACACCACTGTGCTTGACTATGGTCCAAAAAGTCCACCGTAGCACCTCACTTTTTATTTCTCTTTTAAGCACTGTAAATGATACCAAAAAATAATGAACACCATATCTGGAAATAGCCGAAATTGCCTTGCCGATCATGCGTACTTTCTAAAAACGTGATCTGTTTTTTTTAAGACATCAGTTATACACTAACTATTGATATTTATGAAATATTTATGTACAAATGAAAATTGAATACAAAAATATATTCCATGAGTGATACCAAAGGTCGATAATTTGGGGAAGATTGATTAAAATCACTATTAACTCTTAAGTACAACAAGGTCAAACACTTCCATATATATCTTAAAAACTCGTTTACTGTCACTAAGTCCTTTTGGAGATCTGAGTGGTATAGAGTTTGTGTTCTGACACTGAGGCCTTTTGGGTATCTGATGGGTGTAGGGTGTGTGTTCTGTCACTAAGCCTCTTTGAAGATCTGATGGATACAAAGTTTGCGTTCTGTCACTAAGCCCTTTTGGAGATGTGATGGATGCAGGGTGTGTGTTCTGTCACCAAGTCCTTTTGGACATCTGATGCATATAGAGTTTGGCACTAAACCCTTTTGGAGATGACATGGATGTAGAGCTTGTGTTCTGTCACTAAACCTTTTTGGAGATCTGATGTGTGGAGTTTTTGTTCTATCACTAAGCCATTTTGGAGATCTGATGGCTGTAGAGTTTTTGTTCTCTCACAGAGCCCTTTTGGGGATACGGTGGATGTTGGGTTTTTCATTTTGTATTCTGTAACAACGCCATAAATTCATAAATCCATTATGTAATCGAAAAAGCCAGTGGTAAGGAATCCAGTACCTGTCAGGCCTCTCTCAGCCTATCACCTCTATATATTTCGTCAACTGGCCAGTCTCATTGACGTTTTTATCAAGACACGTGTTTCAAAAGGTTTTTTTTATCATGAAATAGATCATTCATCCATAGTGTCTTTTTTAATATTGTTTACATACACATATATTTCACAAATTAACATCAGATACCCGTAGAAGTGACTGTCAAGGTTAAAGATTAAGTAAATATCATTAACATTCATCGTAAAGATGAATAGAATATATTTAATGGTAATGAATTCTTTCATTTTGAGTTTTAGGGTTGCCTTTAGCAAGAGAACAACATTCTCGAATTACTTTTATTCCTACTTTTGTTGTTTGAAAATTCGGAGTAATCACTGATTTATGACGTTTGTATTCGCATTTATTTTACAAATTTACATCAGATACGGTTATAAATAACAGCAGAGTTGTAACCGATGTGGGTAATACTTCGCTTTTTTCCATAAAAAGTTATGGTTTCTTCCCCTTAATTATCTGTCTCGGAGGCAAAATACCCAATGCAAGGCTGATATATTAGAATAGTTTTTAGTTGCATGTAATTTAAATATAAGTCTGTGAATTTGAAACTTGATTTGGATTCCATGCCGGAAATAAGCTTTATATGCCGCATGGAAACCAATGAGCCGTTGTTTATAGATTTTCTGGGTATGGGTCTTGCGGTAATCGCCTAGAAACACCTAGGTCTGGGTAACGAACGTCATACTAATGTCTTTAGGGGCTTAGATTAATGGCGATGTCTTCACACTTAGGTCTCCTTTCCATTTCTCAGAAAAGCAAATGATTCTCTTCGTTGGGAGTTGATGTTAGCAGAGATAGCACACTGTGAGGTGTCCGCTCAAACACGATGATGAAAACAGCTTGGGATGTATACACTCCCAAAACAGAAACGTACATGTCACAGCTGCTTGTTTCATATATTGACTGTCTCATTTTGTAATTTGGTTTAGTTAAGTAAGTTATCCCCCTTTGAGCTAAACAGATCTTTAACATTGAAAATTAAATCTATAAGCTATTTTTTGACACTCTATAGTTTTTAGTAAGATTCGATATTACTTCCATTTACAGAAAACAGAATGCTTATCAATGTTTCTGTGCTGCTTCAGAGTTGTTGAGAGCGCATCTGCTATGGTACTGTTTCCTTCTGCTTCATTCTTGGGCCATACGTTGTCAGGGAGCAACATTCCTGAATTGCTTAAAAAAAAGCTTAGTCTGAAAACTTATCTGTGCCAGTTGAATTCTTTTCAACAAAATGTACATCAAAAGAACCTTGTCAGTTGTCGGTGTTTGTATTTAGTATGAACCGCTGACATCTCCTTATATAAGCAATGTAATGATGTCCTTTTTAATAGTATATTTAGTAGTATACGCCATATTCTCGCCATTTAGGAGGCATAACCATGTCCACAGCTTGGATATGTTTTCATTTTCTTTTGATTTAGAACGTATGGTTGAATATCTCCAGTACTTTTGTATGTCAGTGATTGATATGCATAAAACGCATTGCCAGATATAAGGGCAAAATACGCCAGTACCAGTTGGCCTCGATAAATTACTGACTGGACCGACAGACTGACTCACTGAGTATAAGGTGATTGATAGATTTCAAGAAACGACCAATGGTGGGTAGGGTCGTTGGTTAAACGAGGCGTGAGAGGTTTGATTTGCAGTAAATTAAGAAGGCTATAGCGTCGAGAGTAAAACTTTACTCTCAGCACCTAGGGTGTGATAGTTTGCAAATTGTCACACCAACATCTGTCTGTTGAAATTCGGCCTCTTCTCAGTTTTCATCACTCCCCCCTGGGTTTTGTTCCTTGTATACAGGTACATGACTTAAAACTTCAACTTAGACGCTCTATGCAGAATTAGGTAATCAATTACAGTGATGTTAACAGTAATTTATTTGATGTCACTAGCCTAAAGGCTCTGTCTGTACATCTAACATTTCCTTAATAAACGCCAAAAAGGTGCAGTATCTCTCGAATACACCGTCGAAATTCATCTGTAAAATCTCTGTCTCAGGAACACAAGGCGTTGTATTATCACTAATGTGGCCACAAGTGGTGGGTTGCAGGAAGAAGAATTACATTGTGCGAGTAAATTTATAGTCTATTACCTTGTACAAATCCGGCAGAAAATAATAAAGCTCCGCAGCTCATCAGTTCCATAATTCATTTTTATCTATAAGCTTTTAGAATTGATCTCTTTTGTAAACTATTATCACATGATACGCGGATGAAATATGAGGGGACACTAGAGAATAAACCCTGCAAGTAAAATATCTAGCTATGAAAGGATTCTGTCAGCCGGATAATGCACACGAGTGCTATTAATACAGTCTTAGAATCATTTTGTCTAAATGGACACGCACCTCTAACGTGTTTTGGCTTTCACGTTTTACCTCCACTTTTTTATAATGTGATAGACTTTCTCTTTTCCTGTCCTCCCAGTATTGACATTACAATTTTAATGTTAGTTATGTGTTTCTGCACTAATGACCATGATTTGTCTTTATTACCGAAAGTTCTTACTTGGATATTAAGATATAGCGTGTGTTATAGATGGCGTCCATATAAATCAAATCCCTGTACGGACATACATTATGAACCTAAACTTTGCAGCTAAGGTGTCAGTGTTATTCATTAAACAGAGAGATATATAATCACTGTCCTCGTCAACCATAGAAGTAGTTTTGTCATTCATTCTAACTATAATGTCGTCACGATATTGCTGAAATATTGCCGATCTGGCGTGAATCCATACTCATTCTTTCATCCTAACTATGAGGAGGTCTGTAGCTTTCGAATAGTCCAACAGGGCAGCTGATTTTGTTACAACTCAAAGTTAATCTCTAAGCGTCAAATCCGACATTGGTGTATATACCACTCGTATATATTCAAAAGGACCCCTTGCAACAAGATGAGAAATTGTACTCTGGTGTTGCAGGAATGAGGTGTAAGTGTTTCCGTGCAGAAAAAGAGAGAAAATCGTAAAATTGTACTTGGATCTGAGGTACAATTGCTGTTCAACACAGCTGTGAAGAGTTGGAAAGGTATGATTCATACATTTTGTTTTATCAGAAGGCAAAAGTAAGATAAATAGCAGATTTCGCTATTTTCGCACATTTCGCTAAAGGAATTCCCATCACTCACCAAACCCATTTGTGCATTTTTGATGTCAATCTGGAGAGCTCTGATCTATTGCTAAATATCATGTGGTTTACGCGGCCATATTTTTGTAAATCGAAAAATAAAATATTTTCTAGGGACACTGGAACTGCATACTCACCATAATAGTTCATGGTTTGTAGATTGTTGTTCCCCATAGTACAGAGGTAATCCGAGCGGCTATAAATGCAGACGACAAGGGAATTCAGGAGTTCAAGCCTTTTCTTCGTGTACATATTTTTTAGGTAACACGATTTACCGAGAAAATGATTAAGCTAGGCTTGAGACAAGTCTTGTTTGTCTACATTTTGCAAAGCTACGTATTAGATGTGTTTCCAGTTATAATGAATATGCATGGGGGATATGTAGTACAAACATCCAATGAAAGCTCAAAGCAGCCAAAATGATGTACATGGTGTCCACGTTATCAGTCGATTTCAACGTGCAACTCGTTACATCTCAACATATTGAACAGTTACATGTGGAGAAAGGCAAACTAGTTGTGTTTATCAGTTCACCTTAACAAATATCCGGCAAAGTCCGAGGCAAAATTTGTTTTAAATCTAACTTCTTATAGATCTGACTGGAAGAGGTTTTAGCGGACAAATCATTGTGTAAAAGAGAAAGAGACAGGACGCTCATGGTTAGTAGGAAACATTCTTTTTATTTGTGGCCATGTGGAAGGTAAGACTTCCTATATAACAGCTGCAGTCGTATACCGGGGGGGAGCCCTTGCGTCATTCTGCAGTAGATCTGTCGCTGTGAGCTCGTTGCCAATCGGTCTGGTAACAGGGGGACGATTTTTCATCTAAACTGAACAAAAATATAAGCGCAACACTATTCTTGCAATATTTCACAAGATAATGCTGTGATTTTTGTCACTATAGCACGGAGAGATGGCTAAGGGCAAAAGCCTTACACCTGTGTACATTCCGTGTCCTAAACCAAACTGCTGTCGATTTCAAGCCTATTCCCAATTTTAACCCGTCACACAGGTATGGCCCTGCCTGTAGTATTTAGTGATCTGTAAGGTCTTCCCTGGCATCCCTTACCCTCAGATGTACAGAAGGTCACCAGTACAGTACAAGTTCTGTCAATAGGCACGATGCCACAGATGCCACGAAACCAACGAGAGCGCGCCATCGGCAAGCAGGACGTTGGCATGACCCTTACAGCTATCGTAGAGCCCTTAAAGCTAATGTGTTAACGATTAGTCATCTCACAAGACGTCATGAAGAATTATGCATGACAGCTAATCGCCTGCATGCCCGCCGACCCCCGACCAAGACCGCAATATTGGCCTCGTCCACCACCGCGACCGTTACAGGCCAGCCACTGCCATAGCTAGTGAAACAGTCGGGCTCCATAATAACCGAATTTACGAGTCCGTAGACCACTTCAGGACATAGACCTTCACCCTGCTCGACGTCAGAGTCTTGCAGTCCAAGAATAATTTCCAGATCAAATACAGACGTTGGTTTCTCAGTCGCGTTTTGATTACAACTGTTCAAAATCCTTCATATCGATATAGTAAACACGAACGATTTTGCTCCCCTATCGCCGGATTAAGCGGAATTAGCTACAACCCTGCCCATATTTGCCAACAGAAGTGATATACTCATTATAAATTTTATAAACTTAGAGTGAAGGCGTTTGATGAAGTATGCATGACACAATAACGTTTGAATCAATAACTCGTCCTACTCTGCCAGATAGGAAAACGCCATATGCAGGACTCTTTGGTATATTAGTATTCAGACTGGAAAATTAAACATTTCAATTTAAATTATCACTTTGTCATAAGATATGGGTCTAAATAAGATGTACGGTCAGGACTCTCTGTTGTCTCCTTCATATCAAACGAAGGTGTATTTCTTTCACCTCCTCGGCAATATGGAAATTATTTATTGCTAAAAGGTAATCAATATACCGCCCGGTAAATGGACAGGATCGAGCTTTAGAGGAATTATTTATAATTTTTGTATATAGCCTTAATCATATGAAAACTAACGTTATGTCTCCTTGAAGTCAGATTTGCAATTCAAGATACGAGTTTCACGCTTTTGTTGAGACCAGCCACCTCTGTGGACGGTGGTGTATGTATACGGTCGCGCAAATTAGTCCTTAAAGAAGCATTTAATTACCAGACAGAAGCATTATATCATATAACTTGCCAGGTTATAATAGCGGGCGCGTGGCTTCACCACAACAAATTTCGCCATCATGCGGACGCAGTTTATTTTCAGCACTGTCGACGTCAATAGACTTTATGCTTCTCACTTGGCCTTGGCCCAGGATGTGTGATGTTTAACAACTAGCTTACACTGTGTGGCAAGACATGGCATACAAGCAATTTTATAGGGTAAATGAGTTGTGTTTATTTAATCATAGGTTTCTTTCTTAAGAGTGCCTTGTGTTCTTGTACAGTTAATGTTGTGTAGAGTGGTGATACCCAACCAGTGCAACAACCCTGGTAATTTGACAATATTTGCATGTGACTGTTTATTACATCGGACTATTTATTACATGTGATGACGACAGTTTGGAGTAGTTCCACACCATTTGGGTTTAATGAATTGCAATTAACATCGCTTAATGCCTTTTAACCAATTCTCCTTGAGCCATGGTGCCAGGGGCTTGTAAGTTGCTACTATTTAAAGCCCTTACATGTGCAGGAACAGTTAATTTAAATCCCAAATGGAAATAAAGCGATAAGTGGCCGTATTTCACCGGTAACGTGTTACCATTTGCCAACTACCACACAGTCCTCGCTGTTCTGATTTTAATCCCTGTGCTTTTGTCGTCTATATTCAATCGCGACCCACTTCGCCTATCTTCGGATTTACCTCGAGAATGGCTGAATATAGACCTGCGTGTACTGAGTGACTGTCTTCGCCGAAAAAGTGGACTCGGTCTTATTTTCAAATCCAACTAAAGTATTTTCATTGCCAATGGGAAAAAAATGGCCATATCACGCAAGCAGTATTAATTTTGAACTTAATAGTTTTTACATTTAAACAAATAATTTCTGTCGTTACTATTCAAGATGGCTGCCCCCACGGAGCCTTCGTTTGAAGTGGGTCACGACTTTTCACATCTCTAAATGCGGAAATCAGGCCTGGTTCCCGACATAGGAAACCAGGCATATGACGCTGCAAAATGGCAACACAATACATTAGAGGTCAAGGTGTCGACGTAGGAGTAGATTTTCTGAGTTTAGACTGGTTTATATTATGACGTTAAACAACAATTACACAACTGAAACAACTCATACTTAAAATAAGATCGTATTCGTATATAGATGGCTATTCTCCCAACCAATCTAACTTAGCAACAGTTAGAGGTATGCCATAGATTGACTCTGAGCCAGTCAGAGATAAACTGCCGACATATGCAGCGGGAATTTCACCTTTAATCCAGAGATATTTCGCGAATAGCGGTTGGTCATTACCTTAATGTTATTTTACTCGCGTGCCCCATATCAAACGCAGGGATGTGTGAGGTGGAAACCGGCTGAGAGATCTTTACCAAGTTGAAAACTCTGTGGAAAAACATACGCACCTCTTACTTTGCTACAGAAATACATCGGAACAGGAAATAACTTTTATATCTCCTCCTGCCTTTGGATTTTGCTTTGTTATTTCTTTTTATTTATTTTTTTGTGTGTGTGGAACCTCCTCCCAGGATTCTCCTGAATGACAACAAAACGTGGATATAATTTGAACATCTGTTAAAACACCATACAACATAGAGCAAACAACTATTACTTCAGACACAAAAGTTAGGTTTTATTATCCATTCCAGTTCTGATTCGTTTCCCAGAACGAGTTTTCTAGCTGAGGTGTTAGGGGTTTGAAATAAGGTGTATTCCCCTAACCCTTGAGGTATAAGGTCCTGTGTTCAAATCAGCTTTCGCCACTCGACAGCCGATTTACGTCTGAAGGTTTGTCTGGTAGCTGCCGAGATCCATGCATTCCGTACTTACCACGGTTAAGGATCACAGACTTACGCCGCCCATCACTACTTGTCTTATACAAGTAGTGAAATATTCATGATTAGGTACATAACACCAATTCACTATTTGAATAAATTTTTGCTTCCCATCAGTTAATAATACAGCCATATAAAGAGCTTTAACGATGCATTTCCAAACGTTGTGTTCATCCGTTCACCATCATGCACCAATCTCTTTGCTAGCATCCATCAAAGCTAATGTATCACCTAGATGCACTCCAGAAAGCCATTCATGTGACAGTCACATGCATCAATTCAGCACAAAACCTTATACTTAGATTTCCTCTTTATTTGCACCCTTTTACAGCAAGATGTCGGAAGCCACTTTCATTATTCAGTTTTACTCTGTTGGAGTCTATCTCAGTCAAATATGATTTCGTATTTGTCGCCAACGAGGTCTTCACAAATGCCGTGGTACAGCACACTTTGTGTGTGATACTTGCTCGAACCCTTCTTACAGACACATGGACGGCCATTTTTAGTGAAGGTTCCGCCTTCTGCGATCATCAACATTCTGGTAAAATCAGGACAACCTGTAAAGCATCACCGTTTTCAAAGGTTAAAGTTATATATTTGAAAATAAAGATTTACTTTTTGACACTATGTAATGTTCTGTAACCTGAGTTTTGGATTGTTTTGGCGAGAACCACAAAGATACACGTCTTAATGTATTCCTGGTTGTTTTCATGGCAATGAGACCTGTCTACACTTTTCGTTAAATTAAAAGATAATAACAGCAGCACCTCTGTTTGATTCGAAAATATTCGTGGAAACAAAAAAGAATGTTAGCAATCCCAAACAAACGACATAAATCCTTCAAAATTTAAATATTTTTGAAAGTTGTGTGAATGTCGTTGACATTTCTTTTCTTTAAAAGTGTACAGATAGCAATTATTTACATTTTAAAGAAGACGTTATTAACGTGGCCTCAAATTTTCGGTTTATCCGATGTCTAAAGAGATGTTGCTAACGAAACAAGACAAATATTGATGAAGGCACCTTATGTACAAAGTTACACCCTGCTAATTAGCTATGACCCATCCCTTGATTTATCTCTGGCGATGTAGTTGTGGACCAAAATCATTTTAAGTTCAGAAATCCGCAGGCCGCTATACAGGATTAGTACACTCTGAGCGTGAAGAAAAGAAAGGGCATTTTTTGTTGAAGCCGTGCTTACCGTTGTATAGACAGTGTGGCTTGGCATCAGAGGGGCTTTGACCATTCCAGGCGTATGACAGGCTTTCCGGGTAGATACAACGACAGAGTTTAGCA
This sequence comes from Acanthopleura granulata, assembly GCA_016165875.1. NCBI lineage: Eukaryota > Metazoa > Mollusca > Polyplacophora > Chitonida > Chitonidae > Acanthopleura > Acanthopleura granulata. The sequence continues at coordinate 15,124,770 of JABBOT010000001.1, read as the reverse complement.
TCCTGCACCCATTGCTCGTTCAGTTTTCGCACGGCTCCGTAGCAGTAGTCTTAGAAAGCAAAGCAAACACGACTGGTATGCAGAGTTTCAGAAACCACTGTTTCGCCATAGTTTCAAATTATTTTATAAAAGTGTTACCTGTGAAATACTGAAGTTCTTGTTATCGCACTTACTTACTTCACACATTAGCTTTGTTTTGACCTTATTTATGTAAAAAAAAATTTACGTTTAATGGATCAGATACATATGTAAGTGTATCATTATTACAGCAGTGGTTTGCAATACAAAAAGAGGGCAAGCAAGAGGAAATGACACAAAGCAGGGAGGGAACCATGAAAAAAACACATAGACTTCCTTGAGAACTTTGACTACACGGGTGTCATCTTAAATGACAGAAGAATTCTTCCATATCACCCTTGAGAAAGCTCGGTCACTGGAATAATACATAAATATATGATCTTAATAGCTTTGTAACTGATCTTAGGTCACAAGTTGTTCTAGGTAGGTTGGATTGAAACAATACCAATGTTGGTGATACAAACTCAATGAAATTATGAATTATGAAATCATAATGATACAAAAACGAATAGAACAAACCTCTCGCAGCCAGTCCTCCTGAAGCCAGCGAGACGATAGTCGCTATCGCTAGCACCACTGAGGCAGTAGAAGGCATGTTGTAAGGTTGGTACCGGAAAGTAAGCTGTGAGATCTCAATAGCCATAGTATATATAGTCCTATAATAATGAGGCAAAAAATAGTATGGCAAATTTGCCCCGATTATGTCGTTTAGTAATTTGTCGACGATTAACACGTAACTCCCACGGTTTACATCGGTAAATATCCAATGACCTACTACGGAAAGCATATACAGATAGAAATAATAGCAGTTAGAATAAAACGCTAACTGAAGTAAGCTGACGATAGGCCGCATTCGCCAACCACTACACAGAGATTCCTCTACGAATTTTATTATTTAGTTTATATTAAGAGATAGTCATAAAACATATACCCGCCTGAACGCTAATATTTTTTCTGCGTTTTTAATTAACATTACAAACGTCAGACAAACAAACCTATGTGTCTGTAACAGGCCCTCTGCCAAAGACGCCGCATGTAAAACAGCTAAACGTCAACCTGGACACCTGAACTGCTGGAAATATCTTGAAAGGATGCGAGACCTGTTTGATAATATTCAGTGTGAGCAACAATAGAACAGTTATGTGGATTCTCCAGATGGACTGCTTCACTACTTACTTCTCATATTTATTTATTTATTTGATTGTTGCTTAACGTCATATTGGATGTGGCAAACCTGAATGAACGAGGTAAACCAGTGACCTGTGGCAACTTACTGAAGAACTTCTCCATGTGTAACGTACAGATATGGTGATCATATACTGGTGGAAGAAAAGTGGTCTTCAACCAACCTTAGACTACTCAAACAGGCTTGCTGCCTACCGTCACCAAGACCTCTGAAACATTCACCTGCCGTCAAGTAAATGGTAATGTGGAAAATGAATGGCGATAGGAAGCGGAACTAGTATGGGGACTAGAAAAATACGAGAAAAAACCTACATATTTCTAACAGATCACGTATAAATGTCTCTCTCTGATCTGGACGTGTGATGATGCCGATCTAGGAACTTCAGACGCATCGCTACACCTTTATTCAACAGGAGAATAAATGTTGTAGGAAAAGCAAACCCGGCTGGTTAAAAGGTAGATGATCGGTTCATGGAACTCTAGATTAGCTCACTTTATATCAGATCACGGTCCACTTCATGGATGAAGCAAGTAATTGAGGAACTTGCCCAAATGTCATGTAATAATTTTGGAACCCAGAACCTGAGCACAGTGTCGATGACAATTTTTTTCTTTTTTCGCCGGGTGGGTGGGGGAGGAAAGTGATCTCGGTAAACTTCAAGTAAGACCGCCTAACGGCCCTAGAGAAACCTACGATGGACAGTGGAATCATAATTTCCCATAAGAGGCTAGGGTTGACTTTTGTAAGACAAACATCTTATATCCACAAAATCTTGTTCAGTTACTTAAACGTCAGTTTTGTATAGTGTTTAAATCAATTTGCAATCATATTAAAATACAATATGGACCACAACTGACCAATTATGCTTGGAGTGCCCTTGTTAGGGCCTGTATTAAGGTTCAGTGGGCTTCAGTATGCCCGATCAGTTTCTGTACTTAAATGATTTCCACATATTCTGGCCTGTGAATGTCAAAGGTATGTATTGTAATGGGGACGAACTACAATTAGCCTATACTAGTCATTGTTTCCCGTGTCCTGTTTGTTAGTCTCCTTGGAACGTAAATGTCCCATTTTGTACAGTCGTCCTTAGATGAACCCCAACAATTATTGTACATACATTATGATGTTCTGATATGTGCTGCCAAAAATTTCTTTCTGGGTCAGTTGACGAGGCAATGAAGACTCGCTCTTTCAGACAGGGCCTAATCGGTGAAGTGCCATGTAATGAATGATCTGATTGCAATGGTCAGTTGCCTATCCCACTTGTTTTCAAACCACAGCCCTTGGCGAACAGGGACGTGTGTTCAAATCCACCCTTGACTAACTCGATTGTGGACTTACGTCAGGAGGTTTGCCAGATACCTGGTCAGGTGCAACAACGGGGGTCAGAATTGCTGGCTTACCCATTCCATGAACTGGACACTTGTCTTACTAATAGCGAAATTTTCTTGAATACGCCGTATAGCATCAATCCCGTACATAAATAAGTTTATCTTTGCCGCACACACAATAGCAAAACCATATTAACACCTTTAAAAATGTATTGTTAACCTTTGTTTTCCTCTGTTCACAATCATGTACCACTATCTCTGCTAGCATCCATCAACGTTTACGTATTGTCACGTTGCTTCCCAGGAAGCCTTTCATTTAACAATCACTTGCATGAATTCAGCTCAAACTCTTGTATTCCGATATCCTCTTTATTTCCTTTTGCTTACATGAAGATGGTGGGATTGTTTGAATCTGTTGGAATCTATCTCAATCAAATATGATCTCGTATTTATCTCCGTCGAGGTCATCACAACTGCCGTGGTAGAGCACAGTTTTTGTGTGATGCATGCTCGAGCCCTTCTTGCACACACATGGACGACCATTTTGAGAGAAGGTTCCGCCTTCTGCGATCAACAGCATTCTGGTAAAATCAGGACAACCTGTAAAACATCACCATGTATAAATGTTAAATGCTTCCTGTTCGATCTTAAGTGATCTTCTTTAACCTGACCCATGAATTCTTGTGACAGGAACCTATGGGAGTTAATGTATTTCATAAATTTCCAACTGTTCCACGTGTCACACAGATATGTCTAGGCTTTAACTAAGAGAGAAAATAATAGGAGCAAATATGCCTAAATAAAAATTATTCGTGTCAAAAATCCCAAACTAATGGACACCAAGGGCGATGTAAACGTTTGGTAATTTTATGTTTTGGAAAGATGTGTGAACACTCATTGCATTAGTGGTCTATCAGTCCAAACAGAAATAATGGAACTGAGCTCTCGTTTGGACTATTTAAAACGGAGGCAACATGATTGACCCAAAGCAAGAGGTCAGTTGACACATGACCACTTACATAATCGCCAAGGTATGGATGAAACATTGCCAATTTGACGTTAAGCTATAATCATTCATTCATTCTTATTATTTCAAAAGTGATTCTGACTTTATTACTGGTCATAGGAAAAACCTTTTTTGGAGAATTAATGACGTTTCTTTTCCTCTCTGATGTCTTAGCTTTCTTCTTTACCAAATGTCGTGCTCACCGTTGTACAAGCAGGATGCCTTAGCGTCCGAAGAGGTCTGTCGACTCCCGGCAAACGGCAGCCTCACTGGGGCACTACAACGGCAGAGTTTACCATCCTGAATCCATTCCTCGTTCAATCTTCGCACGTTTCCTTGAACGACGCAGTGGTCTTTGAAAGGAAAACAAAACACGGATGTTGCAACATGGTTTCAGACATCAATTTAGGTCAAAGTTCCAATTATTTCATATTATAAGCATGTGGATGTACACATCTCACGAAATGCACAAGACCGGATTTTTGAGGGGCTACCTTACATTCTGCAGAAAGATTATGACATTAACAATGCAATTACTTCCTTATGGTTTTAATTTAAAAATTAAAATCTGTACAGTTTTTCACATGACTAGAAAGACGTGATTTCAAAACATTCAGTTTATTTATGTGTTCGTTTGATTGTTGCTTAACGTTATAGAATTTTTCACTTCTGACATCTGAAAACTTACGACATATAGGGTGTTTCCTAATGATTCAGGCGAGTTTCAGCCTCGGTTCAAAATCATCATCACACTGTCTTATCATGGAAAGCAACGATTTGTGGAAGGAAACCGTGATCTCTTCGAAAAATCTCTCACGATTTTATATTCATTTTCCTCTGAAAAGGAAGAAGTGCTAGAAAGCTCGAACCGAACCGACTGTTGAATCAATCCCGCACCACTGTGCGGTGGGTCCAGGAAAGTACAGGCGAAAACAAGCTAGTTTTGGTACTAATGCTTTCTCCAACATATTCAGATGTTTTGGAGCCCATTTTACAAACTGGGTGTAAGTTATGTCAAACGTAACTGGCACAACGATACATACTGCAGAAAACGGACCCCTGAGAGCTGAAAAACTTGTAGCTTTGCCTTTGTGCTTCCGCGCAGTCTCTTTTCCAAGCAACATTGAGCCATTCAAAGAACGAATAAGCCTATTTGACACCTATGACTAGGCGCGCGTCGTGTCAGATTACACAAGAACTGTTTCACGTAACTAGAAGAGCGCGGTATCGGAAGTACCATGATTATTAGATCTAAATAAATCTAAGGTTCATTTACGTATTCTGTGAATGTACAAATTTAGAATTTTCTCTTAAAACATCAGGTCCATTTGCGTACTTCACACACAAAGATTGGCTTGGTGAAATCTGATCTTGAAGTCCAGCTACATGCTGCACCTGCAACGACTTCACTAGGCTTAGCATGTAGCTGAATGTCATTTAACGTGCTTGGTCAAATATGAGACTTGGGACATGCTTCACATACGGTCTGCCCACAATTACCGTGGCTGGTCAAATCTGAGTTGCTGTGAACTGCTCAACTCACCTAGACCTTGCAGAGATCCCCCATAACTGACAAAATTCAAATTTCAATTTCAAACCTAGGCGTCGAATTAACAAATAGTAACTCAGGAATACATATATAGAAACTAAATATTTGCGTGGCTTGAAATACTCGTATTTAGAGATTTAGGAAGAAAAATACACAGCTTGTGATTTTTCTCACACGACCATCAGCATTATACTAAAACGAAGAGAACAAACCTCTTGCAGCCAGTCCTTGGGAAGCCAACAAGACGAGAGTCGATATAACCAGTAGCATTGAGGCAGCAGAAGACATGTTGAAACACTGGTAGTGAGCCCGAACTACTGTCACACTTTCGAAAGTAAGTTGTCAAAACTCAGTAGCCACAGCGTATATATGCAAAGTTTGGCAATTATCCAAACTTATATCGCTTCTTAATTTGTCAGCAATTAACATGGAATAGTCCTGCACTTACATGTATGATAACATGAATGCGGGTCTGGGCCTAATGCAGAACAAATCATAAGGGAAATTTGCAACGCATAAATGTGGGTATTATGCAATAATACATTTAAACATTACTCTTATGTCATCAAACTACCAACAATTTGCATCCCTAAATATTTGAAGACCTTCCCCACAGACCCTTTCGGGAGAAGATCTGAGACATGCACAGTGCCTTACGTTGGCTGACAAAAAATGGCAGCAATAGCTAGAATTCTTTATTTACGATTATCGAAGCATCTTTGTATCAAAATAACGGTTCTGCCCACTGTGAGGTTCAAATTGAGATCCGCGTCATAGCGAGAGGCAGCAATGAAGTGACATCAATGCCAGCCCAAATCGAACAACGTCATACGTCTCAGTTGTTATCCGAACTGGCAGCAGAATATTTCAGTCTTCTGGATGTCACTGTAACTTCGTGCTGTTTATTCCATGTGATGACAACACGTTACTTTGGTATTACTACGTCAGTGACGTTTAATACATTGACGTTCACATAGCCGTGGGGGTGGAGGGGAGGGGTGGTTTAATCTGCAACAGTAAAAAATACGATCACAGTTAGAAGACGATCCTAACAAATTTAGAGAGAATCCCGAGCCATCGCTGACACGTTCTGATACTCACCAGTGCGTACATTAATATAGATGCCCCCTCTGGTCTCAATGGTGTTACGAACCCTGTCTTTAAAATATTGTATTGTATTCTTTTTTTATTTGTATTTGAGCTAACAGGGTCAGTTTCTGACCTACGTTTTCCCCTGTGTGTACATTGTAGACGGCTCTGGAATTCAGTGGCGTGTTCTCGAGGCTTCCTTGTTTATGGGTTCCGTTTCATTGTACATAGTGCGTACATTCTGGAAAGATGAACCCATGTTGTAAACATGTTTACGATCAAACCAACCAGAATTTTCTTTTCAGAACTTTCTCAGAATAGGCTAATTTTCTTGACGGTAGTCTATAAATGTGAACGACGAAGTTGTAAAGCTCGCAGTCTTTTGTTTAAGTCCACTTGAGCGCAGTGATATTTACTCTCGTCCACTTAGAAAGATTTTGTGGGATTTAGAGATATCGGCTTTCATTCCCGTGAATTGTGGATTCTATATTTACGTGGGCTGACTTGCCTTTGGATGCCTTTGGTTTGGATACTTGTATCATTAAGAAACTATAGATTTTGTAATTATCTGTACTGTTTTGTTCAAACATACATATTGTACTTATTCAAGCGTCTTCGTGTTTTTTGTTTTATCTTGTGTAACGTCTGTCGCTGTCTGAGAGTTGAACAAGGCATTTGTTTATGATTTTTCCTCTCAGATAGTGGTACCTTTACACAACACTTTTACCAGACATTCTTGTTTTGGACGTATAATGAAACCTTTAGAGCCCTAACCTTCGAAGTCTTGGATACAGCGTGCTCGATTCTTGTGATCCGGGGTTGGACAGCTTAATTTTGGTCCTGGTTAAGCATGGCGTGTTCGTACGGAGATTAAACATCTGTTAGTTCTAATCCAAGATTAAATTACAAGCCCCGATTAAAAGTTATCACCCGTTGCTCGTACGACGATTAGCATTAGCCCACGATTAAATAACGCTAATCGCCTATCAAAGTTAATACACCTATGGAGGTAGTTTATCGAGAGATTAATCAAACGTTGCGCCACGCACTTTGAACATCCAAAGAGTACGAAGAGTTCGAGAATTTCGGGTCCATATGGATCCTCTAAATGATTTTTCAGACGAAGAGCTGAAGGTCCGTTATCGTTACAAAAAATCATCACGAGAATACATCACTCGGCTAGTTCTTCCCAATATTGACCGACATCCTCGCCGTATGCACCATGCACTGACGGCAACGCCGCAGGTTCTCGTTGCATTACGATTTTACGCCATCGGCGCTCTTCTGTATCGAAATGGTCAGGGAGGCTGTATTGCGTGTGTGCGATCGAAGTTCATATCCATCTCTGAGATGGCCCACGTCACATTTTTTTTTAACCAAGCTGCAGAGCTTGGTTTATTTGGTATAAAGCCAAACAAGCCCACCCTCATTTATTATTTACAACTGAAATATCTTCCAGAGGGTGAGGAGAAATTATTACTTCTATGACTGAAGAGTATTAGGCTAATATGAATTCAAACTAACATTGTGTCTCACCCAAGATACAGTTAAATATAAATGTGCATAAATGTACAAACTTACTTTGTATCAATTTTTATTTATCAAACATATGAATTAATTCAGCCTAAAATGTTACTGTTTGTTAAATGTCCCCCTTCTCCACGAAAAAAATAAATAAATAAATGAAATCAAGAAAGAAAAACAAACATATCCAAGTTAGGTCTATTCATTGATGTAGTGGTCAAATGGCCTGGTGCCACTCACGACAGTCATGTTTTTAGGATGTTGCAGCTGTGCACATATCGGAGACACACCGCACCCTGGATGATGGCATTTTAACTGGGGACAATGGGTATGCTCTGCGACCATTCCTAATGACACCATACCTCAATCCCACTGACTGTCCTCCGAGGAAGTCCAACTCATCACATAGGAGGACACGATGTATTACTGAAAGGACATTTGGGCAATAGAAAAGGTGGTTTCACGTTCTGCACACAGAGGTAACAATGTGCTTTACGTTTTGTCTTACATATAGGTTAGAATGAATAAAAACATAACGGCACAATATAACTGATGGAACAGTATAAAAACATTTTTATTAAAGGCCTTTCAGCCGCCAATAAATAAATAAATCTTTTTTTAAAAAAATAGAACTAAATTTTATCATTTAAAAAAAGTTCGAATGACTCCTGAAAAAGGTATGCCTTATTGTTGGGGCATGTGCTGCTCTGCACAATTTTGCAAAGCGGCTTGGTGAACCCGATGTGGATGATAACACAGGGGCATAGGAAGAGCATCCAGATGCTAACTATTCTGGAGATCTGAATGATCAATATTTCCAGTGTTTATATTTAATTTTTGTATATGAAGGATTAATCCTGATGGATATAGTAATATGTCACATTTGCACGCATTGTCCAAAAGATGGCGTTTCAGTCACATTGTGTGTGTCAAAACTATTTATTTTAAGTTGTTTTTCGGGCTGATTAGAATGGTACGTGCATAAAATCTATGCTAATATTTTTGTGATGCTTCAAAATAGCTACGCCTAAATATCATTATTATTATGAATATCAAAAGGAATTCTTTTTCCAGAATATTGTAATATACCCCTCCAACAGTGATTTAGGCGAATGAGCTTGCTGACTAAAAGTGTTATCTTCCATTTTTGGTTGTCTTACTTTTTGTCCAAAAAGAAGGTAATGCAAGTCATAAGCCAAGAGTAAAGAAAGTATTGCACAAGGAACTTATATCTAGTTTCTTTTTAACACCAGCCTGGTGCATTTTCCTAGTTGAGACCTTACTACTCATTTACGTCTACAAAGTATTAAACTATCTAAATGAAAGTGTTCAGAGTTTTTAAAGCAATGTAATGATTGTTGTTACAATGTTGGAATGTATAAATTAATACATGTTCATGTAAAACCCATCAGTACATACTTCTTAGTATTCCATATTTGTGGTATTCATGTATTTTTCTCGCAAAGTTAAACATATAAATACATATAGAATGGAAAAGGACGTGCCACTCAATATAACCTCCTATAAGAAAATGCATGCATGTTAATCCTTATTGAATTTCAAAACATTGGTTTTTGGCTTACACCCAAAATTTCTTTTCAGGTAAACGTACGGGCCTATAACAGCGTGAACAAACTTCGTGTATATATAAATTCCATACGCATAGTCAATAGACAGCATGTTTACACAGTATGACACAATACAATCCTGTATAAACCTGTAAATAACAGACTTAAGGTAAAACTGCTAAACCCAATTGCTTTTAGACATATATACTCTCTTTTGGAAATGTAACACTTATTTGCTTTGAACCGATTATACAAAGGGAAATTACTTTTGTCACTCTGCTAGAAACAAGAGCCTCCCAAATACCTGAAAGTCAAACTGAATTACCCTGATGATTACACATGTACTTTTAACATAAATATTGTGTTTAACATGTACTAATTCCATATGAATAAGTAGTCATTTTTTTTTCAAATAGCACAATACATTATTTGACGTATGTGTCACAGACGTGTTTATATTTTGTGCTTTTTGATGTACATACATTTTTCTTAAAACTTGAGACACATGGTCACTGCTTCAACTCATACTAGTTGACAGTTTATATATGATTATTGGAAGTCATATCTATCCGATTTATTCCCTGACGATGATTACTAATTGACAGTTTATAATTTTTCACTCTGGGTAAAGAATATACATTTATGATACATTAATACGCTATCCAGGCATTCAATGTTGAGCATGTAAGTATTTTCTAATTTTCCGAGCATTTAGTAATTGCTCGGAATAATAAGTAAGTAATAATAATAAGTCGAAATATTTACTTAAACATATGCAGGAAGACTAAATGTATATACATCTACATGTACTATAAAAATAAGAAACACATACGAGTTTTAGGAAAACTTCATCAGTAACTTGCCAAATGTCTTTGGTTACATCCATTCATGAAGCTTGCAGCCATTGTATAAGTGACATTTTCTTGAGTGTGACATTAAACAATAATGAAACAATCAATCAGAATTCCTACTCCTCGTCAGATAAATCAGACAGAGAAAGTCTGGTATCAGATTTCAGTATTAGAATTTCAAGTTTTAGTTTCTTCTTTTCAAGGCGTAAATCATCGTACTGCATGTGTCATATGTCTTGTTGTGTAATCTTACTCTTTGCTTGAGGAATCATAAATTCTTCGTGCAAGGCATACCTTGAGAACTGATGGTTTCAAAGCTTTCATTTAGTCCGCTGAAAGAAGCATTGTCCGGAGATCACTTTCTGCCTGCTTAGGCCGTTGTCACATGACTGGTCTGCGAGCCCTACCCCTGTCCTCTTCATCGACTGCTGCGCCTTACTCTACTTTTGCTTTCATGTTTGCTAGATATTTTTCCACTTGTGACGAACTTGCTTACTAGTACGTACAGCATAGCCAACAGAATTTACTCCGGTTGTAATTTCTTCCCACAAGCGATTTTCCTTCTCATTGGTCAAAATGTTAAAATGTCTCTGTGTCCTAAAAATTTGTCAGCGACATATTTCCTTTCCACTTGAATAAAATTTTAATTTCGCTCTCGTTTCGATTTTACAATGGACGTGACCTCCGTTTTGGTTTACTGCAGACGACAATCGATAACAAAAAAGGTGCACTGTGGGATACGAGGCACTAGCGATGACGTTAATAGCACGATTAACTAATACCGGCTTCAAACGACGTTTCAGCAACGATGTGAAACGAACGGGGAAGCTAATTGCCTATTAGGGTTTTAATCCTAGGCTAACTCTAACTCGGTATTACATTTAATCGCCGTACGAACAGCCGGTCCCTGGAAATATCTAAAAAGGACACGCGACCTGTTTGATAATATTCAGTGTGAGCGACAATAGAACAGTTATGTCGATTCGCCAGATGAACTGTTTCACTACTTACTTCTCATATTTATTTATTTATTTGATAGTTGTTTAACGTCATATTGGATAGGGCAAACCTGAATGAACGAGGTAAACCAGTGACCTGTGGCAACTTATTGACGAACTTCTCCATGTGTAACGTACAGATATGATGATCATATACTGGTGGAAGAAAAGTGGTCTTCAACCAACCTTAGACTACTTAAACAGGTTTTCTGCCTACCATCACCAAGATCTCTGAAACATTCACCTGTCGTGAAGTAAATGATACTAAATATGGAAAATGAATGGCGATAGGAAGCGGAACTAATATGGGAACTAGAAAAATACGAGAAAAAAATCTACATTTTTCTATCAAATCACGTATAAATGTCTCTCTCTGATCTTAAGTGTAATGATGCCGATCTAGGAACTTCAGACGCATCGCTACAACTTTATCTTAACATTCAACACAAGAATAAGTGTTGTAGGAAAAGCAAATCAGGCTGGTTAAAAAGTAATTGATCGGTTCGTGGAACTCTAGATTAGCTCACTTTATATCAGATCACGGTCCACTTCATGGATGAAGCAAGTAATTGAGGAACTTGCCCAAATGTCATGTAATGATTTTCCAAAACAGAAGCTCAGCTCAGTGTGAATGGCAATTTTGGGGAGGGGTATGGGGCAAGTGATCTCGGTAAACTTCAAGTAAGACCGTCTAACGGCCCTATAGAAACCTAGGATTTCACTTATCGCCATCAATTACCCAAGCAGACAGTGGACATTAAAATTCCCTACAGGAAGCCAGGCTTGACTTAACACCTCGTGTGTACATCCTCTTGTAAGACAAGCATCTCATACAATCAAAATCATGTTTAATTTCTTATATGTACAACCTCCAGCAGATAACTTGGCGTGTGACATGCACAGCTAATGTGATATGCCATCTTTGATACTTGTAAGTCAGTTTGTCCAGTGTTTAAATCAATTTAAAACCATATTAAAATATAAAGTGGACCACAACTGACCAATTCTCTTTGGGGTGCTCTTGATATGGTATATATTTAGAGGGCTTTATAGGGCTTTAGAAATCAGTTTCTGTAAGTAAACGATTTCCACATATTCTGGCCTGTGAATATCAAAGGGGTGTATTTTAATGGGGACGAACTACAATTAGCCTCTGCCAGGGATTGTTTCCTGCATTGATAAAAATGTCAGAAAAATGTACAGTCGTCCTTAGTCGTCAGCGATAGATGAACTCCAACAATTACTGTACATACATTATCAAGTTTTGATATATGATGCCAAAAATGTCTTTCTGGGTCAGTTGACGAGGCAATGAAGGCTCGCTCTTTCAGACAGGGATTTATCACTGCAGTAACCTTCTATGTAATGAATGATCTGATTTAACGGTGCAATGGTCAGTTGCCTATCCCACTTGTTTTCAAACCACAGCCCTTGGCGAATAAGAACGTGTGTTTAAATCCACCCTTGACTAACTCGATTGTGGACTTACGTCAGGAGGTTTAGCATATATCTGATCAGGTGGACAGGTACCACCGGGATCAGAATTGCTGGCTTACCCATTCCATGAATTGGACACTTGTCTTACAAATAGCGAAATTTTCTTGAGTATATCATATAGCATCAGTTCAGTACATAAATAAGTTTATCTTTGCCACAGAACAATAGCGAAACCATATTAACACCTTTAAAGATGTATTGTTAACCTTTGTTTTCCTCTGTTCACAATCATGTACCACTCTCTTTGCTAGCATCCATCAACGTCTGCGTATTTACACGTTGCATTCCAGAAAGCCTTTCGTTGAGCAATCACATGCATCAATACATCACAAAAACTTGTACTTAGATATCTTCTTTATTTCCACCCTTTTACAGCAAGATGTCGGAAGCCACTTTCATCATTCAGTTTTACTCTGTTGGAGTCTATCTCAGTCAAATATGATTTCGTATTTGTCACCAACGAGGTCTTCACAAATGCCGTGGTACAGCACACTTTGTGTGTGATACTTGCTTGAACCCTTCTTACAGATACATGGACGGCCATTTTTAGTGAAGGTTCCGCCTTCTGCGATCAACAGCATTCTGGTAAAATCAGGACAACCTGTAAACCATCACCAAGTTCAAAACTTATACATTTGAAAATAAAGATTTACTTTTCGACACTTCACGATGTTCTTTACCCAGAGCTCTGGATTGTTTTGGCGAGGACCACAAAGATACAGGCCTTAACAGCATTCTGGAAAAATCAGGACAATCTGTAAAACATCACCATGTATAAATGTTAAATGCTTCCTGTTCGATCTTAAGTGATCTTCTTTAACCTGACCCATGAATTCTTGTGACAGGAACCTCTGGGAGTTAATGTATTTCATAAATTTCCAACTGTTCCACGTGTCAGGTAGATATGTCTAGGCTTTTGCTAAAAGAGAAAATAATAGGAGCAAATATGCCTAAATAAAAAAGTATTCGTGTTAAAAATCCCAAACTAATGGACATCAAGGACGAAATAAACGTTTGGTAATTTTATGTTTTGGAAAGATGTGTGAACACCCATTGCGTTAGTGGGTCTATCAACAATGGGGACAATCGCTCAAAAAAAAAACATTAATATAACTGAGCTCTCGTTTGGACTATTTGAAAAGGAGGCAACATGATTGACCCAAAACAAGACAACAGCTGACACATGACCACTTACACAGGGCTTATTATTGATGAAACATTGCCAATTTGACGTTAAGCTATAACCATTCATTCATTCTTATTATTTCAAAAGTGATTCTGATTTTATTACTGGTCATAGGGAAACCTCTTTTTTGAAAATTCCTGACGTTTCTTTTCCTCTCTGATGTCTTAGCTTTCTTCTTTACCAAATGTCGTGCTCACCGTTGTACAAGCAGGATGCCTTAGCGTCCGAAGAGGTCTGTCGACTCCCGGCAAACGGCAGCCTCACGGGGGCACTACAACGACAGAGTTTACCATCCTGTATCCATTCCTCGTTCAATCTTCGCATGTTTCCTTGAACGACGCAGTGGTCTTTGAAAGGAAAACAAAACACGGATGTTGCAACATGGTTTCAGACATCCATTTTGATCAAAGTTTCAATTACTGTTATAAACCTATAGATGTATACATCTCACGAAATGCACAAGACCGGATTTTTGAGGGGCTACCTTACATTTTGCAGAAAGATAATAACATTAACAATGCAACTACAGACGTCCTCATGGTTTTAATTTTAAAAAAACCTGTACAGCCTATTTGATATTTGCTTAACGTTGTAGAATTTTTCACTTCTGAAATCTGAAAACTTTCGCGAGAAGAGTTACGACCTACAGAGTGTTTTCTAATGATTCAGGCGAGTTTCAGTCTCAGTTCAAAATTATCATCACACTGTCTTATCATAGAAAACAACGATTTATGGAAGGAAACCGTGATCTCTTCGACAAATCTCTCATGATTTTATATTCATTTTCCTTTGAAAAGCAAGAAGAAGTGCTGCAAAGCTCGAACCGAACCGACTGTTAAACCAATACCGCACCACAGTGAGGAGTGTCCCGTATAGCAGAGGCGAAAACAAGCCGACTGTTGAACCTATTCCGCACCACAGTGCGGAGTGTCCGGGATAGTACAAGCGAAAACAAGCTAGTCATCTTGGTACTGATGCTTTTGCAAGCATATTTAGGTGTTTTGGGGCCCGTTTTACAAACTGGGTGTAAGTTATGTCAAACGTAACTGGCATGACAACACATACTGTAGAAAACGGGACCTTGATAGTTGAAAAACTAGCACATTTACCTTCGCGCTCCCGCGAGGCCTCTTTTCCAAGCAACATTGTGCCATTCAAAGAACGAATAAGCCTATTTGACACCTATGATTAGGCGCGCGTCGTGTCAGATGACACAAGAACTGTTTCACGTAACTAGAAGAGCGCGGTATCGAAAGTACTATGATTATTAGATCTAAATAAATCTGGGATTCGTTTACATATTCTGTGATGTACAAATTTGGAATTACTTGTTAAAATATCAGGTCCAGTTATGTGTTTCACACTCAAAGATTGGCTCAGTGAAACCTGATCTTGAGGATCAGCTACATGCTGCACCTACAACGATTTCACTAGGCGTAGCATGTAGCTCTATTTCATAAACCGTGGATGGACAAATATGAGTTTCTGTGACATGCTTCACACAGAGTGTACATACATTTATACCTAGCCGGGTAAAATCTGAATTTCTGTGATTTGCTCAATTTACTTAGAACTTGCAGAGATTCCCCATAACTGACAAAATTCAAGTTTCAATTTCAAACCTAGGCGTCGAATTTTCAAATAGTAACTCAGGAAATACATACATAGAAGCTAAACATTTGTGTGGCTTGAAATACTCGTATTTAGAGATCTAGGAACAAAATACACAGCTTGTGATTATCTTTACATGGCCATCAGCATTACATCGAAAACGAAGAGAACAAACCTCTCGCAGCCAGTCCTTGGGAAGCCAACAAGACGACAGCCGTTATCACCGGCAGAATTGAGACAGTATAAGACATGTTGAAACACTAATAGTGCACCCGGGCTACCATAACACCTTCTAAAGTAAGTTGTCAAAACTCAGTAGCCACAGGGTATATGTGCAAAGTTTGTCAATTATCCACACTTATATCGCTTCTTAATTTGTCAGCAATTAACATGGAATAGTCCTGCACTTACATGTATGATAACATGAATGCGGGTCTGGGCCTAATGAATAACAAATCATAAGGGAAATTTGCAACGCATAAATGTGGGTATTATGCAATAATACATTTAAATATCACCCTTATGCCATCAAACTGCCAAAAATTTGCATCCCTAAATATTTAAAGACCTTCCCTACAGGCCCTTCCGGGATAAGCTCTGAGACATGCATAGTGCCTTACGTTGGCTGACAAAAAATGGCAACAATGGCTAGAATTCTTTATTTGCCATTGTCTGGATAACTTTGTATTGAAATAACGGTTCAATAACGAACTGGCAGCAGAATATTTCTTTCTTCTCGATGACGTAACTGTCACTTCGTGCTGTTTATTCCATGTGATGACAACACGGTACTTTGAGTATTGCCGATAATCTATTAATATGATTAATGCCAATGATTACATCACACAGTAATTTCTCAACTAACTGACATGGCCAGCAGAAACAAAACCGATTTACGGAGTTATACAATATTCCAATAAGAGCGTAACTGATAAGGCTAAACCAATTACGATAATTCTAAATAACCATTTGAGGGTTATTGATGTACAGACCTACCGACGATCCAACATGGTAAAGTAGAAACAAGTTTCTATAAACCGCACACTTGTGAATTGCTGGTCAAATAAATATGTATTCTGAATATATATCTCTCCGCCCAGACTTATTCTCCGGGCACCGAGATAATAAGTGGGTGCCCCAAGATAATAATTTGGTACCCCGAGATATACTTTTATCTCTCATCAGTATTTTTTTTTATTTGGTGCACCAAGTCACTTTTACGGTTTTGTAGCCATGTGATATTTGCAGAAGAAAAAATCATCAGTGGCATAATATCACTGAAAACAGCAATAGTGCCGCTGTGAAGGTCTTCAGCCTACTTGGGTAAAGATATAAATCACTTGGACAGACCACAGATAGGTGGTTTATCGTTAACATACCTGTGCCCTACAATTTGGCAGTGACAGGCTCTGATAAGGCCATACTACACAGTCCGCGCTCAAAAATCCGTTCCACATTTGGCCGGGAAATCTTACAACATGATAACAAATAGTCTCGTCTTATTACACATCCCCGTCACTAGTGACCAGAACAGCAAGAGGAAAACTGTGGAAAAACTGACGTTGTCAGTATTTGACGGGTTAGCTGTAAGTCACATCAGCAGAGATAAAGGAACATAACGCGTCCGTTCTTGGGTATAACATGATCTCAATGCTCTTTACGGACAGCTCTGTCATAAAATGGAATATCTACCATGGAAACTTTGTAGATGTATCCTCAGCTTTTTAATTCTTGAAATGTCGAATCAGTTTAACAGAATTGAGGAAGGAATTAAGTCCGGCATTCGTATACCAGTCCTACACTCGCACAGGATAAATATGCTTTTAAAGTCGATAATAACAAGACTCATTTCCAACACAACCCATTTTCAACACCATTTTCCGAAGGAATATGTAGGAGATAATGAAATAAATGGTAAAGCCGATATAATAAATAAGAGAAATAGTATCAGTAGTTTTCAGTGCTGCAGGGAAGATAGCTCATATTCTATAGGCATCAAAATATGAATCCGGTAATACTTTCCAGGACAAAATTGTATCTCTTGAAAAAAGAACCATGTTGATTAAATAGACACCGACACTTAGGGAAGGCCTAGAATTTTAAGCAGAAGAATGATGCTCTGAAGCTCTATTCTCGTTCTTATCATGTGCTTTATCATTTCTTACCGCCTTGCCTTTCAGGCAAAATGGTAGAAGAAACTGGGATTACATACAAAGACAGGCATGACAAGTTAGACTGGTATGAGAAGTTGGGGTTGTCAGAGAAAGGTTGGTATAAGAAATTGGGTGATGTGAGAAACTGGGATTTCAGATGACGATTGTTGCGAGAATGGGGAATTTTAGGCAAAACTTGGCATGAATGTAGGATGTCATATGAACAATGGTATGAGAATGTGGAATTTTGAGTGGGCAGTGGTATAAACCACTGTTCATTCAAAATCCCACATTCTGGGAATTTAGATGATCAGCGGTGTGATCAGTGGTATGAGAATGTGGAATTTTAAATGATCAGTGGTGTGAAGTTGTGAGATTTAAGATGATCAGTGGTATGAGAATGTGAGATTTAAGATGATCAGTGGTATGAGAATGTGGAGTTTTAGATGATCACTGGTGTGACAATGTCAGATTTTAGATCAAAAAATTATATCAGAATGTGGGATTTTAGATGATCAGTGGTACGAGAATGTGAGATTCTACATGATCAGTGGTATGAGAATGTGAGGCTTTACACGAACAATGGTATGAGAATGTGGGATTTTACATGATCAGTGGTATGAGAAAGTGGGATTTTAGACAAGGTTGGTATGAGAACGTGAGATCCTGATGAAAAAAAGCAATTTCATTCATCTAGATTTTGGCTGGATGAAACAATTGACTTCATCATACAATATGAGATGTAGAACAGCTTATTGCTCGTTTAATTGTCAACAGCGTAGTTTTATAACCACAGTGATAGGTGACGTTTATCATGGCGTGATCTTGCTCATGGTTATAGTACATGCCAAAGCCAGATGACCCCACTGATCCTTACACTTAACGCATGAATTCCCGTGTTGGGTATGTCTACCTGATTATTGAACAGTCTGCATACATTCATATCCACAAATTCTTTAACAAGCGCCACAAATTGACAAAAATAAAACCAATATGCCACGAGTATACTTAGTCTGCAACCTATTTTTATCATCCGTTTCCAAACATCAGAAACATTTAAAACAAATGTTAACAACATGCGATGAATAACCTACCAAGTTATACTGATAAGATATTGCAAAAGCGATAATGCAAAGAGGATGATAAATACTAACAATCCTTGTGTTGATGCGATCAGCTTTTCTGTCATATTCCTTTTGGGTTCATATCGGTAATGGAGGATAAATTAGGCCGAATTTTAACCACATAAGTCGATGAGGTATAATATTCACTGTACGCGGAAGGCAGGCCTATAGCTATGTAGCACTTCACCTCTTAACGTTAATCAATCGGAAGTAGAATAACGCACATTACACTTGGCCAAAAAATTCTCCAGACTTTGGCAAATGGATGTTTTTACAATGGTCATACTGAAAATGCGAAATTACCCTTATTTCATCTGTAATTTATTACCTAAGGCTGAACTTCTTAAGAGATATGGTGCCTAATGTAATTGCCCAATCAACTTTCCTGCATTTAATGAAAAACTATCGATAATTTACATTGCCTTCCTCTCTGCAACGCCTAAACACCCCTTTGATGCATCCTACCACTAATTGCTTCGCTAAAATTCCTACAACTCATTTTAGTTGTCCTTCATATCCTGTTGGGTTTAAAGGGTTAAATACAACTTCTAATGGCGCGATTCAAACTACAGACATATTTTAAGATATCAAAAGATGACACCTTAATCCCTATATATTTTTAATCTCCTAAGATGTTATCGGTGGTGTAAAACAAATCACCTCCGTATTATGAGAATGGATTCACGTACTGGACTATGTGACCAGAAATTTACGCGAGCTAATCTTCCATTTCCGGTTGACAATAGCTGCTGACTCAGTTAAATCGATGAAACTGGATTATACATCAAATGCCTGCTTAACGATGGGCTTGTACATGGTTTCATGCATTTAAGCTTACGACCACTCCGTCTAACCTGACCTGTTCTGTATGGCCCCAGCGCATCGAAAAAACTTACAGCATCATTTTTCTCGAGGGATGTAATTTTTTCTGGGTTTAATTGAGTCTTACTATGTACTTTAATGTCTCAGCCATTTCTTTACTATCTGCTTTCTAATTAAATGAGTCCGAAGTATTAATCTATAACGGATTACTTTTGCCCCAGGCAAAGGCTTCTCTGGAAAGTAGCCAGATCTGTGGCAGGAAAGCACTTCCATTTCCTACAATTACATGTCCTTCGGGTGAATATTCCCTGGGAAATGTCAACGTACAATATGCATTTTACTTTCGTTAAATAATCATTTCAACCTGGGCATATCTCCTAGGGGTATAAT
The DNA here is from genome assembly GCA_016165875.1 of Acanthopleura granulata. Classification (NCBI taxonomy): domain Eukaryota; kingdom Metazoa; phylum Mollusca; class Polyplacophora; order Chitonida; family Chitonidae; genus Acanthopleura; species Acanthopleura granulata. The sequence goes on along the minus strand of JABBOT010000001.1, from coordinate 15,104,807 downwards.
GAGTATCATGTTAACCCGTTAACAATGGCTTGCTTAACCAGGACCGAAATTAACCTCTCCAACCAACGGATCACAATGGAACACAGTGTACCCAAGACTCAAGAAGGTTAGGTCTCTAAAGGTTTGATTATATGTCCAAAATAAGAATGTTTGGTAAAGGCGTTATGTAAAGGTACCACTATCGGAGGGAAAAAATCATAATTAAATGCCTTGTTCAACTCTCAGACAGCGAGGGGCGTTACACAAGATAAAACAAAGAAACACGAAGACGCTTGAATACATATATTTGAACAAAATGGACAAATAGTATATCTGAAAATAATATGGAATACAATACAGATAATTACAAAAATATATAGTTTCTTACTGTTTCAGTTTTCATCCAAATCCGGATGGGATATTCCGTCTTCCATAGGCAAGTCAGTCCGCGTAAATATAGAATCCACATTTCATGGGAATGAAAGCCGATATCTCCAAATCCCACAAAATCTTTCTAAGTGGACGAGAGTAAATAATCACTGCTCTCAAGTGGATTTGAATAAAAGGATTGTGAGCTTTACAACTTCGTCGCTCATATTTATAGACCACCGAAAAGAAAATTCTGGTTGGTTTGGTCGAAAACATGTTTACAACATGGGTACATCTTCCAGAATGTACGCTCTATGTACAATGAAACGGAACACATGAACACAAAAACCTCGAGAACACGCAACTGAATTCCAGTGCCGGCTACAACGTACACAGGGGGGAAAATGTAGGTCTGACAATGACCTGGTTAGCGCAAAAATAAAATAAAAGAAAATATGCTACATTATTTTAAAGACGGGATTGGTCACTGTTGCCCGTTATATTGGCAACTTGTTAGCGTGAGAATACATATGAGAAGTAGAAACTTCTTACAAAAGTGTGAACATGTCTGGAAGATTCATTTAAAAACATGTCCGCTTATGCTAGATTGAGTGACTGATTTTTTAACGTCATACTCAACAATTTATAACTGATACCACTGACGCCAGTTCTCAGCAGTCACGTGTTATGACCATTTGCAAACTGTCACAAAGTCGTTACTGCTCCGGTTTTCCTCTCTAGAGTGTAGTCTTTCGAGTTGTATTCCTGCACAAACCGGAATTCAGCTGGTGGACTATAAAAGCCTCTCCGAGGCCTGGTCCCTTTTGCAATATTTTCATGCGACGCGACTATTGAGTGTGACATCACAGCATTTTGAGTAATTCTAGACCATTGACGTCTAATACATTTCAATTAACATCACTGCATTTTTTTTTACCTAGTTCTACCTGAGCCATCGTTTCGTGGGGAGGAAGAGGAGTTGCTGCTGTTTAAGCATTTACGTGAGCAGAATGAAACTTTAACTGAGGCAACTTAACAGGCCTTATTTATTTATTTATCTGTTTGGTGTTTTACGCCGTACAACACGCCTTAGTTCATCGGTTAAGTATGACCACTTGCTACCTACTACACGGTCGTCGCTCCTTTGATTTCAAGCGGTTTCTAGTATTGTTGTGTTCTTTTATAGTATTTGAGGTGGAGTACTCCGGATTGTTCGGCGTAAACCACCCACCTTTCACACGTTACTGACAGCCTTTCCCACGCACAGATGTACGCCATGTTGGTGGATGATAAATGAACCAGGAATAAAACAATTATACAACCATACAAACAGTCCTAAGAGCTTATCGTCACCAAGGTCCCTTGAAAGCGGGTGGAATCCACAAATACCCTCTCACTGGCCTTAATATCAGCGAAAATGGAAGAAAATGAAGTTCAGTGATATGAATCTCTTCGCTACATGTATCAGCCTGTGGTAAGTAACTGACGAATTTTTCGCGTATTTTGAATACCAGTTAAACAGAAATAACACACTGTCGACGATGGCACTAAGGATCCGAGGACATTAAAGCAAGAAACGCTTGAGGATTCTCTTCTCAAGAAATCCAAAAGGAATTCGTTTGAAGGCGGAAGTTGAAGGTATTTTTGAAAGAAAAGAATAATCAAGACATTACTGTTGAACCGTACTATAAAGATCCTTGTAGATCTTTTGGAATTCCAGCAGTTAGATCGGCTGACCTTTTCAGATGTGCATGGAATATTGAGGAAAGCCTTGTGGTGCTTTATTGGAACTTAATATGAAGTTAAACCACACTTCTGGCATGTTTTGTACCCCAAGGAGATTCGAGAATGTAAAGTGAGACACGCCTGGATGGAGAGGTTAAGCATTTAATGTCTGGATCGCTGGAGCAGTTGTGTGACCATGTTAAATACAGACGTAACAAAAACGACAAATGTTCTCGTGAGTCCTAAGGTCCTGTTTAATTGTAATAAAGAGGCATTAGATATCAAATGTCGGACATCGAGATAAAAATATAACAGATCATCGTTTTTCCTCAGCCAGTGGTTAATTCAGACTAAAACCTTTTTAGACAAGTTACACTCCAATGTTTGTGTCTTTGGTGGTTGCAAAGGAACGGAAAAGCAACTGGAGGCCAAGAAAAATCGGCTTTCTACTAAAACCTGTCTCAATTTGCTCTGGTTTAGGATATTTCACGCTGATTACGTTTTTTTCTAGGCCAGATCAAATCAGATGCACATCAGTTGCTGCTCATGGAGTAGTCTACAGTCGTGAGTTCATTATTAACCGTTGTCAAGGTGACTTTGTACAACTAACCTAATTATATCCACACAGCGAACAGCAGCTGATGGGTTTCGTATAGTTCTCTAAACCTCGTTCATACAAGGATTGATGCAGTAATCAGGGCCAAGAAAATACACAATTTGTGAGGAAATTAGATAAATTACATCCTAACCAGAAAATAAAGTCTATTCGTGTTTGTCTCTTGAAGAAATTTGAATTATCGAGAATCTACATACATGAATAGGTTTTAGTAAATGCTGTATAACACTCTGGTCATACAGATTAACACAACCGTACCTGATGGCTTAGTTCTCAGAACTTGATCAACGTCTGGCTTTACAAAGGGATTTATTTATCAAGGAACGCAAAAGCATATGTCATCTGGAAAAGGGCGAATAATTCTGACTGAACCTCGTGTACAGCCTTGTAGACAACCTGCTGAGCTTAACATGTCAGCGTCAGCGGCGATAGAAAGATGTTGCAGTCATCTTGTAGCGAACACGGCGTTACTGTTTTACCTATCAACTGACTATCTCCTCCAGATTATCAAACTACAAGAATATCTCCCATTTAATTCTGGATAGGTGAAAACGGAGACATGGATGTTAGAACCGATAATGGCTCACGATCCAAAGGCAGTGGAACGAGATTTCTCACGTACGATTACAGCATGGAAGCCGGTCAGGGAGAACTCTGATTCGTTATTAACGTCAATAGCGGGTGTTTTAATATGACTAAATAACACAATTAAAGTCTGGGGAACTTCGCTAGTTATGTACTCGTCAAACTCTGCACAATATATATACAGTAATTAGCCACAGTAATGGTTGATGTGACCATAATTATCATCACATATTTAGTTAATGGCAATTATAAATAGGATATTACGGTAACTTGTTGGGTATGCTTGTATATAGGCCTTTACAGTTCTGCTGGAAATGTTAAACAAGCTTTCCTCACCTCGTACCTCAGTGCGCATGCTATACACCATGCGCATATACAACCGTTTGTGCGTACAACACAGACTGGTTTGTAACCGAATGTGACAAAATCACCGATTGAATTCAACTGGGAAGCTTGAATAGAATGTTTCATGCATTGTGCTAGTATCGATCCGGAATGAATGATGAAATGATATCGTATGCAAATTAATTAGACAAAAAAGGGTCGAAATATGCAATCATAATATACACTGTACTTGAAAAGAAAAAACGACATAGACCTATGGCTTTGACCATTAAATGTTCAAAACCAGCATTCTGTGTACTTAGTGCTCCCTAATATTTATGGTACATTATGAACAAGCCACATTCTAAAAATAGGACTAACTTCACTTCCCGCGTCAGTGCGACACGATGTTTCCCATGGTAATGTCCCATATCTGACACATTCGAACTTTTCAATTCGATTAGGCCCTTTAATAATATTAAGGATGGGACGCTATTAACACATCTGAAGGCGGATAAATTCATCACTCGGAATTGACTCGATAAAGCAAATGTACAACAGTTCAATCTTCCTTGAAGATTATGAATAATTCTCATTTAAAACATAACTAATTCCACTTGCTACATTACGCTACCCACTGGAAATAAAAGATCCTGCATGCACCGCTGAAGTATCATACTAAGGCGGCCTCATAACACGTGTGTTGACACACGGATGGCCGATCAGTTCTTGGGGTTTCGTTTTATTGCCGCCAGGTAACAACAGTCCTGACTTGACACTTGGGTCCTTTGGACATTGCTTCCGTTTCTGATCATGAGCACCTATACCTTTCAATATCAAGAACATGTGCCCTGGTGCAAGAGTAAAACCAAGCAGTTGTTTGAACACGTTTATGTCTTCCATTAAAATCGGTCCTTTTATGAAAAGTTTACACAGAGTGTATTTCCTGTTACCTTCATTTCCAGACATTTAGAAATCGATGATATATAATACAGTTAGATGAAGTTGTAAGCCATACATATATTAGTTTTATGTTTAGACGTAGGCCTATATGACTTTTCCAAGTGGTAGTTCGCCACCTCGGCAGTATTTCAGGCGTATCATGATAACCCCTGTGTACAATAACAAGATTGCTTCATGCCTGTGGTAGATGAAGCGATAAGAACAAAACAGGATTTATATGTATGGGATGCTAAAAACATAAATACAGAGGGGCCTCCGTGGCCGAGGGGGTTAGCGCGCTAGTGCAACGTAATGGCCCAGGTGATTCTCACCTATGCGATCGCTGTGAGTCCAAGTCTAGCTCCTGCTGGCTTCCTCCCCGGTCGGATGGTCGTGGGTTTCCCCAAGGCTCTGTCTGGTTTCCTCCGACCACAATGCTCGCCGCCGACGTATAAGTGAAATATTCTTCAGTAAGACATAAAACACCTACGAAATAAATAAATAAATAAATCATAAATATACGGAGCTGATGAGGCTTGCGGAAGCACACGAACACTGGGATCGACTGTACTCATACGCAGCTCGTGTCACAAACTCTGATCGATTAAGACTAGTCAGAACTGTGTATATCTCGGCCAATATGTGACCAATCTGATCGGCGCCTTGCAACCATACACATTCAGATTCGCCAAGATCTCTCATAACTTATCGTTCGAGCGCTCCACGATTTGCCTCCTCTGTTGTTTTCAATGAAGTTTTATTACCGTACTAAAATTTTTGCTCAGTAGTCGACTTTAATATAGGAACTTCTGTGTATCACGGTTCCACTTTCATTTGTTGTCATATTTTGTACATCTATATACGGATGTGTTATCCAAAATTTTATGCAACAATATGCTGAAAAGGATCCTGTCGGTATTTAGGTTACACTATGGAAGCCAGTTCTGTACAGGAGACAATATAGCCTTAACTGAGGCTCTATTACCAACCTGAAGGAGGACAAATTCACTACCAACAATTTATTCGACAATGTAAATATAACGACTTAATTTTGAAAGGCAGGGATTGTCCTAAAACAAGGGTAATTCTATTCTGCCTTGGTCAAGACTACGTTGAGCAACATTCTTGTATTTGGAAACACCTCTGAGAGGAATATTCTAAACATACCTAGTGGAAGGGGGGCAACTCGGTACAAACAATATATTAACGGCATTGTCTCCCTTGAATCGCGAATTATGACATATCTTAATTCTGACAGCAAAGCCCACTTAGTTCCTTCGTGATTACGCTGGAATCAAGTTATTTTTATGTTAATATTTTTTCTCTTAGTTCCTTTCCTTTGAATATATGCATTTGACAGAACTCCATTTTAATACATGTGTAATAGATGTGCGGACGTGTACGCCTATGAGTGTACAGTATATTCGGAACGCGACTCACATTGAACGCTGACGGTAAACTCACAGAACCCATTTATTTCATTAACATATAGTAATAAACAGACACACAACCTGCTCTCGGCTGCACATATGTCTGGTTTTAGGGCTAAGGGTTTACTATACTACACAATGGTAAAACTCCAAGATAACCTGTACCCTGTACGAGCCTTAGGCCTATATTTAATAATAATAAAAATAATAATAATAATAATAATAATAATAATAATAATAATAATAATGATAATGTAAAAATTTAAACAATATATACAAAATAGGTTAAAGTAACCAAAAATATGATAGGTGTATTAATTTGAACCCAAATATTTTACTTATTTATTTGATTGGTGTTTCACCCCGTACTCAAGAATGTTTCACTTATATGACGACGGCCAGCATTATGGTGCGAGGAAACCGGACAAAGCCCGGGATAAACGCACGACCATCCGCAGGTGTCTGGCGGACCTTCCCACGTACGGCCGGAGAGGAAGCCAGCATGAGCTGGACTTGAACTCAGCGACCGTGGACCCAAATATATTATGACAGCCTATCATTGCAATTCAATTACATTCATAATCTGAGTCGGCTAATGTCGCTTGTTTCATTTAGTTTAGTCACATTTTTCAGTGATGTAGGCTATCTCATTGAATCTTTTACCTGTTCCCTTCTTAAATATCTTGATAGGTCCAATAGCTAGAGGCCTAAGCCTATAGATATTCCTACATATGGTTTGACAAAGGAGGGGAGTCTCCGGCATTCTTTGTTGCAAATGCCGCCAGTTGTAGGCCATGTTGCAACATACAATAGCTTAATCATAAATGATTTGTGAAGATTTTACGAGTGCCGGTAGGCCTGTTCTTCAACCCCCGACTGGCCTCCGCGTTCAAATTGTCGAACAGTTTTCTTGAAATGGCTGCGAGAGAAGAATTTTACACATAGCTACTTCCTACTGTATTATGCATCAATTATGCATCAAAAAAGAAAAATAAATGCACTGTGCTCAAATTCTTAGCTGGTTTGACATCACATGGCTGAAGACATCTTTCACACATTTGCAACAGTTACAGTACTCCAAGTCAGAATATGCAGTCGATCCAGCGGAGGTGGTTAAACTGAACGAGATTAATCCGTAAATTATTTAAAAACAAATCACCCATTCTTTCGTGAAGCTTACACAAGGCTTTTTCAGCATGTCACTGAGTTGAATCACACGAATAGATTAGACCTCCATTTACCTGACGAAAATCTCTGTGGTAGAGTCGTGTTGTCGTGAGATGGACAAGTCACGTGATTGGGGTAGACGGAAGTTGACTGGAACAGACAAAAGTCAAAACCACGGGAATAATCATGTTTGTTTTCGTAATTATCCCCGCGCTTAAACCACATTATGCGCAATCTGTCCATTGAGTAGAAGATCGGTCATTCAAACACTGTTCGAGTTGGAAATGTCGGAAATGTAGCCCCATTTTATTGTTATTTCTTATGTCTGCGCCGATGGCAGGACCTCAACAACAACAACGTCAAATGTGACAAGACGGACGGAGACTCGGTTGCTTGATAAAGGAAGCTAATTCTTCATCCCGTTGAAGTATACTGACATATTACAAGTAAGTATTACGACATCAACACCGTCATGTATCTTGATCAAGGAACCAACGCTTTGATACACACAGAAAAATCATGCCTTGACACTGCTGCTGGTGGACAGTGGTAGGGATTCTACATCCATGAACAAACAAGTACAATTATTTCAAGAAATGTGGCTTAGATAAATTGCGACATATCAACTTGTCCACAGGACTATTATTGTTACTGACTTAATTTTATCTTGATTCGTTGCGAACACTTATCCTTTTCTGTCTTAGACCGAGGACCTAAATTACACATACATATAGTGCGTGATTGCTCAGATGTTGGAATTTCCGTTATTAATGACATGGTTGCGACCGCTTGTGTAGAAAACCCTGGTGACGAACTGATTATGCAAGAAAAAGCAATTCACATACCTCTAGCTGGTCAGATCAGTTTTACATACTCCTTTCCCATTGCCACACATAACTTTGTGACCGTAATATGACCAAGTACCCTTGATAAGGAGAAAGGTATACAAGCTGTCTGGTACTGACATGTTTACAAGACAGTCACCAGTGCAGTTTTGGATTGTGACTGTATGCAGACATATGTAATATTTCTTTTCTGAAAGTTTTTTTTTACACCCCCCAAATTATTTTTGCAACTTAGTTTTGAAGTGTTTTGAATTGCTTTATTTACTGCCAGTATTGTGTTGCACTAACTGAAAGAAAGTCATCTTCAAATTGTAGAGTCAAGGAGTTCAACTATTGTTGGTAACGTTTCATATGTTCACGTGCATGACCCACCTAAACAACACAAGAAATGTAACAAGAAGTTTCAGACATGGGATTTGAGCGTTGTTGTCGAATGCATCATTTCTAATGCAAATTCCAGCGTCTGAGCAATCTCGGACTACAGTATACAGTGCTGAGCAAGCATAATACCTGAAATTAAATAAGGTGGGTTGTGGTTGTTGGAGAAAATTTTAGATACTGTATGAATAGATTCTTCCATTCATTTAGCTCCCATGTCAACCGATCTCATCTATGATTTTTTCTGCATGAGATTACGACAACTGGGACATGTAAATACGATGACTTTATTGATGTCAATATTTTTCAGGTCACGTAGAATGATTGCCAGTTTTCCCAAAAGCTGTATGTTGTATTTAATTCGCAGTTGCAGACAGTTTTCAGATTTCCTGCAAAGGGGAAAAAATGAGTACATGTAGATGCTAATTAAGAAGCAAATTTCTGTTTTACAGGTACATATAGGTCCTCAATTTGTGCCATTCTAATGAAACATGGCTGTCAGTGACAGTGTTCCCTCCCCCAAGGGAGGTAATAATAAATTATTGGAGGCCCTGTTTATTACAGTTTTTTTGGTTTTTAAATGTAAAAATTCAAGAAAAGTTGTCTTTATGCAGGTGTGATTCCTTTCATCTGTTTCAGTTGTTATATTTTCTTTTTTGTATTTCATTGAATAGATAAAAAAAAAGCATGGCTACAATTGAAAAATTGGTGAAGGCCTTTGAAGGACTGAAGGTCTTTCAGCCGATGGGATTGACAGTGGAAGATGTCACCAAGTGAGTATATTACTGTACTAGAGAGTTTACAGAAAAGGATATAGGCATTGAAACTCTTTGGTGGAGTAGGGAGATGGCTTTTACTGGGGTACAAAACTTTGAGCGCTCAGTCTAAGAAAAACTGTACTCCGTTTTATTTATCAAGAAAACTTCTGTTCATTTAAAAATAGTCTGCTTTTTTCACCCATAAGATTGACAACTCATATAAGTGAAAAATTAAAATTGTGAACATGGCAATGTAGTAAATTTTTTTCTTCCAGAAAAAAAGACCAGCCTCCCACAAAGAAAGAAAAGACACAACACTGCAACATGGTGGCTGACTGCATTTGTGCACCCAACATGAGGTGGGTCTCTACAAAAAATACTTTGCTTTGTTATATTTTCATAATTCATGTAGGCTGAAAAATGTTTGAATTCGGATTATGTGTATGCAGGGTACTGTACATTTATATTTTGATAATCAGTAGATCACTTAACTTGTCTGTGAATTTTTAACATTGTTGACACACTCATTGTTATTGAATCAGATAGATTTGTATTCAATCTGAACAGATTTGGGAGGAATTTTTTCCATTGATGTCATGGTGTGTCTTTACTTTTGGCAAAGCTTTGGAAGCCTGTGGGCTGTACATAATGGAATTGAGTTTAGCAGAATGAAACCATATTCTCATTAATACACCACATAACCAAACTGAAAAGAACTGAATCACAGTTCTCAAAGCACATATAAATGTGAGTGGACTGAATTCAGTGTGCATTTATAACCAAATCTGGTTTGTCCACAGCTGTATTCCATGAAAGTCTGTACATCAGAGTGCATTGAAATGCATTCTGTTTTGGTGTGTCACTGCTGTTAGATAGCTTACACAGTTGACACACATATTCATTGCGAATCGATGTACATCAAAGTGCTCAATTTGATTTTAACTGCACATGTGTGCAAGATACGGATGTTCTAAGCTGTGCTGGAAGTATGACTTGACACAGTGGTATCCCTGAAGTATGATGTCACACAGGACATCATTATCAAGGAATTCCTGTCAAACAGCTCTTCAGAACAACCTTGAGTTGAATCCTACAGTATGTTTCCTCTGTCTCAATGTTCTGTGTGTGCTGGCACTCTGCTGATGTCATCATACTTGCATTTGGTTGCAGGTCTATCCCTGATTTCCCCAAGTTTTTGGGAATTGCCATGGAAGCGTTTCTGACATTGTGTGACGACACTGAGGCCGACGTCAGAATGGTTGCTGATGAGTGTCTGAATAGAACCATCAAGGTGAGTATGGGGATGTGTTATGTAGGGATGAACAGCTCTGACATGTGGATGCATAGCTGTCTTGTTGTGTGTATTGTTCTCATGTTTTTAACACATTACATTTTTCCCTTCTCTTGCAGATCATATTACGTATTAGCAGCCACTGCTGTTTAGTAATAAGATGTCGCAATATTAATATTGTTATAATATTTTTAAAATTAAGGGAATGTTAGAAAAAAACAAGAATTAAGCTCTGTGACAAAATTTCTTTTATACTCAGAATTCTGGTGCAGGCCTGCACTACTGTGTTTCTACATCATTTTGATCTCTGTTTTAAGACACTGTTGGAGACAAACTTGGGTCGTCTCCAAGTGGAGCTGTATAAGGAGGTCAAGAAAAACGGCCCATCTCGCACCCTGAGGGCAGCCCTCTGGAGGTTTGCCAACATGTGTCATCTTATCAGACCCCAGAAGTGCAGGTAATGCTCTGGATTTGCAATATGGCTGCCATGGAGGTTGTAAAGTTTGTACCTTTAACAGTTGACCTTAATTTAATCCTATAAATGAGCCCATTATGGAAGCAAACCTGCTATGTAAAATGATAGCACTTGTTTGGAAAGTTTGGTTTTAGCATAGAACTCTTTCTGTTTTGCTTTGCGGATGACATTACTGTTTCTGGGATGTTGTGTTCCAGATAAATTATGTCCAGAACAAAAGATTTGAAGACATGCATTTGTTTATCTGTTTAAGACAGTTAAAGCAGCTGGTCTGTCCAACGTCATGGTCATCACATTATGAACCCAGTGTCTTGTATTACACATGTACCTGCTATCATGAACCCTTTGCTCTATTCCCAGGCCATATATATTGAAATAAACACCATATAGAACATTCAATCTGTATCCTCTCGCTCTTTCCCCAAGCCGCTCACTGTGGGCCTCAAGTCATGTATTGGACATTCAGTTGTTTTTATCATGTTTCCCAAAGCTTTATGCCTAAGGCCATACAAGGTAAACGACATGCCATGTAAAGAATATTCATCTGTTTGTATCGTTATCCCCCCCCCTGCTCTGTTCCCAAGCCATACGTCGTAAACCACATGCCATGTATAGAACATTCATCTTTTCATATTTTTATATTACCTTTATTTGTTGCCAGTTCATGCATTCTTTTTGAACTTCATGCCATCTATCTAGGACATTCATCTGTTTATATTTTCATTCCCCTGTTCTCCTCCAGGGAATACATTGTGAACCTTTAACCTTTCATGTTTAGGACATTTATCTATTTATGTTGTTATCCCCCTTCTCTGCCCACTGGCAGTACATTGTAAACCACGAGCCTTGTATATGACATTACCTATTTATATTATTATTCCCTTGTTCTGTCTCCAGGCCATATATCGTAAGCTATATGCCATGCCATCTGTTTGTATTGTTATCCCCCTTCTCTGTAACGTTGGCCCTACATTGTGAACCTCATGCAATGTATCGGACATTTATATATTTATATTGTTATCCCCCTTCTCTGTCCCCTGGCCCTACATTGTGAACCTCATGCAATGTATCGGACATTTATATATTTATATTGGTATCCCCCTTCTCTGTCCCCTGGCCCTACATTGTGAACCTCATGCAATGTATCGGACATTTATATATTTATATTGGTATCTCCCTTCTCTGTCCCTTATCCATTGTGAACCTGGTGCCGTGTGTGGGACATTCGCCTGTTTGTATCATTATCCTCCCTTTCTGTCCCCAGGCCATACATCGTGAACCTCATGCCATGTATAGGACGTATCTGTAGACGAGAAGAAGAGGCCATTCAGGAGACTCTGTCCACAGCCATGCTCAAAATCTGCCCAGTCCTCATGAGCTTTGCCAATGATGCTGAGGTCAAGGTATTGCATTTATGCTCTTTTATAGCTGTAAGTCTTAAGAGTGTCATTGTTACTTGGGATTTACACTTCTGGTTACCTGTATAATACAGACTCTGGTGCTGTAAATCGTATGGGTTTTTGAACCAGCAACTGCAGAGTGAGGCAGCAATAGCCAGGAATTTTCAGCACTGAAATCTGACACAGTTACTAGTTTCCTCAAATGGTCAGTGAAGGTGTTACACATATCTTAAATAATTTTTTGGAAAGCAAAACCAGACACAGTGTAATTATGGTAAATTTTTCACAAGTAGAACTTATACTTCTTTAAAAATCAATAAAAAGTCATTTATTTTTCTGCCTGTTCAGTCCTTGCTACGAGCATTTCTGCCCAACCTTGGATCCACCACGGCTGTCACACGACGTACAGCAGCCACAAGTCTGTCTGCTATGTGTCAGTACTCACGCAGCCCTAATTTCTTCTCCAAGTGGCTACTGGAGGCCCTCATGGGTAGGTTATCAGTGTGTCCAGAAATTATATTCTTTAGGCGAGGAATATAATGTTATTGTTACGGTATCATTTTGAAATACATTTACAGTGTTAGGTTCATTCGTAGACAAAAATGTCAAACTCTATTTGAAAAATGCTCGAACTGAATTTTTTTTCGCACACCAAAGACATGCAAACAAGGTGAAAACTCAGTTGTTTAGGCTTTTCATCGTACAAGGGACGTACAACTCAATTTTTATGCTTTTTCATAGCAACGTTCTAAAACCCACATTGGTATCACTTTCTTTCGGTGGTATTGCACTGTACAGTATTGGGTATTTTGCCACAGCCTTACAAGACTTAATGTTAAAACTTTGTTACGTGGGATATTAAACTGTGAGTTCTACAGAGTAATTAATAGTATTATTTATGATAGAAGAAATCCTGCAAGTTGCATGCATGTCGATACAAATTGAGTAGAATGTACATATGTATACATGCTTATTCCCTTAGTGGAAAAAACACTCTGTCCCAGAGTCCCTAGCTGTAGCCTTAAATATAAACAGCAGGCCTGGTTTGCAGGATTCATATAGTAAAATGTGAATAAAATTCCAGAAGTTTCCATGACTAGATTGATAGGAAAGATTTTTAAATAATGCCTCACTATATGCTTTTATCGTACAGGTTTTCTTTATCTTAAAACACTTTTCTTAAATCGTAGGTTATGTTTTATAATCTACTTTGTGTTGTAAAGTTATGTTGTATCATATATTTTAGCTTAGCCACCTCAGTTATATTATTAATTAATATATTTTTAGTATGTAAACAATCTTCGGGTTACATGTTAGGCTACTGGTAGGCCTATGATCTAAGTGGATTTGAATGAAGGCCTCTATTAGAATTTTTAAATAAAACCTTTTTTCAACAGATTTCTTGCCTTAACTTCTTTTATCCCTTCCAAATAATCTATACTAAACTAAATCCTGAAGGAAATTTCTTATGATCCTGCGAATTTGAAATTAATACCTTCACAATATTTCAAGGGATACAAGTTGATATTAGCACACAGGCTTCAAATACAGCTGCAAGTAGCGCCATCTATGATGTCACTTTAATACAGATTATCTACAATTGAACCTCAGTTTTGTATTTAAATGAATAAGTCAAACAGTATATCCTACTTTTACTTCGCAATAATGGAAGCCAATACGCCATCCCTGTTCACTACATGATGATTCGGTTTATTGTTAGAGCCCAAGAAAAGTATGTGAGTAAGATGTGGCTTGATATCGGAAATTGGACCATCAGTAACATCGGCACATAACCCATGCCGACGTCACTTAAATGATGCAATTAGAGACATTGGACAGCCCTTGGCCATGGTGACAGAGATTAATTCATGCTAGATGATTAAAAAACTCAATTTTCCCGAAGTGCCACAGCACCTGCAAATAGTACAACCCCTAGTATCCCCAAATAAGCAAAATACCCAATTTATTTTAAACAAAACTCAGTTTCAGAATATGCCAAAAACTCCATGTTAAGTGGTAAAGTAACAAAGTGTCTAAGATAAACCCTGAGTGTATACTTGAGTTTAGGTTAAACTTCAGTTATTTGAGATAAATAAATAGATTATTTTGTAATAGCCCATCTGGAAAAATAACTGGAAAAAAAACACTTTCTGTTGTTTGTATCATTTGTGTACTCTATAGGCCTATGATGGCTTTTACATATATTTATATACTTGTCCGTGTATGTCTTATGTACATATACTTTTATGTCATGGATGAAACATGGATAATTATGGTAGGTGTCGGATATTCATAGCATCCATCTGCTATATTTCATGCTGTAGCTGGTGTATGTATCTATGTACATGTACAATATATTTAATTTCTGAATTTGTGAGGTGTAGAGTACTCATATTTGTCACTTTTATGTGGTCGGTATATAGCAAGTGTACATTGTAAATGAGTATTATTACTGGTATTTTGTTTTATTATTATTATGTTGTTTACTGCTTTAGGCTCATTGTTACCGGCCAGCCAGGACTATGAAGTGTCAAAGTTACTGGGTGTGATACAGTGTCTCCGGTACCTGCTGCCCTTGATTGTCAACCCTGATGTGAAAGATGAGGGCATGAAGGGCAGCTTTGGGGTGATGAGATCAGAGCGAGAGGCCACAGTAACCATTGAACAACTGCTACAGGTACCCAGGTTTACTATCAATAGATAAACAGATGATTAATAGTTATGACTCTAAAGAGGTGTAGTGTAGGCCTAATCATGTCCGGTATAACACTGTACAGTATTGGGTATTTTTCTACAACCTTACAAGACTCAGTATTAAAACTTAGTTACTCGGGATATTAAACTGTGGTTTATTCCCTTAGTAGAAAAAAATCTCCCCCCATGGGCTCCTGTAGCCTAAATGTAGGTCTAAACAGTCGGCCTAGTTTGCTGAAACAATTTCTTAGAAATTTTAACAGGTTCATACCGAGAAATGTGAATCAAATTCCAGATGCCTCCATCTGGAAAGATGGAAAGGAAAGATTTTAAGTTTCTAAATACCGGTAATGCCTACCATGCACTTTATCGTACAGGTTTTCCTTGTCTTGAAATACCTTTTGTCAGTACTAGGTTTCCTGTAAGTTTTATTATTCTACCCTAATTTGCATCAGAAGTTTTAGAGTAGCTTTCTTCATAATAGTATCAATATGTTAATATATAGATATATGAATAACAATCAGGCTACATTTTTTTATAGGCTACCGGAAGGCAGTGGATATGCTTGTCAAAAGGCTGTATATTATACTTTTTTAATAAAATCTTTACTTCAAAAGACTGCTTTTTCCCCTGCCAAATAAACTGTACTAAAGGCTATCCTGAATGAAATTTCTTATGATCCTGCTGATTTGAAATTGACACATTCACAATATTACAACTGTTACTTGTAAATCTGTCTTGCCGTGTAGAGCCTTCAAATACAGCTACAAGTAGAACCATGTAGGATGTCATTTTAAGACAGATTATTTATTTATTTATTTATTTGATTGGGGTTTTACCCCATACTCAAGGATATTTCACTTATATGACGGCGGCCAGCATCATCGTGGGAGGAAACTGGGCAGAGCCCGAGGGAAACCCACGACCATCCGCTGGTTGCTGGCAGACCTTCTCACGTACGGCCGGAGAGGAAACCAGCATGAGCTGGGCTTGAACTCACAGCGACTGCATTGGTGGGAGGCTTCTTTCATTGCGCTGCGTTAGCGCGTTAACATGACTGCACCACGGAGGCCCCTAAGACAGATCAGTGACAATTGAATCTTTGTTTTGTGTTTAAATGTTTCTGTTTTAAAAGTAAAGGGCTATGTACTATCAGGGGTAATAATAGAAGCCTACACACCAACACTGTTCACTACACAATGGTCCAGTTCATTGTTAGAACCCAAGAAAGGTATGTGGGTACAGTGTAGCTAGTTATCGGAAATTGAACCATGTATAATGGCAGCACATCACCGCTGCTGACGTTACATAAATGTTGCATTTCTCGGCATCGGAAAGCCTTTGGCGACGGTTGCAGATAACTGAAAACACTCCATTTTCCCCATAGTACCAAACAGACAAAAAAACGCAATTTCAAAATATTCCAAAAACTCAGTTACCCCGATGAGAAAGTGTCTAAAAATACCTCTGCTTAAAATATTACTTCAAGTGCTACGTATTTCCAGTATAGTGTCATCCTAATTTCCAAACAAACCCCCAAACACCTCTCTAAAATAAATAGAACTTTCAGAATCAGTAAAAATGAGCAACTTAGTCGCAGACGAAGACTTAGGTCATTGTAGGGTAAGTGGGGCAAAATCTGGCCTTTCTTTTATAAGGACAGTCCATGTAGCAGTATGTTAAAATAATTATTTTGCACCAGTACTTGTTTTGCTGTTTAAGGTTTATGAGTTGCTCCTGTACCACACCAGGCACAGAGACCACAATGTGGTGACCGCATCCCTAGAGGCCCTTCAGCAGCTACTGCGGCACCCCCATCCCCAGCTTCTGCCCATACTCAGCAGTCGCAACTCCATCACAACCTCCACAATATACGACGACCAGAGTAAGACACTGGGCAGAGGCAGGGCAGATAGTAAGTACCACATACATGTAGGTCTTCTTACCACTTACTGTTAGGGAATACATGGAATGTAAGGTTTTGTTTCTTAATATAAAAATACATGAAAGGGTTTTAAATTAGTTGGGGAATAAAAATGACTTTAAGCTCCAGTCTTGGTGAAGAAATTAAATAGTGTGAAGTTCATCATGCAGTGCTCCATGGAAAATCTGCCCTGACAGATTTGAGGTCAAATATGCCCCAAAAAATGGAGAAAAAAAATTTTTTTTCGTTCATTTTTGGAATGCCTGTAACTTCTTTATTTCTCACGTAACCATAACTTTCATTAAATAGTTACACAAATCTTTCAAATGTGTACAACATGCAAGTGTTGGAAAACTGGCATCTGTATTCACGACAAGGAACAGAAGCACTGTGGCATCTACAGAAATTCATGTTGAAAGCCTATGTGTTATGTATAATGTGTTATTGCTTCAGGTAATTTTGCTGGCCTGCCTTCAGCCTCCGAGGACCTAGAAGATGACATGGACTCAGAAGCGGGCTCAGCGGAGCAGGGAGCCTCTGTGCTGCAGGAGACAGAGTCAGGCGAGGGGTCAGAGGAAGGGGAGACAAGCGGTGATCAGGAACAGCAAAAGACGACAGACGGTGACGACGACAATGATGACGAGAGTGCAGAGACAGCAGGAGATGACCCGCCTGTGTTCATGCTGAACGACTCCTCGTATTCTAATGTGGAGATTGGAGACGTGAACGAGGACAAGTCAGAGCGCTCTGAGAAGTCCCAGCTGTCTCACAGTAGCAGCCAGGACACGCTGCTCAGCATACGCAGTCTGAGCCCCAAGCGGGTACCTTCATTACGTCAGGGGCTGGGTGAAGACATGAACGGTAACCCAGAGTATGATCCAGACTGTGAAAATATCATGTCTGAACCCTCGTCCCCATATCCAGGAGGTGCTCCTTCGTCATGCCTCGGGGACATCGGAACCTTTGTAGACGGGGAAGTCCCATTCCTGTACTGCACACGCCTGCTGTGTCAGCAGTTTTTACTGGCTGGCCGGAAAGGGGAGTTAATCCCTGACAAGGCAGTTCGCATCAGCAGCAAATCTCTGGCCCTCAGCTGTATATCTAGCATAACCACTATGTACCCCACAGTATTCTTCTACAGGCTCTTTGTCACTGGAGAAACAGGTCAGTTTGAGAGATGCCTGTCTGACAGAGTATGTCCAGTGCACTTATATTGTTATTAGTTCTCTAGCTGTACCTGAGTTAAAAAAGTTAACATCCCTTCATCTGTCACGAAACAATTTTCAGAACTATGTATTTTTCTTAAACGCTGTATTGTATTAAGTTTTAATTTGATATACATTTATGGCTTCACCATGACAGTTTAATTACAGTTAAAGTTTTAGTTGTTAGCCATTTTCTTGATTTTCCCCAAAATTCAAGACATTTTTGTTCTGTCTTGGACTTACTCTTTAGCTACTACTATGATGGCTCAAACTGTTTGGGGACACACATGTAGATTCCGAGAGAACTACATTCACTTCCTGGATACCTGCTTTGTTATTAAAGTAATACATTAGTAATATCCCCAACTTAACATCACAACACCTTAAGATTGTTTATGTTATGGTTACAGACAACCAGAATCTGCAAGACATCCTGTTGTATGCCAAGCACTCGGACCCTCAGCTCAAGGGACAAATTGGTCACATCATAGGAAACTACCTACAGGCAGCTCACCTGGCAGGTGGGGGAAGCTTCCAGCAGTGGAACAACTCTGTCACGATCACCGATGCTCCAGGTAAGGGACAGACTGGGCAGATCAAAGGTAACTGCCTACAGGTAGCTCACCTGGCAGGTGGAGGCAGTGGAATAACTCTGTGACAGTCATTGGTGCTCCAGGTATGGGACAGACAGGGCAGATCATAGCTGACTGCTTACAGGCAGCTGACGTGGCAGGTGAGCCAAGCTTCCAGGAGTGGAATAACTGTCACGGTAACTGGTGCTCCAGGTAAGAGACACACTGGTCAGATCATAGGTAACTACCTACATAAAGCTCAAGTGGCAGGTGGGGGCACTTTCCAGGATTGGAACGACTCTGATGCTCCAGGTATATTAAAGAGGCCTGACTGTGTGCAGGGAATTCAGTTTTACATGTTGTGTCATTCATTGTGATGTACATGTAGTCATGAAACTCTATTAACTGTGAAATATTATTTTCAACATACATGTGAAAAATGATTTAAATGTACAGAATTTATTTCATATGGACTAGTGCACTGTTAGATGTGTAGGCATTTCCAAAATATTCTTTATGACTGATGTTGAAGCAGTTAGTGTAGAACTTTACAAGACATGGATCTGTATTGTTCCATTACCTTGACATGTGAATGTAACTTGTCTTAAATATCATAATTTCGTACTTAATGAAGAGACGTGGAATCAGTTTGGTGACATGTTTGACAATGTCTTTTGGAATTATTTTGCTACAATCAAAACATGTAATTTTTCTCCTTAAATTTGATGTTAAATGAAATTTTAAGGTGTATTCAAAAACTGTTTCACCTGAATGATGGCAGGTAGGTTTATGAGATATGTGACAAAGGAGTTAATATAAGGCCACAATTAAGACACACTTTCGGGTCTTTATGAAGCCAGCAACTATTCATTCACAATACAATCAGACATGAATTCAGGTCTGCTTGGTGCACATCATTTACAGCTAAATCGGTCGTCAGTAATTCTTCTTGTCCAGAGCAGTAACTATTATTCTGTTGTACCTCTGACTGGAGAGTATCTGTCTTGCCCTAATATTTGCCTCAAATATACTTTCAGCATTGACCCTGGATGAGCTGCTGGGTCTAATGACCAGTATCATTGAGGATGAATCCAGTATGGCTGCCAGGATGGGGCTGGTGGCATTCAAGCTCTGTCTGCCTGACCTTCTGAGGAGCAGCCAGTGCCACAGAGCCCTGCAGGTTCTCCTCAAGCTGATAGAGCTACAACACAACCCTTACTGGCTGGTTAAGGTGAGCTCACAGGTTAATTAGGAGAGGATTACAGGTGGGTACAGGTGTGACGAGAGGTCAAGCAGAAAGAGCTAAAACACAACTCTTACTGGCTGGTTATGGTGATTACGGCTTTACCTTCTGCAGAGCAGCCTATGTAACAGAGCCTTGCAGGTGCTCCTCAAGCAGAAAGAGCTAAAACACAATTCTTACTGACAGGTTAAGGTGAGCTCACAGGTTAATTAGGACAGGAATACAGGTACAGGTGTGACAAGAGGTCAAGCTGATAGAGCTACATCACAAGACTTTACTGTGTGGTTAATTAGGCTAAGCGGAGCAAATTGTTTTTCTGAGAAGCAGACATTACCAGGGGTTAATTAAAATTTACAAGATCGGTGAGGTGTGACTGGATGACCGTTTCGATTTTCAGAGGTGCATAGCCACATGGATTAATTAAGATGTGTGAGATTCATGACATTTTACCAGATGCATGTAAAGTGTAAATGTCTGATCGACTGAGTAATCTGGAGCCATGTGGGGTATCATTTTCACTTGGAACAGAATTTATTGTATTCAGATTCCATTATGTAATATATTTCATGATTTGTACTGAACACAATTGAAAGTAAGTGTGCATGGAAACATGCTTTGATAATGTTGTCTCTTTTAATTTTAGGTTGAACTGTTGGAACTTTTGGGTGACATCAATTTCAAGATAATCTGTTATCTGGAGACAGCTGTGACCAAATTCAGTGATGAAATGGGACAGTGTATAGGAGTAAGTTATAATAACAGTTCATGTTTTTCGCTCTTAAATTTGAAAACAGATCATTCACACATCAGAGCTGTTTTTAGTTAACTGATGGTATTCACTGTGACAATACAGCTCCGAAAAAGAAATGTCATAAAAATATTTTAGTGCTGAAACTTGCACATGTTATAGGGTATTACCCTACCTGCCTAGAAATTGAAAAAAGCAATTGCCTGAGGCATGGACAAACTTTTAGGTCACTTATCTCTGTACTTTATTCATAATCCTGTGCACAAGGGTATTGCTACATGTGAAATTGGCAAAGAGATTTTAACAGCAAGATGGATGACTGTGTGTGTGTTATTTTCCCGTCAGGAGCTGCATATTCAGGAGCGAGTGTTGCATGATGTAATACTGAACCTGCTGGGAGATGAAGACAGCCGAGTCCGGCATTCCGCAGCCTCCATGCTTGTCAGGTAAGCTCAGGGACTAGGTGTATATGCTCCTCTTTGCTAGAATGTTGTTAGAATTACAGGAACAGCACTGCTCTGACTTGAGGGTTTTCATCAACTTGTTGATATCTCACATATTTCACCATGATTAGTGAGAAAATGGGAAAATAAGTTGTTCCTTTGCCTAAGATTAAGCAATGAAATGTGACAGATACCCCTTTCAAACATTCCAGGAACCTTTTCACAAAGCTTTTGGCAGTAATTTCATTTGTATAATACTTCAACATTTGGAGTAATACCCCTAATAGTGGTCATCCCTACAGTACCATACTAAATGTTTGTATTGAAAGGTCTATGAATGTTCTTTCACTTCACCTGAGGTAAACCTTGCATCGGTTTTTCATAATTCAGCTAAATGAAACTGTCAGAATTGAAATATGTCTATACGCCTTTAGTTTACAGTTCCATTTCCTCATCTGTGTACATGAATTCTGTATGCCTGGCATTGTAGTTACATTATCTACATTCTCTGGTGAGATCCTGTCAAATTTGTTCCAAAATGGTTCACCAACTTTATTTTTGACGTTTTAACACTAGTTAATTTTTGACTTAATTCTAAAGTTGCAAAATACATGTAGGCAGCAATCTTTCCATTCAGTACAGAAGTTGTAGTGACTAGGTATAACGTTGTCCTTTGCTTTCAGGCTGGTACCCAGACTTTTCTACAAGGCAGATAACCCTCAGGAGAGTCCTGTCATTGGCTCAGCGAAAGAAATGGCGGAGAACTTTCTTTCACCCATCATGTATGAATGGTCGGATGAATTACCTCCCTTGGTTTTAGGCCTGTCTGCACCGTACAATCACGACACCAAACACCATCCTCCAGTTGACATGGAGTCTAATTTGTCGAGAGTCATAAGCATCATTGTGCAGAAGTTAAACCAATCACAGTCCAAGTATTTGACAGTGAGTGGTATTCTGGGAAATTTTTTGGCAACTTATTTCAGAATTGTTGTAAGCTGTTACTGTCGGTGTTGATCAGGTTATCTTTATATCAGGTTGCTGCTTTAACATTTTCAGTTATTTGGGAAATGTGTTAGTAAAATGTATGAAGTGCATTATATATGGCAGCACTTCTGTTCGATGAATGTTTTAATGGAAACTTCAAATAAATTTCACTCTTGCTAATCCTCATTAATATGGGAAGATAATCATATGTAAAATTTATAGTAGTAATCGTTTAAATCATTCAGTCACACATCACAAGTACACATGCATTTGTCTCTCATATGATGGGCTTGTATTTTGTATTTCAGTATGGATGCTGCCACGCCCTGAGCCTCTTGGTGGATGCCTATATGGTGACACAGTATCCCCACCCCTGGGGCTGTGGCCCCCCCGTGGCTCTGTCCGTTCGGGACAGCCCAAGGGGCCCCATGAAGAAGCCCTCCCGCAGGTCTTTAAGTACTTCCAGGCATGTGTCATGTGATGATGTTGCATTAAGTGCCCCAGTGTAAGCTATCCTGTTCAGTGTAGTGATTACCTTTAGCGGTGTCTAGTGCATGGTGCTTTCCTCTCTCCTCATCTGACAAGTGTGCTGCCTCTGATGTTTCGTCTGGCAAAGGAATTCTCTGACCATGGTTTGGAATGATTGATTTGGATTAATGCCATGTTAGCACGACTGCAAATAGGTGACTGACAATTTTGAAAACACCCCTATGGTGAAAGAGGTTGAACCCAAGAGACCATTGTCCAGTAATATACAACACTGACAACATGGTGATACCACTTCATCCAAAGGGGTGTTGTCGAAATTGTCAGGCACCTATGTGCAGGCTTGCATGTTGGTAATATTTCAGCCATATTGTGACAACCACAGTCTGTTGATGTTGCTTGTACATTTACCAGTAGGCAAAACTTTCCACAACAAAAACTGTCATAGCTGTAGGCCTACTTCACTGCATACAGTTTTCACTTGGAGTTAATTGCTGTTTTGCCATGTCCTAAAAAAATGAAAGTCAGAATGACATATTGTCATTTAGCCTGTAAACAATAGGCTCTTACTGGCCTTACAAAGTTGTATAAACATATTACATTTGAGATAACTGGTCAGGATTCTATCTTGATTTTGTAAATAATGAAGTGTTTATAAAGTAGAGTGTATTTAGGCAATGAATCAGTTGAATTTGGTATGCTGGTTATGATTAAATACATGTCAACAGAGATCATAGTAGCAGGTGAAATGAAAATGTATTTAACAGTCTTGATAGAGCTGGTTTTAAGGCTAGATATCATTACATACATCTATTGCTACAATAATCACCTAATAGGTATGTAGTGAAGTGCAAGTTAGCTTTTAAAAAACTTGAAGATTTTTGCTACAGTTCATGACAGAAAAGAGATTTAAGCATTGTTTTGAGGTTTAACTGATATTGATTAAAACTTCTGAATACTGTCAGCGTACTAACCAGAGCCTTTGACGTGCAGGTGTTTTGTTTGCTGAAATTTTGTCTTCTTTTTGCATACTTTAAACTGCTGATTACTTTCTTTTCGTTATTGGTCTAAGATTTGTTGTGAGTAGTTCTGTTAACCACACTGTTGAGTGTTCTCCAAGCATGAATCTTAAACCATTTTTTATCAGAACTCTTTTCATGTTATTTTTCCTTCGTAACATTCATCCCAGCATGTGATGACCTTGCCAGCCTGCTGTAGCATGCCCATGCATCATGAAACAAAATAATGTACATTTACAGTTTGTTTTTTCCACTCATTCATCCATAAATATTAATTTCAGTTGAGATCACTTGTGCCAGTAGATAAACAGTGCTAATAATTAATGATTTTAATACTTCTGGTGTGATAAGGTTTGATTTCAGTCATTTTGGGGCAGGGGATATTGAAGTCAGATTTAGTTTGCTACTAATAAAGTATTTAGAATTGTTCAAATCTTTCTTACTTTATGTAAGTTATGCATAATTTTGGGTTTCTTCTTAAAGTTTTCTTCAATATTTCTTCTTCAACATTACAGTTATCACCATCACTGTCATGTTCATTATTGTTGAAAATGGCATGTCAGAATAGCATGCTGATCGTTTGTGAGCGCAAGTGTAATTGTTATGAAACAGCATAACTAATTAATGAAGGATAAATAGTATGGTGTGCTGAAGTTTATATTGTATTTGTTTTCCGTGGAAAATATTACTCAAACATGTTTGCTCAATGTTCATATAAGTAACCCCGATGTGTAAGTAGCTCTCTGCTGAATTTCAGTAAATTTTCGTAATTTTCAGTCTCTGATATTTCTGGCAGTAATCACAATCATATTGTCAAAATGTATCTGAATAGAGCGTATGTTATCATTGAGTAGTTGACCATGTGTGACTGTGTATGTGGAATGTTTTCAGTACGATCAGTTTTGATGAATTTGGGACGGGCTCAGGGGGCGGACCCCTGTCAATCATCATGTCTGTGCTAACCTCCTCCTCCATCAGCCTTGACCTTTCCTCGCACCAGGACGCTCTTCATGTGGCTGGACATCTCTTTGCTGGTGAGTTCCTCTTGTCTTCACCTTTGCATGTGCACGTATACCAACAATTTACATATGTGAGCAAACTCTCTGCTTGTGTTACGTAGAGTTTGTCAAGTGCACAGGTCTGCTGTGCATTCATATGGGGTTTTATCCACCCGTGAACAAGACAACCCTTGATGAAAGTTGTTATGTCATTAACATTTCGGAAAGTGTACTAAGCATACATAAGTGCCTTGTGGGGTGCTCTAGCTGGTATGTAACTTCCATGTGCCTCTGGAAGAAGTTTGCTGTACCTCTGTTACAGGAGCATCATATAAGTGTCTGCGTCCTGCGGAAGAGACCATCGGCTCTAACAAGACACCTGAGGAGGGGTCATGGAGAGCCCTTAGTGACCGAATACTGGCTGCTAAGGCTGACCAGCTGCTCTCCCATGTGGCCAAGTAAGTCATTGGCATTACATGTATCTCAGTGGAACTACTTACCAGCAATGCATTTTTTTTTTTCTAATCCCAGGCTTCATTGAGAGTGAGGGATATGAATTTATGGCCTATCCACCTGTCTTGCTTTGGTTTCTATGCAATAATTGAGCCAAGTATTGTCTGATGTGGATAAAATTTTGTGAGCAGTTTTACTTCTGGAACATCAGAAGAAGTTTAAAAACCAGCCTGCCCCATGCAGAAGTTTTGCATATTTAACACATGGTATAAATTCTCTGGGGGGGTGAGGTGTGGGGGACCTCTGTGTGGCAGAGGGGTTTAGCATGCCAGTGCAGTGTAATGACCCGGACGCCTGTGACCAATGCGGTTGCCCTGAGTTGAAGTCCAGCTCAAGCTGGCTTCCTCTCCGTCCATACATGAGCAGGTCCCTTCAGCAACTTGCGAATGGTTGCAGGTTTGCCCGCTTTCCTCGCACCATAATACTGGCCGCCATCGTACAAGTGAAATATTCTTGAGTTTGTCGTAAACACCAATCAAATAAATAAATAAATTTTCTGAATTTGCATATTTTCTGATGTGTAGTGTGGTGGTAAGCTGATTTGATTTTCTTCCCTTTCATAGATTGTTAAATGCCTGTACCCACGTGATAGATGAGGTGACCCCAGGCCCCCCTCAGATCAAACCCTCCCTACCCTCCCTGCCAAATGCCCCTTCTCTCAGCCCAATCAAACGACGTGCCAAAGGTGACAAAGACGCCTCCAATCAAAACAGTCCCTCATCTACCCCTGATGGCAAAAACACACCAAAGCAAACCAATAAAGGTAAGGGATTCTGTGTCTAAGGATAGAGCTTGTTAATAACAGAGATATCTCTTCACAAAATTGTCAGTCAGTTGTACATGTAATACCTCTGGCATGTCCCATGATCATTACAGATTTATAGATTCAAGGGTGGGGCCCCAAGAAGGCTGTAATCTGTAATGATCATGCTAGAGATACTTTTCACATGACTTCTTCTCCACATTTTAGATTTTAAAGCCTGGATAAAAAGCAAATTTGGAAGATTTTATTAATGTTTAATATGCATAAACAGTAACAGGTTTTGCTTCAGTCTTACATGTAGTATTTTCCAGCAGCAGGAGTAGATATTTTTTATGTTATGTAACATTTTATTTTCATTTTTTAGTTTCATGGACATCACAGATTAAAGTTAATTTTCTTATTTCCAGATAAAGAAAAAGATTCGGACAAAGAGAAGAACAAAAAAGATGGAATAGGCACATTTTACAATCTCCCTCATTATATGAAACTCCATGAAGTGCTGAAAGGAGCATATTCTAATTATAAGGTAATATTTGTGTTGGTCCTGTATATGTGTAGAGTATATGGAAGTACAATATGGAAATAATCCGGGCTTGTTTAATTTTAATCTAACTGTTGATTATTAAGATAACTGTAGGACTGGTTTTTACCCATTTATTTACATGTCCCTGAAATGATATTGAATCCACGTGGAAAATATAGAATATAAAATTGTCACAAGTTATCCCCTTACTTTGGTGGACAGTGTGCGGTTATGACAATTTCTTATCTAACTTATTCAGTGTTCTTGAAGTATATGTGTCTGTTGTGGCCTTTGATCTCTAGATATCGCTGGACTTGAACAGCTCAGACAAGTTCTGCTCACTGCTGCGCACTGCCCTGATGGTGTTCTCTCAGATCCTAGAGGTGACCAGTCTACAGGAGGTGGGGAAACACGCCGATGAGCTGCTGGCCTACATGAAGAGTACCGTGCTGATAGAAGCTACAGGCACTGTCCTCTGTGTGCAACAGGTACGTGTCTTCTTGGGAACATTGGAGCGCTAAGATTTACGTTGGTGTTCATAGAAATAGAATGTCTTGTTCATCGACCAACCTTGTATTATTGACCCCTTCACACAGGTAGTAGTTTAGCTGGGAGTCTAATGCACATCATATTCCGATGTCATGCACAGTTCCTGGTCAACTGCCTTTGTGCTGAAGAGCTATGTTTATCATAATCTGCATTAATCTTTCTTATTTTAGACTGCCAAGTGTAATGATTTTGTCTGGTTTTCTTTACCATCTTCCCAAACCTATTGCAGGTTAACTTATTTCTTGGGGAATCATTAACATCTTTTGATCAAATGATGTTAGACTTTTTGGTCTGGGCACCTGTTAAGCTTATTTGCTTTCTGGCATGATCTGAAAATGGCTTAACTACTGCCCAAATGGCGTTAGGCCATAATCATTTATTCGTTCATTCAGTTCATCATTCAGTCAGCTCTGTTTGTCATTACTATCTCCAGTTGCTGAAGGCCCTGTTTGGTACAAACCTGGCCACTCAGTGGGAGCCTCCTTCCTCCCCCTCCAGCTCAGGCAAGCCTGGTAAAGCCACACGTCTCTCGGCCAACATCCACCCTGGACTGTACCACAGCTGCTTCACCACCCCCTACACCCACTTCACCCAGTCCCTGGCCGGAGCGACCTTCAAGGCCACGACACAGATGGATCAAGAGGACAACTCCAGGTAATGACATCGGTCGGGGAAGGATCAGAACAAGGGCAAACTTGCAGGGGTGGCACATCCTGCCAAACATTTCAAGCATTCAGGCTCTTGTTACATGAATGGACCCTTTTAAAAGACAGGGTGTCAAAAATTTGACTGACCAATCAAACACTATCAAACATGTCTTTTGTTTTCACTTGACTAGCTCTTCACAGTTGAGGTCCTGTCATTTTAAAGTCTAGTTTGGATAGGACTGGCTATGAAAACTTTAATATGGTTGAAGGTGTAATATTTACTTATATACATCACATGCTGAAGGGATTGATCCAGAGAGACTCCATCCTTTAGGAGATAAGTACATAGTGAAAGGTTTTATGTTACAGTTATTCCGGATACCCTGTAACATCTTCTGGGTTTCTCACATGTTATTCACAACATTGCTGTTTAATGCCTCTCATGTTATAATTTTGCCAGAATAAAGTTTTGATATACTTTTAGTTTTATCTCCTGTACTCTTTCTTATTTCAGCCCTCTGAGTTGGTTGAGAAAGCGTGTAGAGAGGAAGATACCTGCCATTTTAAGACCCGGCAGTAAAGCTGACAAGGTAGGAGTCTATGATTAAACAGAATTAGACATGTACTTTGTTTACTCTACATGAGTTTAAAAAAAAATCCATTGTTACTGAATTGCTCGTGGTACAGAGGATCAAAGCTCGGATGCAGTATTTGTTTTGTGTATTTCAGAATGCCATCACCTCCTATATCTGCCTGTTGGGGCCTGTAGTGATCCAAACTCGGAAACAGTGTTTGTTTTGTGTATTTCAGAATGCCAACACCTCGTATATCTGCCTGTTTGAACCTCTGGTGATCCAAGTTGTGAAGCAGCATATGTTTTGTGTATTTCAGAATGCCATCACCTCATATATCCGCCTGTTTGAACCTCTGGTGATCAAAGCTCTGAAGCAGTACACTGTAACGAGCTCTGTAGAGCTGCAGACACAAGTCTTAGACCTGCTGTCACAGCTGATACAGCTGAGAGTCAACTACTGCCTGCTGGACTCGGATCAGGTCAGTTCATGTATACATGTATAGGTATATGTATAGTCTAAAGATATACATACCACTAAAGATCATTGGATGTTGGTTTTCATAATTGTAGAGTCCTGATTTTATTGTATACATGTAGTCATTGTCTCTAGCATGGAGATTGCAAATGTGCTGGGAATTAGATCTGATCTGTTGTATTGTGGTGTGGAGAATTTGAAATAATAACCAGTGTGGCTAATGGAAATTTTGTTGTCATTCTCATAATCTTTTGTTGAAATCATTTTCTTTTTTTTCTTACCATTTTAGTAATATGTGGACATTTCTAATTCTTGATTGATACAATTGGAAATCTCTTTCGTTATCATTTAATACAGTTCACAACAGTTTTGAAGATACATGAATGAAAAGGCTTCATTGATATACTCTATTTTATGATGTTTTTTTTTGTTTTAATTCATCTGAAAGTTTAGAAGAGGAAAGTTATCTTCAGCTTACATGTATGTCTTTCGACCCAGCTCTTTTTAATACTCCTTTTTTTCTTTACAGATATTTATTGGATTCGTAATTAAACAATTTGAATTTATTGAAGAAGGACAAATAAGGTAAGGTGCTACAGTGTTGAGTTGCATGGATTTAATTCTGTATTGATTATATTGGGGATCTATTGCCTTAGTGGTGTCACTTAAGCTAATAGTTAATATATAAATATCTGTACGGAAAGTGCAGCCCACTTGTTTGGCTGACCAAAAAGTCAGATCATTACCACTGTTGACAGCCATTTTACCTCTGTTGTGTTTGTAACGTTCCAGGTATTCTAAGCGTCATCATGAACAATTGCCTCGATTTTTTTTCTGTCACTTTCAGATCTTCAGAACTGATCATTCCTCACATCTTCCAGTTTCTGGTGATTTTATCCTATGAGAAATTCCACACCAAGTCAATCATCGGTGTTCCCAAGATAATCCAGCTGTGTGATGGAATAATGGCCAGTGGTCAGCAGGCCACCACGCATGGTAATCAAGCCGTTATCAGACCAGAGCTTTGCTGGACTTTGGTATCATTTGGAAGGTGACATACAAAATTATTTACGTGTACATGTAATTGAGTTGTAAAAGGTTACTCATTAAAAAGGCCATTTTATTATTTGAACTGGAAGACTGAATGTGTAGCGTGATTTTAACAAAATACCAAGGAAAATTGTACCTGTACCTGTAATTTTTGTTCCTCTCATCTGTTTCAGTGATTCCAGCCTTACGTCCCATTGTCCACGACCTGTTCCTGCTGAGGGGAAATAACAAAGGGGAAGGGGGTAAAGAACTGGACACTCAGAGAGAGGTCGTGGTGTCAATGTTATTAAGGCTCATCAGTTACTATCAGGTAATACAGCATCCATTTCCAACCAAGTTAGAGTGTATAAACTGTCTGCCTGTTGTGGACGTGATATTACAGGCGCAAGCTAAATGGAAATCTACATCCAGATGCCATATATGTGGACTGTCAAATTTAGGACCTAGCCACACCCCCACCCA
Organism: Acanthopleura granulata; assembly: GCA_016165875.1. NCBI lineage: Eukaryota > Metazoa > Mollusca > Polyplacophora > Chitonida > Chitonidae > Acanthopleura > Acanthopleura granulata. Next base: position 15,074,648 of record JABBOT010000001.1, on the reverse strand, counting down.
CCCCTCGCTCATGGTGCGTGTTCATTTAACTGCTGTTGTATGCTAAAAGTACTTGTTTAGTGCAAATAGTAGGTATTTTTGCACTATTACAGAATGACATGAGTATTAGGTATTTTTCTCAAAAAGTAAATGTTACAAGCTTTTCGTTAATCCCACCACCAGCATTGTACGTTAAAAACTGAAAGCTTGAAAGACTTCCAGAATATTTAAATGAGGGACTGTGAATTCAGTGGAAATGGAGCATGCGTGCAGTGCCAGGTAAACATACGTGCCTAATGACACGCGTAAAAGAAGGACTTATGGCTCTCTCTTTACTGGATCGGCCAAAAAGAGGCATAAAAGAAAGCTCAGCAGGTTGACAAGTAAGTCTAGAGTTGTAATTACTGGCCAGTGGTCGCAAAACTACTGCTTGATAGGTGGGTGCAAATGTTGTTGTTGTTGTGGCGGTGTTAAACGTCAAACACACACACATTTTTGACCGAGTTTAATGAGAAGATTTTCTTAATATTTTCTCAGTGCTGTTTAAGCTGCTATACGCTGCATGTATCTGTGTATCAAAATTCAAAATCATCTGTGTTTGTGTAGCCAATATCGACTGATCCCGAATGCCTGCAGATGTCCTTTCTGTTGAATATTAATGAGGCAAAATGGCCTGCCCTCTGTGTTGAATTCAAACCACTACAGAACTTCTCCAGGCTCATACAAGCTGTTTGCTCAGTGAATATTTTTAATTTCAACATGATTGATTTAGTTTAACAGCGAACTTCAAAACTTTGTCAAAACATCACAATCAGAATTTGTTTAAAAATCCAAATTTTGGGGCAACCATGTCTCTTTAACAGAGGTTGGTCCAGTCATCACTCAGGTGAGTTTAGTCATGAATTTCCCCCTTCGTTGACTTTCCCCACTGTTGGTTTCCCCCTGTGGTGATTTTCTGTGCGTTGATTTTCCTTGCTGTGTTCTGTGCCTTCAGGTCCTGGAGCTGTTGACAGTGGTATTACATCAGTACCACAAGGAGGGAGAAGACAAGTGGAAGAGGCTCTCTCGTCAAGTCACTGATCTGGTTCTGCCACTACTCACCAAACAACAGGTATGTGTCTGGGCCAGGAAGACAGATCCAGCAACATTTTAACTCTGAATTACGATTTAAGGTTTCTTCATAGATTGTAAAATAGAAAATTGGTATTCTTGCTTGTTTATTGTCCTAGTTTATGTAAATGCTTCAGCACTATGTGTTTCTATTCATTATTTACTGTAAAATTAAGTGGACAAACCACATCAAGATGTTATTTGTAATACAATAAATGTTTTAAGAACTTATAACATTTGTATTAATTATTTCACACTTGACTGAAATATTAGAGACGTGGCTTGTAACTCCATTGAATTACGTTTCAAAATTCTTTACGAAAGTAGTAATTTTGTTTTCAGAAGCCTTAGCTGTCCCCAGGATATACACTGTACTTACATGCCACAAATGGGTTTACTTACGGATCTGCTCTTTCCTCCAGCTATAAAACTGACCTTCATTGTGTAAATGAAGAATTCTTGACTATGACATTGAAACAGCAGTCAAATCAAGCAGTCAATCAATATTTCTCGATCAGGTGAACCTGGACTGTCGGATATCAGTGGATGTTTTGCACCGCCTGTTTGAGTCAGTGGCCCCCAGTGTATTCAGACCAGTGGACAGCTTACTGAAAGCCTTGTTCTGTCCTCCACAGGACCTTGTGAGTTGTCTCCCCTGTTTTTCTGTCATGTACTGTATGTTATTCAATGTTTATTGATATATGTTATCTGCTTTGAACAAAAATTCACAGTCTGTTTAATTTGCCAACCAACATGCAGCGCGTTTTTTGTAAGAGTAGTATATTGTTCCTATGTGTTTGGAATTTGCTTGAACTGCAGCCTCTTGCTCTTTTCCATTCCAGAATCAGACATTAAACTCCCAGAGATGGGTGGGGCTGATCCTGGCTGTCCTCAGAGTCTTAATATCACAGTCAAAGGAAGAGGTCATTCTGTCAAGATTACAAGAGCTCCGCCTGGTGGTTACCCTATTCACTGACACTGAACAGGGAGAGAACTCTTCCGTAGATGATGGTGGTGCTGATCAGCCACCAGAAGAAGTTTTAGCGTGGTGTGTTAGATTATTCTTTTTGCTTGGGAAATTATATTGGATTAAAATACTCGTTGTATCTCTTTTATTAGAAAGATCTCTTTATCAGTTTGTGCTATTTTATGGATTGACTTATTCATTCTTTGTATAAAAGAATATTTCTCTACCTTGTGATCTATTATTAATGTACATATTGCAGAACTAGTTAACCCGACAAAACTCAAGTCATGTACATGTGTCTGCATTAAAGTATTAAAGTAAGAATCAAGATGAATATCTGAGATGTGCATGACTTAACACGGAGCTCTGTATGTGAGTGTTTGTGTTTGTCAGGTACATCCTGCAGGTGGTGGGCTCTATATCTGGTGTTATCAGAGACAAGTGCTGTAGTCTCTCAGCTGGCAGGAAGGACTGTCTAGCTGTTTGTCAAGGGCTGGCCCATCTACTCCTCTACCTTACGCACATGTTCCAGTCAGGTAATAATTCATGTCATCCCAAAGGGAAGGAGTATACCAAAGGGTGGAAGAAGTCATGGAAATTCTGACTTACTGTGTCTGTTGTATAGTTTGTCACACCCTTAAAATTATTAATGTCTGTAATGTTTGAAGGTTCTCTGATGTCAGAATTCTTTGTTTTTTGCCTTTATTTTATTATATATTGTTGTGTTCTATGAACACATAGTATTAGATGTGTATGTCAACATATTGAAAATCAAAAAGTCTAAATATAAGTTATATTGTGAAATAAGAAGATAAATCAAAGAGACACTTATGAATGACATTATTTTGATTGTGAAACAAGAAGATACACTACATGGTTAGCTAACAATGGTGACTTTTGACTAGGTTACATTGTTAAAGAAGTGTCTTTGTTGAACTCCTGTATGGCTACACATACAATGTACAGCCGCATACCGTATGACAGAGATTATCTATTGAAGACTTTTTTACAGGCCTTTTCCGTCGCGTGGCCACTGCAGCAATGCGTGTGATTCACCAGGCGACCCCACAGGGGTACTTCAGCATCCAGCAGGTGAATGCCCAGTTCCGCAGCCTGGGGGTGTACTTCCCTACCCTCACGCTTCAGTGGTGTAACATCCTCATACTGCTCAACTATGATGACCAGGAATGGTGGGCATCTGTCATGGCCACACCAAAGAAGTATATGCTCTCTAGTCAGAGGTAAGAGAGGAAAACAGGAAGGCTGTTTTGTTGTATGGTGCAGTGTGTTCATAAAATATTGTATGTAATTGAATGGTTTTACAAGTATTGCAAACTTTGCCAAAAAGACCATGGGTTTTATGGACGCGAAGAGTATACACCAGTCTGTTTGTGTGGACATCACTAACCAGTATGAGAATTTCACAGGTGTCCTGAAATAGCTTCACCTTTTTCAAAATTTGCCTTCAGATGCCTAGATAATGACATTAAATATATTCATACATGTAACTTTAACTTGTAGGGAAAAATTGAAGAATTGTTGTCAGTGTAATGTCACAGCTATGCTTATAATATGTTGAATGGACACTGAACATTTCAGTCATAAAAATACTGTATACCATATGCAAAAAAGGTGGAGCCATTTTTCTTTAAGTTTGTTGTAATGGATACTGAACAGTTCATTAGTAACCTTTGGAGTATGTTCATGCCATTTGCTAGAGACACCTCATCACGAGTTAAGACAGATTTAATGGATACTGAACTGCTCAGTGATAACATGTGGACTATGCTCATACACGTTAAACTGGACAATTATTATACAGTTGATTGCACTTGTCGCACTGATTGTTTCAGTCTTGCCAACGGTAATCATGTGGAGCCAGACCCTGCCCCATACAAGTGCTTCAGCTCTGAGATCATCAGGAGGGGCAGTCTCGTCCTCTTCTGTGACTACGTGGTAAGATTGGCTCACATTCAGATCTTTCACCGGCTGATTCTGGAATGTGGAAGAGTAGATAAATAATGACAAAATCTTCATTTGAGCATTCATTATTTCTCAGTATTAGTTGATGTCATTTTTGAGAAATGTTTCTTTTCGTGGAAATACTTTTCTACTAAAATTGGCTTCTTCAGGTCATCTTGATTTAACTGCAGGCTCAACCTGTACATGGACTACTATGCTTCTAATTTTTGGACATCTTGTCTGTTTTGTTTTTTTTTTTTTTAGCCAAGATGCATGTAATTGTAACAGGAACACACAGTTTCTTTTTTCTCATATATTTAGTCTATTTAATGAAGAACACACCAATATCTTTACCATTCCCCCCAAAACTGAGAGAGAAGTGTAATTTTTAACTTTCAGCGGTACTAATATATTTCCTAAAAATTAGAAGAATTAGGGTCGCTAAGTTTTGATAAAATGAAAGATTTCTGTTTGTCTCTTAATGATGCTTCAGTAAATGAGTTATGACAAAACATTTGGTTGTGAATTCAGGTGATTTCATAGGCTGTGATTTTTTCCTGATTTTATAGTGTGAAAATTTGACTGATGCTGATCACATGATCTGGGTGATAATAAACCATGTCAATGAGCTTATAGAGCTATCCCATGAGCCTCCTGTCCAAGATTTCATAAGGTAAGTGCTTTAACACATTGGGCAGAATTGAAGCTTTTTGTTTAGTCTTTGGTAATGTTTTCATTAAAATCTCAGCCTCCACTAAATTGGCACACAGGCACTTTTCAGAAGTCTCTCTTTTTTTTTTTTAGTCTGTTGTCCGCAATTCTAGCCATTGGTTGGGAAAACCCTGGCCTGACATTCAACAATATTGTGTACTTTTTTTCCCCTCCCCAGTGCTGTTCACCGGAACTCAGCAGCTAGTGGATTATTTATACAAGCTATACATGCACGGTGTGATAACTTTACAAAGGTAAGATTTTCTACGGAGTGACTTTCATTTTCATTTTCATTTTAAGACTTTTGTAGATATCTCAGTCTCCACATGACAAACCAGTTTGCATGGGCTCTTGTTAAATTCTAAGACCAGTTTTAGTAAATGATGTAAATTTGGAAAGCCATTATTGAGCAAACTGCATTTCAGAAATATTAACATTATTTTAGCATCAAATTAAATGTTTGGTGACAAAATTGTTTATGTAAATAAAAAGTGGTAAATTCAAGTTTTGCATGACAAATAATGATTTTCAACTGAATGGTCACTGTTGACATAAATTCATATTGTCCCTAGACCTACCTCAAGCATTTTTTCCTGATGTGAGTTCTGTATGATCCATTGTCTGTTCTTCGTATTTCCTCACCTGATCTGTGTATCACCTGTTCTGTGTATCACCTCACCTGTTCTGTGTGTCACCTGTTCTGTGTATCACCTCACCTGTTCTGTATGTTTCTTCACATATTCTGTAAATTTTCACGTGTTCTGTATTTTCCCTCACCTGTTCTGTATTTTTCCTCACTTCTTCTGTATATTTTCTCCCCTCCCCTCTATACATGGATGTTAAGATACCCCCCTCCTTTCCCTCAACCTTTCTGTATATATTCACATCTTCCTTATGTTCACTCACCTGTTCCTTGTGTTTACCCTCCTGTTTCCTCATCCATTCTGTATGTTTTCTTACTTGTTCTGTGTGTTCTCTCACTTTTTCCTTCACCTGTTTTGAATGATCACTCGCCTGTTCTTAGGTTTCCTCACCTCTTCTTTGTGTTCACTCACCTTTTCCGTCAACTGTTCTATACGTGTAGTCTGCATTAGCAGTTCTACGTGTTCTCTTACCTGTTCTGTTTTTTTCTGTCTGCCCTGTTGTATATTGCCCTACACCTGTTTTGTATGTTCCCTCACTTGTTTGCTCACCTGTTTTAGCCTGCCTAGATGGAGAGAAGTCTGCAGTGTCTGGGGGCCATCCACCTGTCCTAGAGTGGCACCCTCCTCACTGCTCATAAACAAGTTCCTCACCTGTTCTATATGCTGTCTCACCTGTTCTCTGTGCTTGCTCACCTGTTTTAGCCTGCCTAGATGAAGAGAAGCCTGCAGTGTTTGGAGGCCATCCACCTGTCCCAGAGTGGCACCCTCCTCACTCTGCTCATAGACAAGTTCCTCACCTGTTCTATATGCTGTCTCACCTGTTCTCTGTGCTTGCTCACCTGTTTTAGCCTGCCCAGATGAAGAGAAGCCTGCAGTGTTTGGAGGCCATCCACCTGTCCCAGAGTGGCACCCTCCTCACCCTGCTCATAGACAAGTTCCTCAACACCCACCACCTGGCTGTCGCCCGCTTCTGCCACACCATCGCCTGTCGCAGGGTGGAGATGCTGCTGGCGGAAAACCTAGAGGTGCGTTAGAAGTGAGATGGATCAGATTTGTACCATGTGGTGCCAGCATCATTCTGAGTGGAGTTATTTAGCACTTACTTGTTGTGCCATGTTAAAAAAAAATCAAGTATTGTTTTCATGACAAAGTATTAACTGAATAAAGGTAGATCGTAATACTTGAATTTGTGATTGAAGCAGTGACCAGAAATCCTGATCATTACAAATATCTGTACAGAATTAAGTCAACAAGTAAGAATACTAGTAAATGGAAATGATTTAAGATGTATGTTTTTTTATTTTTATGTTCGCTAGTTTCTTTGAAAAATGAACATTTGACTTCATTTTCTTCCACCAGGACAGCACATCTCAGTTGCCTCTCGAAGATTTAGAAAAACTGTTACAGTTCATGAAATCCCATGGTTTATGTAAGAGGTGAGTTGATCATCTGGTACATCTGTCCCAGTTTTGGGGATCTGCAGGCAGTTAGTATATCTAAAATAGGTCACCTATGTGAATTTGTAACTAATGCTTTAGGCAAGTTCCCAGAAAGATGTGATCCTCTGTTCATTTAATACTCCTTTGTGAATTAGTAACTAATGATTAAGGCCATTTCCAGAGATGATTTGGTCTTCTGTTCACGTTAAACTCTGTCTACGTGCTTTGCTCTGCTTGAAAAGGAGAGATAACTACCATTTTGAGAATACATTATTAAATACATGTAGGCACCTGATCTACCTTGACTACTTCAGCTGATAAGGTATATGTGGTTGTAAATTTGAGTTTCTGAATGTGGGCTTTATTGTGATAGATTTATTGTGCAAGATGAATGAGTAAAATCTCTGTTTCAGACATGCACGCCTTGTGTCTTTACTGACAAAACTGAGAAGTGTGTTTTGTCCAGAAAGCAGTTTGACACTCTCCCCAGAGAAAACCCACCCTCTTGCCCTGACCTCCAGCAAGCTGAGAGATATCTCAATCAATAAGGTGAGTGACTGACGAGTTCAAGTCACAGGTAACTAATAATCACTTTAGATATGACAGTTTGTTTAAAGAGCTGTTTCTACAAACTTCATATTGACAAGAGCCTAAATAACTGATTGACTTCTTCAAGTAATCAGTGTGTTCATTTGTCTGTATTTTGAACTTCAGATCTGAAATTTAAGCAAAGCATTGAAGCTTAATGGCAATGGTCTTAAGAACAAGAGAATGTCTCTCTGGTCATTTGTCTATCTGGTATTATTTTGACATTTTACATGAACCTAGATCTGTAAATCTCCAGAAGTGCTGAACTAAATTTAATAAATTCTGAAACTTTCTCCTTAGGGCTTAAGAACCGATCACTTTTTGGAGTATAGTGATCTCATAATTTTGAGAGGCTAGATGAACTGCTGGACTTTTGGGAAGGACGAGATTTATGTTTTCATTTTTTTTTTAAACCTTACATCTAGCATTAAAATTTAAGGTTATGCATCTCCGTTACCAATTTTATTTCCAGGAATGGTTTATCTCAATAGTGAAGGAGCAGTGTTTCCGTGCCAATCCAGATTCGAGGGAGTGTGCACGGTTGTTACAACGGCTTGAGTATGCCGACACTTTGGCTGTGATAATGACAAAGGTAAGACTGGAAGTTTCAAATGTTTAAGGTAAGATGAATAAATTTTGTTACAGCTGTAGCACAAACTTACAAATATCTAAGCCTTGCACAAAACTATGAAATGAATAATTTGGGGGGCCTGTGAGTGATGTATTTCAAAAAATGTTTTTTTGTCTTTTCTTTAGACTTAGTTAGAGTGGTGTGACATGGTTAGAGTTACTTTGTCTTCCTAACTGCTTTTTGTATGTGTTGAATTAGTTTTTGAAGCCAGTATTGAATTCATGTTTCAGATCAGTGTTAAAAAAATACACATAAAATTGTCTTGTCCTTGAAACTACAATTTCCCTGAAATTGTTTTCAGGAATTCCACTTGACGATCCTTAAGGAATGCATATCGCTGAGTTCGTACAGGACGTTGGTGACGTATAACCGTAACCAGGAGCTGCGGGAAGCCAGCCCTGACGGCGAGGCCCAGCCTCTGCAGCCCACGTTTGATGTTCTGTTCCAGGCCTCTCAGATAGCGCTCTTCAGACACATCAATAACATTGTCATCATGTTACCTGCCCCATACCAAGCTTTGCCGTTTGATCCAAAGATTACACTGAAAGGGTCGCAGTACAGTGTTAGATTGGAGGATTTCTTTGTGGACTCCGCTTGGTTAGAAAGTATTTTACAGATTGGGGTCACTGTGCTCCAGTATTTACGATCATTGTCTCAGTTTCCATGGCAGCCAGCAGTTCCCATGGAATCACGATCAGACATCTGCAGATTTTGCCTGCTTTGCCTTGAGGTAGGTTATGATTTCTGTTGCTATACTCTGTACCTACATGTACCAGTTTAAAATCATAAAATGTATGTGTTATTCTTTGTTACGTGTGTTGTGACATATACATATATGAGGTACATTGGATTTTAAGGTGTAGGTTTCTTTTTATTATATTAAGCTTCATTGCCTATAATATAATTCCTTCTATATTGCATGTAATACATGTTTAATTTCATTCATTGCTACTTGTGATCCAGTGGCAGTTCTTCAATCATCTGTCTTAATAATTCCATCTACATTGTATGTGATGACAGTGTACTTTCATTGGCTGCTCCCGGTAATCCACTTACAGTTGCCCACCAATCATCTGCCTTAATAACTCGATCTACATCATATGTAATGACTGTAACTTGATTGGTTGTTACAGGTTATCCACTGGCAGTTGTCCACCAATCACCTGCCGTCAACAGAACAGCTGGAGACAGCCATCCAGTGTATGGCAGTGTGTTTACAGAGTCCTCACCTGGCTGCGGTGTTCTCCGAGCCAGAACATTACCTGTGGAGCTGCTCTGTGATTGGTGTTATCCACCAGATACTTAGTGCTCGTGAGTACCAGCTTCATCAGTGGGGCACAAGTTAGATGTCTGTTACAAGGAAGAAACTTGAAACTGTCAGTGCCAAGATATACCTTAAATGACTTAAAATTTCATATGGAACAAAACTGCTCCTATGTCTTCTGTGTGAGTTATTCTATTGACTGTATAAAGGTATTTTGAAGTTTGTTCGGAAGGTATGACGATATGCTACTGTGAAAAGGTAAGCTTCAGCTCCAAAAGTAGTATTATATGGCATTTATTTTCTTAAAAAAGTGTGCATTTTAGGGCGAAATTTTAATATCGATTTAATACCGTATGTGTGATTATGTTCCCAGCATAAGTTTATGTTGTGGATTTGACCTCTTTGTACCACATTGATACATTAGCATTTTTCAGCACAATACATACTTTTGTTATGATAACATGTGTATGTTCCTTTAATGTGAGTGTTGTGGAAGTAATTCATGAGAAAAGCTGATGAGTCACCAGATGTTGTTCTTGCTATTTAGTTACAGCTGCACCCAATGCTTAATGTTTTCGGGGACATTGCAGTGGCTCCTGCAAGCTGAAGTGATAATTCTTCCCCTGCAATGCATGAGTATTATGTTTATACTAGCCCTCAAAATTGCATCACATGAGCAATCATCAACAATATAGACTACACACCTTAGGATCAGTTGACTTCAGTCAGGAACAGTTCCACATTACAATAGGCTGTATGATACCAGATGGGACGTGAGAGTGTGATTGCAGCTGTTCGTCTGTGTGTATTACAGTGGTGGTGAAGCCTGGGGAGAGGTTAGCTGTGTTACCCAGTCAGGACCATGGCGAAGAGCCACACACTCCGCCTTATGATGGTAAGCTCTGAGATGTTCAACGGCTTAGCATCCGTATTCTAGTCATGTTAGTTATGTTTGGTTATGTTCTTTAAGAGAAGAGCTGGCATTGCTTGCGTATTAGCACAACCACAAATACATGTTAAATTATCCGTCGTGGTAAATGTAAAGATGATTTTCTTGCCATAAATACCCTAATTACTCAGATTTTGCTCGTAATTAATTTTCCTTTGTAAACGAACAGATTAGAATTGAGACCAGACATATCCAAATTCAGCACCACAAAGAGTCAAAAAGTGGACATGTACGTGTCTGGGTACACATGATAATGCTAAAAAAAAAAACGAAAAAAAAAAAACGAATTTGTTGTGATGTGATCTTTTAAAAGAAACTTCTGTCAACATGCTCCTTTTTCTAAATAAACCTGTATTGTTCATCATCATGAGATTGAATCACGGGAGTTTCATATCTGTGCTAACCATTGTTGTTACATCGTCAGACTTATACTACTACATCCGAGCCTGTGATGAGATGTCAGAGTTGCTGCACTGCCTGAGGACCAGCCTGTCCCAGTCAGACGGGGAGCAGGGCAGGATACCGGACTGTCTGCGTCTCCCCATTAGAGTTATTGTTGTAGGTGAGCTTCAGTTAGGCAGGAAAATCTGTCAGAGATGCTTTAGGAAGAATGATTACAGAATTTCTCGGTTGCACTGGCGTATTTTGGCGTATTGGTAAAGCTTCGTGCATGCTGATAAACTGTCAGTAATGTTTACGTTTAATGTTCTGAGAGAAAAATACTGAAATATGTACATGCAGACCCATAGTCTGGTTTTAAATGGAGTAAAAGCTTGGAAATTTGGCCTATATATTATACACATTCTTAGTAGTCTGTTTGTGATATTACACTGTAGTCATTTACAAACTACCTGTTTGTAATGGTTCAGGTTTAGCACGGTTACCTGTGGTGAACACCTATGCTCGCACCCCACCCCTGGTCTGGAGAATGGGCTGGATGCCTGCGGCTGGGGGAGAAACAAAGACACGCCTACCACCACTCCCCCTGGAGTACATCCAAGACAAGGAGGTGCTGAGGGAGTTCATCTTCAGGGCTCTCTCTATAGGTATGACTACAATTTCAGGAGGATTCTCATAATCTTTCTGTAGGGAGTGGGTTGTGAGCTGAGTGGTTGAAGGTGCTCAGTTATAAGGACGCGCTGGGTACGGGTTTCATCCCGGCTTTGGACAGGGAATTTGTTCATTTCCTCATCTCGGTCCGTCTCTGTTCATGGAGCCTTGGTGATGGCGACACTCTTTGGTGTAGACGACACTCATTGGTGATGGCGACATTTGTTGGTGTAGACGACACTCATTGGTGTAGGCAAAACTCATTGGTGTAGATGACACTCAGTGGTGTAGGTGACACTCATTGGTGTAGTCTAATGTTCATTGACGAACACTTGTCTCTTGGTGCCAATATGGTGTGCATGTATGCTCATAACATATGGGAAAGTTCCTCAGCAATTTGCCAAAGGTTGGTGGTTTTTGCCATACACTCCAGCTTCCACCCATAAAACTGACTGCCATATAAGTAAAATATTCTTGCATATGGTGTTAAACAGTCAAATATATAAGTAATCTGTAGGTAAGGTTTATAAAGTTGAGTAAGTATAGGATTTACACAATGTACTGTGAGAATCGCTAGTATGTTTTCACATAATACATTATAAAACTGTATGTATTTCTGTGCATGTGTTATCTTTCTCATACAGTATCCGTATGTTCTATAAGTTTGCTTCCTGTACATGCCTGGGAGCCTTTCATCAAGGAAAGATTACCTGTAAATACAAATACATGGACGTGTGCATTTCCACATTCTTACATCATTGATTCAGGTGATCCCCTGTACTGACATCTCTCTGAAATTACTTCTCCCTTTCGCTGTATTCATAAATGTAGTTATTTCTGAAATGCTTGATGGCATGTGTGGGTGTGTGTTTAGCTGGTATGGTTTGTGCTGTTCCAGGCTGGACCAGCAGGCAGCAGTTTGAGGAGACCTGGATGGCCTTACTAGGTGTTCTCACCCCACTGGCTCCTGAGCAAGATCACCGCATAGCTCCTGAGGTACGTCAAGCAAACGTCGGAATATGAGGCATTTTGTAGGTGTCTGAATGTGAAGTAAATTTCTGATACACAGTGCATCTGAATACATATATGACATCCGTGTCAGATCTCTGAAAATGGAACATATTTCAGGCAAATAAAGAATATTTCACATTTCTGAATGAGGTCTGAATTTCCATTAGAAATGAACATTCTTATTGATATGTGAATATGAAGTCGTTTCAGGCATCCAAATAAGAATCATACTTCAGGTACATGTATCTAAATTTTAAATATATTTCAGACATTCAGATGTAAAGTATATGGCAGGAATTGAGTATGAAGTAGGCAGATATGAAGCTTGCCTCTGGTCTTCAAATTGGAAGTGTATGTCAGATATCCAAATGACAATCAGGCTTTGAAGCACATTTCAGATGTTCAGATATTAAGCGTCTTTGAGGCTTTAATTATATTGGAATTTAAAGAATTGTTTTAAAATTATTAGTTATTGAAATATAAATGTAATAATAATTGTAATGTGTGTCCTCTTTTTGTGCTCTGCAGGAAGATGTGGAGAGGACCCAGTCTATGGTTTTAGCTGTGCGTGCAATCACAGGCTTGTTAGTACAGTCTGGTCTTCATCCTCAGCCTGGTAACCCATCCAACAGTGGCTATGAGGTGTTACCCAGGGACAAACCACTGGCTATCCTACACACACGGTAAGCTCCTGTTAGGAAGCTCAGTCTTTTAGCCCAGTCTGATCTCTGCTCCCGTCTAACAAAAGTAAGGTCTTGAGAAGGGGTCACCAGCTGATTTGTCAAAGATAAATAAATTCAGATTGTTGTACATTTGTCTTAACTGTACTCTTGTTTAATAGGTATTTATTGATGTTTTTAATTTTTACAATGATTAGCTTCAAGTAACATACACCAGCTCATTGACACCTGGTTTCATATTGTAAAGTGAATCCCCCAGTTCAGTTTAGTAGTACAATATGTTTTCCTCTATCAGTAGTTGGAAGCATTGTGCTGGTGCACTTAGCACCTATGGTAATGTTCATCATAGCTGCAGTAATGGTTTGTGTACATGAGGTGCTGTCTGCTATTGCATTGCATTTACAATGTACCTGCGTGTGTTGACAGATGTGGGAAGAAGTTAGCTATGGTACGAGGCCTAGTGGAGAGAGAGTTGAGAAACCTGTGTACTAAGCGGTATGTTTTTTTGAAGTTACATGCATTAAAATTCTGACATTTTTGGCACAGGTCAAAATATTTGTATGACAGGTGAAATGTCCCAGTAATCTTAGTTTTATATGAACCAGTTGACATCTTTATTAACGATTAATAATGAAAGTAAATTGTTGGTTTTATTCTTTCATGGATATTTAAACACTTCCCCCAATATATATATATTTCTGTGCCAACTGAATTTCATGTGCACTGAACTGAGCAGAATTTGTGTGATAAGTGATTATGTCTGAAATAGATATGGCTGTTCACTGATGTAACACAAGTAGCAAATCCTAACGTTAAGAGAATCCTCGTGAAATTATGAAATCTGCATCATTAGCAAAGCAAAGGTACAAACACGATAATAAACTTTGTATTTGTATGGTTTTCAGCCATGGAGAGGGCTCGACACTGATGTATAACCAGGACACGGACGGCCTCAAGTTCCTGTTTGAGTCTAATCTAGAGCGGGAACTTGGCAGTGAGGACTACACGCTGGGACAGGTACTCCTGTGTACTCAGAGCACTCCTTCTGTTCGTAATTAGGCATCGTTGCCATGTAAAATCACAGGCATTTCACTGTATGTGGCAGTAGTCAGTTTTATTTAGGTTTGCTATACTCTGTCAAACACGTTTAGCTGATCAGAATCTAGAAAGCAAGTGGTTCTACAAGTCTTTGGCTTCTCGAACAAAGGTTTAACTGCTGTGTGATAGGCTCAATAAATGTGGTCTTTTCTCAGAGTGTTTTGACAAGAAACAGGTACCTTACAAGATGTAAGAAATAAAGTAAAGTAAGAAGAAAAGTATGTGAAAACTACTTTAGACTTCTGATATTTGTATGTGCATGTATAACATGTAATGAGAAATGAAAGAACAGTTCATAAATCATACAGAAACAAGGATACTGTGTCAGATTTTCTAAGGTATCTGCATGATATGTTTATATATGAACGTCACTGTTCAGTGAGCATTTCTAATTCTGACATAGATATCCATAGAGACGATCTGGACTATGATTGGACTACTAGATATAAGTGCCTCAGAGTCAGAGTCTGAGGAGTCCAGTGGGAGTCCGCCCAAACACACTGCTCAAACATCCACCACCCCCGCCGCAGCCGCCACCCCATCTCCAGAGAACAAGGGCAGTGTGAGTGGGCTGGACATACACTCCTGTCTGCAGCTACTGCTGGATCTGTATGGACAGTGGCTGGCGCCCAATGCCAACCCCAAAACACCACTCATGCTGCTCAATGCTGTCGTCAAGTCTGTAAGTACTCACATCTGAAGAGCAGATTTTACTTTGAAATATAAATGTGCCACAAAAAGGCAAACTGTATTTTGTCATCTTTCTGCAGCTCACATTGGTGTATTCATAGAGGTGAGCAAGTTTGTCATGTGCTTGGCAGGGGGCAGTGGTTTTAACCCAGGCCTTGCTCCTTGTCTTCCTACCATAAGCCTGACTACCATTGTACAAGTGAAATATTCCAGAGTGCAATGTTTAACATTAATGAAATAAATGAATACATGTAAGTTAAACAACCTTAATATTTGGCATTATTTTTCAAATCTTGACAAGTTTATTATAGCTGTATAAATAGTACATATCTTAATATTTTATTACCAGGTAGGCTGAAAAACATGTAGGATATTGTGTCACCTCCAAAACTAATTTGTTTCTTTCAAGTTATTTCTGAACAAAAGTAAATGAATTTTCACATATTGTCATGAGTTGAGGAACACTGATGTCATTTCTTCTATCAATAGGTTGTTTGCCTGTCAGACCTGTTTTCTGAAGTCCAGCAGTATGAGTGGATGTTGTCATTGTTGTTGGATGTCCTTAAGTCACACCCTGTGGAGGATGAGCTGGTGAACCAGTATCTGATCGTGGGCATCTGTAAATCCTCAGCTGTCTGCGGTGCTGTTAGTATCAGCTCACATTTACTCGTTGATTCTGGGGTCTTATTTCATGGTATTCTGATAACACAGATGTGGTAGTGTCGTATAATTTATAGAGCAGAATCCTGTACACATCAATACCTTTCACTCCCACATTTCTTGCATTACAGAAGGCACTTTGCTTAGATCATAGCATTCAGTTACTGTAAGTGCCCTCTGGTTCACTGTGCACTGTCTTCGTTTAACAGCACTGCTGAGATGTCTATTTATGTGTGTTTGGAATGTCTGACATTTGACAACTTCATGTAAGGGATATCCATGGTATGAAACATTGTAGTGAATGTTATTAGATGGAATATCCAGAACTGTCAGCCCAGGAGAGGTGATCTTCAAAAAGTGCCTTCCCCGGGCATACGCCATATATTTTATTCTACAGAAAACAAGTGTATCTGCTTGGTCGCTACACTATTTATTTATTTATTTGATTGGTGGTTTAAGCCATACTCAAGAATATTTCACTTATACGACAATGGCTAGCATTGTGGTGAGAGGAAAGGCAGAGCCAGGGAAACCCACGACCATCCGCAGATTGCTGGCAGACCTTCCCATGTACGGCTGGAGAGGAAGCTAGCATGACTTGAACTCACAGCGACCGCGTTGGTGGGAGGTTTCGTGGTCATTGCGCTGCGCTAGGGTGCTAACTGACTGAGCCAGGTTGTGACACTAACTGCTGAACTGCTATGTTGATAGCAAAGCATGCCTTCATCCAACTGTTTATTGTGCGAAAAGTATATGTACATGTTAGAGATGGCATTGAAACAAAGGCATAAGATCGTTGGCTTTTACCTTGTGAATGATGGAATATTACTTTATGAGTATGACATTGCTTTGCTTGACTGCGTTATTGTTGTATATCAACGTTTTGCTGAACATCATGTGACTGGGTGTTGACCAGTGGAAATGAAGAATCACTGTATGAGATATAACGGTTACAGCATATTATTGCATTTTCTTACTTTCAAATTTTCAGCCTGATTCTTCTGCAACAGAGAAAATAGTTAAGGTCCTGGATGGTGGAATCAAGAGTACACATCTGCCAAGTAAAGTTACTTCCCTTCATGGGATTCTATATCTTCTGGAGGCAGGAATGTCTGATCTGACCAAGTCTGTCTTATCCATGACAACGGATTTCCTGTTGAGACAGTTGAATGCTATTTCACTGTAAGTCCAAGAGAATTGTTAATGAAAAGATTTTCTGTGAACTGACTTTTTTGTCAACTTTTGTTTTCAGGAAAGAAAAGAAGAATATTTCCATTTTCCCAGTGTCCTCTGCAAATTGCCTCTTTAAATTATCAAACCAAAGTATTATGATGTGAATCAGTAGGAATTTTAAGTTTATGTCATAGTCTGTCAGTTTCAGAAACACATGGGCAAGCCTTAGACGATGTTAATTGCGAATGAAATGATAATATTTGCACTGATACAGTATGTTGCTGAAAAACTGCAAATGCCTGATATGTATACATGTACAATTAACAGACGATGTTGTCATGAAAACCGATAGAACATATGCATGTACTTTTTTTCTACCATAAACGTGAAAGTCTCCCCTCGCATTTTCCATGATTTACTCCTTCAGACATGATTTGCTGATTTATAGCTGTTTGTGTTGTGCTGTGTGCAGGGTGTGCATTACCAGTCACCAGTTTGTGCTGACCCTCTGGGCCACAGCCTTCTATGTGATAGAGAACTACAACGAGGAGATCAAAGAGGGCGAATTCCAGGCCTCGATTTTACAGGTATGGGACATAATACATACAGTAATAGTCTCTCAAGTCATATAACAAGCGATAGCCAAAATCATGTGCATAATTTTAACCAATGTTGAGATTGAATTTTCGCAGCTGCTGCAAGTAATATCCCAGTGGTAGTGATAGTCCCAAGAATGTTTCACATTGTACATTTAACATAAGCCTTTCTGGAAACTCAGTTATCTCCCTCCAATTTCCATCAGTTGGTTCACAAAATATTTCCGAATCTGCTGACTAAAGATGTGAATTTTTCTAAATTACATAATTATCCTCCAGTGAATATTCTTACTGTGATATAGGACATTAGGGGGGTAATGTCAAAGTGTAGTGTAAATGATTATGACGTAAGTTTGATCTGAGTTTGTCAGCAGACACCAGTGAAGTAATGTAGGAAACCAGTGAACCAGGACTATGCTGCTACACCTAACAGTACTTATGATGTGCTCAGATAGAAAATAGCAGCAATGTTGTTGGCACTGTAATATGATATGCAGTTCCACTTTTCAATGTGTTAAAACCAGTCTTTGCTGTGTTTTGTGTGACCAGAAATTTCGAGGGATGGAATTGATGGTCGAATGGAATACGTGTGTCATTCTGTCATAGTGACTGAATTTAAATGTCGTTATCAGTGCCACTTGTTTCTAGCTTGTTCTTTCACTTTCTGTTACCTGAAGATGGCTGTGAACACAATATCAAATGGAGAGGAGAACATATCTATGGCTGTGTACCAGGCCTTATTCCGGGGCCTGGAGAGATTATTACTGGCTGATGTTCTCACGAAGCAGGATGCAGATACCCTCTTGAAGCTGGCAGTTGACAGGTAAAACTTGCACTTTCAAACTGTATCTGTACTTGGCTTACACTTCAGAAGTGTTTAATGTCTGTAGTCAGTTATTTCTCATCTAGATCTTAAAATGTTTTATATGACAATCGTTATGCTCATTGTTAGTTATGAGAGTGCCTAGGAAGTACACGCACAGGGACGCCTTGCAAATTTGTGCTGAAATGACCAGTTGCAGAGAATAGTAGGAACAAATGGTACTCAGCCCAAACCTTTGGAATGGGACATGTCTTCTCAAATAGATTTTGAAATTTAAGTGGCTTAAGCAAGAGCTCAGGAGTAAATGGAAAAAGTTAAAAGAACACAAATTGCGAGGACTGTTGAACTTCACTAATGATGGGATATATATGTCCTGTGTTGTCAGGTTGTGTCTGCCGAGTCCTGTCAAAGCTCTGCCTGCCTTAGGACTCATGCTAACTTGCATGTACACAGGTAGGGGGTATTTCTGTGTATTTATCTACACACTTCAATTCACAAAATGCACACTACAGCTTACACCGTGTACATATATAATGCATACAGTATTGTCTGTAGGATGTGTGTACATTTAAGAGTTAATCAGATGTTCACAATTCACGCAGTACACTTCTAACATGTTTAACAGGAAAGCCATGCTCTTCATGCATGTTCCCCTCGATTTGTGCATTGTCATTTCAGTCTCATCGCAGTACTGGCGTACGCTGGTACTGTGTACAGTTTTATCTATTTTGTGTGAATGGTTATCAGATCAGCTGTTTAGTGCCACCCAACTCTTCTTTTTGCAACCGTGCTGTGTTTAGCCTGCGAAATTCATAGTGTGCTTACTTGATCAGGTTTTGTGTTTCATTTCATTTGTGAAGTTGTACAGCAATACTTCATGTCTCAAAACCCTCTTGTATATATGTGTGTATGTATATATATATATATATATATATATATATACTGTTCTGTCTTGTTCAATCAAAATCATTCATCAGCTTATGTCTCCCAACATATTTTCATTGAGATAGGAAAGCTTGGTCATTATTCAGGTGATGACATATTCACCTAATACACAAGTAGTGCAACTCCTAAAGCTACATTTCAACTTTAATATATTTCGGCATTTTTTTATTTTGCCGTCATTGTTGAGTCAAAATGAAGATCTCGTTTTTCAGAGCAAGACTCCTTGTGTTTAACCATATGTACCTCAGTAAATCCACATAGGGATGCCTTCGAATCTTTGAAAGCTCAAACTCAGTAACTTCTCTCCGTCGATGCTGTGTAGTGTAAATCTGTGCCCCATCTGTTTGCATGTGACGCTACATGTAGTGTGGGGTGAGATCCCTGAGGACAAACGCGTGGCCTCTTTTCCCCAGCAGGATGAGGAGGAAGCAGGTACAGTGTACACCAACATGTGGCTTATCCAACCTTACCCTCTATACAAGTACTGTAGACACATACATGTATATATCAGTGTATGTGCCCTTACTATTGAGAGGGTAGAGTCAGAAAACCAGCCGCCACACTAACATGCGTGGGACACTGTGGTCTTGGATTCACTCTAACTACATTGTGCTTTACCCTCATTTTTCTGTGTACATGCACCCTGACATTCCTAATGCTTCCATTCACTGATGTGTTGGCTTATGGCATGTGATCTCGCGCATGTATCTCTGTCTGCTTTTTGGGGGATGTGCATTTTCACTGTAATAAATGTCCTGATTTCGTCTTTTCTCACCATCCCAAGTATTACTTATTGCTGTGTCATATTCATGTGAGAAACTTTTCATAAAAAAGGTTTAAAAACAGGACACATACATGTAGTACTACAGAATAGGTTGGAACTGCATGTTTATCATGGATGAACTGCAGTAAACTTTGAAGGTTATTAAATCAGAGAATAAGTAGTGTATAAAAATCAAATCTCAGTGTCAATTGTTCTGAACATGTACATTTAGTTCTCTCAATCCATCCCAACTCTACCCAATTATTCCCTTTGACCTTGAGCATGAAGATATATCAACCCCTCTACCCCATATTTATTCAGAGGCTGTGCCCAAACATGCATACGCTGTTTATTATTTATTTGATTGGTGTTTTACGCCATAGTCAAGATTACGACTGCGGCCAGCATTATGGTAGGAGGAAATTGGACAGAACGAGGGGGAAACCCAAGACCATCCGCAATTTGCTTGCAAACCTGTATACACTGCCCCATGGCTTCTGCAGTAACAACCTATAGTGGCAGTGATGGTGACCAGATGTGGAAATTAATTCTTCACTATGTCAGTGTGCAAAATAAAATGTAAAATGACCAGAACCTACACACACATACATGTGTGTATGTGCTGTTTGCCTGTTGTCAAAAGTAGTCACAATTGGTATAAATGCTTACCAAGATCAGTATTTTAGTCAGATTTAGGTAGTTGGAGTGTTCATCCGCTCTTGGGTGTGGTCATGCAGTACCTGAGTACCTGCAGTACCTATGGTGAAAGCATGCTATAGTATCTCATGGAGTTGGTTGAGTGTATTTCATAAGCTGGGACAATGTTTCCACAAGTGTGATGGTTGAGGAGAGTTATGCCAAGGTCACAGGTATCAGGTTTCTGTTCATATGTGTGATGGTTGACAAGAGTTATGTCAAGGTCACAGGTATCAGGTTTGTGTTCGTATGTGTGATGGTTGATGAGAGTTCTGTCAAGGTCACAGGTATCAGGTTTGTGTTGGTATGTGTGATGGTTGATGAGAGTTGTGCCAAGGTCACAGGTATCAGGTTTGTGTTGGTATGTGTGACGGTTGATGGGACTTGTGCCAAAGTCACAGGTATCAGGTTTGTGTTGGTATGTGTGATGGTTGATGAGAGTTGTGCCAAGGTCACAGGTATCAGGTTTGTGTTGGTATGTGTGATGGTTGATGAGAGTTGTGCCAAGGTCACAGGTATCAGGTTTGTTGGTATGTGTGACGGTTGATGAGAGTTGTGCCAAGGTCACAGGTATCAGGTTTGTGTTGGTATGTGTGATGGTTGATGAGAGTTATCTCAAGGTCACAGGTATCAGGTTTGTGTTGGTTTGTGTGATGGTTGATGAGAGTTGTGCCAAAGTCACAGGTATCAGGTTTGTGTTGGTATGTGTGATGGTTGATGAGAGTTATCTCAAGGTCACAGGTATCAGGTTTGTGTTGGTATGTGTGATGGTTGATGAGAGTTGTGCCAAAGTCACAGGTATCAGGTTTGTGTTGGTATGTGTGATGGTTGATGAGAGTTGTGCCAAGGTCACAGGTATCAGGTTTGTGTTGGTATGTGTGATGGTTGATGAGAGTTATCTCAAGGTCACAGGTATCAGGTTTGTGTTGGTATGTGTGATGGTTGATGAGAGTTGTGCCAAAGTCACAGGTATCAGGTTTGTGTTGGTATGTGTGATGGTTGATGAGAGTTATCTCAAGGTCACAGGTATCAGGTTTGTGTTGGTATGTGTGATGGTTGATGAGAGTTGTGCCAAAGTCACAGGTATCAGGTTTGTTGGTATGTGTGACGGTTGATGAGAGTTGTGCCAAGGTCACAGGTATCAGGTTTGTGTTGGTATGTGTGATGGTTGATGAGAGTTATCTCAAGGTCACAGGTATCAGGTTTGTGTTCATATGTGTGATGGATTTGCTGTGACATGCACATGTATAATTTTCTGTAGCTTTTAATCAAACCATTAGCGCTTATAGAATTTGACACAAACACATGCACATCAGCTGGGATATCAGATTTTCTGATAGATTACATATAATAGAGTGCCAATGAAATGTCAGTGAAACAGTTTGAATTAGTATCAGAAGGTAGTGCCTAGTTATGCCCAGTGACTTTTGACAAAAGAGAAAAATGATGTATTAGGTAGACTTCAAAAGGACTGATTTTACTGCGTGTTCAGCATACATAAAGGTAGATGGAGGCTTATGTAATTCCTGTTTTATTTGACAGTAGGTTGAGAATATTGTGCCCAATGGCTTTTGTCTTTATATTAACTGTTGTAGTGCTATTTGATCTTTAAAACTGTAATGAAATGTGATTGCACCTATATAATATATATGTGTGTGCATGAAGTAAAATTATGTGATTATCATGGTTACTGTTTGTATTGATGTCTTGATAGGTTTTCATTGATTATGCGTTAAGATTACTGTATTTATTCTTTCAGGTAAACAATTTGACCAGTACAGTCCCGCACCAAGGAACACCAGCCGCTCCTTCTTTGACCACGATAACGACCCGTTCACCATCGTGTACCAGGACCCAGAGTCTCTGATATTAGCCATGGAGAGAGTCACTGTGCTGTTTGACAGGTCTGATGTTAGCCGTAATACATGATACCACTTTTTGGAGGATAAAGTTTATGTAATGGGAAATCCTCTAACGTGAAATTTGTTCAGAATGATTGGACTGATACAAGAGCAAGAGTCTGTCCGATAACATGCAAATCTTGCTCTAAAGCCTGATTTCAACTCACATGAATTTCACGCTTTTTGTGATCACGTGGATAGACAGATTTATAGTGGCTGGTGCCACAAGAACTACCCAGATCGTAATGTCAGCATAGCCATGTAATATCCGCAAGAGTTCACTTGATAAACAATATATTTTGCATGTTACAACTTATAAACAACATTTGACAACTTTAAAGTTAATACCTACCATAATTTTCATTTGCTTTGTTCTGTTATGTTCATTACAGGATCAAGAAAGGCACACCGTATGAAGCACGTGTGATCACCAGGATTCTCCCAGCATTCCTAGCAGACTTTTTCCCTCCCCAGGACATTATGAACAAAGTGATTGGTGAATTTATATCCAATCAACAGCCTCATCCACAGCTGATTGCCAAGGTGGTATTCCAAGTAAGTAATTTGCCCTAACCACATGTAAATCTGTAAGTATTAGGGCAACAGCGGTTTTTCTGTGATGTTAAGCATCAAAATTATTCAGTATGAATTGAATACATTGACTGCTTGTGTTGTTTATTGTAGGTGTTTAGTTCTCTCCATCAGACGGCTCAGCACACTCTGGTACAGGACTGGGCTGTGTAATCACTGACTGACTGAGAGTGTTATGTCTTGTAGGTGTTTAGCTCTCTCCATCAGACGGCTCAGCACACATTGGTACAGGACTGGGCTGTGTAATCACTGACTGACTGAGAGTGTTATGTCTTGTAGGTGTTTAGCTCTCTCCATCAGACTGCTCAGCACACTCTGGTACAGGATTGGGTCATGCTGTCCCTCTCTAACTTCACTCAGAGGACACCAGTCGCCATGGCTGTGTGGAGCCTAACCTGTTTCCTGATCAGTGCCTCTACCAACCCTTGGCTACGGGGACTGTATCCATTTACAACGGCTTGGAAGTCCTGTTTAATATGCAAGCTTATTTGTGTTATTTGAAATACATGTGTATGTAGTTCAGATTGAAGCCTTTAAACAGTAATATTTATTTGTACTTTGAAGATGGTAGTAATTTGCATTTTTACCTAAGTTTTAGGGAATAGTTGACTCGCGTTTAGCACTTATTTGGAAAAGTTTGACAAAATCTTGCAATAGTTCGCGTCCAGCGGTGTTTCGGTTCATGTAAATTGACTACAGCTTGCAGCATCTGTGAGCACTGTGAGCATCATAACTGTCATGTGACCTGTTTCATGTGACCAGCTGTGTATTACGTGGGCTGGCCCGGGCTCAAGCACGCATAAATCAACAGATCTGGGCCCACTTTCACAAAACTTCATAAATTAAATTCTCGTAACATTTCTCATAGATCACGTCACCTGTGATTGAAACCTGGACAACTTTTTCTACTAGAAAAGTTAGGAAAAAAAGTGACCTACAAAGTTTTGTGAAAATAGCCCCTGTATACAACTGGATACTTGGAGTCACTGGAAAGTAGAACATGTACCACTGTAAAGCAGCTGTGGTGTAATTTTAAGCCCACTTAGATTGACCAAAACCACGCAGCACCTGAGCAAATGCTCGGAGATGCTTCCAGCCCCTATGACATGTTTGATATCCTTCGGTAACTATTATCCCATCACCTGTAGGGGATACGCACGCCACTGAAACAGCCTAAATGTATGTTATTCACCTATCTACAAAGATGTCACTCACTTGTATGATGGCCATTACCTACCTTAACCATAAGCTTCAGTCTGCCACACATCATTGGCAGGATGGGTAAACTGGAAACAGTGGACAGGAAGTTCTTCTGTGTGGCGGCTGTAGACTTCTACCGTCAACTCAATGACGAAGCCAAGAAACGCGCATTTCTGTCCACATTCCAGTCTGTGGCTCAGGCTGACTCTCCATACAGTGAACTCCTTGCCTGTTTCTCGGGCTTGTAACCGTTGACAAGCTGCTGAGAGATGAATGGTGAGCTTGTCACATTGGGCCTTCAGCAGGCAAGTGCTGTTCTAATGTTCCAAGAAAGATCAAGCTCACTGCAGTGCCAAGTTCAAGAGAGTTGACCTGTGAGCTTGTCACATCATGACTTAAGCAGAGACAAGGGCTATTCCAATGTTCCAGGAAATATCAGCATCACTGCAGTGCCAAGTTGCACAGAGTCAATGTGAGGTGGTCACATCAGATCTTCAGCAGAGGCAAGGGCTGTTCTGATGTTCCAGGAAAGATCAACATCGCTGCAGTTCCACTTATGAAGAGTCGACTTGTGAGCTTGTCACATCTGGTCTTCAGCAGAAACAAGGGCTGCTCTAATATTCAAGGAAACATCACCATCAATGCAGTGCCACATGCACCTTAGTATAACATACACCGTGTTGATGGAAAGTGTACAGTGTGGGAATATGCATCTGGTCCAGTCTTTTAACTCGATGGCTGTGTACTGAGTCATGACTGAGATTTGTGTAATTTGGTTTTATTTGTGCAATATGTGTAGTAGTAAAGGCAGTAAAATCACAATGTTACTGTGAAAAAATAAGCACTTAAGTCTTTCCAAGTGCCAAGTCATTTATCAGATTAGTATGCCTTTGTCATGCAAGAGACAAATATATGTTAACAGAAACAGCAAGGAAGCATATGAAGCCCATAGATTCAGGCAGTGGTGATGTGTATTTCTGGTCTGATACGTACAGCTAATGGTGTAGACTTTTGTTGAGAATCAGTGCTTGCCTTTACAGTGGCAATTTTTAGCCATTGTCATACTTCATCCCTATTTAGATTTTGTACAAATCGCATTGATTGTGATTTTAACAACTGGATGATTATGTTCATGATATGGGCCCATTTATTCAAATTCTCTCAAAATGTATGTAATACCAAATTTTACTTGACGCAGGTTTTGGTGAGTAACCCAAAGATAAGGTGGTATTTGAGAGTGTATACAGACGTGTCATGACTCACAGGTGTGTACATTTACCTGCAATACTAACACTTGGCTAACATTTTAGTCGGCTGTGATAATGAACAACATTCACAGTAAATACATCAGCAAAACAGGACTGTATTATTACACTATATTGAGTTCCAGTACTTAAAGCATATTTCATTATCAATAGCAACAACTCCCTGCAAAAATTACACGTACACCCCAAGCATCAAAGTGGCCCATGTTGAAAGATAACGTGCCATAAATTTGACCAACCTACAGAAAACCCGTCAGACCGACCAACTTGTAGAGTTCCTTGTTTGCAGCCAACAGCAGTTGCCTTCATGGTCCATATGATAAACCGTACTATGAAATAGAACGTACCATTCACACAATGTCAGAGCACACAAAGGGATGCCATTGTTGCTAGATAGGAACCCAGCAAAACAGGGATCACCACTGAGGGGCATAAATACATAGTTTTATCCTTTATTGCAAATTCACAGTACCATGTTTCCAAAGGATGGAGGTAAGTCTCCTGGTGTCTCTGGCAACCCGTGTGTCAGGTATGTGAAAGTAAATTTAGAATACACAGCTGTTATGCCATGGAGAACTTGAGAATAGATTTAATAAAGTGATTTCTGGTAGTACATCTTAAGGTATGTGGTAAGTTTACATGTGGTCTGTGACTTAATACAAACCTGGTCTGTTGCAAATCCACAATTATTCAAGTTCATGTGTAGGGCATAAATGATGTCATGGTGTCCTGAATACTTTTACATCGCTATGTGGACATGCAATCATTAAGTCACATTCAGAAGAAATTTTTAAACTAATCAGAAATTTTGATCCCCATGTTTGCTATGTGTAATACCTACATGAAGAATCTGTCATATAATATGTACTTGAAGATATACTGAATTGCTTGCATTTTGCGAGCATTTTCTCGTGAATCTGGGTTTGAGGGTTTGAAACTTTGAGTAATTGTGTGATCATAAAGGGCTTATTATAAATGCTGAATTGAAGAACTGACACACAGATCCACAAATCTATTTCAGTGATTCTTTTTAAGTTGGATGAAAAAGCGTGGGCATCCAGTTAGAGTCTGTCATCTTGTTATATCCAGGTACATTTAAACTTTTAAATTGTCTAAATGTACTGGTAGTGGTTTTGTCTTAGGTTTTTCACTAACATCAAAATTGTGAAGGTAACCTAAGGAATTTTGCCCGTACATTAAATTCTTTTTGTTTGGCACTTAACAGTTGTTGTTTATTTATTTTGAATGCCTAAATGTAAATGTATATATTGATAATGATTTGATCAAATATATTTATTTGACTTGGAATTTTGAAAATCTAATTATACTTGAGGGGGAAAGCATATGAGGTATGTGAAAAATACGCATTAAGAACCGAATTTAATGAATCTGAGGTAGATTGTTATCTTGTTTGCATTGTATTGCTGGTATGGTTGATAAGGTTGGTTGTACAGAAGTAGGGACAGTGCTTAAGTGTTCCTTTCATAGGGATTAAACTCATTAAACTTGAGCTCATTTCTAACATTCCATTATGTTCATTAATACTTTGATGTTAACATACCCGAATTTCAGAAACGTGTGATTTTCATGTATGTCTGAGAGGCTGGAAGGCATTTTAAGTGTGTAAATTTATGAATTATTCAAATCTTTGTACATTTGTTGAAAATGCTGAAATGACAGTTGACTATGAAATGAGGCACATGTATGAATTACACCCTGTCCTCAGAGCCCAACAAAACAGCATGCACATCAAAATACAACAGTACACAAGTTATGAGGTGTTTATATCCTGGTTCCATAGTTTTGGGCGATGTTTTCACAATCATGACAGTGGAGAAACTTGATGGTGTGTTTCAGAACATATAAGATGTGTAGAAGCTTATTTTCATGCAGCTGTATAATAAACTGTCTCTGTAAACTTGTGTGTGTGTGTATATATATAAAATGTATATAGAGAAACTTCCATTCACAAGCCTTGATCTCAGATTAAGAAAATACTAAGGTCATCATTCCTTTTTTTTTTTTTTTTAATTGATGTATATGTTCACGTACTTGTACTCCTGTACTTTTACAGTTGGCCATATTTCCCAGCTCATGTTGTGTGTAGAGGTGAATCAATGACACTGCATAATTGTACATGTAACTGTCAATCTGTTGCTTTGGCCAAAATTTGCATAGTAGAAAAGATTCTGGCTTTGGAATAAACAGGGCTTGGAGCAGACAAATTTTCAGCACAAAGTCATCTAAATCTGAAAAAACAAGTTTTTTAGTTTCATGGTAAATTATTTTCATATAAATGCTCTGAATAATCTGGACTGTCAGTTAAGTAATTAGCGGTGATGCTATGAATTATACTTTCTCAAGTAGGTTCTGTGTAACTATATCTTTGAACTTTTCATTTATGTAATGTAGTTGTTTTGCCAATTATTTCTTCTCCCCAACATATCTTTTTAAATTGTGTAGAAAAGAAAATGTGTATGTTTCACATAGAAGTTGAAGTCACAATTTGACATCATCTCATTATTACGTACAAGATGGTTCTAGGCTGTTATGTTCTGTTACAGTGTATAGCCTATTGTAACCTAACAAGATAGTACACAAATAAACCTAACAATATTCACATATCGCAAGTTGACTTTGTCATTATCAACATTGCTCAGCTCCAATTACATAAGGAATTTACATGCAACGACGATAAATCAGGAACTGATGGAAAAGCCGTGCTTTAAGCAGATGATGTACGTGAAATTCTATTTCATTTCAGCCTATGTGAGAAGGTCTGCCAGTAACCTGCAGCGGGATGTGGGTTCCTCCACACACCATAATGCTGGCAGCCATCGTATAAATGAAATATTTTTTAGTACGCCATATCACAAAATCAAAGATAAATAAAATTCACTTCTGCACCAAAGACAACCTGTAACGGTCATATCTGATATTAAAAACATTTGGTCAATCTTCAAAACTGAGTTCCTACCTTCACTGAGGCAATTTACCTTCAATTTACAAAACTGTAAGTAATATCAACACAGGCCATGGTCGACTGAAGTTAACCACATAGGTTTGTGTATTTACCAGTGACAGATGTAGCTGACTTTGGGAAGCATCCTACAATGATCAAACTGTTTACCTTGACACAGCCATTTTAGGCCTGACTTGGATATTTCCACGCTGTAGCTCAACTAAAACCACCTCTCAACTGGGATGGTTTTATTTGTTCATCTCAAAATCAGACCGTTGGTATTTTTGAAGATTTACCTCTAAGGTTATAACAGTGTTAAAATGGTGAGGCATAAAGTATTACAATAAAGACTAGTCAGCCTATAAGTTCTACGTGGGGAAGTGCTAATCCTGATAGATGAAAACACACCAGGCGCTGGGGACAGGCGAGAGACAAATACTAGTATAGGCATTCATGTGTTGTGACTTGTACGCCTGATACATGTGTGCTACCAACTGAATGCTACTCATGCCATTTGGCCTTCAAAAGCGTCATGTGCCTCTCCAGCCCCTGAAAGCCTGCCTCTTTGTGACGGGACACTGCACTGCCCTAGAGTTCCGCTTTAAGAAATTTTCTAAAAATATACTACATACAAAGTTCAAAACCTTTTAATGACTTCTGTGTTGAAACAAACAACACATCCAAACATGTGCTAATGTTTTGTTTCTTCACCCTATGTGAAAGTGATACATCATTTTCGGTAGCTGATTTAGTTTTGTGTCCATTTAAAGACTATTACCAATTAGATCAATTGTACATACAGTTATGTTAGTCAATGCACTAATTAAATAATACTCTGACACGTATCTAAATTTCTGATCGACATCAATGTTCAACTGCAGGAGCTGAAATACCCTGATGCAAAATTTGGGTAACCTGTATCAGTGTATAGCTTATTTATAATGCTATACAAGTATATGTATTCAGTGAACTAAGTAGCCAGTTTACCCAAGAACAAAAAAGTGCTTCACACCTGTATACAGCTAGTAAACAATGCCATGGTCTTAATGCACCTGCATAATCCCTGATTTCAGGTGATAATCCATACATAATAATAATTTGAGCAGCCTGAGGACAGCTGCATGTACTCAAATACATGTACTACACTATAAGTTACTTCTATGTCTAGTGAACACAAGATCACAAAAGCTACTACTTATACATGTATACGCTGCCACCAAATTATTACAATGCAGACAACTTAGGCATGGGCACACACACGCACAGGCACACTCACGCACACACGTGCACACACACACACGCACAGGCACACTCACGCACACGCATGGGCACACACACGTGCACACACACACGCACAGGCGCACTCACGCACACACACACACGCACAGGCGCACACACACGCACAGGCACACTCACGCACACACATGCACACACACGCACAGGCGCACACACACGCACAGGCACACTCACGCACACACATGCACACACACACACGCACAGGCGCACACACACGCACAGGCACACTCACGCACACACGCACAGGCACACTCACGCACACACATGCACACACGCACAGGCACACTCACGCACACACGTGCACACACACACACGCACAGGCATGGGCACAATCACCAAAACGGGCATTCTACTGTCATAATAATACGCTACAATAAAGCTTTATCTACTTCAAGTTCATTAAAAAAAAGATATCAAATCACCTCATATTTACTTAGTGCATTTCTGCCATTAACAGAAAATATCACTCAAATCCCCTAATTTTGCTTCATCTGCCCAATTTATTTATAATTTTCTTGTCTTGTACCTATGAGGCAGACCATATATCAAAAATAATTTTAGTTTCTGTATTTTAATATTAATTGAAGGCTTGTACAAAATGGACATCATCTACATACAATGTAAATTGACAATGAAGTCTGCAAGACAAATATATACATGTATACCTGAATATCTAAAACTTTCCTTCCTTCTCTAAATGTAAAATAAATAAAACTGTTTTCAGCACCTATGACGAAGTGTCAAGCTGCTTTATAATAAAAGACAAGGCATAAAAGTAATGTATTTACCTTATTTGTATAACCATGAGGGTCCAGACAATAACAATGCTGTTTTATCACATTATTATTATCACACCAACAAAAGGCCCTGATCCCTAAGATGCTTACATCCATACCTATTTAATGTAATTCTTAAGCTTCCATATACTATTATATAAATTGCAAATAGATCATGTACACGTATATTTCTGCATCTAAATAAAATTGTAGTTTCACCTGTGCATGTACAGAGCATGAAATTCCAGTAATGTACAGTTATTTACATGTGCATATAAATACATGTTTATATATGAATACATAAAATTAAATAGAAACTGTTCCACCAGCTAATATAACCCCTGTATCACAGATCTATACATCCACTTTTACTGTTACATGTACATCACAGATCCACATATACACTGTTCATACTGTTACGTGTACATCACAGATCCACATGTACACTGTTCATACTGTTACGTGTACATCACAGATCCACATGTACACTGTTCATACTGTTACATGTAAATCACAGATCCACATATACACTATTCATACTGTTACATGTAAATCACAGATCCACATGTACACTGTTCATACTGTTACATGTAAATCAGCTAACATACCCTTTTATATAACAGATCTACATATCCTCCACTGTTTCACCTGTCTAGTTTCCAGACAGGACTGGCGTGTTCCTCCTTATCAACTGAGAGAGAGGGAGACTGGGGGCGTCGCCTTACTGCTGGGGTTCCTGTCCTCTGAGAAAAGGGCAGGAACAACATCCTGGTCACTTTGTACATCATAGACTCCAGCTGGTTCACTCTGGAACAGTCAGGGTCTCATAAAACTCACAGCTGATTCACTTTGTAACCAATATGTATTCATTACACTGACAACTGATTCACTTTGCACCCAACATCTTTTCATTACACCCACACCTGATTCACTTTGCACCCAACATCTTTTCATTACACTCAAAGCTGATTCAATTTGTAACCAACATCTTTTCATTACACTCACAGCTGATTCATTCTGTTGCAACAGTGAGGATCTCATTACACTCACATCAGATACAACAGTGAAATTTTTGCATTTGTTACTAGCAAAAATTAACACCAAAACAAGAATTAGTCTGGAAATTCACAATACACCACCCACCTTTCTCCGAGTCCGAGAATCCTTATCCAAGATTTAAAGAAAACAAAAAGACAAAACGAGACCAGAAGTCGAAGACATTTGTTTAACCTGAAAAAAATTAACAAACTCATAAGAGTGATATATGGGATATTTCAATAATTCACAATGATATATACCTTAAATGAATTATAAAGGTTAGAAAAATTCCAATTTTATCCCTTTAATACAGATTTGCAGGGAAAGCAATAGTTATTTTCTTTGATTGGTGTTTCATGTCATACTCAACAATATTTCACTTATACCATGATAGCCAGCATTATGGTGGTAGAAAACCAAGCAGAGCCTGGGAGAAACCCACAACCATCCGCAGCTTAGCAAACACATAGGTTTAACTGTTTGTGAGATGTTCCATATTTTGACTTGTTCTTTGTCTATGAGTGTGACGATGATGTGGAAGGGAGGCCAGGAGATGATGGTCCTACACAGCAGAGAGCACACGCCCAGCAGACTCAGGTCCAGCAGTGTGGAGTCCTCACTGCTCTTCTCTAACAGTTTGTGTTACCTACCATATTTTGACTTGTTCTTTGTCTATGAGTGTGACGATAATGTGGAAGGGAGACCAGGAGATGATGGTCCTACACAGCAGAGAGCACACGCCCAGCAGACTCAGGTCCAGCAGTGTGGAGTCCTCACTGCTCTTCTCTAACAGTTTGTGTTACCTACCATATTTTGACTTGTTCTTTGTCTATGAGTGTGACGATGATGTGGAAGGGAGACCAGGAGATGATGGTCCTACACAGCAGAGAGCACGCGCCCAGCAGACTCAGGTCCAGCAGTGTGGAGTCCTCACTGCTCTTCTCTAACAGTTTGTGTTACCTACCATATTTTGACTTGTTCTTTGTCTATGAGTGTGACAATGATGTGGAAGGGAGACCAGGAGATGATGGTCCTACACAGCAGAGAGCACACGCCCAGCAGACTCAGGTCCAGCAGTGTGGAGTCCTCATTGCTCTTCTCTAAACAGTTTGTGTTACCTACCATATTTTGACTTGTTCTTTGTCTATGAGTGTGACGATAATGTGGAAGGGAGACCAGGAGATGATGGTCCTACACAGCAGAGAGCACACGCCAAGCAGACTCAGGTCCAGCAGTGTGGAGTCCTCATTGCTCTTCGCCAACAGTTTCTGAAATAACGCAAAGTAATGCACATGTAGTATGAAATGATATAGGATTTTTCCTGACAGGTAAGATAGAAATGCAGTCAGGGTCACTTTTGCCTCCACAAAAATTAGGGTTCCCAAATTAATCACAGTGTGTTAAAACTAACAAGTAACTTGAGGAAAAATATGATGATTTACAAATAAACCATCTACTGGGTGGAACAATATTATCACTGAGTCAATTACAAAATTAAAGCTGTTATCCAACAACGTTGCCGAGACCCAAGCCATTATCTATTTACCATACATGGTAGTCCCATGATAACTTCATGGCAATAAAAAAAAGGGTAAAAAAGTGAAAAGAAAACTGAAAAAATGAACTGGATTTTGATCCTGTGACTGCCAGGTATCATACACAATGAGCTTTCCACTAAAAACCAGTGAGGAAGCAATGCAGCTTTGATCTTTTGTGTTATAGGCCATAACAATCACTATGAAGCAAGGATGACGGGGTAGTAAGGATGATTTCCATTCTCATGGTACACTGCACTCAGTCCTTTTCAGCTTTACAACTATAACGGTTTCCTATCACGTGACCTTTAAATATGGGGGAATTTCTGCTTTTTAACAGTTCCATCTCCAAATAAGGTGAAAACTGAGCTTTCTCAAGCTTTGATTGTAATTTGCATCAAAAGTATACATCACAGGAAACAAATAAGATCAGATTTGTGACAATTTCGGTAATCATTTCCACAGTTTTCAAGATGAAAACGATTTTTGCGCAGTAAACTTTCCCCAAGGTGTTCTATCTGTATTATATATTTCAGCTCAATGGCATGCACCACACTCAAGAAAATAATATATCAACACATTCTATTCATTGCAATATGGCATCCTAATTACATCAAGTTGAACAATAAAAATCGAGCAAAAAAAAATTTCCATGTAAAGATGATAAAAAATAGACTGGATTTGAACCTCAGGGGGCTACGACTAGTCCGCAGTGCCTAATAATTTCATGACACTTGAAAAAAAGAGAGACAGAAAAGACTAGCAGGATTTAACTGGATGTGATCCAGTAAAGACTGGATATATGTAGGTACAATGCAAGCCTGCATTGAAAACACCCCTTCAGTGAAAGTGGTATGGCCCAAGAGACCTTTTTCCAGTACTTCTAACATAAACAACATGGTCTTACCATTTCATCCAAAGGTTGTTTTGAAAAATGTCTGGCACCTATCTTCTGGCTAGCAATGTTAACTTGGGCTATGGTGAAAGCCAGTGAAAAGAAAATGAAGAAATACCAGGGCTAGGCCACATGCAGGGAGAGGCTGTGCCTCTGATCTACTGCTCCTGGCATGCACAACGGCTTGGGTGAAGTGTTGTAGAAAGCTCCTATGTATTTCAATGTGATTTATTATTTATTTATTTGATTGGTGTTTTACCCTGTACTCAAAAATATTTCACTTATACAACAGCAGCCAGCATTATGGTGAGAGGAAACCGGGTAGGACCCAGGGGAAACCAAGGATCATCTGCATTTTGCTGGCAGACCTATTTCAATGTGAGAATTTTGGCAAATTTTTGTTCGTTTCTTGGAAAAAACTTGAAAAGTATACAATTCATGAAAATAATTCTTGCAGATTTGTAATTTTGACATCATGGAACACCAAATAATGTGTTTGTTTAATCACAGATTATAGATTTGTTTTAATTATAGATGTGACGTAATTTTTACGAAACTTAAAAGGTCAATTATGGACAGCAAATCATCAAAATGGAAAATCAAAATTATGAATTATGTATCTTGCTGCAGTCTAAACTTCAACCAAATTTCCTTGAAATTATACAAAAACTGCATTAGAAGTAGCGTTTTAAAGGAAATGTCAACTCGAACAGAGAGACAGACAAACTATCAATGAAATGAAAAATGGATATGAATTATGTATCTTGATGTAGTCTACACTTGAAGTACCTTTTGTTTAAATCTGACAAAAACTGTGGGAGAAGTAGCGTTTTGAAAATGTTAACACATTCTGGATAAACAGACAGACACACGGACAACCAATAACTGAAATGGAAAACTGATACCACGAATTAGGTATCTTGGTGTTGTCTACACTTGACCCAAG
This sequence comes from Acanthopleura granulata, assembly GCA_016165875.1. Classification (NCBI taxonomy): domain Eukaryota; kingdom Metazoa; phylum Mollusca; class Polyplacophora; order Chitonida; family Chitonidae; genus Acanthopleura; species Acanthopleura granulata. The sequence continues at coordinate 15,039,814 of JABBOT010000001.1, read as the reverse complement.
TTTCGTTTAAATCGGACAAAAATTATATAAGGAGTAGCATTTTGAAGCAAAAGTTACTAGGCACCAGAGGACAGACAGATACACAGCCGGGCGCCGGACAACTTGCTAATACATAACCTCTTCTGGTCTTGGATCAGTGGAGCTAAAAATTCAGTTTTTAAACACAATTCTCTCATTCCCAGACTAAAAAGTTCTCAGGGAGCAACATTTACATCTTAAAAACTTAATTTATGCACAACCATTATGCCCCCTTTTGATTTGAATCTCCCACTTGTCTACACATGGCCCTAAGGTACTGCCCCTTTCTCTAGTTCAATATACAGTATCTTCTCCCAAAGTTCCATCACCCACATTTCGTTGTAATTAACGAGTCTTACCTGGCTGAGAAATGATCACTATCCCTTGATACAAGAGGTGAAAATTTCAATCCATCTACTCAAGCCTGGTGGCTTGATATCAATAAATCAATAAATTGGTTGTCTGTTCCCCATTCCAACATGAAACAGAGTGATTTTGGATACAAATTGGATACTGTGCACATTTCAGAAGAATGCACTTTAAAACATGTGAATTTCCTACGATTCCCTTGCTTACTGTACGAAGAGTAGATTAAATAAAAAAATATACAAAGTGTGGGACAGACGGACATACACAAAGATCCTAGGATTCCTAAATTCCCCCTTCCTTTTTGGACAGAGGTACCATAAACATTCAGGTTTTTGAGCCTAAGATACAAATTTTGGAAAACGTTATTTTGTGCAGCCAATATATAAATGTGCAATACTGGCTGCAATATGCAATATTGTTGTGATGTACATCTATGTTTACTATTCCCTTCAATCAAGACATCTACGTCATAAGTATACTGGTTCTTTAACATTCATATTACTTCCTGAAAGAGCAAGTTTCAGATCCTATTTCATCCTTTTTTCTCCCCTGAAATTCAATACAAACTGTGAACGCTTTTGCCTACATGTATGTTATACAAAAACCAGGGCAGGCTGTTCATGTAAATCTTCAGAACCTAAATAATTCTGTCAGTTGTGATACCTTGGCAATAAGTTCTTGTTCTGTGACCTTGTAGTCCAAGTAGAGTAAGTCTTTGATAAACTTCTGGTGAAGATCTACACAGCCCTGCAGCCTATCTGTAGCTTGCTTCTGTCTCTCAATTTCCTCTGACAAATTAGACACAGATTCTCTGAGAGATTCTACAAAGAAACAACCATACACGAGTACATATGTTATATTAAATTTGTCAAGTTTCAAATTAACTAATTAAAAATAAACAAAATTCAAACACAGGTATTTGAGTAAGCGTCAGCTTCAACAAACTGCAGAAAAATTTCATCTCAGGGATTATATTACCACTAAAATTGAACCTCAATTACAAAGTATACAACTGAAAATTATCCCAAGGATGGCATTTACATACAATTTATGTATTCATGTACACTTATGTACAGTCATATTTTCATTTTAAAGTCACCAACTGACTAGCTACATGTAATTCATTCATATATGATTGTTGCTACCATTTTAGAACACATGTACAGATTTTGTCAAGAGATGCTCCAATATTTTGTATGTAGTACAGCACAATTCCTACCTATGTCATCTTCAGTGTGAGTGTTCTTTTGACGTTTTAAAACTCCATCTGTGAATGATCTTGGCTGCTGCAAGGACAAAAATGTGCATACAATTGCTTGTCTTTTAACATCCTGGAGTTAATTTCATCTCTACTGAAGTCTGTTGACATATTACAATAATAATTATTATTCATATTCCTGCTTAATAAATTTCTGTTACTACTTAATCATATACATGTGTATGTTCTAAACATGTCCAAACTTACATATACTCAATATGTCCAATACTACTTAGTGAATAAGTTCCCTGTTCTACACTGAATAAATTGAATATTTTAACACAGCTTCTGAAGAATGAATGAAAGACTGATCAGAGGGCTTAATGACTGGCACCTTGGTAATATCCCAGCTATATATTGGCCATAACATGTTTAAACCAAGAATCAGTAGTTTTGAAAGACAATGCCTTCTTACGACAGGAGCAAACTGTGACGGAGCCCTCTTTGGTGTGATGAACTCCAAGCTATCCCCGTCCACACTGGTGCCAGAGTTCCTGACCCCTAACTGCTTCTCCATCCTCTTCAGCTGTGACAGAAGTCCTAATGGAGACACCTTGCTAAAACCTGCACTTAACAGAGGACCAGTCACTACAGTTGTTTTAACAGGAGTGTGGGATTTCAACCAAGATGTTGCACCTAAAACCAGAAACAGAAATTTGTCACTGACAAAAACATTTTGTACTGTTCAGTGTTTATGGTTCTCATTAATAGCTAAGGGCCATTATTCCAATAACCTTAATACATATATTACAACTGATAGATGTTTCCTCTAATGGTTTCTCCCTAATAATCAATACTCTAATGAATAGCTGCAAACTTACATGTAGTAATGAGAGGGAGTAGGGAGTGTCTAGCAGATCTGACACTTGAGAGAAAATGATACGCTACAACTTTGCCCTTTTACCTCTTAACATGTACTCTTCATACATCTACAACTTCTGTCACAACACCAGTACTGAGCAACCAAGATTACCCTTAGATAACAAAACAAACTGTTTTGTTATTATCAACTCATCCCATATTTCACTTTTTACACACAGTTTATGGGTGGAGGAAATTGTACCACCAGTATGATATGCTTATTTATTTGATAGCTATTTAACACCACACTCAAGAATTTTTCACATATAATACTGTAGTCACTTCTGTCAGTAGAGCAAGTACCTGTACCAATATTTTGGCTAATTTAGCTGATGGGAGATTTTAGCATTGAGAGAAAACCAGGCACAGCCAAGAAAAACCCACACCTACACACATGTTGCTGGCAGACCATCTCAATGGTGAGAGACACCTGGGGCATTATACTGCACTAGTTCATTAACCCCCTCAGCCACAGAGACCCCTCTCCCCTCCCTTCCTGAGCTGGATTTGAACTCACAAGGACTCCAGTGGTGAGTGGCTCTCATGCCACTGTGTTGCGCTAGCACACTAACCCCTTGTCCACCCAGGCCCCAACACCAATGTGACAACTCATGTCAATTAAAGCAGTATCAGACACCTGAGACTGTACTAGTTTACCTGCCAGGTTTCCCAAAGTGGTCCCCGGTGTCCTGGGGCTGGACAGGTTAGTACTGTTTTCATCCATAATGGTTTATGCTATTAGGAGTGAACATTACCCTACAACACTGAGTAGGGCTACATCAACACATGTAAGCAACTGCTGATCTGTAAATATCTGTAATGCATTTTATGAAGGTATATTATACCCAGCCAAAAGCCAAATAATCTTATCTGTAGGACAATTCATGGTATAATTTAAATGCAGAGAATTATGCATAGAGATGGAAACTATGATTAATACAAGATATTGATGGAGAAATCTAACTTTAGCAAGGCTTGTATTAAGCATCTAACAAATGGAACATTTGATGTCAACGGTATTAGTAAGTGGACTGAAGCACCAAATTTGATGGTTAGTAGATTCACACGTGGTAACTTAATACTGCTGTGCCATTAGCTAAACGGCTGTGCATACGAGCACTTGGACTTAACGTAAGCTACTAAAGGATGGCCATATCATTTCTTCCGAAACTCTCAGAACAGCTCTCGAAAACAAGTTTGTTGTTGTTGTAACTATGTGATCAGCACGAACTTGCCTGCGTCAGAGAATGATTCAGAAGTTTTGTCACATAAAACTAAAACACTTAAAGTGACGAACACACAGCCTTTCGATACAATATTGCACTTGTGCGGTGTAAACAGCGTGAAATCTCGTTTAAAGCCCTCAAACCTTAAGGAATAAACATTTTGGCAGTTTTAAGTTCTGGCAATTGCACATACTGCACACGCGCGCAAATCAAGCGGGCACAACCTGAAAGTATAATTCCGAAAAATCCATTCAGACAAAATGAAAGTATTGAGTTAGAACCCAGCGTTGCCACATAAAGACTCATCTGGATTCTCTTTATAATGGTACTTATTATGGATTGCCTGTACATCAACAGTTTTCGGTCAAAAGTTGGACCATTATTAATATGTAAGGTCACCTCTTTATGGGTTACGATATGCCAACCATTACACTGTCGCTTCATGATGTATGGTAAATTTTACTGGCTATATTACGAGGCTGTAGTCTTACATTAGGCCTCACATTGGGCCTACATTACTTTACTTCGAGTGAATTTCCCCAAACAAGTACAATTCTAAGGCGAGTCTTACCTCTGAGGATGAGCGAAAGTCAAATAACCCAGACTACGGTAGGCCTACTCACTGAGTTTGAGATGTAAATCCAGAATCTCTCTTCTGTAGGCCTACAGGTGCTGGCCAAGAGTGAAAGATACCCAAGTTTTGGTTAGGCCTAGACACATGTATGCATTAGCCCGTTCATTTACTGAAGCAGGTCCCAGTTTGGCCAGAATTTATGAAATTATAAATATGCATCCAGATTCGGCAAAAGTAGGCCTATAGATATACCCGCCACAACTAAACCTTAATATATGGAGTGAAGCAATTTTATAGGCTTCAGGCGGTATTGGCAGCCTTGCATTGGCCTCTTTACCAGAGGGTAGTCTTATAGGTAAGTCTTTGTCCACTGAACAAGAGTTATGGTCCAATGGTTACAGGATATGGAATCGCCAAAAGTTGTGTAAGTACGCTACGGTAGGTATTATAGAGCAGATCCACAGATCACACTGAAAGTTTACGTTGTGACATTGACATTTTGTCCTTGATTGATGGTGTAACCCACACATATGTATGTATTTACAACATGTATACCCCACACCGTCATCGTCAGCAACCTTTTCACCCAATTCACTCTTAATCTCAAGGACTGCTTAGATATAACTAGCCTGAAGCTTGCCTTCTGAGAGACACTCTTATGTCATCCAGGTAGGCTACCCTGTGAGGATCACGAAAGTCGCGGGTTCGAATCTAACTGTCGCTGCAGGCTCGACTACGGTTTCACTTCAGACATTGTCGGGTATGCTTACTCGTCGAATTAGTGACGGTGGCCTCTGGGTTCTGCACTGTAAATATAATATTATTTTTTTCATATTTCATTATTATTAATATTAGACCGCATCTTATTTGGTTTATAAATTTATTTGATTACCGGTAGTGTTTTACGCTGTACGCAAGAATAGTTCTCTAATGTGACGGCGGCCAACATTATAGTGAGAGGAAACCGGACAGAGGCCTGGGGAAACCCATGACATCCCGCAGGTTGCTGGCAGACCTTCCCACGTATGACCGGGGACGAAGTCAGCATAAGCTAGGCTTGAATTCACAGCGGCTATGTTGGTGAGAGGCTCCTGGGTCATTGTACGCTAACCAGTTCGGTCGCGGAACCGTTTGATATCTTCGTTGGATTTCGCGTATATATTTTACCAAATGTGTTCTGTAAACACCGAGCGGTTCAAGCCAAGCATGATAAATCCTGTAGTTATATAGTATAACCTGACAAAGGGTAACAAATACTGTGGGTATGTGATGGCACATCGTGACAATCATGGCAAGCCTAGCAGTAAAATTTATGAGGGCATAACCCTGCAAAACGTGACAAAATAGAGAAAATGTAGATGATGGTGTATCCTCACATGAAGTGACAAAGCTTACATTTATGAGGATGGCATAACCACACAACGGGTGACAAAGCTTAAGATTATGGGTATGACATAACCTCACATTCGTTGCAAGACTTATGGTAATACATACATGTGCAAAGGTGTTATAAACTTACAAAGCGTGACAAATCTATGCTTTGGGGACGTGATAATGCGTTTTATTCACTGAAATGTGGGGGCCTTGAAGTAGTGTAAATGGAAGAACAGTGTGATCTTGCAAGGCGCGCGATTTCGGGTGAAAAAAAAAAAATGACAGTTTGTTCCAGTTAGGCAGGAACTGCTGGATCGAGGAGCTAAGGAATTCTTTTATGTTCGGCAGTGTTGATGTGGGCGTAATCATTTCGGTCGGAAATCTGCATAATGTCACAGGCTGGGAATTCTACTGTACAACTTCGTAGTAAATAAACATGAAATTCCAATAACTTCGTCAGGCGTATTAATATCATTCTCAAATTTTCAACCAATGAAATGTACTGAAAGTGTTATACTAGTTATATACGAAAAATATGTCAAGACTATGTGTCACCCCATAACACTGAAGTTACGTAATATAGTTCAGTATTCTCAGCGCACGTTTTGGCCGGGTATATTTTACTGACGTCGGAAAGACACATGTTGTTGTCGAGAAGTATACATTTTCCTAGTTGGCGTATATAATGTAACCGAGGCGATTTACTTATTTCTGAATCACTCATCTCCATGAATGAAATCCAGCGATAACATGTAGCCCCAGAGGTGAAATCTGAGTCAGAATATTGCGGCCTTCAAACAGCACGCTTGTTCGACGGAGGAGTGTAATTAACTGTAGATACACTGTGGCGTCGAATTTAAATGGGATGTGACTGATTTAATGAATTTGAACGGATTCTGGTGTCGTGTGACACGTTTTCATTTCTTGTTGCTGTAGATAATTAGTAAAAGCATTCACCGGAGCCGACCGACCCCTGACAAAAAAAGCCACCGGCTTCAAACCAACACCCACAAGTTCGAATTACTTAAGTCCGGTGTTTTTTGTCCGTCACCTGACACCTGATGGTCGTTTAGTTCGGGAGAAGTTATGAGAATTTATACACCAAGAAGTGTGATATAGCACAGCAATGAACAAAGGAGCACACGTCTTCAGACCGCTTTGTAAAAGACTGGATGGACTGTTACGAGATCTCCATTGTATTAATAAACGAAACAATATTGAGACATTTTAGCTGACAGCATTACCAGTTCACTGTAGTGTGGACTATATACCTGGAGTGATAACAGATGTGACTGGCATAAGGATTTAAGCTCGTATCTGTCGGTTACATACATAATGGTGACAGAGAGTTGATGATCACTGTGGTCGGTCGGTCATCAAAACCCTACGAATAATGAGAGGAAGGGAAAATAAGAATTTGCATAATATGGCGCCAAATCCAGTTTGTCTCGCGCATGCCGATTGTTGCTGATCATCTTTCAGTATTTGGTCTATACTCTTCAGTTGAACGACAGGTGGAGATTAGATGCGAAGATTTGTTCCATTCTTCCCAGCTTAGCTTTCAGAAATACCGATGTGTGCTTTTCCATTTGCTAACCTGAAGCTATAGGTCCTCTCAAGCTATACCAGCTACATAACAGGGCTCCTCTCATTCTGAAGCAATTTTTACTTCTGATCACCTAGTTATTCGTAAATAATAAAGACCATAACGTCAGGAATATCAAGAAAGTGAAAAGTGCATGGAGAGCTGCGGAACTTCCCTAATCGCCATTTTCGAATAGCGTCGGCTGCATTCGACGTCGTCCGGAAATAAACTCGGGCATTGTGTTGATTTAAACCATGGAGCCGCAGGCCATGAAATTGCCGACAAATAATGTGTTCGAGTGCCTAAACATTAGCCTAATTATTTACTTTGAAAACAATGGCACCGAAAGTGAAGTAAATTATGTTTCAATTTGGCATGAGTAACAGAGTCCATCAGTTACGTTGTGACGCGATTCGAAAGTGGCGGTGTGAGTGCGGTCTGCTATCCGAGTAGTTTCGTGGGTAACACTTTTGCTTATGGCGAGGGCGTGGTTTATCTAGTATATTGTCAAAGCATAGATACACCGTAAAACTTGCATGTTTGACGTGTCAGTATGTCGACAAAGTTTTATTTGTCATTTTGAAGACACACCAGTAGCTGATATATAGACATATAGGCTTACACCCTTCAGTTATGCAAACCAACAACAGCAGACTGAGCATGCATATTAACAGGCAAAAACACCACGCACAAAATAAAGGCTAATGAAATTTTCTCGGAAAATTATTGCTTTATTTTTTTCTTAAACAAAAAAGAATACAACTGAAACAACCTGCCCTTAAAGGTCACATAAAGGCGGTACGCTGATATTTTAGGCAACTATTTCAATGAGATAACAATGAGTAGGCCTATATTTAGATTGATGATATCGTATGTAGACGTAGACAGCACTTTATGAGGATATCACCAATCTAATGCAAGTTCGTGGATACAATGTAATGGTTAAATGATTTACAGGTATTTCATGATTTACCATGGTTTCCCAAGGTGTCAGTCCGCCGCAACACCCCAACCCCCGTAAATGCACGCCTGGCCCCGGTTTTGTGGGAATCGCCGTAAATTGACCATAGACGTATGCATGGTCTCTCAGTCGCCGCAGCTCGTATCTAGTCGCTGCGTGTAAGTAGTTGGAGACGCATTGCATAATTCTTCTTCTGACGGATTTCTAGTAAGGATATGATTCGTGACTTTCTCTTGTTCAGATACCTGAAATAGCTAACCATTTCATTTATGTAACTCAAAGAACTATACAAAGGCAATAAAAATCAGGTTTATTGTTTAATCAGTCTATTATAAGTCCACGAAAATGGTATTTTGTATGCAAATGGGTAGCCCACAGCCAAGTCACGGATAGTCGAAGTTGATATGTAAACATGGCTAGTTCATGAACCGAATGAGATGCGTTTTATAAGGAGTGTAAAGTGAAAGATAACTTATGTCTTTGGGTGTCCGCAGTGGTGAACCGCTCCATGCTGCCGGCGTGAAGTGAGGTTAACAGCCCAGCTGAGCCTCTGTACTGATCTCATCCACAGATGTCGTCATTAAATCATCACATGTTCTTCAGATACCGAGTTCTTGCACTCCTTATACTCTACTCGCGATCTTACAGTTTGACGAAGCGAACTCAACTAAGTATTTTTTCATAACTGAAATGACAACCTATGTTTGAGACAGGGAATGCACTTAACTAATGTTACTTAGCACTGAGTACGCTTCATCAAACCCTCACGGTCGTCATATATGTTAATAATTCATAAGATCAGTACTGAAAACACCAATGAGGTAAATGAATGAAATGAATCGAAGTGGACTATACTGCAATACTTCTGTTTATCTTCGTTCCTCACATTTACTAGAAAGATTTTGTTGCTTACGTACACACACGGTATTAAATGCCTGCTTATTTACATCGAGATTTATACCATTACAAATGGCGTACATTCACGATACGATATAAGAAATAACAATGTCAACAATCCTAAACTAAAATAATGACACTGAAGATCTTGACCTCTATAGTAAACGAATAAATGCTGGGAAAAACTTTTACATGATAAATGAAACAATGGATGGAAGGGTCAGATATAAAAAATTGACGAGAAAGATACACGGAGTCACCTCTGTATATCGTATACCTACATTATCATATGAAATCACCCCTGGGTATCTGTTAAGCAGTTAGAAATGTATGATCTGTGAAAGTGTACATTTCAGTCAGTTTGACTAATCGCGTGGGTTCATCTACAAGGCTCCATCCTCAGTTTTTATGACGTATTCCTACTTATGGTATGACGTCAGACACATGCTATGGTGCGTCATGCACACGGGTCTCCACATGCACCGATCGCTTTATCTTAATTCTGACCAACTGTGTGCGGTGAATTGATAACCACGTTAATTCTATCAGTAGCAATTCTTTCCATTCTCAGTTTTGAAATAAAAACAAATTTCAAATTTAAATGCAAATGTATTTCTTTGTTATTCTTTGTTAATTTTTCATTTTTTTCTTTGCTAAGTTGAAATGAAATCATTGTGTTCAGATAATCAAGCAGTAACGGCTCTTGGTTGTGGTTTACATATTGGGAGATATAAACAACATTTAAAACTTCTTTTTGCTGCATTGTGGTTTAGTATATACATATAATACTAAAAACAAAACATCATCGAATTCCAGTCGAGTCACTGCATTAAATTCGATGAAATTCAAGTCTGTTTCGCTGTGGCTCGTCATAGGGAACCAAGCATTTTTGAAAAAATTAGATAAATTCAAAGGAAATTACTACTCTCGTCCGAATCTGTGGTTTATACGAAAGGCAGGCTAACTTTGTTATATAGACATGTGCCTAATAATACATCTTCCGGGCTCTGCTCGGTTTCCTTCAACCATAATGCTGGCCGCCATGGTATAAGTGAAATATTATCGAGTACGGGTTAAAACACCAATCAAATAAATAAATAAATATAATACAGCTGATAGTAACATAATTATAATCAAATAAGAAATTATGGTTTCAGAGTTGAGATATTACCCTAAATATGTCATCATATATCCTATTTGACAGTGAAAGGCTCTGCGTCTGCATGTATTTTCACTTGGAAGAATGACTGAATGGAAGAAGTGAAAACCATCTCGAGGAGTTTCTTGGAACCTTATCGTCCAAACCTGGGAAAAGGTTCTATCCGAAACCTTGCCCTCTTAAGGTGTAGGTTCCTGGTAAATGTGAGCAACTACATATGCGATAAGAACGATGTCAGCAGAAAAAGTTGAAGAAAAGTCGATCAAGAATGAGAGAAAACAATATTCAGTCCCGGATGATGACTTTTTCTGCTTCGCTTTTGTCTTCAACATGGCGGTGGGGAAACCTGAGATCTTCGATGGGTGGTTTTGCCTCTGTGTTCAGAACGTAGTCGTCATGGCAACTGAACGTGGATATGGCGTGATCCGGACTGTACGGGTGTGAAGATTTCATGGCGCCATTGTAGTATTTCAGAAAAGGACAAACAAATAGAGGGTGCAGATGAGGCAAGATGTATTCTGGTTATCAGTACAAATCTACGTGTACATCCATCACGGTTACCAAGCGTGGCGGAGACCCCTCACTCGTACCTTACTCACTGGTGCATTTACTACATGTACATTGTACAAGACACTACATTTTCACCTCTCTACAAAAGAGTTTCCGTTATAAAACAAGAGACAATAATTGTAATTGTCCTTAAGGCTGAATTAAGGGATAACACATAGTGTAGTCATAATCAACAGAACTTGAACAATGATGCCTTTTTTTCAAACGCAACTTGTTGAAAGCAATCAAAGGCATATAAACTACCTTGTTAGAATGCTGAACAACTGAAAAAGAAAATATTCTCAACATCTGACATAATCAGATTCACAAAAATCAAGATGATTAACATTTTGATTTGGAGAAGAAATGGAAGAACCTGAAAACTGAGCTAATCTCTGAACATTCCATGTTTTTCCATCAGCAGTTACGTGAGTGTTTGGTCCAATTTTCCTAGTTATCTGTATGGGACTGGAAAATTTACTTTCACCCTTTGGAACATGTCCAGTTCTTTTCACTCTAACTAAATCACCTAGTTTGAAGGTTTGTGAATTTGCACCTTTGCGTTTGTTGATGTATGCAGTGCTTTTCTCTTGTTTGGATTCCGCGCGTTTGCGCACCATCCTATCTTCGTTAAAAACGACCATGAAGTCAAACAGAAGGTTCAGCTCCAGTTGTGAGATGGGATGTGCATCTGTACAAAGCTAAAAAACCTCTGACTGACTTTTTGACTGGTCGTCCTAGAAATCTTGGTACTTTGAACAGCTTCACTGAGAACTTCATTAAAGCGTTCAATGTCTTCATTTCCTTCGGGATGATAAATGGCAGAATGAGTGTGTTTGATGTTTCTATCTTTAAAAAGAATCAGACTGTGGTCTGTGGTCGGTAACAATTTCCTCTGGAAAATACAGGCGTTTGACAGTCAGTTACTGATTCTGTTGTATTTGTGTAAAGCAATCTTCTGGCCATTTACTGTAATAATCTATCAGTGTAATGGCAAACCTATTCTCATGAGAATGGCATGCTCCTACGATCCTAGTTTAAACCAAGGGCTAGTCGGTAATAGCACATGTTGCATCGGACCGTTGTGACAAATACTAGTTTTGTCATTCATATGACAAACAGAACAATTTCTGATAGCACCACGCACTTGTGTGTCCATCTTAGGCCACCAAAACAACTGACGTAAACACTGTTTTAATGCGGTCGCTGTGGGTTCAAGACCAGCTCATGCTGGCTTCCTCTCCGGCCGTATGCGGGAAGGTCTGCCAGCAACCTGCGGATGGTCGTGGGCTTCCCCCGGGCTCTTCCCGGTTTCCTTCCACCATAATGCTGACCGCCGTCGTATGAGTGAAACATTCTTGTGTACAGCGTAAAAGACCAATTAAATAAATAAATAAACGCTGTTTTGTGCGCACAACTCCTTGGTGTTCGGAATGACCTCGTTCAATAACTCTGGCGATTAGAGATTTAGGTACCACAATTTTTCGGTACCACGTTGTCTATCACGGACAACTCATTGCGTACACAGAAGTATGGTTTTGCACCGCTTTCATCCATTTTCGATATAACCTTTAACAAGACTGTGAGACTTGTCTAGGGCTGTAGCTTCAATCAGTTCAGCTGTCGTGATACTGGTGTCTTGTAAGAGTATTTCACAGACACGATCGACTTCCCTATCAACGTTGGTACTGCATCATTCATTTCGGCAGGTAAACGAGACAGAGCATCGGCTACTTTGTTTTTAGCACCACGTTTGTGTTTCACTGTGTAATCGTAATACAACAGCCTCGCGTTCCATCTAGCTATCCGCATAGGTCTGTGACCTGAGCCTGACTGACAACAGCGTAACCAAGGTTTGGTGGTCAGTTCTCAATGTGAACTTTCTACCCCACAGGTAGGTATGCCACCTTTCTACAGCCCAAACGCAAGCTAAAGCCTTGCGTTCTCCTACTAAGTAACGGTTTTCAGCATCGTTTAATTTGATGCAGGACCATAGTCTAGCTTCGCAGTGCAGGGCCATACGCTAGGCTCGCCATACAGGGCCATATGCTAGGTTCGCTGTGCAGGACCGTATGCTTGGCTCTGAATACAGGGCCACAGGCTAGATTCACCATGCAGGGCACTACGATAGGCACTCCATACAGGATCAGAGGCAAAATTTTGGCTTAACGCCACATTGGCGATATCTCAGCCATATCGTGGCGAGCAAAATTAGAAGAAAATGAATCGGTTTTTACATTTGCCTGTAAAGTGATGCATTGGGGAAAATTACAGACACTTATTACTGCCACATGTGCGTGACATACACAGTTGTTTGTATGTCTAAATAACCTAGACGCCATGATAACACCAAGCGGTGTTATAAAGGCATACAGTGACTGAAGATATAATGGCATGATAAAGACTTTTAACAAGTGAGCCTGAAAGTCTCTTTACTTTTCCTAGATTTCTTTTCACTGAAACGATGTATATTCAAGTGTTTCAAGTGCAACCTGAGCTCTAGAGATCATACTGAGAGTGCCTGTGGTCATTACTGCATTGCTACATTAATTTTCCCTTCAGTTTGGACATAACATATATAATATATGAGTGTATATGGTTTTGTAAAAAGGTATAATGTATTGAATCAGCGAAAATATTTAGTTAACCGAAAATACTCATTGCCAAATTTGGTCAAATTTGTACGGTTTTAAACCTATTAAAGCTCCACTTCAGGCAAAAAGGAAGTGGAGCCCCAGAGCAAAACTTGCGCAGGACTTGTATTTCTGTGAGCTTGATCTTTGTGCAAAATATCGTTTTGGAAGTCCACTTTCGCCATGTTTAAAACAATAATTTTGTGTTTTGATTTACACGACCTATCCCTCACCTTGATACGTCGTACTGAACAATTTTTCAGTCACATGGCGCCAACCAGTGCTAGCCATGGCCACTTTCATATCTACATGTACTCCTTAATTGTGTCTGGCAAATACAATGGTCGTGTATGAGGAACTATGTACTTTATTTTATTCTGGGGCGTTGCTGTCCAGGTATTCTTCACTTTCTGATGCATAAACCTGGAGTAGGCCTACATTAAAAGGCATATTCAAAGTGGTTTCCTTGCACTCTATGCACGATCAGCTTTCTGGTGCAAGGCATTACCAGAGATAAGTATGGATTATACAATGTGTGCTGTTAACTTCCGAGAAGGAAAAGTCGAAATTTCGAGAGGTAAAAGTCATGATTTCGACATGAGAAAGTCGAGATTTCGTCATGACCAAGTCGAAATTTTGACATATTGTTTTTCACCATGACACCAATAAGCTTCTGCAGTTACACCAGTGTCATCATCCATTTATTCTTACGATCCTGTAAGACACTAAGGTTAGCACCACATCCTAGGAATTTGCATATAGGCAGCCGATGTTCATGCATTGATTGGGCGGTTGGCCAGCAAGCGGGACGGACGTGTCTTTTCGACTTGTAAGCTGAGCTTATGTTGTTGTTGCACCCCAGTTTCTTGTACCCGACTAAATCTGTGTAATTTTCAAAGTAAATGTATATAGTTAAGTAGGTTAGCGTGATTGTATATAGTCTGTAGTGATTTTGTAGTATAAATAATCTATTGTTCTGTGAGGTTAGCTGTGACTCTTGAATTAACAAGGGCTCCTTTCGTCTTTCACCTTGGTCTCTGAGTCGCTCCAGAGACATCCCTCCTCTCTCCTAACTGTCTTGTAAATAATCTCACTGTGCTTGCACCTAGATTATTTAGGCTTCTGTTAGTTTCTTGAACAGCAATGGAGGACGATGACAACGATATGGACTTCACTGACGTGCGACATTCAGGGCGGGGCAAGCGGGCTAGAAATAGACATGGCAGCGAGGCAGGCGAGGGCGGAAAGAAGTCATGAGAAGCTGAAATAAACAGTAGTTTCGATGTTGTCATGTCGGGTGTAGGTGGATTCCCTGTGTGCTCGTTGAATCCTCTAAAATTTGGTGAAGCCTTACATGAAGTTGTTGGGAGGGTGAAGTCCGTGAAAAGACTACCATCACGTGACTTGCAGATAACATGCTTTGACAGGGGCCAGGTCAAGCGTTTGCTTAGGCTGACTTCAATAATGGGCAAAGACATACAAAGTCGTCAAGTAAGGGGGTCATATATGGTGCTGGAGAAAGTGTAACAGCTTTGGAAATCCAGGTGGCTTTATGGAAAGAGAAATGCATTAAAGCTGAACGGATGGAAAAGGGTAAAGATCGTCAGGTATTATCTTGCATTTTGCTTTATTTTGATCGAGATGACCTTCCAACAGAAGTGTTGCTAGGATATGAGAAATTTACTGTAAAGCGTTATATCCCCCCTGTGCTGAGGTGTTTCCGTTGCCAGCGCCTAAATCATACATCGAAATCTTGTGGAGGTTCTTCTCGCTGCTTCCGATGTGGTGGCTCTCATGACTATGAGCAATGTCCAAACATAGCCTCCCCCAAATGTGTCAACTGTGGAGGTAGCCATAGTGCTGCTTATGGCGGCTGTCCTGCCAGGAAGGAAGCTAATAAGGCTCAGTATATCAGAATTACCGAGAATGTCGTAATCCGCAGCTTTAAAATCTGTCCGTAACGCTCGTCCCGAACACACTTATCCCGACCATGTACAGTCCGACCAAAACAATGTAGAGTGTTCCCAGGCACCTAGAGGCCTTGAGCGTGTGTCACACTCGAAACCATCTATCCCTAAACCCAGACCACAAACTAATTCTATTGGCGCACAGACTGAAAATGACATGGCTACCCAGACGGACTACTGTTCGGATGTTACCCTCGCGAATGTTGTGGCAATGATAACAGAAATTTTATTTCATTGTGCTAAAGTTCCAAAGAACGCGGAAGTTATCAGTTTCATCGCTGACTATGCTCGTCGCCATCTTGGTAGTGAGACCTTTGTTCCCTCAGAGCTTGTGGCTCTGCTGAAGCAAAGGAAAACAGCCAGTAAATAATGGATCATACAAGAAATCTAAAAATCCGTGTGTTTATATTTCTCACGATGGCTTTCAGTTATTGCATCAAAACATTCAGTCTTTGTTTGCTCATGGGCAAGAATTCAAAGTTTTCTTTCTGATCTTAATGTTGAGCCTGATGTAATTTGTCTCCAAGAAACATTTCTTAAACCTATGTACAACCCTACATTCCCAGGATATGTCATGAAAAGAACTGACAGAATTACCATGGCCAGAGATGGGCTGGCTATGTTATTGAAAAATGGTATTTCATTCACGGAAATTTGCTTCCCAGAATTTCGCAGTGTTGAAGTCCAGGGATTTCAAATTTTCCTTACAGAGGGACGGGTTTGTGAGTGTAGTAAACCAATACAACGCTTGTAATAGATTAGATATTTCTGAGCTCAGTGCCATTGTATCGACTGCCAAGGGCCCTAAAATAATCTGTGGTGATTTTAATGCACATAATGTGTTGTGGGGTAGCTCATCAACTGATGCCAATGGTTCTGTAGTTGAAAACTTCATCGAAGACAATGATCTAATTATGTTAAATGACGGATGTGGAACAAGACTCG
This sequence comes from Acanthopleura granulata, assembly GCA_016165875.1. Classification (NCBI taxonomy): domain Eukaryota; kingdom Metazoa; phylum Mollusca; class Polyplacophora; order Chitonida; family Chitonidae; genus Acanthopleura; species Acanthopleura granulata. Next base: position 15,023,438 of record JABBOT010000001.1, on the reverse strand, counting down.
ACGTCCGCTCGGGCAAGTTATCTGCCCTTGATTTAACTTTGTGTTCTAACGAGTTATGTCCTGGTTTTTCATGGTATGTGGACTACGATTCATCTAATGGAAGTGATCACTACCCTGTGGTTGCTACATTTGGGGTATCACCACGCTATAATGATGTAGATAACATTAAATGAATCTGTTGTTTCTGATAACATTGATCAATTTACTGACAACATTATAGGCGCTATCAACTCTGCAGCCAGTGTCTCCATCCCGTAGTCTTCAGGGGCGGTCTGGTCGAAGCCCCCAGTTCCATGGTGGATGACAGAGTGTGCTGATGCCATACGTCAGCGTAAGAGAGCTAAGGACAGAGCGTCTCACACCCGTTTGATCAACGATATGGTTTTTTTATCGGAAATGTAAGGCTATTACTAGTTCAGCACCACTAATGAGGATATGGGCCCAGGTAAAGGCAGTAAGTGGTGCTAAGAAGTCTAACAATATTCCTACTTTGACATCCGATAACTCATCTTGTGTTAGTGACTTTGATAAGTGTAATGTACTAGCGGAAAAGTTTGCTCATGTTTCATGTTCTAGCAACTTTGATTCTGATTTTATCAAATACAAAGAACAACAAGAGATACTCCATAGTTTTGATAATATTTTGTTCGATGATCTGGCCATTAATGACGACTTTTCTCTCTTGGAACTCAAGCAAGCTCTGAATGGGAAAAAAAGACTCCACACCCGGGGAGGACGGGGTATATTACTCTATGGTCAAAAACCTACCTGATGAATGCCTTAAAATTATGTTGTTGTTGTACAACACTATTTGGTCAAAAATGAGTCTCCCCGTGTGCTGGAAAACGGCCGCTGTGGTACCTATTTCCAAGTCAGGAAAGAATGCTGCAGAGCCGGGATCGTACCGTCCAATAGCATTAACATCAGTGCTGTGTAAAGCGATGGAGACCATGGTAACCCGCAGACTTGTGTGGTTCCTAACTGAAAATAATATACTTTCAGACGTCCAGAGTGGGTTTAGAAATAACCGCAGCACATCAGACCATTCAGTGCATTTAGAGTCCACTATCCAAAAGTCATTTTTTAACAGAGGATCTGTCTTGGCTGTGTTCTTGGATATAGAGAATGATGACATGATGTGCAGAAAAGGGTTACTCATCAAGATGCAGAATATTGGTATCGAAGGTAAAATACTGGGATGGGTGAAAGGCTTTTTGTCTGAGAGAGTTATACGAGTTCAAATTGGCAAGACCTACTCAAATCCAGTGAATATTGAGAATGGTACTCCTCAGGGTAGTGTAATATCTCCCACTCTTTTCAACATTGCTATAAATGACCTGCCCTCTGTCCTTCATCTGTACTCTTTTTGCAGACGACAAAGCTCTTTGGTTCCAGTGCCAGGATCTGAACGCTGCAAAGAGGCACATCCAACAGGACGCAATAACACGATGGAGTGAGCTTTGGGGGTTCCGTTTTTCGTGTTTGAAGTCAGAGGCAGTTGTGTTCACGAAAAGGAGGATTTTGCCACACATATCACTTAAGCTCGGTAACACCTGTCTTCATCCTTCCGATACTTAGGTGTCACTTTTGACACCAAATTGACCTGGCGTAAACACATTGATAATGTTGTTCTCAAATGCAAAAAATTGCTTAACTTGATGAGGTCTATATCTGGGAAAATCTTGGGAGCTGATTATAAATCCTTACTCTTAATATATAGGTCGTTAATCCGATCCAGGCTCGATTATGGATGTGAAACATTTGATTCGGCCTGCGATACTTTAAAATCTAGACTTGACTCTATCCAGTGTACAACGTTACGAATTTGCACTAGAGCGATGAAAACAACTCCTTTAAATATTCTTCAGGTCCACCGCCTGGAATGGCCTCTCTCAATTAGACGCAAACTGCGCTCAGCAAAATTTGGGATGAAGTTAGAAAGCTATCTACATAATGCAGCCGGTTCAGTGTTTCACCATCTTGTTATGATTCTCTCTATAATGCCAACACAAATCACAGCCTTTCAATGTTCGTGCCAAGGATATTTTGCAGAGTGCTGGGGTCAACATTGGACATCTGCAGAAGGAATGTGTCCCGCCATCTCCCCCATGGAAGGACCAACCATCATCTGTGTACATGGACCTGCACTCTCAGGTCCAGAAATCAGACAGTCCTCACCATATTTCTGTGATTTCTAACGAATACGTAAGCAACAATTGAACTGCATACATGCAAATTTATACCGATGCCTCAAAGTGCCCTGCTACTGGTAAGGTTGAGGCTTCTGTTTGCGTACCAGAATTTCGATATGAAAAGTTCTCAGATTGTCGGATAACATGTCCGTATATTCAGCCGAACTCTACGCAATTTTGAATGCTCTGCTTTTTCTTTTGGATGTAAGACCATTAAGAGCTGTAATATTCACAGACTCTCTTAGTGCTTTACAGTCAATGACGTCATTTAAGTGGACAAAATGCTACCCTGTCCTGTACGAAGTAGTTTTTCTATCGTCCTCTCTGTTCTTTGCTGGTCTTGACATTTGCTTCGCTTGGGTTCCTGAGCATTCTGGGGTGCCCGGTAATGAACGAGCCGATAGACTAGCCAAACAAGCCCTAAGGCTGCGTTATGTCACCTCTAATATCAACTGACCATATCCGAGGCCCTAAATGAAGTAAAGTCATTGTCATTTAAACTATGGCAAACTAACTGGGACGCTTCAGAAAAGGGCCGTTTTTATCACTCATTTAACCCTGTTGTCAAATTTCATAACAGCTTCCCTTGTTCCTTTTCTAGCAGAAAAGCAGAAGTCCTGTGCTTCCGACTTCCGTCAGGACACCTCCCAGTTAATAACTACTTAAAAAGATTCAAGGCAAGAGATTCATGTTTGTGTGATGTGTGTCAGGCTGAGGAGACCATCCATCATGTTTTACTCGTGTGTCCGCAGTACACTGCTCAGAGACGAATCCTTTTTTTCTAATCCTGAAGACCTGGGAATTATTGTCCCAACTCTGAGGACTGTGCTCTGTCCACCGAGGACTGCAGGTTTGGTTTTCAAAGCCGTGGGGAATTATTTATGTAGGATCCACAGATTTTAGGCTACACCATTGTGGAAGTAGCTCTCTGTGAATTGACTATGTTTTTTTAGAGCAGCCTAAATCCGTGAAACACACCCTATTGCCATGACGCAAATCATTCCATGGAATGGAGTCGCAATGTAAACCAATTTATGTATGTATGTCATGTATTGATTTTGACCAGGCACTTTCGCGAGAACTAAACCGTGCACCCACCCTGACTTACCAGGTAGATACCAATTTGATGATGTCGTCTGTCAGAAATCTTGAATCTGTAAAAATTTTCCCTTATATGACCCCAGCTCGTGAAGTTCGCTCTAGATTTCATGAATTATAGAGCTGGTGGTCTTCTAAATTCTTCTCTCGCGAAGTACGTTGATGAGTTATCCCAGAAAGCCCTGGATTTCACTTAGTGTAAAACACGCGTTGGCTGCCTTTTAAACCCTCAGGAGTTATCGGCCTTGGATTAGGAGTAGCATAGTTTTGTCTGTGGTTATTAACTGGAGCAAATATACATTAGCTTCCGAAAAGCACTTGCCAACTGGGTATCTGAATTTCACTTTTGACAAGTAAAATCTATACCATTTAAATTTTGCATCCTTGTACTAACTTATTAAAGTTAACACTGGATAAATTCATAGTCCATTTTCAGCATGTTAAGTTGCGAGGAGATACATGTAGGAGCCGTAAAACTTTGCAGGTTCAATGGAATAAGACTAGAGATGATAGGCATGCGCAATCAAACCTTTTGAAGTGTGTATTCTGCATGAGCTTGGTTTGACATCAGTTGTATGTCAATAACTGTTTCCATCTTAGGCTTCCCAGCCATTATACATCTACTCTTATTCACGTCCTTTCTAATTTTTTTTTTCTCTTACGACCGTACACAACAAATCAACCTGGAAATTTGATGGGGTTCCCTGGTTGGCCTCACTGCCATCCGATGTTTTCAGTTCAGAGTCTATCAGCTGTTACCCAATTTTATAAGTTTCAGAACCTCGATCAATTGGCTATTTGTTACGCTGAGTGACGTATGGTGTTGGTAGCAACAATACCACGATGGTCCTAGGAAAAATGAAACAGAAGAGTATTATAGGAATACCAGAGTTAATGTAAGTATTTGACGGTGAGTTCAATAAGTGCAAGGGAACGGCACAGGTTGATCTTCGCGATTGCTTGCGAAGTAAGGGAGCTGCTGGGATTTTATGAAACCAAGCCCAAAAGTTACACTAAAAAGCCGGTAAGTCAAACCCGCAAGAGCTGCCTACATCGTCTTTCTTGATGAGTATGAGTTCATTTTGTTGATCTGACAATAGCCATGAAACATTTTACAAAGTACAACTCGTACTCGCCATACCACCAAGTCGAGCAGGAATTCTTTACGTCATAACTAGACACCTATCCTGAACATCTTCAACTGGTCTGCGAAGAAATACGGTCAAGTTTTTTTCTTTCTTTTCAGGCTTTAGGGTCACTTTTACCATAATTTGTAACAGATCAACTAACAAGTCGCGCACTGTGCATATGTGCATTCTTTCTGAATGATAATTGATAATCACCTACAAAAATTTACTTTATCACACAACTGTGGTGTTGTGCATTAACGTAAAGCCATGACTAGTTACATAACATTTTCAGTACATTTCCCTGGTTGAAAGGATGGGAATGATGCTGGTATAAATACGCATTAAGTTGCCACATGACGAAGTTTTTGGAATTTTTAAAAAATTTTTTAGTCTTTTCTTTTACTCAACACAACTCAACATAAAAAGAAATTTTCACCTCCTCAGTTCAAGTGCTTCTGTGAGCAACCTCTGATTCTTATTCTAAAATCTCGCGCTGTACAAACGTCGCGCTGTTCTCATCTGCAGACACCTACAACCTCAACTTTAAGGCCAAGAGCTTTCATTGATTATGATCTCAAACCAACAGGTGTAAGAAGCAAAGAAAAGTCGTCTGAAATGAAAGTCAGTTGTGTTCAGACGCACTTTTTGTTGAATATGTGATGTGGAGAGTTCCACAATCGTGTTTACATTGACCCTCCGATGACACAACCGGCGTGTAACCGGTGACTTGGTGCAGACGATGGATTTCATTTGACCTCTGTAACTTAAACTGCAGTGTTTTATATCGTTTATCTTTGCATTTTTGTGAAAAGTTTGCTGTAATACGTTCTACGAAAGTCGAAGGTGTTGTCATAGAGCTATATGTTTGTTCCTGGTTATTTTGTCATCTTCTGCAGTGGTCTGTTTGAGCCAGCCTGCAGTTTGTTTATATTTGAATGATGTCACCGAGCTTGGTCTTGCAGTGATTATGTTTTTCCACCCTCTTTTAGTTGTGTCAGAAATGTGATAAACGGAATCTTATACTCGTTTTGATTTCACAAGAATGTTGTGAAACTAGCTTGAGAAATTCTACATAGGTTGTCTACTAAAGCTCGCAGCACGTGCTCTCAATATATGCAAAATACCAACATTTTCCATATGTTACCCGGTAAATCTCGCAATATGTGCAATATTTCTTCAATTCTTTCATAACTTTCAGAAGAAATGAACATTCCTGTCAGATTTATCTATAAGTATTTTAAAGGTTAAAACGATGTAACAGTAAAAGTAAAAGTTATAAATGGATAGCCTACTAATTTCGAATGCACTATAATTTCAGCTTTACATTTTAAGGCCTTACGAAGATGGTCAGTTTACTCCTTGTGACCTGCATTTGTCCATCCTTGAAAATGATCGCCTTTCAATCAATGAAAATTTCTTTGTTATGACGTTGAAATTCAATAATAAAATGAAGAGATAAGCCACACGTTTCAGGAAAGGGCAGATTTATGCGGCTACCTTACACTCGCCCACACCACCATGTAAACATATACCTCTCATGTGTCTGCCACTGCCACTGGAATACAACCGTGTACATTGTATGACTTGAGTTTCCAGAGAACGAGAATATATGGAATGCAACACGTGTCCCTATACTCCAAGCGGGACAATAAGGACGGAGTCCACAGCGTACACCTTTGCGTATATGTCGTCGACGCCTCTCACCATGTCTCAGTTGGACGTCTAACCGAGCTGACACGCTCATTGCCTGTAGAATTTTCGGGCTTACAAGAAAAGACAACTCTAGACCAAAGTGTATATATGCATCGAAAAAGAACCTCATTCATAGTTCAGAAAACGTCACTTTTTATTTTTCTGATGTAGAATAACCGAGATGTCGCAGTTAAAAGTAAGCAAAAACGCCCATGTTCAAAATCCGAGAAAGTAAATCGTTCCGCCTTGACGTCACCCGTTCCTAGTTCATCATATTGCCATGTAGAAGTAGTAGTATGTGGTTCATTTATACTGTAACAATAGTTGTGTAGCCGTATCTTAGAAGTGTAAAGATGCATCGTATGTTAGATTGTTAAAGCAAAGGACAGCTCATGACTGAGGCACTGTTCATAAAAAGAGTACAAAATTCTCCTTTGAATGCAAAAACCTGGTTGAATTTGTATGAATTCGTTGCTGAATTATCTTCGTTTGAAGTGTGGAGTATTGTGCTGCCGACTGGGGATATGGAGGCGCCCATGCTTTTAAGCTTATGAGAGACTGATCAATCAGAGAGCTAGAAGACAGCTGTGACAGCTATAAGCTGTGACAAATCTTTCGAGTCCACTGTCAAGGTAACATGTAATAAAATATTGACAGGAGATAGTAATGTTATATATTTTAATTATAAAAAATAAAAACACTGCAAAGTATTTCCAGGTCATTGTGTCCTGGCGGGAGTAAGTTTCTTGACCATTTCATGTTATTAATTCAGATATATAATTAAGTTTCAACCACGACCCTAACAGCTTACTACAATCTCAGGTGACTAGAGTGTTCCGCACTTGAAACAATTACGCCACAGTTCATGGCTACAGAATGGCTACATTTCATGTTAGCCGACAGAGCACGGTTAAATGTCAACTTTCACTGTCGTAGTAGCTGTTAGAAAAATCACCTTACCGAAATCAATATGATATTGTCCAACAGGTTTGACAAACCTGACTTTGAACACGCACTGTCTTTCACTTCAAAGTAGTAAATTATATTGCTGCAATTACAAATTGCGGAGTTGGGTGCACTATAGTATGTGGTTCATTTATACAGTAACTATGAAAGCCGGATGCGGCCATGCTGTCTCCTGGTTTTGCCCCAAACCAGTAACAGCGACATTTGAACGACACTGCGAGATTCAGTCGAGATTAGGGCGCCAACGCAACATTCTGACGAGATTGCAACGACACTCCAACGATATTCAATCCAGAATGTCTTGCAAATGTCGCTCCCTGATCTGAATCTCGTGTTGTCGACTTAATGTCGCGTTCTCGTTCAGTTCTCGCGCCCTCGTTCAATTCTCGATCACATGCCGACCAAATCTCGACCTAATCTCGCGATGTCGAGTGAGTCTCGACTTATCTCGTCAGAATGTCGCCTGTTTTCTCAATTTCGTCTGATCGTTGCGGTCTCTGACAAATAAGTAACATTGTGGTTAAACTGAATTTATTTCAAAGGACGACATTTGACCGACAACGCCATATTTCGACGAGATTTGGTCAACAACGCGACATTCCGGCGAGATTCAGACGACATTCAGTCGAGAACGCGACATTTTAACAGAGTCTCGCTCCGTCGTCCAAATTGCGCGCAATTCAGTACTGAATATCGCTCTGGGGTTTGAATGGCGCTCGAATCTCGACTAAATCGCGTTGTCGCCTGAATCTTGCCTGAATCTTGCACTGTCGACGAAAACTCGCCTTCCAGTGAACTCTCTCTGATGCATTGTGGGAGGTAATGACATGGCTGTTGCGAAGGATGCGGTTTCGGTACCCTAATCTCTGTTCACTCTAGGTATGTTAATTAGACTTGTCATTAGTTTCTTTGCAGTGAGGAAACATGTACACATGCTACAAAGAAATATCTATCGGTGTGGGCCGATCTTCGACTTAAATATGTGTGTAGTCGGCTGAACATGCAGTCACTCCCCGTTTTGCCAGAAATGTGCTACTGTGTTACACTATGCCCTGTTTTCGTCAGGCACTGTTCGGTCTTATGTGATTGTTACTGTTTGATTAAAATAATATTTGGGTGTAAAGTTTTCGTCTATATACACCCAGCTGTAATATCGAATAGGCCATTGAATTTAGGTCATAGAAAGTATCATGAGCAAGGACATATCTAAAGTGATAAAAGCTTTAATGCAGCTGGCTGCCTGTGTCATGTAAACATTTCCGGTCATACTTCATGTTTTACAAATAAATACTATATGACAATTTAACACAATGTGATTTTCACATGTGATCTAGCAAAATCTTCTTACATTTGTCGTGCATGTGAAAGTCTTTATATCCCAATTCAGCTCTTACCAGGTGTGGTGGGTTCTCCTCTCTCTCTTTCTATAACTCTGTCCTCATTAATTTATATATATATATATTGGTTATTCCACGCCTTAGAGCCAATAAACTATTTTTGTCTACATGTGACCAAGATCAAAATGTGACATTTAGATCTGCGTGTAACACTTGTAGTCTTTCATTAAACATGTAATTATATACACTGGCTTCTGTGATCGATAGTTACATGTAGTCCCGACAGCACTGGCCGGCAGATAGCCATCTTTGGTGCATATAATGAAATCACCACAAAATTGCATGATGTTTAAGCATCAAAATCGGTTCTCCATGGACTAATCTTTAGATGATGGAACATTTGCTATAATTGGACACCGGGTACATACAAATAAAATGCTGTTGTGACAATAAATTCTGCATAGACCGTTTTCGTTTTACAGTTTGCAGTAAAACATACGTAGACCTATATATCCGGGCTAAACCTGAATGGGCTTTCCTGCATTGTGACCCCAATCAGAGGTAATTCTAATTGGCCAGACTGTCCTCGTGTTGCGTGTATATCAATGACACTTACCTTGATAATTAAACAGTGCTTAGGCAGGTTAATTAACTGGTCTAATTACGAAAGCACAAATTAGTTGTAAGGTTTGATGAATCCTGAGTAGTTATTTTCTGATTTGTATTGGGAGACATCATTGATCGCTTTAACCGCATCTTCATGGTCACTTTTGTCTTGCTTCCATGACTTAGTTTCTTTAACTGTGGTATACGTTAGGCGAAGAATGGCAGCCGACAAGACGCCAATGGAAGATTTTTACTTTTTGTCTTTCAAAATGATGTTGATACGACCTAGCCCTGTTCCAATCAAACTGAACGATCAAAAAAGTTTAATGAATTACCGTGTTCGTTATGCCCTTCTAAGTTCATGCATTGCTATATTTCAGTTTATCTTTTTGCTAAATATTATATTTTCTTCATTTAAATGGATTAAGGCAGTCATGTATACGTTGTCGTTTGGGGGGAGGGGATTATTATATTTTATTTATTTATCAACCTTTAATTAACGGTTAGCAAATATGCTTTAAATCAGCGGTAAATAGGTAAAATTAACAATACCGTAATCAAATAATTAAAATAATAAATGATGATGAACAGATGTGGTATAGATAGAACGATATCCCTACATATGTAGGTTTCCGCGTTCTGACGGTATAGGACCAATATCATAATTCACATGTAGATGCAGCCTCAGGGCAATACTTTATTCCGAGGTGTCGTTTGGTTAATTTTCCTTCAAAGTGTGTTTCAAGATGAAAAGACCAAAAGCAGCTGCAAACACCAGATACAACAAGCTGGTCAGTTGTAATCAAAGGGGACGTGGCAAGCTTTTTTCTCATATGTACCAGAAACATATGCTAATATTGTGTATCGGGAGATGCATTATGAGTATCAGCGTCCGCGCTTTCTTATGGAAATATTAGATCAAGTTGTCTTAGTATTAAAATATCGTCGTTTTTAGAGATTTCATATCCCTTGTTATACTCCATAAGTGAACACCAAACTTTCACTACAAAGTATCAGGAATGTCGAGCTATGTTAGAACTGATAACCCACTGACCTCCAACAAGACTACAACACTCATAAACACTTTGGACTGTGACTTTTCTCTGCATTGGAATGTGTGTTTTCCTCTTCTGTCTGCAGAGAAAAGGGACTATGCATAGGCTCCATATGCCAGTTTGTGAGCTCTGTTAACTTGTCAAGTCATGAGAGTGTAATCCCTATATCAATACATTAGTACAAACCTGGCAGCATATGTGGTACGATTGTTATACTTCTTTTACCCTGGCTGATTGTTCTTTTGAGTTATCGCAATCATTCTAAATATGTTTCCTGAGAAAAAATCAGTTTCATTTAAAATAACAGCCCGTCTTGGCTATACTCACCAGATGTTCACTTTAAATTGGAAACTATAAGAAAAGAAGGCGAATTCACTGTAAATATTAGGCTAGTGCATATGAGTTCCATTTGGTAACGAGACACCTTGCAACATACATAGGGAATTGGAAGGTAGAAAAAGTTCAGATCAACATTTGGAAATGTCAAATTCGTCCTTTTTTTTTTTTTTTTGGTTAAGTCCAACAAATTGATTTCACCAGCAGATGATACCAACACGTTATGAAAGGTCAAGCAATCAAATGAGGCGGATAAAAAACGCACTCTGGCTGATATTGGCTAAAAATGAAGCTATCGAAGCAGGTATATGTTTCCCGTGAGGCTGCATGGGAGGCAGACAGACGAGTTATGGGAATCTGTGAACGTGGGTACATAAACGACATGCCGCTATTCTATACGGTGTTCATGCCAGAGACAATGTGTTCCATAGCATTTCAGATAAAGAAGGCTCATTTGATCGGATAGTAATTTTCTGTCCATTGTTTTTTGTTGGTGTTATTTTTTTTTTATTTTCTTTTTTTTTGTCTTTGATAAATTCGTCTGATGGAATAATTGAGAGGAGTTTCGGGTCAATTTTCGATGTTGTTTCGCAGAATGCTTTTTTGATGAGGGGAGGAGCTGAGCAAGTGTAAGACTAGAGCTGCGTGATAGGTATTATCTCTAATCGTTGCGGGCGACATTTTTGTGACTTCATGGATACATGTAGGCCTGAATTATTTAACTCAGATCGAAAAGGTTATCCGCCCATTTACATGAGGTTCATGTCAACTAATATGCAAGCTGTTCCACACTCATGTTCAACAATTTTATTTTTCGCTATCTCGATTTGAGAATTCTGTAATTTACTCAAACTCATAGCAATCAGACGTTTATTGAGAGTATTGGTGTGGTCTTTTGCAGGAGTTAATCATTAATTGTCGAGGCAGCATAGACAAGTCGTTCAGGATGGCTTCTCTAGAAGGATACTTATGATACTAAGGTGCCTTTGCAAGTTAATCATTTTACGCCGCTGTGTCAATTTTAGTTTGAATATCACATTTGAATATATTTTGACGCTCTGGCGAAATTTTGTCTTGGCGTTTACTTTTGGAATAAGAGCACAAGGAAAATGAAATCGCTAAATGACGAAGGATTAATATAAAGACAATATAATTCGAGATCATTTCTGATTGGCTCTTCGCTTGTGTTGTCTTCTTTCATCGAAAGTCACGTTTATTCATCATATGCTGACTTTATGTTGAAACGTGTAAGAAAAGTTTATTCGATAGTTTTCTGACTGCCAACACTACTTATGAGTTCCTTGGGTCATGCCGCCTAGCCAAAACCCAAAATTTCCTGGTGGAAGGGACAAAAATTGCAAATCAACGATAGGAAAGGTCGAGTTTGTGTTTTTTCGATAAGTTCAACAAATTGATTTCTCCAACAGATGATTCCAACACAGGCAGTGGAATGTGACGGATGAAAAAAGGACTCTGACACATTTTAGTTAATAAATGAAATAAACGAAGCGCGTCTGGGTATCTCGAGAGGTTCACATGTGGCAGAGAGGCGAGTTATGGGAGTGAGTATATAGGCCTCTGCGACACGCCGCTATTCTAACTCGTGTTCATGGTGGACAGAATGTTATATTAATTAAGGTAAAAGACAGCTCAAAACTGAGCTTCAGCTCTTCGTTTGAAGTGTGGAGCATTTTGGGATCTGAAAGTGGCCTGCTTTTAAGCTTGTGAGAGACTAACCAGTCAGAAAGCTTGGACATATCAGCTGTTTATAAGCTGTGACGTAAATCACGAGTTGTCTATCAATGTAATCTGTAATAACATAGGGACAGCACACTGTTTTAATGTTATATGTTTTAATTGTTATGTAACAAGTACATTTGTGAACAATGTTGCAAAGTATTTCCTAATATACATGATAACGTCCGGCCTTATTGGCAAACTTAATCTTAGAACATGCGATGTCTTTCATTTTGAGATAAAAAAGGTTCATTTGATCGCAGAGTAATTTTCTGTACTTCTTTTTTTTCAATTCGTCTTGTCGATTACTTGAGAGAAGTTTCTGGTCAATTTCCGACCTGTCCTCGCTGGATGATTTGTTAGTGTGTGTATAGGGGCTGAGCTACTGTAAGGCTAGAACTACGTGATGGGTATTGATTCTAATGGGCCGGGGGAACAATTTCTGACTACATGAATGGGAAAGGGGAAACCACAGTTCTCTTGTCTTAGCTTCTGGTATTTATTTGAAACGATTCTCAACTAATTTGCATTCGGCTCAACCTGTGTCACTTTGTTTCTTACTCCTAGCTGTTAATAGATTTAAAATAAAAGACAGCTCATATTGCACAATATTATGTTTATTTTAGTAAAATATTTCTTTCTAACAGCCACTGCGACAGCAGAATTTGACATTTGACAGTTGAAAACGCAGCCATTTTGTCTAGGCTGTGACGTAATTGTTCCAAGTGGGGAGCACTCTTGAGACATGAGGCTGTGGTAAACTATTAGTGTTGTGGTTGAAACTTAAGTATATATGTAAATTTATAACGTGAAATGATCTAGAAACTTACTCTCGCCATAATACAATGGCCTGGAAATAATTTGCAGTGTTGTTCACACCTGCACTAGTTATAATTTAAACGTTAAAAGAGTGCCCCGTTCCTATGTTATGACATATTATATTGACATTCAACATTGACGGATTTACGTCACGGCTTATAAACAGCTGATATCTCCTAGCTCTCTGATTTGTCAGTCTGTCATAAGCTTAAAAGCATGGGCCCCTTCACATCCTCAGTCGGCAGCAAAATACTCCACACTTCGAACGAAGGCAATTCAGCAATGGATTCATACAAATTTAAAGAGGTTTATGTATTCAAAAGAGAATTTTGTACTCTTTTTTTAAATGAACACTGCCTCAGTAATGAGCTGTCTTTCACTTTAATGTTCGGTATATCGGTTTGATGAATCCATATTGTAACCAAATTCCGATCAGTCATTTATTTATATTAAAGGTTTGGTGTTATACAGGCGTTAATAAGTTGTCTAGTTAAAATAGTATAGTGTAGAACGCATACATCGAAGCCGACATTCCTTCACCAGCCGTCAACCTAATTGGGCGTTCCGGGTCAATAATCGCAAAACCAGTTTCCAAAAACGACAAATAACACCAACCACCAAAACTAATAAAATATATAACTATAAAAATTAGGAAAGGTTCATGCAATGACAAGCAGTCAACAGTTTTCAGTGGTGACGTAAAGACGGATGAATAAAATTAGTTTCCAAATCTTGTACCATTTTAGTATATATGGTGTCGATAATCAACTATGTATCTAAGTGACGCTTTGATTGCAACTGGTCATGTATCCGTCGTGACGATAACACTCAACACGATAAACGTACGGCCCCTGGACAAACTGCACAGGATAAGGATGGTGAAGATGATGATGACTTCGACAATCTGCTGAATGATTTTACAGCTGAATGAGGTTGACGTGAATTACGAGACATATATTTATGTGCATATGCCAATACATACGATGATGTGTTAACAGGCACGATGATCACAGCACAAAAGTCTGACCTTGCAGCACTCAGACGTCAAAATCAGACGACACTTCTGCATTGCATGGCGGAGCCTTTGGACTGGTAATATAGTAAATACGGCTGATGGATTTATTGGAAGGTAAATTAATTGATATAGAAATGTCAATTCACTGAATGAACTGACAGGGGAGTGAGTGATTGAATCAGGTGATATGGTTATCTGTCTGGGTTTTCCCATCCTCATACGATTTTTTCTCTTGTACATGTTATTATATGGTATAATATATAACCCATAGATCTGAGCTTAACTGACAGAACCATGTGTCTTGAATTATTCCACCACCGGAACTGATGTATATCATTTTACAGCTGGGCTTGACGGTGTATTTAACACTGATTTAATGGTCGATCTCTATAATACGTTCTCGAGAAGTCAGTGTGTGATAACGGTACTAGATTGATGGAAATTTTATCTTAATTTGATTTTAGCTGCGAGGAGAAGAAATCGTGCTTAAGTGCCACAGATTCCCAACCACAAGCACGGGTGGATATGTCCGTGATCGATCGCACCTCCTGATGAGGCGAAAATGCGACTGATAAGTGTACAGGAATTTCTTGCAGTCTAAATTGGGTCTTTTGCAATGAATGCGCTGTTTCAGGCTAAGATCAAAGACTTCCGAAGTTTGGTTTTAAAATTCAGGCACACTGTAGTAATAGTGGTAAAACCGGTAAATTATATCAAATTCAAAATATCAGTATGAACGTCCACGTATTCACCAGTTAGGAATCATTTAATAACATAGATTGGGGTGTAAATGAAGCAGTAAATTCCACTTCAGGTTTGCTGGCTCAGTTGAGGTTTTGTGAGGGGAAGTTTGTCAGGTACCTGCCGACAGGCCATGGCTTACTGCCGCTACTTCTGTCTCCTCCAGTGATAACTTGACTACACACAATGGTCTCTAAGTGACAGATAAGAACCTTGAAGCCGACGTTACACACCAACCAAACATAAACGGAGGAAGAGGCAACAGGGTGCCAATGCATAGCTTAGGGTCACTTTGTTTCAAATAACTATGTATCCACAGAATCCACCAACAGCTAATACATGTACATATGCAGGTTGTCACATGCAATCAAAATCTCATCAGTAGACATTCACCAGATATCGTCCACTTTTGTTGATTATTAGCTGAATTTAATTTGCATCAATGTTTGCTGATGGATAATTACCTAGTAGCCTTCATATTCTCCCATTTTTAGTTGCATTTTTCTCCAACTAATACTTTAATAATGCTCATAGTTCAATGGAAAATGAAAATAACTAACATTTTGCAGTACTAGGTATTTCTTAATTAATGATTTCTATTTTCTACTTGACATTCTATTTATGTGCGAAACGCAAGGCTGTCCTTCATTATCATTCTATATTGCTTTGGACGTTGTCCTCGGTAATACAATACGCATGTACCTCTGGCATTTCACGTCAGGTATTTATCGAACAGGATCAGCCTTTATCATATGAGACATCTTCATATTCATTCCAAAATAGAAAATATCTGCTAAAGCAGCCTCGGTGTGAAAGGCACAAAAGCGGAAGAATTAAAGGCTACAGGTCCAGTTGTGCATTTTAACAATACCGGCGCTGTACTTGCTATTGTATTGACTCAACTCGTCTTCATGGAGTGATTGCCACAAGGGACGCAATGACAAAAATAATCTCGATTTTTACATCACACACCAAACATAAAGCACAATATGTTCCCAGCATATGACATACAGCTCAAAGTCACAACATATATTGGAAACAGCAGCAATATTCCATATGCACAACGAACATATTTACCACCACGTTATGGCTCGGCTTGTTACTTTTGTCTCCAAAAGGGCTGTATATCTCTTCTGTCAAAGTTCAATTGTCTGAGCAGACTCATCTGATTGTTCATTGAAACATAATCAAACAGACACCAAATTATTTTAGCATGATTGATAATACTTTAAAGGGAAAAACACTAGAACATATGGCTTTGTGTAGTTTATCATATCATTTTATTTGCTGCCTGTCGAAAACGATGCTATGTGGTCGTCTGATATTTTCAATATTCCGGATGACGTCTGTTTCGTGTTTTGAGTACATGTAGATGGACCCAGCCCACTTGATTTAAGTGAAGCATTTATAGCGTTCCTGTCAGCCGATGGAAACCCACTCACTTAATGGCTGTAAACGCCGTCTTTATTGTATGCGCGAAAACATCCGATTTAGGAACAGTTCTCGCCAGTTTTGATTTCCTGTGAAATGGGCTTGTACTTGTCGACTTGGAAAGGTGAAGGCCGAATGGGATCGCTGGGAACAACGGGCACACATCACTAGTGTCATGCCCCGCTTATAAGAACGCACCCAGTCCCAATAACCCTGGCAAGGAAACAGGGGCGTAACCGAACAGAACAGATAGAGTCTATTTTAAACCCAGGTGAATTGATTGCATCCTGACATAGTGACAACGTACGGCTGCAGACGTCACCGACTATTATCTCGTGCCGGTTGGAACTTGAAGCGTCATCCAGGCATGTGTTTTTTTTTTGTTTTTTTTTTTTTGTTTTTTGTTTTTTTTTTGTTTGCAGCCATCACCCAGCTTAATTGGCTAAAAACCCAGGAATATATCTGCAGACGGTGTGACGCTGCAAATGGCACTCTGCTACGGAAGCAAGCTACCCTCCGCCGTCAAAGACAAAAAGTCGATTTGGATTGCGGAAGCTCACAGTGGCGGATATAAGGAGGAGTAAGCTGTCGTTAAAGCCGAACGGTCTCTATATTCCATTGGTTACCAGTCCGTTCCAAGGGGAAACTACTACTCATAAATTTGTCATGATGACATGGATTTCCTTTTCTCCACAAGACTAAGCAGCCTGAAAGTCGTTGACATGTTCAATTGTTCGGTTAAAAAGCTTTAAAAGAAATAAATGAGAAAGCAAGTAGGCTTATCACTTTTTTAGGCAAGCATGTGTGACCGTGAAAGCCAAATAGCCTAGTTTAAGATGTCGAATGATTGATAAGTGAAAGGTCCACATGCAACTGTTTTTTGCAGATGTGTTGATGGCCTTGCGACTAAGGAGGTTTTGCCAAATATCACTGGATATGACTTGTTCGATTACTACAACTGAAAACATGCTTGATCTCAGCCTATCCAATCACATGTATTATAGAACACTGGCTTCATATTCAACAACATGGAATCGGTTCAATGAACTATTTTTTAGGCTACAAACGCCATACTGTTGTATTTTCTCTCGAAAATGTGCACCATAGTTCACTTACGTTAAAGATTTCTGTGTATTTATATCTCCTAACTTCCGTCTTTGATCGGAAGTTTAAAATTGATCAATGAACACAAAAAAGATACCAGCCTACAAAATAATCCATATTAAGCGCATTTTATTTTTGGTGTCATCAACGTAAAATCAATGATTTATGACTGCCTTTCACGATGCATCCAAATTTACAACACGATTTATCTTTAGATTTTCTACTTACTCTCACTTATTCTAAAATATACATATACATTATTCTAAGGATAACGTATTAAAAGTCTTATAGTGCTCGTATATGTGCTTGAATCTATACAAAAGACAATTTTAATGCCTAAGCTACCGATCAGACCGACGTTATGCCAGTGATTTCAAAACTTTTTTAACGTAGCACAATGACCGAAGCCTCCCACCAATGCGGTCGCTGTGAGCTTCCTCTCCGGCTCTACGTTTAAAGGTCTGCCAGCAAACTGATGATGGTCGTGGGTTTCCCCGGTTTCCTCCCACCATAATGCTGGCCGCCGTCGTATAAGTCAAATATTCTTGAGTACGGCGTAAAACACCAATCAGAAAAAACAAATAAAAAAAAAAATTCAAAACTTTCAAAGGTTATATTGAATCACTAAATGTTTTTTGTGCGTCCAGAATACATACACGGACTGGTATCAGTCACAAGCTGAGTGTTGCCATTGGCAACACCTGAGATTCATTTAACATCCTAATGGGTAAATGAGTGAATAATAGACAGATGGCTTAGCGCATCAATTTTACTGTTAACAGATCTTGACTCAAGTGCTGATACGGTACCGTGATCCCTAGATTTCAAAGTTCGCTGTAAATAAAAAAAGATATAATTGATGAATAAAAAATTGAAGAAACAAATTGAATTCTGCCATCTCATCTTTCGGGGTCTCTTTTTCTTCCGCTTTCACTATGTGCATACATCAGTGACACCGCGTGCGTCTGCCACGATGTGAATTCCAACATTTACATTTGACGGGACAAGGGTTGTTTACCCAGACGGAAACTCTATTTATTATCATCAATATTCTCACGGTAATCAAGTTAATGGATTCTTGTCTAGGTGAACTCATTAAGCATGACCTTTACAATCCAGGATCCAGGTACACACCACTGATGGCAGTAAATTAGAATTGCGTCAGTCAGCATTTGCAGCTGTGAGGGAATGGAGTCTAAACATATACCTAGCAAATAGTAACCGCTTTTACTGAGAGGCACTGGTCACAGTCAATTTCACTTTATTTGCATACAAGTATGTTTGAATGGATTTAGTGCGTAGAATTTTGCATTCTTATAGCTCCTAACAACCTTTCCTGTAAATATTATTACTTGTAACATTGTATAACATTACACTGTCCAACTGTCATACCGCCTATACCATCATTTATGTTCTATCCAAGACTAAGCTGAGCATCGCGTTATACATATGTTTCGTCATTCACCACAGAGCATACATAACTCTATTGTTCAAAAGCCATCACTGAGCTGATCGTGACTCAATCAGACTGTGTACGGTGCCTTACTGGGTTAGCCGTTTATGTTCAACGCCTTACCCTTAATCCTTACTCCATTAGTTTATGTTCCACGCCTTACTGAGGTAACCCTGACTCCATTTCTTTATGTTCCACCGCCTTACCGAGCTAGCCGTACTCCATGAGTTTATGTCCAATGTTTTCGGGGCTAACCATTCTCCCATCCGCCAGTGCTCCACATGTTGGTGAGCTAACCGTTACTCCATCCGTTTATGCTCCAGCCCTGAATCCGCATTAATGCTCTGTCAGCATTAATGTGCTAACCATTCTTCCATCCATTCTCAGTGCTCCTCATGTTAGTGAGCTAACCATTACTATATACATCCGTTTTTGCCCCTTGTCTCACCATGCTAACCATTACTCCTTCCGTTTTTTCACATGCCTCCTTGTGCTAATCATTACTCCGTCCGTTTGTGTGTCATGTACTGCTGACCCAACCATTACTCCAACCGCCTATGCCCCCATGCCACACAGAACTAACCATTACTCCTTCCGTTTTGGCATGACTCCCTGTGCTAACCATTACTCCATCCGTTTATCTTCCAAGTCTTAATGAGCTAAAAATTACTTCTTCCGTTTATGCCTTATGCATCCCTGCGTTAACTATTACTCCATCCGTTTATGCCCCATGCTTCCCTGCGTTAACTATTACTCCATCCGTTTATGCCCCATGCATCCTTGCGTTAACCATTACTCCATCCGTTTATGCCCCACTCATCCCTGCGTTAACTATTACTCCATCCGTTTATGCCCCATGCATCCTTGCGTTAACCATTACTCCATCCGTTCATGCCCCATGCATCCCTGCGTTGACCATTACTCTATCTGTTTATACCCAATCCATCCGTTAAACATCAATCCATGTAAATTAGTGTTTTTTCGTTTTTATACTCAGTGAACGAATGGAGGCCTCCGTGGCTGAGGGGTTAGCTCGCTGGTAACTTACCCTCCCGTCATGGAGGTCGTTGTGAGTTCAAGTCCAGCTCATGCTGCCATCCTCGCCGGTCGCACGTGCGGATGGTCATTGGTTTCTCCCAGGCTGTATCCAGTTTTCTCGCAACGTAATGCTGTCTGCCGTGTCATATAAATTAAAGCGTCAATGTTTGCCCCTCAGGAGAATGTCATCTCAGGCTGAGCTGGATGTCATGATTTTCCCAGTTATAAGCGAATTTGAAAACAGTTGAAAGACATGGAAAATCCACATTGAGTACAAACTCTACCTGGGTTCATCCGGCCTAGAAATGTACGCATCCTCTCCCCAAAGTCATCCAAATGACAGAAAAAAAACCCATCGAAAATGACAGGAGAGGCATATGACCATGCAACATAAGTAAATAACAAGTAAAATAAAAACAAAATTGCAGATTATTAATGAGTGACTGAAAGACTTCATTGTTTATTTTCACGAGTGCTTCAGTTGAACAAGGTTTTGCATGCGTTTGCATAGACGGTAGTGTTCAAGAACGTTGACAGGATCGCAGTAATTTACAAGTGTAACAATCCCACTGCCAAATACAATTCTCAACAATTTGAGCTTCACTGTGTGCAATGTTTAACATAAATGTATTCACGTAATTCTTCGTCTTTAAACCACACATTTGTACATAGAACTAACTGTGTTATAACAGACAGTGCACGTGATGGCTCAGCGTCATTTCTCGCCAACGCGCAGGTTTCGGACTGCGTAAAAACACATCATTTTCTGATTATTCGCTGCAGTTCTTTCTAATTTCTCTTTACCTCACAAGCACAACTACACAGAAACAGTGACGTATTACCAATAAAGAACAGAAGAGTACACCGCCGGGACCGACTTGTTATAGACGAACAATGTTCCCCGTATAAGTTCATAAATACATATACATGTATATACTTCACAGATTTTGCTATGTGCAAATTAGTGGAAATTGCATGGATATCACGCATTTACTGGGTACAGTATAGTGCCTTGTGGTACATGTAAGAACAGTGTACTAAAATTGGCCAAATATCAGATCTGACATGTAGTATATAAGACTGACAGTAAATTGTTACAATTTTCTCCAAATATTCAGCATATCTGCATGTGGTCATTAGGGAAATGTTACTGTAAAAGTTATGACCTAGCATTTCAAAGTACAATAAATGACATGTTGGGGATCAAACCAAAAGCGTAATATGCCGAATAGGGTGGTAAGAGTTTATATACAAGAGAATCGTGAATGAAATACATTTTTGTGTTTTCTCAAAAGATTTGTTCAATTGCTGTAGTACAGATCTGTGTATACCGCCTTCAAAAAGATAACCATGAGGTGTGCAAGTTTTGAAAATCTACCGTGAGCCAAATGCATTTGTGGCCTACAAAAATGGTGTCTGACATGCATGAAATATTCTGATATTTCGGACGCGGTTTTGTCCAGAAAGGAGAAAAGCTGTGATATAAATTGTATTGTTATCAGGGGTGGAAGCGTCATCCTTGAACACTGTGACACAATTAGCTATTTTAATCGTGATTCGAATACAGAACACAATGGCAGGCAAGCATAAACTACGAACACAAGTCCTGGGGGAAATATGAAAGGAGAAGGCTTGCAAATTATACCCAGAGATCGCCTAACACCCGGAAATGTGTCGTGATTTGGGTTCTTAGGGATCACTGACAATTGTGGGACAACTTCTTCAGTGACATTTTGATGAATCCTTCATTTATTATGAAGCCGTATGAAGTCATATAACTAACAACGTCTTACGACAAACGACACTATCAAGTCAATAGGAGAGTTCCGAGATCGAACTCTTTTATCGCTAAAGGTAAGAAAACTCCTACTCTACCATGTGACCTGTCAAAAATGTTAGGCAATTATTTCTGACTACATTTACTATAACATGGGCGTCTAAGAAAAGTTTCAAAAAAGTTACTTAGACTAGACGTACGATGGGGAAAATTGAGGACCTGGAAGTTTTTTAAATTAAGGAGCTCCTGATTGAAGGAGAGGTCGTTTTTGCCTACCTAACGGGAGGATAGGTCATCAGTATATTAAAATCAACAAAATTGCCTGACATTTTTGACAAGTCACATGACAAAATATTTGGAACTCGAAACTCCCCAGTTGACTAGCAACATGATTAAGTCATTTAACAACGTTATTAAGTCATAGGACTAATGTCCTTATCAAACAAACTGGCTAACAAATAGGTCTCACCTATATTTGTATTTCAGAATAAACGTTGCATCATGTATCCTGTACATATTCTTGTAGCGTAAATGGAAGAGTTCAGATAGGTTTTTCTGGAAGCTAAACTCAGAAGAACTACTCTGCTAAGCACTACAGCCTGAATAATCCTAGCATAGTAAACTCTTCAATTTACGCTACAAGAACACGTTTCCTTTTCTGACTTCAGATGACCTAGTTATTCGTGAAAAATAAAGACCTTCACATCACAATTAAAACAAACGTACCTGGTGCATCGACAGCAAGCCAAGCTTGGCTAGCTGCCATTTCGATTCGAGTAGGGTGCTCTCAGCATCGTCCGGGAAGAAGAGGAACTCGTGGAATGTTTGGATTGAAACCACGAAGGCGTGCACCATTAAAAGAGTGGTTGATAACTTGTTTGATAGTCTTCAGTTTATTTATTTATTTATTTACTTATTCAGTTTGTTTTAATAACGAGCAGCAGCAACTATTGTGGAAAGGAAGGTGATTTCAAGTTTGGAATATTCGAGAAGTCCCCACTAGAAGGAAGACACGTGATTTGAAAATGGCGGCTGGCGATGTTCGGATGCCGTCCGACTGGATGGGTTGGTTACATTTGTATTAATTGGAACTCTTTAATATTTCCGCATGATGAAGTGATGTCAGTTCAGCATTATTTTAAGATCATAGGAAACTTCTCTTCGTGGGATACAACTTTGAAATGTTATAATGACAGGACTTAGTGACTTAGAGTTCCAGGTTAGTGAATGTAACGATTCAGAGCGGTTATAATGTGGAAGCTAAGCTGGCAAAATGACCAACCGATGTAAGAGCCATTACAACCTGTATAAACAACTGTTTATGCACCTCCCGATCTATTCCTTCCAGATCAATCTAAGTCCTAAGTGCTTTTATTCTCATCTCAGTACCGCATTGCCCCATACGTTTTAGACTTGACTATATTCTCCATCGAGAAAATCTTTGCAAAATATCAACAAGTCTTAAAGTCAACAACCACTGAACGGATTGCTATATATGGTGACGTGGGCAAGCTTCACACATTCCACAGCACAGTCATACTTATTTACATGTCAGCATGTAAACAAAAATTCTTCAGAGTGCGAGCATGCATGGTGGCTTCACATTTCAGTGTTAGAAAAGTGTCTGAACATGTGCGACAATACAGACACTGACGGTCACGCACCGCGCGTGCAATTTTGATATGTGTGCGGGGGGTAACAATAGAAACATACAACAATTTTTTCTGTGTGCAACTTATCAAATATCTCTGGGAATGTAACTGACTGATGATATGGCCTGCCTGAGGGAAAAATACCAAATGGGCGTACGTCATCAGAATTATCACACAGTCATCACTGTCATCAGATTTATGTTATTAGCATTTTGTCCGATATCTTCCCCAGATCAACAATATCCTGCTTGTTTCATGGGTTCTATACACCTCAGCAAATCTGATACAATACGCCGATCCGCATATCATTTGTGCGGAGATTCACATCCTGACAGACATGTACACTTGCACGGTCCTCTCGTAATATCATAGACTTTGTCACTGCTTTCCTTTAACACATCTCAGCGACTCATTGTTCCTGTTTTGTAATAAATCCTATACCTATCCATATTATAGTTGTTTATTCATTTGCCAGATGAGCATTTCCAAGTCCAAAAAACAATCTTCAAAGTGAATGGTCGCTATTTCATTGTTTGTTTTCCGTAAAGGAACCAATTTCGCCGTTCATGAAAACGTATCATCTGAGTAAATGGTCTTTATGTCAATATCCCGTTTCCAGATAAGATCTAAGTTAGCTCATCACATGAACCCATCACAGGAAAGGTGCGGTTGCATCCGAGACCTCTTTAAGATCAGTTGCATTGACAATTATGCCGTGGTTAGCGTTCTTTCGTTTTTCCAGCTCCGTTTTCCGGATCTGTGAAGTTGAATGTTTGCAAATATGTACAAATAGATAAAATGCTAAAAGTATGCATTTTTTTTTAACGAAAATGGTAAATTATGGAAATTTTCATAAGATTCATAAAAAATTTATTAATTCTTTGACAATATATACGAAACTAATTCACTATGGATTGGTATATTCCGTGAATTCTTGTCAGTTTCCGGCAAAGCTGTGAGACTTCAACAAGATGTCAGTTCTCTTTACATTTAATTACAGCATCGGTATAAAACAACAAGCACATCGTTGCAACAATTGTTAGCTTTCTTTAATATGCATTCGGTCCACCGGCGAAATAAAGACAATCTTTCAAAACATCAGAATAAAATTAAATATCTTACTTTGTATTCTCTGTCTTTCTTTGACATTAACCGTCTTCGCCTGAAGGCCTGAAGCACAAAAAAAGAGAGGAAACATTATATCCATGCTCAAATTCCACATCACCCATGGGTGCATGTTTTCTCAGCGTTCAGGCTCACTGGTAATTTGTCTGACAGTTGTATCGAATGCCAGTTCATTGGGGCGTTTGGATCATCAATATTTATTACATCTTCAGCGCGCCCAAATGAACAATTTCCACCAAAACGCGACGAAGACAAATGTTTTCGTATTCGACCGAGACATTGTTCCCAGAAAAACGACAATGAAATTTGAATTAGATTTCACGCCTTAAACATCTTTTGCATTCTCAACATTATTGAAAACCGATAATTACTATTCTGTAGAATTCCACTGGCCATACTTATGTATTACAGATATATTTGTCTCTTCCATATTCCAAAGAGAGCTAGTAATAATGAATGTTTAAGATGTAACTCTTGTGCCTATTGTGTACAGCTTTATTGTACGAAAATGCTCAAACATCGAAACATTTGATCTAAAAAAATTGCGGCTGATTGGTTAAAGAAAACTAGACGACGAATCGTTCTTCAGTCAAATGAAAAATCCGTACAAAGTATATATGTACTGCGTCTTTTTTTAAAATGGATTTGCCCTGCCTCTAAAACGGCTGCCCCTATTGAAACATAATGTCTTATAATAGTAAAACACCTGACATGACACCCTACCCAGTCACATTTTATTGACACCGGGCCGACCAGTCCTGTTTCCTTGCTCTCAGCACTGAGCGCTAAGAGACGCAACGACAAGTACAATTTTCTAAGGCTTTGACATGATCCGACCCAGGTTTAATCTCGAAACTCCGAACCCTAACCACCAAGCCACCAAGGCGGTCCCAATTGTTTCTAGATCTGTGATAGTCCATGTATGCTAAGTTGTTCCAGCTTTTTGACCTCACCGTTCTGTAAATGTAGATACCGAACAGGATATGAAATAAGATGATGGCTCCCAATAATACAGTGACTGAGACATTGTCGATAACTGCCGCTTGATCCTGTCCAAGGGCGTTAACCGAGGCGGACGCCATAGCGTTCTGCACGGCTTGCAGAGACAAGAAGACAAGGGAGGCAATCACGTATATATCCTGCAAGGAAAAAAAACAGTCATATTCAGCTGGAGTTTCGTGCTTTTATGTTCATGGCATGGATTTTCATTGATTGAATAATGTGGTTTAGTAGTAAGTAGTAATTCAGCCAAATGGTGGTGAAATTTTTAAGGAATGCTAACGACAGAAACACAATGCAAGATTTTTTCTTACACATGTTCGTTTATAAGACAAGTCTTATGTAATGATGCCTTTGTTCCATGCTGTACTTATGTTGTAACTTCAAGAAATGTTTCGTTACAAATAAAGTGCAATTCGGAGGTATTCTCCAGTGATCCATTAATTTATAATTAATTGTATTAGAAAAGAATTTTATCGAGTGAGAACAATATTTGTATGGCTTTACAGTCAGAGACACAATCTTAGAACAGGTTTATCACCAACATTTTCCTTAAACGGGATGTTGAATTGGGTTATCAGCGTGGATGTCACTTCATATGTCTTAGTCACAGAGAAACTCCAGTGAGGTCATATATAGCTTAAGTAGAACTAGGTAGGTATAGGGAGATCGCTGCTTGGGGAGTCTTGGTGATTACAACCAATCGACGACGCTCTTGTGGCCATTTGCATGCCAGTCTTACGTTGGATGATAAGCATTTGTCTCCCACCAGTATAATGTGCATGTGTGTACATGACATATGCGTAAATTCAGCAGTAACTTGGTAATGGTCGGTGGTTTACACTCGCTCCGCTCTCCTTCACCCATAAGACTTACCGCAATTGTATTTATAAGTGAAAACTTTTTCAAATAAATTAAATAAATGAATAATAAATGATTTATTTGATTGGAGTTTGATTCGAACACTCCATTAATAAAACTCCACAGTACAAGGGCGATTCAGCTTACGGATGAAGAAAGCCAGTAATATCCTGCAGGAAGTCCTAGGCTTTGGTGCCTGACGTACAAGCGCAGGGAAACCATCAGGAACTACATTTGAACCCCTGATCCCATTAGGAATGTCTTGTGCAAAAGTTAACGACATGTAGAGATGTCGTCTGCACACAACCTTATTAGGCCTGTCGTCCACACTCGACCGAGTCCGACGTGTTGTCTACTCACGATCACATTATACAGGTTTCCTACAACCTTATCACACCATCAGACATATGGTCTACACGTCACCCCAACAGACTTGCCGTCTGCACGTGACTATTAGCTATGTCGTCTGCACGCGACCCCACAAAGCATGTCGTCTGTTTACGTCAGGTTTGGAAATTGTTTTGTAAAAATTGAGCCATGTCCGTAGAACAATGTATTCATCGCATCGGACCATATTCTCAGGTTCATGGGAGCTAAATATTGAATCTTTTCGGTAGTCTTCACGTAAACTAAAAGAGGGCCTTTGGGTTTTCTCGACAGCTTGCGCCCGGACCGTGTCCTATACTTCCCCTGTAATTCCATACAATGCTTGCTAATGTGTATTTCGCCTGGTACTCGGTACCAAGGTACAAAGCGCGCGGGTTTCATGAAGAGGCCACTTATATTTACGTGTGTGCCGCTACGTATCCACCACGCATTAGATTTTGCAACCGGAATGCCTTTCATATTGTATTACCAGTCCCGTGTTCTCGTTTCAGTGTTAGCGAGAGTAATACGATCCCGAAGAGCCGCGATGTAGAACAACGTTTTCCCCAAAGGCCCTGAATGTGGTTAGTGAGGACAAACGGCAAGAAGATACCCGTTCTTCATCACTTCTGATATTCGATCTCATGAACATGCAAAGAGGGAGTATCTAACGAAGTGGCTTCAATTTCGCCAGTTGTTTGAGATAAAAGGCTGAAAATAATGCACTATGTAGCCGGGAGGGGGTAGAGCTTTTGGGGGAAGGGGCAACTGAACGGTTGATTAATGCTATAAGCCTCGAGCTGCGGTGTTGTAGTCACACAAGCAAAGGCGAGTTTAGAGGAAATGGCTTAGGCCAAGGGAAAATTCGACAAGTGGCTCTAACTTAATGACACCTGCCACTATCAGCTTACCAGATAAGTGAGATATGATATCATGGGTAGGTGCTGCTTGGCCACCATTTTGAAGGCGACTGCGGTAAGAAGCAGGGTAATGGTGGTCTGCAGACGGTTGGGAACAGTGGCACCAATGGAGAAGGCAGAAAAACTCAAGATGCTGATCAAAAACTGAAAAAGACAATACATACATGAAAATAAAACACAAACTATCGAACGCAAAAGTAGATTCCAAGGGTCATATATACGCAAGGCAAATTTGAGATTATGTACCAGGCAAGAGAACTAACCGGTAAGCAAGCTGTAGTGACTTTCTATGGAAACAGATGACTGTTTTAATTAAAACAATACATTCTGTTCTTCAGGTTACTTGTTTCTTGTGTTATTGAATATGTCATGACACCAACGAAAAATCTCACTGCCAATTCATACTGCATGGGAGTTTATTCTTCGTAAACTTCATGTATTCTAATGGGGATAAATTTACCCCATGTGATCCTTTCTAGGTTTTGACGGCTTACAGTTAAGCAAAATAATCCGTTCATTCGTGATTCCTTCGAATACCAGATGTCTTCTTGAGAAAAAAAAGAACCCGTACCTCAGAAAAATGCCTCCAACATTGTCCGTCTGATTTGTCTGGATTTATCAACAGATGGCAAAATTTATTAAAAAAAAAATTGGACCAAAATCGAGTGGTCGAAAGTGGTATGTCTGACTAATATAAAGCAAGGGTATGGAGAACACCAATAGTGGTAACGCTAAACGACAGACGGACCTATTGAAGACTGTTTTCCTTTGGGAGGTTTGGGATATATCACGACAGGAAATTGTGTTCTGGCAATGTAAGCGAGGAGTATCGCACCCCTGATGCCTGATTTATTTATCGACGAACCTAGTACAGCCGAATTTTCTCAAGTCACTGGTGCTCTCGAAATAGTGTAATCTTTATTTATCTCAAGGTTTTAGAGGCAAATTCACAACCAGACATGTTAACGATTTATTGTCGACGACGTCAGGTGATTCAGTGTTGGGCTTTGACTTGTCTGTACCTAGGAGAAGTAGAACTTTCATTATCGGACGTCAATTTTTTTCAAGACACAGCTTCACCAGAACACATTGTTCTGACCGAATATTCATTTCTTGTGTATGTATTGACCCTCACGAACACTACTTACCAAATGGCTGAGGCATTCGTTTTCTCACTCTTCTCATGAGCAGAATTCCCAAGACGCATTCCGATCTGAATATTCATGTCAACCCATCATTCAAACGTCTCCACCACAAGGAATACTATCTCGCGAAAGAAATGATATAGTTTGTCACATCTTCCATGCCACAGATACATTTGTTGGAGGTAATTTTCCCCTTCTAGCATATCTATTAGACACAAGCTGCTTACCATCACAAATATTATATTCCAGAAGAAGTAGCCGACTTTTCGCGCCACGCGACACTGCACGTGCAGAATTGGCCGCGTAGTGGCGCTGGCGTCTTCTACAGTGGTTTCACTTCTCGTCGTCTCCACATGCTCGTGTATTGCCCATTCTTGAGAATCTAAAAACGTCTCTGTGTTGATGGTGCTCAAGGCTTCTTTGTCTTCTATTAATTCCATTTCTTCCACAGATCTGTCAGTCGAAATCTGAATTGTCAGTTCCTTTAAAAGCAAAAAGGTTTTCAGGTTAGCCTAATTAACTTAAATGCGGTGAAAGATTTCTTGTGTTGAAAAAACATAGTACAGCAAATAATTTAGTTCCTTAAGGGTGAAATGCAAACGTTTAAATTGTTGCAACATTATTGTCTACGGACTACTTTTGCAAGTCATCCTTAAGTCCACGTCCTGCAAACATGATCATTTTACATAATCCAATCAATAGTCAGTGTAAATGCTGCATGATGCTAAAATGTACGTCATCAGCATCGTTGGTCATCCACAGTTGTTTCTTACATTCGTAAGATGACTGTTGTTAGGAACTGTCCCGCAAAGCCGAAAACTTTCCAGTGAAGAGAGGGCAACAACGTCAACGACAGTTTATAAAAATTTAGCCATTCAAGACAAAGAATGGAATTATATTTTCCTACTATAAAACAATTAATCTTGTATAATAGTGACAATCTGTAAGTTAAAGAGCACCACATCGTTTCAAGTTCGCCGTAAAGTGAAAAACCACATAAAAATGAAGTTATGATGAGACAAAGACCATTAAAAACTACGGTTTCTGAAAATACTTTCATTGATTTTTTTTAGATTTTGGTTCACCAAATTAATTTCTGTCGAATGTTCTGATTCTATTGTGGACTTATAAAGCTGAAGCTCAACGATGTCACATTTCTGATGAACAGCTTCAGATCGTTATATATCCACATTAAATACAGATGCAGGTGTAGTACATGCATATCCATGCTGATCGTATATATATATTTATTTATTGGTGTTTTTACGCCGTATTCAAGAATATTTCACTTATACGACGGCTGCCAGCATTATGGTGGGAGGAAACCAGATTGAGCCCAGGGGTAACCCACGACCATGCGCATGTTGCTGGCCGACTTTCCCACATACGGCGATCGTAATTATATAACAATCAGAGACTGTTTAGCAGTTTAAACGAATGCGTGACGTCACATAACGAAAGAACGTAGATTATTGTTTTACCACCATGAAATGAAGAGAAAATAAACACAGTATATCCTCAAAATGCCCCAATGGATGCAATTTTAAATTATACTACTGCAGCATCGTTGAAGTTTGTGCGGGATTGAGGAGTGGTATGTTCTGTGTCTCTACAACTGTAAGCCAATCGGAACGTTTGAATTAACATGCATTTCTCGGGGCAGGAAATGACCTACCTGACGCATAACTCTCTTGACATCCTGTAATAACATGCAAACTGAAATATTAATCCTGATATATCCCTGCAGGATATATATGTCATGTACAAACAGTTTTCAATCTTGCAAAGAAACTAACATTTCTGACATTTCCGTCTATCATCGAGCGTTGGAGAGAGTTGTGGTGGGGTGTGAGGGGGGGTGTCAGCAGGGTGTGCTTAATATGGCTGGAGGTGAAAAAGAGATGTTCTGCGACAATTCGGTTTACGATATCCGTGAAGGACAAAATGGATTCTTTGTTTTTCAGCATTTGCTTGGATAAGGCAATATATACAATGTGCAAATGCACTTTGCCATCGCACACTCAGAACCACCAACAGTGGCTGTGTACACAGTCACAGAGATGAGAAAGTATTGTCTAAGTCCTTATGCATCACGAAGCTTTTATGCGTGCTATTTGAATCCAGACTCAACCACAGAGTATCCACACTGACTGCACTGGTTGAGTGGTTGCTGCTGACCACTTCACTCCTGATCACAGGCGGATAGATCCTTTGATGTTAATCCTTATGACAGCCCAGATCACCCCCTCATTTTTACAGCTAATTTTTCCTGTCAAGCTCAAGAGGGTTAACGTGCATGACTCGGCTAACATCAAATACAATCAGTTCAGCGTAACCTATACATCATTTAACATTGTTATCTATTAGTAAAACTACTCTACTTTTTTTCCGGTTACAAAACTAATTGTGGGAAGTGATTGTTTCACTAACCTACATCTCTGCTCAAGCCATCAGGAATCCCTTACCTTGAGCCTTGATAGGCAAGCAGTGGATCGTTCAGCGACTCATCCATCAAATCTGTCGCAGTATTGCGTCAAGAGCATCTGTTATGGGGTCGTATGTCTTCACTACATGTTTTCATTGACATTGCTCCAAGGGCAAGTTCGTATCAGGCGTTCATAATGTTACTCGTATTATATGTGGTCATCACTGTTAATCTACAAATAGTTTAAGATTTCTACATAAAAAGGAAAAGCAATGATCCGTATCACAAAGTCTGAAAGTATATATTACAGTTTTAAGGTGAACCTGTGCGCATTGCGCAGAATGTGATTATGCTTGTGTCGTAAAATGTATGTGGCCAACAGGCTTTTATGTTATAGGCAAATTTTGATAGTTTTGGTATATATACTGCGATCACAGTCTTCACCAGAAAGAGAATGGACGTGGTAAAATGCAGTGTTAAGAAACCTGTTCATTTATGTTTACAGATCAAACTTGACGTAATATGACGAAATGGTGTTCAGTTTCAAGACTGTCGTTACAGTAATTAGGCAAATGTGTGTCCATATATCCCTGAATGATATTTGCTTATGTAGCTATTTCATCTGTCCCATATACAGTTTCATCTAATATCCATTCCACTATTGGCAATATTATAAATGGCATGGTTAATATTTGCACCTGACAAACCTAAGTAGATTGCAGGTGCATCATTAGAAGAGCGCTGAGCCTGGATTCCAGGAAGTGTGGCACACCCAGTGAAATACCTAAACAGACCCCAGATACACACTTGGCTGATGTTTATGATCTGACACGCGAATTATCTGATCGATGAGAGGCTTTCTAGTTGTCGTGTTTACGGTAATAACCCTAACGGATCAATTACAGATTTTGTCAATAAACTGTCTTCCCGGCATCGATTAAATGCACAGTGGCACGTTAGCAGGTGGGTGTTCCTGTGACCGGTACCCGAGGGAACATATGATATCACCTAGACGATTGGCTTTTAGAAACTCACACCGCTATTGATAACGAATAGTTGCCCGTTGATCAGTTCACGTTGACACAGGATTTTCAATCAAACCTCCCCAGAGATGACAAATGATCCCCTTCGCTTAGACTTTCATCGTTTTCTCCAATTTTCAGCATCTTCTTAATATGGTGAGATTAGTAGTGTTTATATGGTAAGGTTAGAAATAATTATGCTTTGATGCCGTTACGTACTGTCCTACGCAGTAACACTATATTACCACTTGACGGATCAATATTTCATCTAGCCGTGCTAAAACAGAAACGTTTGGCCTGCAGAAATACTCCCTTTCACTACTTCCTGTCAATATGTATATGGTACTGGGAACGCATCGCTCACAGACACTTTG
Source organism: Acanthopleura granulata (assembly GCA_016165875.1). Lineage (NCBI taxonomy): Eukaryota > Metazoa > Mollusca > Polyplacophora > Chitonida > Chitonidae > Acanthopleura > Acanthopleura granulata. Next base: position 14,991,022 of record JABBOT010000001.1, on the reverse strand, counting down.
ACTTCTCTTTAATGTTGATTAACAACAAAACCTGAATACGCGAGCACTTCACTGGCCCCTTCAGGACTGGGATACTTGGACACTTCGAGGAATGTGCCTTACTACATGCCTTCACCAGGGACCTCCGTCCTTATACACAGGCAAGGCTAAATCAGGTATCTGTAGATCTATCACTTGTATGCGAGCTGTAGTGGAGCCGTGAATTCCTACGGTAGCTCGGGATCAAACCACGTCAGTACATGTATTCACCACACGTTTTTATCACTAATATCCATTTGTTGCTCACTTACAAATCTTAACTTGATCGGTCTGAAGGACAAACAGGGTCATGCGTCCTGTACATGCCATTAACCATCAATCCAACCCATCATTTTCCTGCTCCGATTTTGTACCGATCTGGTTTTGTATTCTTCAACTGTCCCATTAATCAAATTGATTTCCTTCAAATCTGAGCTGGTGCTGTGCCGTTCTGTCCATTTAAGTATGACTCCGTTCCCTATGGCAATCCTCACTGGAATAACTCGGTCAAACCATTTGGACTAAAATCAATAATGGTGCTGTCTGTGGCCCACCATTCGACCACCGTTTTAGACACGGCACTCAGAATAATGTAGAAATCTCATATTGCATGTGTCATGTTGGGGTTAACAACAAATTTACCTAGTCACTCTGATGAAACGATCGTGTTGCAGACACAGGATGGCTGGTATTATTATGCTATACGCGTTCGTACATCACCATACATAACTATTTAGTAATAATATAATAAATATAATTTATGAATTATTTGTACATATAAAGGTATTTAAAAACTTGTAAGACATAGAATTTATGAATAATCTATGGAGGCATTATAGTCAAAGTTTATGCCTTTTCAAACCAGTGAAAAATGTGAGCCGATTGATAAACATGAAAAAGTGGATGTGACGTATTTCTATATGAGGGCATTAGGCCTTCCGTTGCCGAGGGGATTTGCGGGCTAGTGCAGCGTAATGACCCAGGTGCCTCTCACCAATACGATCGCTCTGATTTCAAGACTAGCTCTCCCTGGCTTCCTCTCTAACCGTAGGTGGGAATGTCCGTCAGCACACCGATGATGGTCATGACTTTTCTCCAGGCTCTGCCTGGTTTAGTTCCACCATAATGTTGGTCCCACCATGTTGGCCGCCATCATATAAGTATAATATTCTTGAGTAACGCGAACAACACCAATCATATAAATAAATAAATCTATGAGGGCATTGTTACATAGCAGGCCTACATGTTCCTACATAGTCCTAGGTCAAGTCCGTTATTTACCATGTTTTCCTCTGATGTCCTATTTTGAAAGTCGTAATATAGACGTCTGTTACATTTTCCCGCAAACTGACACAATTTTCATTTCACCCATTTACGACCATAAATCCCTATGAAAAAAGTAGGTTGGACTGAGTGAGGCAATTACTCTGATAGACAGAGAGGTTCTACCAATTAATGTTACATAACACTTTCATCAGCAGCTCATCATCGCCGAGTTGCACATCATGAACCGAGCTTCCATAGGGTTGAAGCAGGTTCTTGGCCGAAGTTTGTACCAAGGCCGTGCGCAATCAATATCTCACTCATCCACTAAATCCGGACTTACCCCAGCAGACTGAGCGGAAAAATAACAAACCTGCACATCAAAAGGGAAATGCTCTAACTCCAAATTTTCTCGAAATATCCCTTTAATTCTTCTTCTCATGACCATCATTGGCAAAGCGCCCAGCTCCATTGGGGGTTTGGCGGTGTAAGAACTGCGCTCAGACGAGGGCGTGCCTTCCACGTTGAGGACCATCAGCTTGGGATTCCAGTACTGGGTATAGTCGACATGGCGAAGCTCCTACAAAAAAAAAAAAAAAAAGGACAAAGCAGATAAAAGTAACTACTATAGTCTGTAATTAAATAGAAATGATGATCTCCACAGTAAGGTACAAAGCAAATTGGCAATGAAACGTAACAGCACAGCCGTAGGCCTGGTAATCAATTTAATTATACAGACAGTACATTACAAAACTGCAATCGCACGGAACTGTGCTGCAGGCGTATAGTATGCCGCGCAGTGCACATCTAGCTATGTGAACTGAACAGAAAGTCACATTGCCGTTGCTTCACATTGCAATAAAGCATTATTTTGGTCTACAGTGCAAATGCGGCATGGTAACTGTGCAGCCTACAGGATTTTGTCTTTTCAGCATCATGAGATTACCACGCTCCACAAAGGATCATTGTTCTGGGGCGTGCAATAAAAGTTTTGCTTTGCACCAGAGATCGATTGTTCAAAGAGGTTTTAGCTAATGATCCAGGGTTAAATCCGCTAAGTGTAGGTTAACGCTATGAATGGTTTGAAATGTAACATCTCACTCTGGAACATCCGGGCCCAGAGTGCTAAATGAAAAAGTAAGTTCGTCCTTAGTGGTTTACAAGATAAAATTTAGACCTGTGTCTAATGTGTTTCTTCAAAATGGTTGATGAAGTTGACAAAATAGTCTTTGCCACCACTAACTTAGGAAAATCCACCTTAAATTATAGGTCCAACGACAGATGAAAGATGGATCATCTAAAAGCAAGATACATTTGAATAGCACGACGCTGGATGATGTAAATGAATATTTGATGAAGTCATGGCGCTTGATACGACAATATGCAGGAAATCGTAAAGGGTATCTGCCTCAGTTCAAAAGTCGATGGGTAAAGTGCACAGCCTGTGTTGAAATGCATACAATCCTGATCAGAGATGGACAAGACTACTACAAATAAGAATTTTCCCAGACTTGTTGTACTAGAAAAAGGACAGAATCTTGTCTTGAATATTCGTTTGTGTTCCTTACCTTGTTACAAAACAACTGTTCCGATTATCCATGAATGTTTCTTTACTTATTAGCCTTGAAAACCAGATTCGGTTTACCATCCTACACATGTGCTTAATACCCGATCCTACACTCGCTGTGGCATATGTGTCCACGAGAACATCCTACTCATTTACTAAACATGGCGTGTCCTCACAAAAGTGACATCAATTTTGACCAGTTTCCAATATGTGGCAGAATCCTCCTTTTTGAGTAAAGTACCAGGAACTATGTTATTTGTTTGACAGACAAGAGTTTAACCATAATGCTACCTGGCATTATTGACTGTCTACAATAAGTGTCTTGGGCAACACCATGTTTAAAATATGTGACAACAAACCATCCTAATTGTGTGTTAAGTAACTAACATAACTGACCGTCTTTACATTATAAGTGTCGTGGACAACGGCACATTTCAACAAAGCATACCTATCCCGTAGGATATTGTCTTTCTACAATAAAGTTTTTGTGGACACCAACATGTTTCCTATGTATAACAACAGCCCATCCTACTTACATGTTACTGCAACATAACCGATTGTCTTTTCATTACAGGTGGCGTCGACAAGCCAATGTTTCCATTATGTGGCATTATTCTACATGTATGCTCTACATGGCACAAATACTTATGCTAGTTTGCGTATCATTGTCCAGGGTACTGAATCACTATAAGCACTAGGCTGCCGTTTATTGTCCATTGCCATGATAAATGTGTTCTGTTGGCAAATGTTAGTTTGTGTATCATTGTCCAGGGTACTGAATCACTATAAGCACTAGGCTGCCGTTTATTCTCCTTTGCCATGACATGTATGCGTGGGTTAATTTTATATGTCATATGACAGCTAATAGCAAGCGTGGGCAAGTTCAACTGTTTGTACGTTATTGGAAACGTCATCTCGTGGCTGTTGATGCATTTCACGCCTACTTGGAAATACATTGATTTTTTGGTTTCCAAATGTTTGCTGGAGCTCAACAATAATTCTTGATGCCGTGAGCTTGGGTTCAGGCAAAACAGATGTATGCGGCACAGGCGTCTGTCTACTGTCGAACCCACGTACGGCATAGCTGTGAAAAACCACGAGGAGCCTGGTAAATCGTCCTTACATGAGCCAAGCATGCAGCTGGATTTCATTAAACCAAGACAATGTGCGCGTTCACAGGACAAGGTGCAAGGTCAAATGGATTTTTCAAGATCTTCACATAGCGCGTCTTGATCTGTTGCTGTGAAAGAGTGACAAGGAATTATGGCTCACACCTTTCCATACTGGACAAGCCATTTCCATCTCGGGCTGGTACAGTAGTGAATATGTTTTCTCCACTTTGCAAAGAATGCAGGACTTAGCTTAAACTGACATGAAAGGACTTTGCTTTACGTGGTTTCAAAATAGTAAGACAAGATATGTAGAGGGGATATTTTGCCCTTCCAGTGAAAAAAATGCCTCTTTAAATTCTGTCTCAAGTTTATAATTGAATACAGCAAGTCGCATTTTGAATCATTTACCAACAGATCTGAAACCCACGGTCAGTGATTAAGTATTTATGTCCAAAAAAGCAAATACCTGGATCAGTGTGGGCTATCTAAGCACATTTGACCCAGCACACCTAGCAAGCTACAACGTCTATCTCGTGCACAACTATATATTCCAGCTACTATTGAATTATTAAGCAAACTGTAGTATTCGACGAAAACAAAATACTGGGAACTGCAAGGTTGTGATTCCTTTCTTTCGTAGGCAGCAGACCTATATGATGCCTACACGATTTAAGATCAAGCCGTAGAAAGTAAACAGTTCCTTATGTAATAGTGCGTGTCGCTGTGAGTTCAAGTCCAGGTCATGCTGGCTCCCTCTTGTGTTCTACAGGCGAACATCTGGTGTGAAATACCAATCAAATAAATAAAAATAAATGTAAGAGCGTATACCAAGTTAGATATTAAAGGGAAAGGTGACGTTAAAATAAAACTAGCATCAGGACAAAGACCCTGGAAATTTCCTGAATTAAATGCTGTCAAATATTTGCATTGTAACACGTTGCTGGCCATCTTGATAATACATGTTACCCAACGCATGATGTCACGCAACTTTCTCTACATCTTTACCTTTAGGTCTGGATACAGGTCTTGTGAGCTATACTCGTGTGATGTGTTCTTGTGCATGAAACACTAATCCGGCATGAAATTGATACTAGAAAGCGAGAGGAAAGAAAACATGTGTCTGACGTAACTGATGATATACTTATTTAATAAAACATTTCACTACATTTTCTTCAGAGAAACAAAATATAAAAAAGTATTTTCAGTTACAGTTTTCAAAGAATTTTTTTACTTCTGCTTACTTCAATTTTACATTTTCTTTCCCTTCAAATAGTAAGCCTTCGGAGATTCTTCAGTAACCTCTGGTTAAGAATAAGCCTGGCATCAGGCTAAGATAGTTCGGGATTCTGGAGATCTGTTGCGTGCTACGATACGGGTGACATGGCTCATATTATCATTAAGTTTACAGCTGAGGTTTAATAAATGTGTTCTTGTCTACCTCTAGTGTTTTAAATATGAATTCTTATTTAACGTATTGAATTACTATTTTCATACCCAACACCACCCTGAGTGGTTTACAGCAGGTCATTATGTGGTGCTCCCAAAGCTGCTTCATCGACAACGATGCGTTAAAGAATGAGCCATGTCACCCGTATCGTAACACTCAACAGACCCGCAGAATCCCGAACTATCTTAGTTTGGTGTCAAGCTTGCTCTTAATAACCTAGCTCATTAAAACTGTGCCTTAGAATTTTTTCATTTTCACACTAAAAGCTGACTAAGGCTTTCGCGAAAAAAAAAATGAAAATTTCAGCTTAAATTCAAACTAATTTTAGGAGTAGTACAACAACCGATGAAAAAATCTGACTAAAGTCTAATAAGCTTTTTTGACACCAGATTAAACTATAGCTGCGCACAGGAACAATCAATTAATTTGTGTTTATTGCGGTTTAATAAGTTTAACGATACTATATCCTATTCTTTAGAATTATGCTAGCTGGAGACGAATCTGGGTCAGTTGTATCAAGGCACAAGAGAGCAGCTAAATTGATGGTCAAAAGGACAACCGATTTTTGTACGAGACATACGTGATATGGTATAAGAAGTAGATTTGTCGATAAGGCAGTTTCGCAAACATTTCCGGCGTTGATGTTGCTCTACGCCATACAAGAAGAGCGGTAAAACTGTCTTCGTCTCATGGGAATAGTATCCGACTGCTTGTTTAGCCGATGACCGCCTGGATATCATTAATCCGGGTATATCGGGCCTACATCCCACACGTGGGTCTCTAGCCTGTCTCAAGTACTAAAGTGCCTCGTAGTTCCGAAACTATCAGATTTTATTACCTTATCTATCCTTTGTAATTACCTCGAGCTCTGTCAGCGCGTGCAGGATGGCTTAGAGTGTCCCATTCTCTATATTTCATACACAGCAGCCCTCATGTAACCCAGTTTCCGTATGACAACATTCCATCTTGTGCTACACACATACACTTCGTGATAAGTAAATGGTCTTGTTATTTGCTGAAGCTATATGGAGACTGGCGCAAAGTTATTAGTCATTACACTGAATCCATTCGTTTGTTCTTTTCAGCACTTTTAAGAGACGTTTGTTAAATGTGTTTGATGGTATTTGTTTTATTAAAGCGACGCCTGTTTTCCCGGCTGCACCTTATGTAGAAACTCTCAAACTTTGCTTGAGTTTACCAGGGATCCCAATTAGCAAACACTTATATTTTGTCTAGCCTGTATATAAACTTTTCAGTTAGCGAGCCCACCTTTCTTTCCATACCATTCGCGAATCACCATCTGTTTTCTGACTTGGTGCTGAATGCTGGCTGGAATATTATCCCAACTTTACCTAGTTTAAAATATTGTATTTTTCCTGACCACCGCCATCATGTGCTTGAGATAATGTTAAGTACAGAGTTATAAATTCCAGTAAAAGACCGCTTCAAGGGATGAATCCAAACGACAGACACCGACCTTTTCAGCGACGCCTATCAGCCCAGGTTCTGGCCATTTGGCTTCCACAAATACTTCGGCTTCAAAGTTTTGTTTCACAGTATTTACGTCTACGATCTTCAAGAAAGAGCATCGGACTTCGACTGGAACCTGTAAATAGACACAAAAGAGATATACGACAGACTAGTCTTATGGCCTTCCGATGAAAGCGGTCATTATTTAGAAAGGGTTCTAAAATTGGTATAGCGAAAGCACCAAGGACACAGACACCTTAGACATTTAAAGATATTGTTGAACATTACGTATAGACACGTCAAGGATATATCGCATCTGGGAATGGTTTGTAAGAAAGACATGTCACTGTTTTCTGTAAATTTTCTATTCTTTCTTTTAATTAAGAATAGCCAATCCCGCACGGGATTATGAATGTACACCTTTAAATAAAATAAATGAAGTTTGTATTCAACCATTTACTCGAGTTCTATTTCCATCTTACAGCTAGGTGCGAATTTATTTATTTATTTGATTGGTGCTTTACGCTGCACTCAAGGCAGCTAAAAGCACAGTGTCCCCATCCATACAATGGTATTTGGTCATTTAAAGGCGGGGGGCCTCCGTGGCACAGTTAGTAAGCATGCTAAGGCAGCGAGATGACCCAGAAGCTCCCCATCAATGCGGTCACTGTGGGTTCAAGTCCAGCCCATAACTGCTTCCTCTCCGGTCGTACATGGGAAGATATGCAGCAACCTGCGGATGGTGGTGGTTTTCCCCAGGGGTTTGTCCCGTTTCCTCCAACCATATTGCTGGCCGCCGTTTTATAAGTTAAATATTCTTTACTACGTCTTGTAGATCACACTTTGGCACACAGACAACAGGACTTGTCAGGGTTTAGTTTTAGGTTATAATGCTAACAACATGTAAAGGCATGTAAGGCTTGTGCTGATAATGTTTCCTTCCAATATTGATTGGAAACAATTTTTGGAAGATGAATTATTATGAATCAATCTAAAGCTCCCAATATACCTTTGTCTCATATTTCCTGGAAGTGACGGCAAAATAAAGTAACAGCTGCCTTCTTTCCCACATGAAAATTACGCCACTAACTCAACATAACCACGACTTTGTAATGTAAGTACTGTGCTTGGATATTGTACAAGTAACAAAGCACACTCATGCGCTGATGAAAATTCATACGCCTTTCTGAGATGTTCTTTTATGTGAACTTTAGACAATGACTTTGTTTTCACTCTTCTAGAAAAAGTTCAAAGTGTGAGAAGGAAATGACTACTTTGTAAAATCTGACACCTAGTTTTTATTCTGAGAAAAGCAGGTAGTTCACGCTTTCACCCGTAGCACGTGTGCCAACAGGTGGCGAATCGGCCACTTCAGATGTTCAGCGTTCTTCAACGTGAACACTCGCGTAACACATCATGTCATTACAATATACAGAAATTCCGTTTTGCCATGTAATGCTACATAACAGATGTTTTACAACAGAAAATGGCCTCATTTGCCGGCTACAAATATTGATGATGAAAACGAAATACTTCTACTATTGCGGCAGATATGAACCTGGGTTTCCAACTCTAAAGCTGTTATTTCATGTGACGCTTACATAGATTCAATGAAAAAAAAACAGATAGGTGCAAAAAGTTGATGAATAAAGCATGGACCTGAGGAGAGTTGTATTAGGTTATTTGTAAAAGGTTTAACAAAAAGAACCCGCACATTTGACCCAGTTGTTCTTCATTTTGCTAACAGCCGTGCTCCAGAAAATGAAATACACCTATGTGTTGAAAAACTTTTAATAGCATTAAGTAATCCATGAGCATTGATGGCTGGGGGGGGGAGAGGCGATAAGGGCTTGTGGTGTAACTCTGTTAGACGGATGGATCAACTAGCTACATTATCCAGCTGTCGGGCCATACGAGGATTATCCATGCAGGATTATTCATTACAGAGTCGATCAATTCGCTCAGAAAAAGAAATGTCTGATTGCAGATTTTGTATTTCGACTTGAAATCATAAGCGTTGTCAACGACGTTAACGGTGAATTGATTGAACTGAATCTGGTATTTTGTGCGACAGGTCAAGCAGTTATTTTCCGTTCAGGTAGAATTGTAAAGTACATGTAAGGGTTGCGATAATGGGCCTGGCTGTGCGAAGCTGTATATATTGCCATCATTTCTCGCTCCGTCTCATCACTCGTTCGCCACGCGTGTCCTCCTCAACCAAACGTTGTCTGCTCTGGCAGTAAAATGACCAAGTTACGTAACCAGAGAAACCCAAAGATCCCAGCTTATTATTTTGGATGGCAGTTATCTCAATTTACACTGAATCACCCTCTCTCCGGCCGTACGTGAGAAGGTCTGCCAGCAACCTGCGGATGGTCGTGGGTTTCCCCAGGGCTCTGCCTGGTTTCCTCCCACCATAATGCTGGCCGCCGTCGAATAAGTGAAATATTCTTGAGTACGACGTAAAACACCAATCAAATAAATAAATGAATAAACTGAATCACCCTTGTCAGCAAATTCCACCGGTGCCTGGCTTTAACCTAATGAACCGGACAAAGGCTGTTCAAATAGAGACTAGGGGGACTTTCTTCCCGCTTCCTGATAATTATTACTCGCCCTGTCTGAGCCGCGGAGAGCTGGACAATTACGTGACGAATCACGCAAATACGGAATCCTTTTACAGGCTCCTTTGTTCCTGATTGAATATTAGCATAAGCGCTTCGCAAATATTTGCTGTTGTTATTAACTCGGCTGATTTCTTCAGGTAATATCCTGAGGAACCCCCTATCTAAATATGTCGGCACTATTAAAACAGTGCCATTGTAACAAATAGTTATCAACAATGTAACTTACACAGAGAGTCCCTCTGTATCATTTAGATTTGTGACACTGAGGATGTGCGTTAGTCCTGAACTGAAATCAAAGGCGCGGCTGTGAAAACTTCTAATGGTAACCGCAGGACATTGTCATATCTGCAGTGGCTCTGTCCTACAATGGAATGCTAACTTCAACTTCCCTTAAAGGAAATGTTTGAGATATAATCAGTGATAGCCTATACAGCTCACCTGTGCCTATAATTTGGCACTGGCCTCTGAAAATATTTTATCAAAGGCCCACTTAAAGTTCAATATTTATTTTACCCCGGGATCATAACTTTTATGTGCAGAAACTCAGAAATGTTTGGATCAAACTCATCATTAAAAACTTATCGGCGACATTACCTGATGTCATGGAAACATTTGTAGATCAGAACTCTTGACTGAGAGGTAAAGTTAGCAATAATGGATTCTTGTGTAAACATGAACGAAACAATATCTAGATGAGACTTTGAAAGCTAAGTATAAGAGACTGAAGGTAGGCCTCAGCACGACATGTGAGTAAGCGTAGAAAGTCGAGTTGTTACCAGTGAACCGACAGGTCACACTTCCTTCAGACAAAGATGGCAGAGTTGTTTGTTTCCGGATGTTATAAAAGCAGTCGTTTGTGGTATGGTTAGTGGATATGGCGCCTACAAGGAACATTGCAAAGAGGCAACATTGAACACCTTTAAGATACATGTGTACGGGTGCGTTAGAGTTCACATTAACCTGCCCACCAGCCTTTCTTGTCTTCTTCTCTTTCCATGTTGTCTCGAGGGATAAAACCATATATTCTCGGATAATATTTCTTTTTCATGTTTGCAGTGTTGCTCATTTCCGCGTTCCGTTTTATAACAGCGGCTAATTTCACTTTACCCTGGGGCTGTAGTTAATGAATCAAAGTGATTTTCATAGCAATTGTTGTTATTAAAGATCATGAAAATGCTTTTTTCAGTTTCTATTAGACGTAAAAGGTTACCAAGTTTACATTAATAAAGGGCATGCATAGATTTTCTTTCTTGAATGCCGGCAAATGAATTCTCCGAAGCACTCAAATATTTGACTTCTTCTTACATGAAATATTATATAACAAAATGGTTTCCCATTTTATCTTTTGAAGACTTTTATCAATAGATGTACACTGTAGTTGTCTTGCATGATTGACAAGTACAATTCCTGTCGCGGAAGTGCAATTTGCAGGCTCATGACAGATACTTTGAAATCAGGTGTTCCCATTCCCCAGAATAGTTCAATTAGTATAGATTATTCCTGCAAGTCTTGATAACAACTATTTCAGAGCGAGATCCATTACTCCGTCTTGTCTTGTTTACGTGACATGTAAAACCAAATGTTACAAAATCCACAGCAAAAGTCTACGTCAGTCAAAATTGAACGTTCACCTACAGTCGGTGTATACAGCTCGGATATTGATACTTCACCGGTCAATCACCCACACTGACCTGGCCGCCATTAATATTGAATCACCGGGTTAAATAACAAATGTTCCCTGTTATGAGACCATTCTCAAATTGAAACCGTTTACATGTTGTTTTATACAAACAAGTACTGGAAAGCTATGTCTCGCGGAAATGAAAGTGGAGTAGTCGATTCAACATGACCAGGCCCACAACACTTGAAGTCCCCCAAGTCTTGTTTTTTCCGCGGAATATCAACAAAACAAAATCAGTATTAGAAAGAAGCCACAGGACATTATTTTATGTGACCTATATATTGGCTAAAGCGCAAAACGAGTCAAATATGACTGAAAATGTTCTAGAATAAAGACGCAAGGTCAGTAGTCCCTCTCACAAGGATATAAACCTTTAGACAGAATACTCAGCCATGATTGCAATGCTCGCACACAAACCAACATTCACTTAGTACTGATGTCGCATGTTAAAATCCCGATCCTTCTGGATTGTAATCCGCCACCAGACGATTGGCACTAAAAAATTACTGTCAACATCACTGTTGTAATAGTAATAATATTAAAGAGCTTGTAACTAATACTTTTCCTTAAGCAACCATGACGCTTGTGTTGAAAATTTTCATTTCATATATTGAATGCAAGCATGTTTTATGGAGCAATGTATTTTACACATGAATCGAAAGATTCATTGGTGCCTTGCTCATCAGATGTAAGTAATGTAAGGGCATACTATGCAAATATTGTTTTTTTTTTCTTTTTGTCTTGAAATAATTCTACAAATTAGAATTCCACATAACGAGGAGACTGTCCTGTATGTTTTTCCATTTGTCATTACACCGAATCAAACCGAACCACTCGCCATGGTATGGCCGAGATATTGCCGATGTGGCGTTATGCAATAATCATTCATTCAAACGGGACCCACGACAAATTCTTTTCCGTGTTATTACGTTCACTTCAGGGGGTAAGAATGCTTTTTACTCCTCTAGAACAGTTCACGGCGTTAACTAGGGTCATGAAAATTCAAAGGTTGATGCAAAGATTTCTGATAATTCCAGTTCAGGATTCGAGGCTTGGCAGGTGGGGAATTGGCCTCTTCGGATGTTCACTGTTTTTCATCCGGGACGCCAGCTATCACACCTTGTCATTATAACGTACAGACCTAAGTTTTACCATAATGCTACATAGCACATTTTCTACCATAGACAATGATCTCGGTAGGTAGATGCGGACACTAATCTGGGAGCTAAATACTGCATCCGATGCAGTATACAGATGAGCCTAGTAATAATCCTAACTGACAGTGGGCCCCTTGGGTTTAGTGTAAATGATTTCAAATATTTCATTATTTGACGCCTTCGAAGATTGGCATTGATAAATCGATATGGACGAAAAGAGCTGATAAATAATTAATAACTGGGGAGCTTTATTATGTTACATCCAAAAGGCCTACCTCTGTGCATATGACCCAGTTACTTTTCAAACGTATGTGTGGGCATAAAAAGGACTGCTGGTGGAAACTAGTAATAACACTTTGTGATGAAGGACTAATTATTTCACAGTTTGTATATAATCAATACTCTCAGGTGCCGTAACTCTGCTGTGGGCTGAGATGTCTTAGGTTCATACCAAATATAACTGTGCCATGTGGTAAGTTATGGGCCGGTTGGGGTGGGGCAATGCTATGTGGGCAATAGTTTGTACCGTAACTGTGTTAATTGAGTGTTATCGGGAGATCTATTATCCAGTTACATTATTCAGTTGTCGGGACACCCCCAGGGTTATAAAGGGTTTTTTTTCATTGCAGGAGATGAGGAATCCGTCCACATAAAGAAATGTCTGTTCGAAAAAAATGTGCGACAGTTTATACCGCAACATGGAAATATAACTTACTGTGAATTGATTAGACCGAGTCTGGTGGGGCACCTAAGTTCAGCTAGAACTCTCAATCAAAGATAAGGCTAAACTTTTGGGCCTGGCCGTGCCAAGCTGTATAGATTGCCAACATGTCTCGCCCTGTCTCATTATCCGTTCGCCACGTTCTAAATACTGCCGCCTCATCTTCAACCAAACATCTACTCTGGCAACAAAATGACGTTACGTAACCGGAGAAACCCAGCTCTCTCAAAGTCTTCGTCTTTCAATGGCAGTTTCCTCAAATTACATCGAATTTCCCTTTCCAGCAAAAAGAAATCGATGCCTGGTTTTAACCTGTCAACAGAACAAAGCCAGTTCGCATATGGACTACGGGGACTGTCTTCCAGCTTCCTGATCAGTATTGCTCTCCCGGTCTGAGCCCGGGAGAGCGGGACAATTACGTGGTATATCACACAAATTCGGAATCCTTTTACCGGCTCCTCTCTACCTGATTAAATGTTGGCACAAACGCTTTGCAAATATTTGCTGTTGTCATTAGCTTGTCTCCTTTAGTCCGACAATAGCCTGCAATATCCTTTATCTAAATATACCAATGCATTGTCAGCCGGTAACAGAACATGTTTATTACAAATGGTCATCATCGAGGTAGCTTACAATGCCACTGCCTCTGTCTCAGTTAGACTTGTAACAAGGTAGGTTTATCGAGGTTAGGAGTCAGTAATTGATTCAGCGGTTTCTGGTGATATACTTAGTCCTGAAGTGAAAGTTGTCTCACCCAAGCCAATGTGTGTCAGTATTACATGGATTAAAGTGATGGTTCTTTCAATTGGACATGTAGTTCATTATTCCATTGGGCATGTAGTCCATTATTCCATTATGAGTGAGAATTATACATATATACATTCTTGGAAAAAAAAACTGTGTGAAGTACGACTAAACTTTGCCATATGACTGACACATTGCTACAATAACCACAGAGAGCGATTACCTTTTGTCATGATTAAAGCAAAGCAGAGCCATCAAATCTGGAACAGATCTTTAATGACAGCATGTTCAGCATATATATAAATTAAGCTGGCCTATGCGATTTTTTGTGGAACAGTGAGGTACAAGGGTAGTTGCAATGAAAGCACTGCTGAGATATCTGAAAGAAGTAATCCTCAGAGTTTGGATATGACTGATTTTTTGTTTTCGGAATTTAAAAGCCATCTTTTTCCGGTGGGTGTGTAATCTACACTGAACATAGTAAAATGTCCACACAGAACACCTTCAGTATATATCTACAGGTGTGTTAGTGCACCTCTACCATTCACCTTTCCTGTCGTCTTGTTCTTCGATATTGCATCGACAAATAAAGCCTTCAATTCTCAAATCCATCCATTGGACTTTTTTTTCGGTATCGCTCATTTCCGCGTTCCGTTTCACAATAGCGGCTGATGATTTCATTTACCGGGGCTGTACGAGTAGTTAATGAGTCAAAGTGCTTTTGTATTGCAGTTATTACGATTAATGGTGATGAAAATTCATGTTTTTGTCTCTCGTAAAAGACTACTAAGCTCTAGAAAAATACGCAGCGTACATATCTCCATTCTTGAATGCCGGAAATGGATTTTTCTTAACAGTCAAATACTTGACTTATTTTCACCTTAATACTATGAATCTAATTTAACACAACTGCGTCCTACTTTATATTTTGGAGAGTTTTCTAATTAGCTGTGTTGAGAAGAGGACAGGTGTAATTCCCGAGAAGGCAGCACAAATTACAGGCTCATGACAGACACATTAAAGTTAGGTGTTCCCCGTATCCAGAATAATTCAATCAGTAGATTATTTCCTGCAAGTCATAATGACAGTTCTTTCGGCGCGAGATCTATTGCTTTTGTCTCATTTTGGGGGCTTTTCGTGTAAATGAAATCAAATGTTACATAATCTGCAGCAAATGTCTCCATCAGTCACTTTGACGTAATCAACGTTTGCTTGCAGTCGCTGATCATTTATTTATTAACTTGATTGGTGTTTTACGCCGTACTAAAGAGTATTTAAATTATACGACGGCGACCAGCATTATGGTGGGTGAAAACCGGGCAGAGCCAGGGCGAAACCCACGAATACAAGAATAGTAAGGTTGATGAGAATACTGACCTATAATAAGAGTACATGCTCTTAAACGGTGTCCGTTGGTCAGTAGGGTTGGGTGTTCGAATCCTGGTCCAGCCGGTTTCATTACGCCTTATGTCACCAGCTCACCAACCTGACGCCCTTGTATGTGTAAGTGAAATAAGTTTAATCCCTTCGTGATATACTATAACCATAGAAGGGACGAAATTGTACATCATTAAAGTTTCTTTACTAGTAAATCCACATATATTGAAAATAAAAGTCTTTCAAACCGATAATCGATTTGGTTAAAGTCGTTAAGTGCTTCTCCAGAGCCCTGGTTAGGGCAAACCTGGAGAGGTTTATCCTCTGCTGATTATAATGTACATCGCTTTTTTATTGTAAGCTCTTCGAAATTTGTGATCAGTTGTATAGGTCCGTTTTTTCGCCTTTGGTTAAACCAAATACTGCCATAGTTTGCTCTAATTTACTCTTACGCTAGCACCAAATCAATCCACACACTGTGACTGCGAGTTGCTATGTGAAACTTCAGGCCACACCTTTTCTTTTCACTCCAAGTAAATGTTGGCAACACAGACCTTCCAAATATTTGCTGATGTTCTCAGTTTGACTCATTTGGCCCTACAACAGATGGCAATATCAATTCTAATACGCATGAAAGAACGGATTTGTAACGAATGGCTAACAGCGATGTAACTTACAACAAGTCCGTCTGTCTCACATATGTTTGTGACAATGTGGTTTTATCAAGAATAAGATTCACTGATTGATTCTGTGCGTGGAAAAATTCACTGTGTAGAAATGGTTAGCTCAATAAAACCAATTTATATCGCTATTCTATGACGTTAGAAATGTCTCAAACCCCAAACATTTTATACACCATGGTCGTGCCTCACTAAGGCATCTTAGTGTAAACTATCTGTAAGTACTCCGACACGGCCTGCTGATGTATACACTCTCTAAACCTACTGTGTTCGAGTGGTACACACTTCTGCGGCAAAAATGCACATCCGCATAATCTTGAGTACCACCAGCACACAATGTGTGTAATTCGTGTGAAACATTTACAATGGAGTGTGGATCAGTGATACACAATTTATGTACCACTGAAACACTTGCATTGTGGATGTGCAAATTTGTGAAGGGCATTTGTTTTACTGAACATGCTATAACATTTATAACTTAAAATACAACATTTCCTTCTGGAACTAAGCCCTGTGTGGTCGCTAGAATATTTTTGACATAATGCTATTTAATAGATGTAGTACAGCAATGAGAGGTCTGGGTAACCAAATGCTAATATTGCTAGTTGGAAATAAGTACTACTACTGTTGCAGTAGATATGAACCTAAAATTCCAACTGCCTGTTTGTGGTTTTTAATATTTTATAATATGACGCCTACAAAGGTTTCAATGGGCAAAAGCCGGACATGCATGGGAATGGTTCATAAAAAAAGCATGAACAACTGTGATGTTATATTAGATTACTTCTAAAAGGCTTACGGGAAAGACTCCGCATATATGACCCAGTTATTCTGCTTTTTTTGTAAAAACTGTGTCTTCGGAAATTAAACTTACTGTTGGTATTGTAGGTGAAAGAAGCATTGTTGGTGAAAACCGGAAATAGTGCTATGTGTCACATAAGTAATTCACAGTTTGTCTGTAATCACTATGGTCAGATAATGGGAGCGGAGAGATGTAACCGTAAATGTGCTATGTGAAAAGGTGAACACGAAATAGCTGTGTTGACGTGGTCTTATCGGAAGTTACATTATCCAGTTGCCAGACCATGCCCAGGATTATCTATGGGCATTATTCATTACTGAGATGATCAATTCGCCCAGACAAAGTCATGTTTGATGCGAGATTTTGTACCACGGCTTGGAATTATAAACGTTGTCTACAACCCTAACGGTAAATTGATTGGAATGGTGCTTTTTGCGACAGGTCAAGCAGTCATTTTCCTTTCAGTTACAATTCTCAAGTACAGATAAGGCTGCGGTTATGGGCCTGGCTGGCGCGAACCTGTATAGATTGCCATCATGTCTCGTCTCGCCTCGCATCGCGGCGGAGAATTGATTACTCTGGTGTGTTGTGCGACAGGTCAAGCAGTTATTTTCCGTTGAGCTAGAATTCCAAAGTACAGGTAGGGGTTGCACTTATTGGCCTGGTTGTGCGAAGCTGTATAGACTGCCAACATATCCCACTCCGTCTCATCATTCCTTGTCGTCAAGTCGTGATTAAAACACAACATGGCCACAAAATCTGGAGCAGACTTTGAATGAAAACAAGGCATGTTCACCACGGCTATACCGTGGAACTGTTGAGTATAAGAACAGTTACAATGAAAACAAGGCATGTTCACCATGGCTATACCGTGGAACTGTTGAGTATAAGAACAGTTACAATGAAAACAAGGCATGTTCACCATGGCTATACCGTGGGACTGTTGAGTATAAGGACAGTTGCAATAAAAGTGCAACAGAGATATCAAGAAGAAGGAATAATCTGAGCTTGTGCATGAATGACATTTTTCTTCCAGAATTGAACAGCGATCTTTTTCGCGTGGGCGTAGTTACTAAACTAAACAAACATGTAGGAGATTGGCCAAACCGAACATCTTCAACATACATCTACAGCTGTGTTAGTCCACATATACCTGGCCATCAAACTCTTTTGTCGTGTAGCTCTTCAATTGTGCATCGACGGAAACAGGCAAGAATTTTTGCATACCATGTGTTGCACTTTTTTCAGCATCGCTCATTTCCCCGTTCCGTTTCACAATAGAGACTAATCTCAATTACCCGGGGCTGTACGAGTAGTTAATTAGTCAAAGGGCTTTTGTGTTGCTTTTATTATAATTAAAACTGATGACAATCCATGTCTTTGTCTGTCGTAAAAGACTACTATGCTCTAGAAAAATACAAAGCATGTGCATATTTCATTCTTGAATGCCGGAAATGGATTTTCTTAACAGTTTATTTATGTTCACCTTAATACTATGGCTCTAAATACAACTGCGTCTCACTTTATATTTTGGAGAGTTTTCTGATTAGCTATTTTGAGAAGTGAACGAGTGTAATTCCTGAGATGGCGGCACAAATTACAGACTCATGATAGGGTCATTAAAATTAGGGGCTCCCATTATTCAGAGTAATTCGATCAGTTAGATTATTTTAGGAATGTCTTAATAACTCTTCTTTCCGCGCGAGATCCATTACTTTTTTTAGTTGTCGTGTAGATGAAATCAAGCATTACATAATCAACAGCAAATTTCTTAATCAGTCACTTTTACTTGATCAATGTTTATCTGCAGTCGATGTATACAGCCCGGAATATTGACACTTCATCGGTTAGTGGCCGATACTGGCCTGGTCTCCCATTGTACTGGAACATAAAATAATACATCCACCCTGTTAAGAGAACATGCTCAAGTTTAAACCATTCACGTGCTGTTCTTGTCGAGAAGAAAATAGGAGAAAAACAGTCAATTTCTTTCGTGTTGATCTCCTTTCCAAACCCCGTTTTGTTGGATGGATTCTGCGTCTGGAGATATCCACAATTCAGAAATTCTCAGATCTGTTCACCAAAGCCAATTTATAACCCTATCCATTGCCTTATAAATGCCTCATACCCAGAATATTTTATTAACCGACGGGCGAACATCCTTATCTCATATACGATGCCTCAGTAAGGCATCGTAGGCCAAGTTAACTTGAACTACAACAAGTTCTCCTGACGACACATGTTGTCATGGCGGTTCAACTTGAAATATAACATTTCCTTCTGGACTGAGCCCTACACGGTCAATAAAATATTTTTCGCATATTTCTACATAGTAGATGTTCTACAGCAGTCAGTGGTCTCGGTGACCAGATGGTGATTTTGCTGGTTGGAATTAAATGCTGCTAGTATAGCAGTAGACACGAACTCAGAATCCCAACTGCCGTTAATGATTTTTGATATTTTATATTAAGTTTCTTCTAAAAGGCTTATCGGAAAGACTCTGCATACATGACCCAGTTATTCTGCTTTTTCGGAACAACTATGTACTGGGAAATTTAAATTTACTGTTGGGTACAAAAGGTATTGTTGGTGATAACAGGTAAGAGCACTATGTATCACATGAGTAATTTCTTTACTAATTTGTCTGTAATCACTGAGGTCAAATACCGTGGCTCTAATGGGAGTTGGGGAGTTGTACAGTAACTGTACTATCTGGAAAGGCGGACACGGAATTGAGGCGTAACAGTGTTAACGGGATATTGTCGGAAAATACATCATCTACTTACGTTACCTAGTTTTCGGGACGCGCCCTGGATTATCCATGGGGGTTATTCATTACAAAGATGATCAATTCGCTCAGACAGACATGTCTTATGCGAGATTTTGTACCACGATTTGGAATTATAAACGGTTTTCTACAACGCTAACGGTGAATTGATTGAACATGTTTGTTCGACATGTGAAGAATTTTTTTTCTGTTTAGCTAGAAATCTCAAGTATAGTCAAGGGCTGCACTAATGGGTCTGGCTGGGGCAAAGCAGTATAGATTGCCATCATGCCTCGCTCTGTCTCATCAACCGTTCGCCACGCGTGTCCTCCTCAAAAAACATTGTCTCTACTTTGACAGCACACTGCCCGTGTTACGTACAGGGAGAAACTCAGATAGTTCAGCTTCTTATTGTCCTTGTGTGGCAGTTGTCTCACGTTACATCGAATCTCCTTCATCAGCATAATCTACTAGTTCCAGGCTTTAACCTAATAAACTGAACAAATGCTACTGGAGTAGAGACTGGGGGGACTGTCTTCCAGCTTCCTGATAAGTATTGCTTGCCCTGTCTGAGGCGAGGAGAGCCGGAAAATTACGTGACGTATCACGCAAATACAGAATCCTTTAACGGGCTCCTCTGTTCCTGATTGAATGTTGGCACAAGCGCTTTGCAAATATTTGCTGTTGTCATTAGCTCGTCTGTTTTCGTCTGGCAATAAATGGCAATGTCCTTTTTCTAAATACATGGAGGATATATATGCGGTATAACAGACCATGTGTCTTACAAATGGCCATCATC
Source organism: Acanthopleura granulata (assembly GCA_016165875.1). Taxonomy (NCBI): domain Eukaryota; kingdom Metazoa; phylum Mollusca; class Polyplacophora; order Chitonida; family Chitonidae; genus Acanthopleura; species Acanthopleura granulata. The sequence goes on along the minus strand of JABBOT010000001.1, from coordinate 14,970,790 downwards.
GATGTAACGTATTATGCAATTCTTTAAAATGAGAGCTCTTTTAAGTTCGACATCCTGTAGTGTGTTGTTCCAACCGTGACCGTGTATCCTTGGAGAAGGCTGTGTTGGGCCCAACTATACGGTGTTAAATTATCGTCACAGGCTATGACTTGGGCAGCATTCAACCAGTTTTACAAACAAATGTAATATACATGTTATATTCTATGGGCCCGCACAGGCGAAATGGGACAGTTAATGCTTAACACAACTAGGGCGCAATAGAGACACACGATATGGACTAGCTGAGACCGTAGTTAGTTTACCGCTACCGCCATACGAGATACTATTATATGGATCGTTACGTATTTGGCACAATGAGATCTTTATTTATTTGACACAATGGAGCATCACTTGATCATTTGATAAGTGTAGGCTCAGCTAGATTAGAAATCTGCAAAGCACAGTGTTTAAGGATTAAATCCAGGGTGCTAAGCCGTATCACTGTGTCTTACTATGGAACCCCGCAGCAAATGACTAGATGTACATCTTGTTGATCAAAATTGCAATGAGACCACAGCCGAAACACCTGAAAGAAGAAATCGTCGGGGCTTTTCTATGGGCGATTACTATTAATAACACAGGCGCTTCATTGTGTCCTACTTGTAGAAAATAATTATTCCACCGGCATGCAATTCGTTTTTCAGATTGCATCAAAATCTTAAAATTTTGTGTTCAATATCACTGAAATTAAAGCCAACCAAAAGAAGATATAAAGCTATCTAACGGTTAACAGTTAGAAAACGAATGTCTGTTTCCTCGTCTAGATTGGGCAGAGGAACTAACAACATATGGATAATGTCATTGCAGAAAGATTGTTGTCCTAGAAAACATCTCTACAAAAAGGCTAAAATGCAGAATAAATTTAGCATTCAAAGAACCTTCAAAACATGACGATGTCGCTAAACAGCGTTGAGGATGTAGTGGAAGTCCAATTATAAGGATAAAATCTTGCGAAGCTAAGTACAAGAGACTGAGGATGGGCCTCAGGGCGGCATGTGGAAGGTTCAATTACCATTAGTGGCCTGATTGCTCACACTTCCCTCACACAAACATGGCAGTGTTTTCATTCTTTCCGGAATTTTAAAGAAGTCCTACGTAGGTGTGTGGGTGGGTAGGTGGCTAGGTTGGTAAGTGTAGTTCATGAAAAGTGCATTGCACAGAAACCAGACTCAACACCTTCCACACACATTTATAGGTGTGTTCGTTCACATAAACCTGGTCTTCAACCATTCTTGTCTTCTTGGTCTTCGATCTTGCCTCGGGGGAGTTTTACTACTGCTCATTTCCACATTCCGTTTCACAATAGCGGCTAATTTCATTTAGCCCTTGGCTGTACGTGTAGTTAATGAATCAGTGCGCTTTTTTTATTGCAACTGCAGTGGTTAACGGTTACGCCAAAGCATGTTTTTGTCTTCTACGGACGAAAAATAGTACTAAATTCTATAAAACACAAATTATGGGTATATTTTTATTCTAGAATGACGGCAATGGATTTTTTGCCTTTCGGAAAAGTTATTCGTGCGAGGGAAGGTCCGCCAGCAGCCTAAGGATGGTCGTGGTTTTGCCCCGGGCTTTGCTTGGTTTATAAGTGAAATATTCTTGACTATGGCGTAAAACACAAGTAAAATAAATCAAATAAATAAATAAAAAAAACACACCAGTGCGCTATGTCTTGCGGAAAAAGAAAGAGGAGAAGGCGAGTCGTTACTATGAGACCGACGACACTCTAATTCCAAATTCTTTTCTCAGCGGGATATCAGCAAAGCAGCAGTTATTGGAATTCACAAACCTTGTCGGAGCAACGAGACACAGGATAATATTTAACGTGACATATGTGCATTGTCAAACGTTACAGAAGATTGTTTCGTGGTAACCTTTCTTTGCTTCAAGACTCAAGTCTTGAACTGATGGTGTGCACATAAGGATACAAACATTGGTGAAAATATTCATCTATTCACCAGCAAATGCTTATTTCAACATTATTTAATCTCACTTCAATGTAAAACGCTAGCGGATAACTTGGGATAAACACCCCTCTAAAGACATTTGTAGACATACCTGATAAGGTGGAGAGAGTTGCGGATTATCGGCACCGAGAAATTACATTGATTTTTTTTTTCAATTAATAGAAGAAACAAAGGAATAGTTGAAGGTAACAACCAAATTGCCATCAAAACCAATGTTGTTCGTAGTTTCTCACCTATCATCTAATGTGACGATAGAATAGTTCGTACAGTGCGCTTCTCCAAGGCGTTCAAAATTACCACTGATAAAATAAAAACTTAGAAATACTTTAAGGAATTAATGCAGGTTGTTTTGTTTCTTATCATCATTTTTATTGGGTCTCTTGACACAGAAAAGTTTGGGAACTGGCGTGGCACTTTAATGGTATTAATCCGGATATGTCTTTGTATCGTGCAAACGATCAGGCCTCGGTATATATCTTCTGAAAACCAGACAAGGACGCTAGACATAAGAACAAGTGGGCTGATCGTCATGTCGCCAAACCTTCATTATCTAAGTGTAAACAGTCGCACCTCGCCTTGGCTAATGGATGGTAAAGTGAAGAACAATGTAACACACTAATGACCCTTGCTCCGCGGCCCTTCTAAACGTCCGGATGAAACCAGGTTTAGAGACCATCATACTAGTGTAATGTTCTCAACTAATGACCAGGAGGAAATTCCATCTTATATCGATTACGATTTACTGAGTGTGTTAGCGGTTCCTTTTGAAGGTCACAAGTAATACAATATGAGTAACTGTTCAGATGATTCCGGATGGTGAAAGCACACCGGTGTGTAGATATATGCATTTATACGTTGATACATACAACATGCGACACTCTGTGAACAACAATCGGAGAATGTACACACTATTTAATGTATAACAGCCACTTAAAATGAGCATTGGGTGATAGACTTTTGAATCGCTTTGAATCGAGTTTAATGAAATAAAAACTTGAATCACTGATAACTGATTCTCTACCCACATATTTACAGTGTTACAGATGGACCCTCTACAAAGGGAGGTAAATGGTAACAACGATAGTACTGGGTAGCTTCTCCCGTTTACTCAGCGATTTGACCTTAGCCAGAGTTTTACCATATCTGGTCATGACAAATTAGATTTGTGCAGATGAACACACCACTGAACAGTTTGACATAGACAAAGAAAGAAGTAATTAGCAAAATAACTTATACTTTCAGGCTTGAGTGTTGATCTGTCTAATGACTAATGTCTAATTATTTACGCAAGGAGATCTCTCAAGGCGTCACCGATTTGAAATAAACATAAGCTATCCTGTTAGTGGCGAAAAAATTTAACAATATAGAGAGATTTCACAGCAGCCTGTTCCCGCACTGTGAATCACAAAATCAGTTATGCAATTGAAACAAGGTGTTACATTGCACATAGGCCTACTGCAATGGCTATAGGTACCCTTCAACAAATGTTTGTATTTGTGGATAAATTCCGAAAAAATGATAAAATTAAATCTCAACACCGAGAAATAAGGTTTATAAGAACTTTTGAAATCAAAAGCGAGACGAGAACTTCCCCTTTGTAAGTTCAAGAAATGCGGCCAATTTCATGCGACCAAATTTTTCAAAGTGCAACAGAATGTGAAAACTTTAACTGAACTTTTATCTTGAGAGATAAGAACAAGAAATCATTCCTTTCGACATTTGTCTGGACAAAATATTCAGGCAATGTCTGAAATCTTCAACGAATAAGCCCAGAAAACCTCACACAGTCGGTTTATTAAAGTGGTCTCTGTCTGACCCAATGCATGAGAAGCAATGATCGTGGTTGAAGGTTATAGTTTTTTCAAGGGCTTTTTTCTATAATTAATGCGAAAAAACAGGTTCCATTATTATAGAAGTTATCAATTATTCAAAGACATTTGGTTCCTGCAGCTCTCAAAAGGTGAATGTACTGCTCCGGCGGAAATGAATTCTCAGTTCATTATCAGAAATATATCTCAGCAGATTGATTGATTTCTTCAAGATCACAACCACGCCTATGAATGGTTAAAACGTTTTTCCTGTCTTCAGAAATTGATTAGTCGGCAAAGCACAGTGGATGACTGATTGAGTAAATATCGGATTGACCTATCGTTCAAACACATGACTGCTTTAAATGTTCATTGACAGCTTAGCTGATTGATTGATAAACGCCAGCTTTGTATTTCAATATTTCATAACATTAACCCATTAATGATTTAACGTTACATTTATTAGATAGTGGAACTAAGAAGAAATGAATGAAAGTTTACACACTTTGCTTTGCCAAGGATGAAAAGATGAAATTTGGATTTTCCGAGGCACTGTCGGTTTTATTGGACGAATATAGAAAGTGAAAGAGATACATGTAAATAAAAAATATGCTGTTATGTTGCAGGCTAACAGATATGGGAATATTGCAAACGACGACAGAAAGAATGAATATTGTCAAATGAGTATGTCTCCGCCTTCTATTCTCCAAAGATCATCACAAGAATTTATTGAGATCTTGGGGAAACTCTCACCTTTTAGCAAAATGACCACTTTGTGTAAGTATGGCCGTAAGACACCATACAAAGTATACAAAGGGCACAGCTGAAAATGATGCCTTCTTCGCCAGGTATTAAACACTTTTGTGCAATACCTGTTGTCGGAACTTCAGACATGGCGGCTATTTTGAGCGTTACACGTTCTAATACCCCTACACCCCATGGTATAAAATGAGGCTAGATTGTCGTGCAACAGTTTGTTAGTTTTGTTGTTCAAAGCCATTTATCCATGAATTGGAGCTATTGTCCAATGCTGAATATAAACACCGCTTCAACCTGGCACAGCTCGTTCAGTCGAGGTTAATTGGCGACTTGGAAGACTTGGCACAAATGCGATTCCAGGTAAATGCGAATATAATCTCCTGTCAGAAACACATTTAGAAACACTTACTGTGTATTATGTCTTCGTAAATCACATTAGGTGATGTTCCAGCTTTTATAAATTACGTCAGAGAACAAGGCTAGGAGAATAGAGAGCAATCCTTAGTCACAGATTTTCCAAGCTTTCAGGTCAAGAGCCTGTCTCGACAACACTTTAAACTGCAGTGGTCCTGATAAAGGTTAAAAACAAGCAATGTATAAAGAAAAATAGTTTTCTACCACGTTAGTGATTGTTTGGCACAGTTAGTTTCAGAGTGAATGAATGATTATGGCATAACGCCACCGCGGTAATATTTCAGACATATTGTGGCGAGTAGGTAGTTTGAGACAAATACAGTTAATCAGCTGCACATAGGTTTTAATCGTTTATAACATCGTAATGTACATGATCCTATATTGAATAAAACTCTGCTCAAACGATCTCGTCTCCATAACTCACCTAGACAGATCGTCCAGTGGACGTGAGAAAACATGTGTAACACACAAGCAGGACTGTTGTCGCTATGAGCCAGTCATCAGAAGGTACTTAAAAAGGAAATATCCTATATAGCCAATGATGAGACTACGACACACACGAAACGACTGTGATTTGTCATATGCGATGACTGTTTTATTATTATTACGTAACTGTCAGTTTTTGAGTGTCGAGATTTATGATTATCAGAAATTCGATGCAAGTGTCTTTCTTTACAGAATGTCGCTTGAAGGTTACAAGAGAAAAGTGTTTTATGATAAACAGCCACTTAAAGTCTCGATCAATAACTGTCTCGGTTTTGCACCTAGCCCGCATATCCACTCTCTTCTAGTTTCTGTTTGTGCCGACGTCGTGAGTTCTAACCGCCACATAAACGTTGGCGGCATCCATTAGCTGACTGTCGGTCCTGTAATCCATTAAACGTCCTGACAAGAAACTGTACGCCGACGTGACAATACAAACACGAACGAGCGCTGAAAGAAGTACAAATGACGTCCATGCATGTCAACACTCGCATTGAGGGAGATAAGTGGTTTTATGGATCTCTTACCACTTAAAAAATTGTATCGTATAGAGTGACTACACCTATATTTGGAAGCCAAAGAAGCGCAGCTGCTAAATAGTTTCGGATGCATAGCTTCTGAAAACATGTATTTCCACTTGCCATTGTAACGTAGTACACGTGTAACGTTAACCTGAAAAAAAAACACGAGAAAATATGTTTTATGTCGACCCCTGTGATCATGGAAAAAAAGATAAAAACATTTGCCAGGTAGTGGTAGTCTTTTTCTCCTCTTCATCAACTTCATCAACCTTGTAAATTATACCTGGATATAAACATTGCCTTTCTTAACATGAAGATGTGAGTTCGCTCCATCCAGGTCCAGAGGCTGTATTGTCATTTATGGTGAACAGACCGACTTTGTTCATATTTAATAAATGTGCAACAAGGGATAAGGGCGTGACTCATTAATAAATCATGCTATTTCCGCCCACGAGCCACACGATGTTCTGATTCAGTTCTCGTATTAGACAGCAATTTCACAAATATTCTCTCAAACAAGTCGTTCGGTGGGCAGGGTGACAATAAGCGGTATACCGTGATACTGGATCCGTTTCCACAGAGTTGCACTTAATGTCTCCCAACATTACTGGGAAAGCTGCTTAGTAACGTCCCAAAGACCGGCGATTTACCTCTACCATTTCAGGTTTCCTCACCGATAATACAGAACGCTGTCGTATGCAAGTGAAAAATTCGTGACTATGCCGGCACAAAGATACTTGTACCGTTGTATTTGGGTCTAAAAATTAAGCGTGACCAAGAGTTACACGGTATATTTACTTTTCCTAACCACATACAGGTGTCATAAGTAAACATTTTTACAATTGTATTTATTTATGTGTAAAAGACCAGTTTTAAATGAAATGGATCATTCTATAAGCCTCTGCTAACCGCCAAGTTCTATAATTAGTAATGCATTTATTATGTATTCGTTATCATCATCAGATATTTATTATCTAGATTTAGCTACATCAGGTAATAACCCTAACATCAGTGCCAGTGAACCAAATACATTTATGTATTTACTAATTAGAACTGATGACAGTATCAGCGCGAGTGGGATATGACTGGCTGGACATTCACATACAAACACTAATGAAGAGCACGTTCTTCGCCCAAGACAGGTGGCAATGGTGTTAATTGACTTTCAGCAATTACCCCAAGAGATAGCGAGAGGATCGAAGGAGTGCAATTTGCGAAGCTGGTATCTGAGAAGAGTTGATCGAAATGAGCAGCATTTCTCAGGTCAACGAATATATGCCCTACTTGCTGAGGTTCCCTAACGACGCTTTGATAAGCATTGACTAGCTATCAGGCAAATGCCAACTGTACTAAAGACAGAATAAAACCAGAACGACTTCATAATACGTATTTGCTTTTCTGCTCCAAAGAGCCCAGAGTGTGTTTGCCTTTCCAGAACATACTGGTCTGAGAGCAAACTGAGAAAACGTTCACTCTCCACCATCAGGGCAGGGAAAAGGGGAAGGGAGGAATTCTGTTTACCTTTACAGCTAACATGGTGCAGGTCTTTAACCTTATGGCTACAATGAGTAGATCACTTCTAGCCCTGTTTATGATTTCTGCTCTTTATGAGGTTAACGCCAACAGAAACATGTAGTGTTCGCAGAAATATGCCCAAGTGACAACACTTAAAATACTGTCAGTTTATCTCTTTGCTCGCGTTTAGAAAACAATCTGCAGGAAATGACGTCCGACCAGAGTTCGGATAAAAGACACTACGACGTTGAGACCCTATGGAGAGGCCATTCTGTTCCCTGGGATAACCCACTGTAACTGTCATAATACATGAAAGTACATTCCTAAAAGGTGTAATATAAAAATTATATTAACTTAGCCCACTGTTAAGACGTATTAACAAAGTAATAGTGAGATCAAAGCACCTAAGCAATCAAATATGTTTGCAGATGCTGACTAAGTAACACCCAGACACAAACAAAAGCATAAGATAGCCCCGTTTCAACCATGTAATTCATAAAAAGTGAAAGCCAGTTTGCAAAGACGAATGATAAATATAGAATAGGGTACAGACGTTATATGTAACTTCTAATTTAGTATCACAATACGCAAGTAACAGTCAGTGCTGATTTTCTGTTGATCAGATTTTCTGTAAAGCCTTGGGCGTCTGTTATTTTTGTACTAAGTACAAACCCATTCATACAGTCATACTGGCAGCATGTGACGGGGATGCATCCACAGGCTTTATGTGGTTTGGAAAAGTCAGAACAAAAATCCACATTAGCACATACATTTGGAGAGTAATACCTGTAGATATACTAACACAAGACGGTATTGCAAATTAACGCATACATTTGGAGAGACATACGTGTAGGTATACTAACTATACTATACTATATACTGTCTTCTAGTCTCAGGATCGACTGAAAGAGTGAACAAATCAAAGTTTATAGAAGGCATAATCTTTCAAGTGTGGGATACTTGTAATACTTGTATGTCATTTGCCTGGATTATGAACATTAATTATTTTCAAACAATAGATAGTGCAGATATTCATCGATTGCCTTGAAAATAAGCAGGTACAATTAGAGAAAGCAGCGCTGTTTCTTATCTTATATCAATATTATTCAGATTTAAGTGACTTAAGCTTGAGCGATTTATATTGGAATTTTATTTGATTTTTGATTTGAGTTTTCATTTGAGGCTGTCACACGAAGCATTTTCTACTTAATTCTGCTTAATGCGAATATCAAGGCGCAGAGCAAAGAGTGCTTTCAATTGGACTGGTATTTGATTGAACTTAGCGATGGTGTATGTTCGTTTGTTGTATCTGTGGTCAACTCATTCAGGTCTTTGTTTCCATATATTTAGCCCATTGAACAGTATTATTCTAAGCACGCCGGCTAACAGTTAAAGGCGAACAACTTGAGAGCTAAGAATAAATGGAGAGTAAATAGTTAGAATGTGTGTCTCGGTGGGTCATGTCCATTAAAGCCGACGTCACAAAAGGGCTTTGAAAGACTTGTATGTTGATCCGATATAAATAATAACATTAATTAGTGTTAAGCATTTCCCATATCCAGGAATAGTAACAATAGTGGATGGATGAGTCAACCGTATATACGCTGATTGATTATTGAACGCATTCCAGCTGACATATGTCGCCCTAATCTGACGCTCCTCTCACCAGGCCTGACCAGGTTTCAGGTATTACCGACGACTTGTTCTCCAAGCTGTCCTGTATATAGGCTGTTCCTTGGCTTCCAGCCTTGACGTCGACGTGTGTACCAGACCACGTCTTTGTCTCTTTGTGTATATAGGGCTTGACAATTAGTGCACCAGGATGTGTACCACGGGAAATCGTCTGTTCGATTCCGAGACAATTGTTCTGGGCCCGATGTGAAGCATTAGTAAGTGACGAAGCAGCTCTGTGATGTCAAAGGTGCAATTCCTGGGAACAGTGCGTTTTACACCATTGGTGGCTGATCCATTTACAATTCCAGAGCTCAAAAGACCGTCAATTCACCAATCAGGCTGGCGGATCGAATCCAGCGCTTGTTAATTCCTTTGTGATTCAGGAGGTGAGCGAACCGTATTTCTTCCATGCTGAGCCAGGTATCCTCCACCCAGAAGTATGACCACCCATACACCGGGGAAATGTTCAGGAGTTCGACGCGAAGCACCAATCCAATAAATAAATACATCGAAATTAGCTGTGAACCTAATCTGGACAGCAAAATATGTCCTGTATTTTGTCGAGCTGAGAAATGAATCTGGGTAAGCTGTTACAAGATTTGTTACTTTCAAAGCCTAACAACGCCTACATGAGAAACACAAAGAACAGTTTTTTTTTCCTGTTGGTACAAAGTAATTTGCATGAATACGGACGATTTTAACATCCACCACGCCATGAAATTCAGCCGACGATAGAAGATTGCGCCAAAGGGGCTTTTCCACTTACTGTTACTTTTTAATAACAACTTGTAATTGACTTTATTCCGCTTTATCGCAGTGCGCTACACTGTGCAACCCCACCTCACACCTATGTACTAGACCACTCTAAAAGCTATCTTCTTGGTCAGGCTAATTTTATTTGGTTCATGATATTCTAGAATTACTTTATTTCTGGATGTATCAGTAACTATAATCCAGTAACCCCAACTACATTCAATGACTATATTTTGATCCATCGCCAACCAATGCATTTACCCAAGAGCCGTCACTTAACAGCTACTGAGTGCTATTAGCCGCTTTCAAACAAATCGGGGTCATGGAAGGCCTGTTAGTGTTGACCTCTATTCCCGGTAATGGTCAGCCCACAGAGCTTACTTACTACACGTCCCACACCCGTGAGCACCCGTATCTTCGCTTCTAGCAATTCCTGGTAGCTCAACAGTGACGGCCTACAGTCCACATATTACTAGGTCAGTGCACAGATGCAACTGAGCTTCGGTAGCGGGCTGGTCATTAATAAATCATCTTGTATACCAATACAACAACACAGTACATCATTCTTGAATAGCCATAGAAATTGTCGGTATACAGAACAAACGCCATTATTCACTAACAAAACACGAGCTATTCCGTCTATTACATGAACAGATACTAACTTAAGAAACAGAGTGATAATCATCCTGTCTATTGTATTAGAGTTTACATATATCCCTTCGATTCGACGCACTGTTTGCTCCGGACATTATAAATCTACAGTTCAAATAGCTGGTGTAAGTTTCGCAAAAATTCTGATAATTTAATCCGAATTACACATACCAATGTTAGAATTTGATCTGCACATTTAAAATAAAGTCAGTATACTTTGGCCATTTGCTTTTCCTTGCCACACATCACCATATGCAACTGTCATTGTAGCTTTTTTGAATCTTTATTAGTCTCTATTTAGAAGAACTTAGCCCATTTCTCAAAAAAGACGCTTTCAGGTTTCGACCTAAAAACAGCTCGTGGCTCTGATTTATGCCAAACAAACACCACAGATAGATGAAAGTGAATGTCAGAAACATTAAACTGTAAATGTCTCCTCGCAGTAATCTAGGGCACTATATCAGAGTACTAGCATGTTACTTATTTACATCTAACCGTAATGTAGCTAACGGGGCTGATCGCTTTGGAACAGCTATAAGGCCTTTTGACCACAAAGTAAAACCAGTGGGTGTTGGGTATAGAACACCGTCTTCTGAAATTTCTAGGAAATTCACGAAAGATTTGCGACATCGCTGCTTTCTTAGCTGGATGGGAGAAAGAACAAATAAACTTTACAGAAACATAAACAAAGAACAGATGTTTTAGCACAGCGGGTGGCTGTTGTTAGCTTTACAGGGTAATAAGGTGCCCTGGTCTAATAACACACAGCTGAATAAGTGATCACAAGTACAAGGTTTGGGTGCTAAGACCACTTCCGTTTCTTGCTGTAATGACCGTCAGAAACTGATGGAGAAAGTGTCCGGATTTACGGCCTATATAGGTGGAACAAAGACAATAAGCAACTAGAGCTCGTAAATCTAAATTGTCACAAGTGTTAGTGGAGCCGGTGCTCCCATTCCTGCCAGTCGAAATTGCAATCATCGAAGCATCAATTAGGGCATATGTTCTGGTCCCGCGCCTAGAGCTTATTAAAGATGTACAAGCTTTAGCAGCTTGGCCAAGAAAAGAGAACTTAGCCTGATAGAAAAGATGCAGCCGTAGCTAAGGATTGTCAAAACAGAGCTACATGAGTAACAATAGGATAGATGCAGCCGTGAAGACACATCGCAAGCGTTCGACGATCGAAGAGATGCTGTCCGGAATAACGAGCGTCAAAACAAAAATACAAGGGTTCGACCGCTGGAGAAATGCAATAGTTAATAAGGCACATCAAAACAGCACAGGGGTTCAATCATAGGATAGATGCAGCCGTGAAAAAGAAACGTTAGACAAAACACAAAGGTGCGACGATAGAAGAAATGGAGTCATGAATAAGAAGCGTAATAATAATAATAATAATCATAATAATAATAATAATAATAATAATACAAAATGACAAGGACTCGACCATAGCAGAGATGCACACATGAATATGGAACGACCATATAGAAACACACGAATAAAATTTAAGCTAGAGAACGACGTGAGCATTCCAAAAACATCCATTCAATTAAATCTTCATATTTTGCAGTGCCGATATGTTTTTTCTTGTTTCGCACTGCGACGGTGTTATGTAATCATGAAAAATATTACGTTTCTTTGTCCAAACCACAGGGGGGAAATTATACTTCATTTTGAAGCCGAACGGCCAGTGGGAAAACCAAAGCAACTATATTGCTCTGTAATCATTGGTCTTTGAATAAAGACCAAATTTTTCCATAAATTTTTTCCAGAATTTTCAGCTTTGAAATGTATTTCTTCCTGTAGGTGGCCTTCTGAGATAATATCCATTGCATGCCGCTTGCTTTCTTTCCTCCTCGCAGTGATTGTATATTTTTGGGCAAGTTGTTTCGCGCCACACTAAAGAATTTTTCACTTATGCAATAGTGATCAGTGTTGTGGGCGGAATGAGAAGATGAGTGTTAGAGGTAAATCACTGGTCCTTGGTAACTACCAACAGACTTTCCCACGTGTGACATACAAACAAACTGTCGAACTAGTTGAAGACAAGTAGCGTTCTGCAAAGGCACGCAACACTTACAAATGGTCTCACATACGCCATTGACAGCATTCCAGGCACAATAAAAACGTGGAATGAACTCCCACCCCGTTTTCCGGCAGGTGGATCAATCCCGGTGGAATAGACCAGGATAGAGTTTACGTCCTAGTACTGGACGGGCAGAGACGCTGACGCTGTTGTGAGTAATTACACCTGCTCCATACTATGTTGAGGTGTGCATAATGACAGTATTCATTACTCTGCTTTAATGCAATTAGTTAAAGTATCTAAACATGCAGGACACTCATTAAAAGATTAAAGCCTCGACGTATTCTTCTTTGATGAGGCACAAAAACTCTCATTACGCCTTCTGAACCTAGGTTATTGAGTATTTTGGCACATCTGATGTCAAGAGCGGGCTTTACATTTCGTGCAGAGAAGGGTATAAAAGCTCAAACATTTGATGGGGAAACCCGAACATACACGGCAGTCATTTCTCCCCGCACATCTGTGATATAAATGTGAAGACGTCATCATAAATCAGTGAATTGCTTTAAACTTTCAGAGACCAAGCGAGAACGTTTCAAAAAATACTTTCTGTTAGCAAAACACCTCACCCTTCTACTGTGACCTGTTTACAATGGAGTGTCACAAGGCTGTTCCAAACGACGAGATATATGGGTGTGACAAGGCAGCGCTTGACATTTATCGTCCGGCATTTGGAACATCTGCGCATATTTCCTCACTGATATAAGCTTGGACGGGATAGACCACAGCGATTTTACGGTTAATAACCGGCTATGCGGTCCCTCTTCTGGCGAACTGAATCAAACAGTGTGTTGTGAAAAGTAACAAAGCTATATAGGAAATTTTTGTGGCCATGGTTGTGCCTCTCAGAGTATGTGATGTACTTTCGAAGTGTTTTTTTATATGAATTGCCTTAGAAATTGTTCATTTCAAGTGAAAATAGAAAGCATAGTTCGTTGAACCAATTTCTGTATGTCATTGTGACGTATCAGTTTCGTCATGTTAGACGCCGACATAGATCATGTGACTACATGTAGATCCATACCCCATGATGCCTTGAACACAATGTCATTCAAAATAGTTTGAAGCAGACCCGAGGTATTTCTGGCTTGTCCAACACCCGAGTGTGGTTTCCCGAGTGATCGTCCACCTTATATGTTATTGTTTATCAAATGTGATGACAACGCAGTATTCTGAGGAATTCTGGACCAGTTATATATGAAATGTCGCTGTTAACATCAGTGTGTATTTCCTACCTAATTCTGTTTCGGGTATATTTCTAGGGACGGGGTGAGGAAGTCGATCATATCATTTATGCATTTATGTGAACAATTAGTATAAAGACGTAACTCATGTAATTTGACAAGAGACCATACTTTACCGCTTACGTGTGACCATGTATTTGCCATCTGTCGCGCTATTGTCATCAACTCACCAAGGTGTAGTGTTTTGTTAAGGAAACCAAGTATGATTGACCTTTATCAAATGAGGAGAGGTGAAAAACAAAGGCCATTCTGTGTTTTCCTTTTTTCTGTTCTGCGCTCAATACGAATGAACGGCTTCGCGCACGATTTTCTTCCGGCTGCAAAGGATCAATCTATGTTTACAATGGGTGAAAGAGGCATTTTGAAACTCGTGATTTGTAGATTAAAGCCTTTCAGTATTTGCTATATATGCTAGAAATTTAAATTAATTGCATAAAAGATTTCTTTCGCACATATACAAGAGTACAAGCAATATTTATCCTATCATATTTATACTAGAGGTGTCCAATATTTCAGATCTCTGTCTGCCTACTAGTGGACCTTGATTCTTACGTAAGATTGACCAAATGCTGTTATAATATGTTGACAGTGGGAATGACCACCGTAAGACAGTAGATGAATTGCTTTGATGGACACTGTAGAAGCGCCTCGCCACGGTCAAGACCTAAACAAGAACTGCTTCCAGGCTAGCGATATTTTTCCCAATGAGCCAGAACGTGGAGCGGGCATGTAAGTGTGTATTTGAAGACATTCTGCCTCGAGCTTACGGTTTTATTACGTATTTACTGGGCGTAGTATAAAGATCTACACGTAACAACATACTATTGCTCGATCGATTTTGGCCCAAAGAATTTTTCATTTGTGATTTGTTCTCTGTATTAAAGAGATCCATCTATGCTGGAGAAAAACTATGCACTTTTTGCCATCGGGTTTTTATGATATCAAGAATAGCTTTCCAGGATATGCGTGGTCACAGAATCACAGGGTGTGGACATTTTTACGACAATGAGTGATAGCTTTCGCTCACGAAGACAGCATACTAACCCACGTATGACATTTTCGAATGTAATATTTCTGTAGTAATTTGAAACGTTGACTATAAGCTTTGCAGATTTTCCCCTTCCGATGCTATGTATAGGTTACTTAGACCTCTGTGTAAAAGATCCTCCCTCCACGCCCTTCATGAAAGTTCTAATGTCATTGACAATTGTCCCAAGAGGCGAATACACGAACAGATTGGTGGGAACTGGCATCTAGTGTAGATGCTATTCCTCAATAAATCGTCCTTAAAGTCTGCATTGGAAATATATATGTGTACAATGTAAATATTCTGGTGTAAGGTTCAGTAGGATTATTTAAGGCTTTCTCGAATTCCATGTTGGATCTTTCTATCCCACCGGCGTAATTGCTTTCATGACTCTTGTTGCCTTATTGCATTCTAATCCACACAAAACACATGCAAAAAACACATAACGAAGAAACAAAAGACGAATACCAAACACAGCTGAACAAAAACGAGAAATCCGCGATTGACATGTAAAAAACAAAGAGAGTTTAAGATTTGCTTTGCATGTACTCAGCCAAGGAATTCCACGGACTCATTTACACCATTTAATCAACTTCAAGAATTTTACTGAAGAAGCAACGATCTCGATCGAAAAATTTTAAAAAGTCCAAGTCCATGAACGGTGAGTCACAAAATATGTATTATTCCCGAAATGATATTAAGGTAAATAAATATGCTTTGGGCACCATTGTAAGCACGTTTCATAAACTGGTGCATCATGGAGAAAATGAGATACCTGTACTCGCGCAATGGGGATTCGGTCCCAAGCCGACTTGACCATTGTTCTCTTGCATTGCACGAGCAATACGTTATCAGTTTGCCCACAAGATGTACTCGTAAATGCAGGAATGGACATTAGACCACACGGCTTTGACTCGAATTACACCTGGCGAAAAAGGTTCCCCATTGCGCAGTAAGCGTGAGTTGGGTGCCGTCATACAGTATCCGTGAAATATCGAGCAAAATAACATTTAAAGTATATACCCTTCCTAAAAACCAAAGCTAAGAAAAACGAAATCCAAGGATAATGTATGTATCAGCCTTCTTTGAGGTTAATGTTAGGATTGCAATGAGAAAAAAATGCAACTGTTATCAGCAAAAACGTATACCCACGCAGGTATATTATTGCTCGTGAATCTGCTTGTGCTTTTGACATGTTTAATATCAGCCCAAATCTATAATTGAGAGGTAATCAGTAATTCTACCTACAACCAGTCGAGCGAAGGCCGGAAGCTTGAGGACGGAATGGATTCGACAGCACGTCAAATATCTTGTATAGCTGCAGGCTGGACTTGGCCCGTATGAATATTTCACGTAATAAACTCAGAAAGGATGCCACAGTCGAGGTGTACCTAATTAGAATGTTCAAAGACAACATTTCGGATTGTTGTTCTTGTGGCGCCACCTGCGGCATCTGATCACATGACCACGTCCTTCATCAGCGACTGCTACAGCTGAACTCAACGACAAACAATACACTGCAGTTTTTACGATTACGGGCCATTGAAAAGCGCCATCTTGAATGCCTGAGGTCAACTCTGATGTTGCCTCAGAACTGTTGTGATATGGTCTGTCATATATATTTTAGCACTCCGTAAATCAAAATGAATTACACAAGAATTAGTGGGATAAATACAGAAGATCTATTCTTATCTCTTAAAATGAAGTATAACGTAAAACATCGCTTAAGCAAAATGTCACGAATTATTTTTATTGCAAGCGATCGTTGATGCCACAAGTGGCATCGTGTGGACACATTGTCATGAGGTTGGGAAGAACGGCACATCATGTAAACAAGTTGTTTAACATTGACGCCTCCACGTTTCTTGTCCTCTGATTACAATGCCAAGGATTCCCGCCCACACTCTAAGTGATAAGTAATTGTTTTTGAGCTTTGCCTCTATCTCCAAAAAAAAAACATCAATGATCTTATTAACGTTTGGTTACGAGTTAGAGACGAAATGACATTGAGCAGGGCGTTCAAAACAATCGGAATTATAAATGTTAAACCATACGTTCCCAGGCTATCTAATTTCTAAACACAATAGCCATTAATGTGTCTAATCGCATCGGTATAAAAACGATGATATTAGCTTTCGGCTCATAAACGAGTTAGAGACGGAATGACCTAAAGCAGGGCGCTCAAAACAATCGGAAATGTAAATGTTAAACCATACATTTTGAGGCTACCTAATTTCCAAATCTAATAGTCGTTCATGTGCCTAACTGTATCGGTATAAATTGTTCTATAAGTCAGCATAATAGTGATAGGTGTTTTGTCCAGCTCGCACTTAAGCTTGAATTGAAACAACAATAATGTGTGAATATTAACAGTTTTGCAAAATGTATCAAAACTTTGTAAACCCCTAATCGCAACCCTCCGAATACCCCACACACTGCTTCATAATTCAAACTAAAGTTTCCTCGGGAACAAGTGCGGAAATGCCAGTTCATTGAAATCACTCTAAGCGTACGCTGACATTAACAAGTTGTTCTCGGTAGAGTGGAATGTGAGTTGAGTGTATGGACTTTGTGGAAACGAATTAACGTGATGATAGCAAAAATTCACTGCAGCAGTCACATCTTTTACCAGAGTGTTTTATTACGTCACTGCCTGACGTGTACATTTTGCCTTGTCCCAAACTGTGGTCATATCCCAGGTTTGATCCCATGCATCCCATGGGTCATTTTCTGCGTCCTTAAACGACGGAAATACCTTTCAAATAATTAGCAAGGCCCAGACCTATTTTGAATCTTGCACTTGCCAAAATTTCATGATGATAGTCGAATCTTCATCCCAATCTACAACTGCGCCCTTTCTCGTGTTCGACACAATACATGAAATTACAATACCTGTACTCCCACGCTGGCTAATGGCATTATAATGAGGATATTAAGGGGCTAAGTGACGGGCAGTCTGAGAGGTTTCTAGAGTGCTGCATGGGATATAGCTCCGATGGATACAAAATAAGAATGTAATTGGAGGCTTTCAGTGTCCCCAACCATTTAACACAGGATTACAACAGAGGCCTGTAAAGGCGCAAGTTCACCGATAATCAATATTTGATTTCAGTATTACCTAGCATCAACAACCTAATGGTAAGGTGTCCATGATTTTGAAAATTTGAATGCGAAGACAATTGCCCCATCTTAATATGTCAAAGCCTTCGCTCTAGTTACTTATAGGGTAGAACACGGGGAAATCAAGCACAACCAAGAGATCTACTGCTTTAAAGCCGTGGTCGACTTGTCTACATATGGATTCAAGTTCGCCACATCTTTGATGATACCTACTCGATTCGACGAAAACATTGCCTCGTCGCTATGTAACGCATTGGTTAGTCGTTGTATTTTTTTATTCCTTGATTCTAGACAAGTTTTCTGTCAACGGTTCAGCAGAGAATTTTTTAAACACTGAAAACCAATGTTGCCTAGAAACTCACTCCTCAAAAGTTCCATCTGAAAACCACATGATAAAAAGCTTACAGACTGACAAATAGGACCTGTTAAATATTTACAATATATACTACTAAGACTATCCATTGACTTTCTACTGAAAGAAAGAAAATGTCCTTAAAGGTGTTACTCGTTTATGTTTGCAATAGTGAAACGCTTGTTTCTTTCACAAAGTGCATTTATGAGGTTATGCCCAGTCACCCATTGAACATTGCAGTGAACAGGGTTGGCAGAGACGTATGAAAAAGGCTTCGTCTCGATTGAAGACATATAATACTATGGTGGGGCAGAACAATGCCATGTACATTAGCTCGTTAACATGCATTCTCAAACCTCTGAGGGCAACACGGTCCAGAAGCTTAGCTCTGTTTCCCGAAGTTTAAAATGACGGAGCCTTTGATCTTTCCATCACCCATATAATTTTCACACTATCTAGCGACAGACACCACGTGGCATCCGATGTCCCAGTTTATAGTGTTTCGTAACTATATTTCTCAGTTATACCCCTAAAGATCTGATCTCAGAGAGTCATATAGGCATACTTAATTGCTGTAGGGTAGAGTTTTTGGAGCGACGAAGAAGTAAGTTGATTGTAACGTACTGCTTTTAGAGGCAAAACTTTCCTGGATGGTGAGTAACGGTAACGAACTTTTTACAAATCCTTTGTCTGGAATAATTTTCAACACGACAAACAATGACGAAAACAAAGTGACACAATACAACCCAAAACCTTGCACGATGCAAGTACATGTTGTGGACAGTTCAGGAACATGACACGTGTGTACATTGTGCAACGGGTTCAAGTTTTGTCACTAATACCTTGCCGCCTTACCTTTTTAATAAAACGGGATGAAGGCAGAGAATTAAGAATTTAGTACTGCTTGGCTTGGATCTGTATCTTCACTAGAATCAGGACCGACAGAGTTTTACTTGGTTCCATGGAGTTTGCCTTTGTGCCAGGTAAGACAATGACCAGAAATTTTTAAGTTCGAATTCTCCATATTCCGTCAGGATAACCTGATGACATTTACATCACATTTTAGCGACTGGACAGATGGTATTTACAGGGCACGTGCACTTTTGGTAGGCAAAGTAGCTGCAGGAATCCGAGGAGGCAGGACATGAGGCGCACACCACTTTATTGTGGTGAATATGACTTCTCCATTAAAGCCTATCTGGCGAATAAAAAACATTACATATGGAAGAACGCGTTCAGTGTTAGGACCCGTCTTTAAAATATTGTACTATATTTTTCTACTGTGTTTTGCGCTAACCGGATGTGTGGCTGACCTACATTCTTTTCTCCATGTACGTGTTCTGGCTTCTGTGTTTATGAGTTTCGTGCACATAAAGCGTACATTCTGAAAAGAGGTACGCGTGTTGTAAAAATGTTTACGATCAAACCATCTAGAATTTTCTTTACGTTAGTCTATAAATATGAGCGACGAAGTTGTAAAGCTCACAGTCTTTTACTCAAGTTTACGTGAGAGCAGTCATATTTGATCTTGTCTACTTAGAAGGATTTCGTGGGATTTGGAGATATCGGTTTTCGTGCCAATCAGCATACATCATTTGTACATACATCTGTACGTAGCACTTTGTGAGCTTGTGTTTCGCTACTTGCTATTTTGTTTGAGACGTTCTTTGGGAGATTGTATCGTTCATTGCCTCTTTGTGCAATTACGTACATTTCATCCCAATTTACAATGAAAGTGACTTTGTGTATGTTGAGTGACACATACATCGCCAGCTCGGCATTACGGACGCTATTGTCAACCCGCCCGCCCTGAGAAGTTACACCTTCACGGGCAATAGGATATCATCGGCATGTCGTTAACACTTCTATTTGTCACTTACAGGACTGCCATCCTTCGATTTGAGCATTCCCAAGGACTGTGGCTGCTATATTTATGTGAACTGACTTGTCTTTTGAAGACGGAATATTCCATCCGGATTTGAACGTTCTCACTAATAAGAAACTTTATATTTATGTAATTATCTGTATTGTTTTGTATATTATTGTCAGCTGTAGTGTTTGTCTATTTTGTTCAAATATATACATTTCATTTATTCAAGCGTTTTCGTGTTTCTTTCGTCTTTCATGTTATCTTGATCTTGTTTAGTCTGTGTGGGCCAGAAAGATCATGGGAATAAACACAGACCTTAATCATAGATTATTCATGGAAATTACGTTAATAATGCATGAACAATATTCCACATTAAATTACTAGTAGCTCGCAAATAAATAAGAGCGAAAAGGTAGTCTGTGGCTTCCTGTGCTCTAGTGGTTTTGAAATGATGTCTATTGCTAACCCGCCGAAATTTTTGTCATATATCCATGAGTGCGAGATATATAAGATGAAATCTTTTCCACGGACTGGATTTGGAATGTTGCCCTGTGCACTAAACTTAACGGTTCTGAAGCTGTTAAAATCAGTATTTACTTTACAGTTATATTAGTGTGACAATAATTGAGAGTATCTGGAGAGTATACTTTCACCAAAGGTCGTACGAATTTTTTTGTCCGAAATTATCGAACATAACGTTGTGCGATAATTTACGACGTTGCCAGTTTTCACAAAGCAGGGTTTGTGAAAGAGGCGTATACGTACATACATTATACATAATTGTCGTAGCGTCAAAATTATAGTACACGTACGCCATTTTGATGAAAGTGGCCCCTGTACGTTTTGTGGTCGTTTCATAAAGTAATGACGAAAAGATTAACAGTTCACTGTGTGAAAATATATCCAGAGTGTAAGATAACGGTTGATGTACTGTCATTAAAAGTGTGTAATATTATGTAATAAGGAAAAACCGTATCGCATTAATACGATTGCCTATTAATTTCATGCCTGGTTCGTCAGCCAGGACTCAGACAGGCTCGTATATTCCATCAAGTCTCATATCCCTCAGTTCTAAAGTATTGTGTTAATCTCGGTTTTCCGTTTCAGAGATAATCGCCAAAGTAAGTCTTCGTGTATTTTTTCGTTCTCCGATTTCCGGTATAGCAAGGTGATATGTCCACCTATTGGCTTCATGTTTCACACTATCCTGGATTATACTACTTAGATAGAAGGATCGGCCCAGCGATGGTCTGGTCCAGACTTTGAGATAATCACAGCGAGATATGAACTGCAGATCTCTCAATCCATATACCATGGGATGTAAATACATGATATTCCAACACGCGGACAGCCTGGCTGTGATATACGACAACATTAACTGGAAATTAACAACGAGCCCTCAGAAGACCGGTGATTGACTCTTTTCTGCGACAACGGAACGGTCAAGACAAGGGACAGGGTTTCTGATGCACACACATGTGTGTGTATGTAGACTAAAATGCAGATGAGTAGATTTTCCATTCTTAACCTGCAATATTTTTATCGCGTTGTAAAAAGTCGACATAAGTAGACTGAATTGCTTGGTAGGTTACAAATAAATAAGGCTTTGAACATTATTTTGGTCACACCATGTGACGAGCACTGGGTCTCCTCGTAGCAAATCGGTATTAATATGCTCATATTTACAGAACTGCATCATTGAACAAAGATGTATAGAAGTGGACACCTGATACAATCCACACATGTTTACAGCATACTAGCTGACACGAACGAGGCTTGTTCGTACGAAGACAAAACTGACAAAAAACGACAACAAAAGAGATTTACTTTAGCTGCAGTCCGTTGTATACATCATATAAAAAGATGTGTTTTTCTGTCCAGAATCTTATGCAACTACACCTTTTTTCATGAATCAACTGATATAATATCGTTGCGTTTGAGAGTGTAAATTTCCTGTATCGTTAGATAGCACTAGATATACAGCACAAATGTATATCACAGTGGGAAAACCATGTGGTGAAAGGCTGTAAACAATGGCAACAGCAACTACTGTGTGATTGTGTGACTGGCCAAATTTTGGGGTTTTTATATGAAGGAAAATAAGTACTTCGATAAAAGTAAAGAAAAAAAAGTTCGACCTACTTTCATCCAGTATGTAAATACAAGCGTAACTGAACTAGTTCATATAGGAGTTACGTTTCCATTCATAAGATCTCCATTTCTCCTTTCACATTGTGATCATTTTAAGTCTCATACTGATTTAAGGTTCAAAGATTCCATAATGATTCAAAATGTCTCTATAAAAATCACTGAAGATAAAAAAAACAGGGTAGAAAACAGCTTGAATTTTGACGTGTACAAGTTTCCAAACGTCATCCCTTTTGAGGCATATTGATCTGCCACGGTCTGTAACAAGTATGAACTCGCACTGACTGGAAACAATCAGGGCAATGAAATAGCCGTGTGCGGCCGCCGTGGCCGTACAGTAAAAGATGATTAAAAATTGTTTGATATTATAGTGTATCAACATTTATTTTGAGTTCCTGTAGAAAAGAGTTATTTGTGGAACATCATCATAAAAATGTGGCCTTACCTTTCTGTCCACATTCCTATCAGTGGGACTGGAGATGGACTTGCTGTACGCGCGGAATAAAGTTTGTCTGAGAAATGTCAGGGATTCCGTGTGCTTCCTTAACAGGCAGTTTGTCTTTTCGATGCTGACAGCAAGCTTTTTCAAAGCCTCCACCATATCTACGCTTTCCTGGTCCGCGTCGTCTTCAATTTGAAGTGAGGAGGATAATGGGAGCGTGGAAGGACATCTGTCGAAGACCGGGGTGGAGATCGACCGCACGGGGCAAGTCGTGCCATTCAGAACGGGCATGGTACATGTGCTCATCCTGACAGTCAGCTCCGTCGGAGCCTGTCTCCTCGGCTGCACACTGCAATCTCGAGTCCTGCTTCACTGGCCGCTCCCTCGCTGGAGACTGGAGGAGCCAAAACCGCCGAGGTATCGTATAGCTAGGCCCGAAGAAGGAGAAGGCCGCAGCAGGTATACAAGCTATTTATCTGCTCCGTTCTCTGCATTCCTACTCGCCTTCGTCTCGACGTGAGAGAACCATTTGCTGTATACGTTGGTATAAGGTCGTTATCACTCTACCTTGGCCGGGGAAAATAATTACAGGTAATTTATCTTCATAAAGGTGGCCAGGTGAGACGGAGAACCCCAACACTGCTGAAATGGTCTCGTCTGTGACAGCTACATTAATGTCACAGTTTTCGTTAGTAGGATGTGTCTAGCTCCAGCAGACAATTGCTTCAAAGGTTAGACGGCAAATTCTGGCCTGTGGGCAGCTATACGAAGGCTCATCAGTAATTACAATAGCCTTGGCAATCAACTGGAGTTAGACCGGTGATTTGCGGTATGCCCAATCCTGCACGGGGGCGGGGGGGAGATCTAACAGGATATACAACCTAATACTCTTAAAGGTAAATTCTGCTCTTAGGGCAATGATTCCATCTGACGTCCAATGATAGGACATCCAGTAAAGCTCGGCTCAGAAGCTTCCCCTGACATCGAGGAGAACTGATCAGTTAAGCATAATAATCCGTTTGCGAACGGACGAGGTTTTAACAGTTGGTCGACGCAAAGACTATGGGATCGATGGAAGAGCGAGCCACAAAAGGCCATTGGATGACTATTCATTTCTACAATCGTAACTGCAATTAAAACAACCTTATTACTGCCCCAAGGGTTATCTGAATCATGGGTCCTGGTAACAGCTTGATTTACAATGAATGTCGGGAAGAAACATTTAAAGTATCTTGGTACGAAAGTCACCGTCAAAGATACAAGCGAGAAACCCTGCACAGTATTCAGTGCTGGACAGATAGGAATGACCCATTCCGGTACTCTGTATTAGGCATTATCTATATTCCCACGCATTGGAATTCTGAAGATCAGCAACTTCAGGTTGATTAAGTCACTGACCAATAATGGCCTCGTTTGCTAAAACTGACGGCCACGCCTCTTTGCAGCTATTGATGCTACTGTATTAGAAATAACCTTCAAGCTAAAGGACCATTTTACCATGTATCTAACTCCGTACAGACTAACTCTACTTGTAACAGCAAAAAGGACCTTCCACACGATATAGTTCCCAGTACCATTCCTCCCTTCACAAGCCAGACGGAATTCTTATAAATGAGTACGTCATCAAGCACCATTCAATAAGTAAATAAATAAATAAATAAATAAATACAAGTATCTTAAGTTGGACAAAATCAGATCTATTTCCAAGCACCTATTCCTGAGTAATAATATAAAGCACTAGTCATTCCACTTCACTTCACGAAATCAAAACATGAACATTAGAACAAATATCAAAATCCAGATCTCATAAGGGGTTTGTAAATGTTAGATAAAAACAAAAAAGAGGTGTACTCTCTTGTCCTTTTACAGCCACTCTTGGTGTAGATGTCATTTGGATATACCAAATAACTACACCCAGGCACAGAATTCTGAACAGAGGCGAACTGGTTGTGGTCGAGTCATTGAAAGGTCTCTTTCAATCACCAGAACACACGAGACTCTCTCTTATAGTAGGAGTACATTATATAAGCTAGCTAGCCATATGAATAGTAACAGGCGAAACGTTACTCAAGAAAGCCAGTTGCTGTTCAGATTTGTTTATCGTTAGCGTGATTATCATCGGTCCTTGCTTCGTAATCTAATATAAAAATAACTAAGCACCACGCAGTAACATCGCCTCTACGCTTTCTCTTAGTGATCAGAAGATGTCCGCTTGTATTGGTAGGACTTCCAATTTGATTGGAAGTGAACTTATGTAATTATGGTTGAAGATAATTATTCCGTCATGTCACATGTAATTCTGAATTAATAATGTCGACATGACATCCGTGTTACTACGTCGTAATTCATCTAGCTGTTGTTACGAACGCCGTCCTTCAAATATTGTAATATATTTTTTATTTGTTTTTTGCGCTAACCGGATCATCGTGTCACCTAGAGTTTGACCTCTGGATACTTTATAGCCTGCACTGGAATTCAGTCGCACGTTCTCGATGAGTCTGTTCACGAGTTTCGTGTCATTGTACATGAAGCGCATATTATGGAAAGATGTATCCTTGTTGTAAGCATAGGTACAGTCAAATTTTTTTTTTACGTCAGTCTATAAATATGAGCTAGGAAGTTGTAAAGGCGTAGTCATATTTACTTACGTCCACTTGAGGATTTCGGGCTTTATTAGAACTCGGTTTCACGCCATAGTGGTATCCTTACACTGACCTTACACTGATCTTTACCATGTGGAACGGGAAGAAGATAAATAGATTCTATGTCACAGTCGTCAGATCGTTATTGCCACAGTCATCATACCTAAATAACTTCGAATATCACTAGACATGATTGCCTTTTGTCACAGTCACTATACGTTGTTTGTAGCCATCATCATACTTTTTGGTCACAACCAACATATCTTGTGACCCCCATATGTAAGGGCACCACTATCGGAGAGGAAAAATGGATAAACAAATGGCTTGTTCAAATCTAAGACACTCTAATAGTCCTTACACAAGATAAAACAAAGAAACACGAAGACGCTTGAGTAAGTTCAATACCTATATAGTTGAACAAAATAGACATGTAGTACAACTGACAGTAACAGACAAAACAATACAGATAATAACAAAATAGGTAGTTTCTTACTGGTGATAACCTCCAAATCCGGATGGAATATTCCAGCTTCCAAAAGTAAGTCAGTCCACGTAAATATAGAATCCACAGTTCTTTGGAATTCTCGAATCGAAAAATGACAGTCCTGTAGTGACGACCAGCAGTGGACACGGTACGCAGACGATGGTTTTAATATCGAACTCCCCTGCCAGGTGCAACTTTCCGGGGCGGACGGGTTTGCAATAGCGTCCGTGATGCCGAGCTGGCGATGTATGGCGATGTTTGTTTCAGTCTTCAGAAGTTTACGTAATCACACAAAGAGACAATGAGCGATACAGTCTCCAAAAGAACGTCTCAGAAAATCAGCAAGTGACGAAACACAAGCTCACAGAGTGTTACGTATAGAAAATGGAGTACAAAATGACGTAAGTTGAATGGCACGAAAACCGATATATCCAAATCCCACAAAATCCTTCTAAGTGGACGAGAGTAAATATGACTGCTCTCAAATGGGCAAGAATAAAATGACTGCGTACTTTGTGGCTCATATTTATAGACTACGCTAAACAAAATTCTGGATTGCTTGAGCGTAAACATGTTTACAACGTGGGTACATCTTTGTAGAATGTAAGCTCTATGTGACACGAAACTCATGAACACAGAAGTATTGTGAACACTCCACTGAATTCCAGTACAGGCTACAACGAACACAGACGAAAAAATGTAGGTCAGACACTGACCCAGTTAGCGCAAAAACAAGTAAAAAATTATAATACCATATTTTATAAATGGGATTCATAACATTTGCCATGGTGCCTTGTAACATCCGTCATATGTTGTCTGGCGGAAACACCAGCGTCATCATACGGTATTTGTCACATCCACCATACATGAATTATCACAGCCATCATACGTTGTTTGTCAGAGCCATCATACCTGGATTACCTCGTTTGTCACAGTCGTCATACCTTGTTTGCCGCAGCCATTGTACGTCTTTTGTCAGTCATACGTTGTTTGTCACAGTTATCATACTTTGTCTGTCACATACATTAGTTATCTCAACCATCATGTGTCATTTGTCGCAGCTATACCTTGTTTATCACAGTTACAATATGCTGATTGGTACCGCCTCGGTGATCTATTGGTTAAAGCGTCTGCCTAGAGATCGGGAGATCCATGTTCAAACCCGGGTCGGGCCATACCAAAAACTTTAAATATGGTACTTCTTGCTGCCTCAGCACTGAGAGGTTAGATCAAGGAAATAGGACTGGTCGGTCTTGTGTCAGTATATGTGACTGGATGGGGTGTCATACCTGGTGTCTTCGGCATTATGTTACAGTGGACTCGCCCTGCCACAAGCAGACACACTATATCCACACACCAGAAGGATTCCTCGTCGTCATATCACTGAAATATTGTTAAGTACGACGTTAAACCCCAAGCACTCACTCACTCACTCATGTGTTGATTGACACAGTCATCATACCTTTGTGTCACAATAACCATAAGTTGTTAATCAGCCATACCTTCTTTGCCACACCATCATGCCTCGTTTGTCGCAGTCTTCATATCTTGTTTGTCATAGTTATCATACCTTGTTTGTCACAGTCATCATACCTTGTTTACTACAGACATCGCACGTTGTTTGTTAGTCATACGTTGTTTCTCACAGTTATCATACTTTTTGTCACAGCCATCGTATATTACTTATCACAGCCATCATGCGTCATTTGTCGTATTAATGATACCTTGTCTCTAACAGTCATCATGTGTTGTTTGTCACAGCCACGTTGACTGTGACGTTATTTGGTATAGCCATCATCGTTGTTTGCCACAGCCATTCGGTGTTTATCACAGCCCTCATACCTAGTTTGTCAGTCATACGTTGTCACAGTTATCATACGTTGCTTGTCCTAGTCTCTATACTCTGTTTGTCATACGTGGTCATTCAAACGTTGCTGGTCAATAATACACAGTCACCATTCGCTTTTTGTTCGTGATATGTTGTTGAAGGTGAGGTATTGTTTGATACGTCATCATACCCTGTTTGTAACAGCCGTCATATGTTGTTTGTAAGTCATCATACCTTGTTCGTCACATTTATATAGCCCTGTATGTCACAGCTATGATGGCTTTTTGTCAGTCACTGTACCTTGTCACCGTCATCATACGTTGTTTGTAACAGCCGTCATACGTTGTCTGTTGCTGTCATCATACCTTGTTCGTCACAGTTAAATTGCCTCGTATGTCACAGCTTTATTGTCACAGCCACAGTACGTTCTTTGTTGCAGTCAACAAGCGCTGTTTATCACTTATACGTTGTTTGCCTCAAAATTATCATAACTTCAAAATGTTTGTTGCAGTCAACTAGCGCTGTCACAGTCATCATACTCTGTATCCTTAGATGTAATGAAATTTGCCAAATCAGAAAAGGTTGTCCATGTCAACTTTTGTTTGAGGCATTCTACTACTATTTATGCCATAAAGAGTAGGCCTAAGTTAAAGCAAGCAATTGTTTAATTTATTTATTTCATTGGCATTTACGCTGTTTATACTCTATTTCACTCTTTCTAGAATCGAATCTGAGATGTCTTTGAATGAGTGTTAGCAAGCGCACATTTATGTATGTAGCTTACACAAGATGTGGCAGGCCAGTTCACGAGTGGCTAACCAAAATTTCAAGTCTGTGTTCATTACTTTAAATGCATCTGTGTCGTTTCAAAGATTCTACTGTTATGTTTGTCGTGTTAAGAGTTTGGTGCATAAAACAAAATAAAAACTGTTCATTACGGAAACTCTCGTGAGATTGTAGCACCAAGGTTTAATCGATAAGTTCTTCAATCAATTGATGGGATGATCAACAAATACCAGCATTTTATCCACTATAGGCCTAGAAAAGCCATCCATCATACTTGTATATCATTGTTAGCGTTATATAATGTGTTAAAGCTTTGGATATGCGAGGTATAGAATCCTCCCAAGGCGCATACGCGTTGTCTGGTTGTTCAACTAACAGCATGTATATGTATAAACTTGACACTCGCTGTTGCCAGGGGTAATACTTAGGGGAAAAAAGAGAGATGCCTCAAGGGAGATCACTCTTCATTCTAATTGTCTGATTACACTTCCTGGCTGTCAATACGCTGGAACCCTTATGACCAGGCTGTGGGTGTTATGTAATGTGTGAGTGTCGGAAGTATGACCACATCGCAGAGGTAAATAGTTCAGCCTTGTATTGATCAAGAGACCGTCTACGGCCAGACGCACTGGCGTTTATGAAACAGAGTACGAGGCGCGATACGGTAATAAATGGTTCCCCGTGGTTACCGCTTGCTCGAAATGCCCTGGGCCAGTCCAGTAATACAGGCCTTTCGGCGCGGCGATGTAATAGAAATGGACATTTTCACAATCATGGCCACCATTAACTTCCGATCTGGACAGCAGTCTCATGAGGCGTGTAGGCTTTTGGACTTTATCAGATTTACACACTTTTTCCTATCACCGGAACACCGTAGTCCTGAATTGATTTTCATACTTAATTGATCTACAAATGTGGTGCAACCGTTGCAAGAAAAAAATTCCGCCAATTGTCCTTGTAGAGTAATTTGTGGACTGAATGTTCTGTCCTCGTTGTAGTCTCTCTAGCAAACTTTAAAGTCTCATGCAAAACTCGTCGATATATCGTATTCGTCGTCAGATTGTCGCATTGTATTATACGGTACTTAAGCATAGTCATAAAGGTTCTTGCTTTACAGAGAACGCAAGCTTCTGACAAGATGATGTCCATACTGCACTGTTGAAAATTTGGTTGAGATTTAGACGCCGTTTGGTCGAAAAATTGGACTCAAATTTCGGGCAAATCTCGCGTCCTCATTTGAATCTCGTGTTACTAACTAAATCTGCATTCCAGCGGAGATTCCATGCAGGTTTAGTCAATAACGCGAGATGCAAACGAAGACGAGAGATTTGCACGAGATTCTAGACTGTGTGTAGTGGGAGTGTAGTTGGAATCTCGTCAGAATGTTGCGTTGTTGTGTTAATCTCGACTGCATGTCGAATACTTCTTGTAGTGTCCATCAAACATCGTTGTTTTTTGTTTGAAGCAAATGTATGGGAAACAGCATGGCCGACTTTTTCTATCTTAGGAGCTCACGAAATGTTTCCTCTATGAGATGAATGGCATAAAGAACATTCGAATTCACTCGATTTGATGTTGACTTCACCTATACACATCCAATGTACGCTATATGTCTCCAGAGCAAGACTTTAGGGGCTCGTGCCAGCTATAGCTGATAGTAGAATACAAAAGGGCACGTTCAAACTTGACACCAAAGATGCTGGTCATTTCTTTTGTTTTCGATCCACCGGGCCCGTTTTACAAACGTAACTGTCATGACGACACATACTGTAAAGTATGGCTTTTAATCATGATCTCGTTCTCTGCATATAGTTAAATGGTTACCTGCTCTGATATAATTTACTGACACCTTTATGTTATGCTACTGTCTCATGATAGAAACTGAGTTATAGAGCTTAACGATTCAGTTCTATATAACTTTCCCGATGTGGGTTTGTATTTATTCATTTATGTATCTGATAGTTTTTAACGTCGTACTCAGTAATTTTTCATTTATATAAAATGGGGTCAGTCTAATAGGTGCATTAGTTATATAACTTTCCCGATGTGAATATTTATTTGCTGATATATGTATTTGATAGTTTTTAACGTCGTACTCAGGAATTTTTCATTTATATAAAATGGCGGTCAGTTTAATGGGCGCATAGAACTGGATTTCCCGCCTATAGCCATGCTGGCGGAAGACAAGTGGTACTTCAACGAACGGTAAACTGCGCACACGGTCCTATGCAAGCGTGGGCCAGCGTTTGTTGTCACCAAGTACAGTGAGAGTCGGTGCTCGGAAACCTTGAATATCTCCCCATATGGTGGATATGTTTGAGCTTATCCAAGCTCTCAGATTATGTACACGATCACAAATGTTCACTGTGATGTGGTCAGTTCTGTAGGAACAATTGTGGATCATTATTTTAATTAGTTTTTGTGCACTGGATATAGAAGCATATCCGATGATATCAACAATTCTCTTCCATGATTACAAGAAATAAGTCTGGTAGACAGTGGATAGTCAGTATTACAATCGATCGACGTTTACAGGTCACAGCCTGCAATTATCATCATTATTAGGTAGAACTTATGCAGCCATTATAAAAGCCTTGAAATCATCAGAAGGGTGTTCGAGTCAAGCTGGTTGAGACGAAGTCATTTGATAAGATGATATAGCTGCTGCTACTAAAGTCTGGACCAACTGAAAATACTACTGATGAAATAAACAATATCACAGATTGTCATGCAGTTTATATCTTCGATTTCGTACAACCCTGTTCCTGGTAAATCCCACCGATAATCAGGACAGTTTTTTCCCAAGCATAACTCCGCCGTCTGGAGACTAATCCCTGCCCTATAAAACTTACGGTCCCGCAGAACCCAAAGAATGTGTCAGTTAACTCGGCAAACTCTAATAAACAAGGACAACGTTCTTCCCCACAGCAAGCAGGCTTAATCTGTGAATCAAAGCCGATTTCAACTAATGACTTTGGACACACGCTGATATCTGTTTACAAAGGATGTACAAGTATTGATATCCCGGGTCTCGTCTTCGTTTTGGGGACGAACGGGGTGGTGTCTCTTTAAACCTGAGCAGTGGCCTCCTTGGCAGAGGGGGTTAACGAGCCAGCGCGACGCAATGACCCAAGTGCCTCTCACCAATTAGGTCGCTGTGAGATCAAGTCCAGCTCACGGGGGATTCCTCTAAGGCGGTACGTGGGAAGGCCCGCCAGCAACCTGCGGATGGTCGTAGGTCTCCGCCGCGCTCTGCCCGGTTTCCTATCACCATAATGCTAGCCACCGTCGTTTAAGTGAAATATTCTTGAGTACGGCGGGAAACACCTATCAAATCAACAAACTTTTGCAAGACCAGTTAGCAACCAGTAATGTCTTTAAAGAGGCTTTCAACCACACTAGAGTGAACAAGTCGATGCTGAACAATCGAAGCGTACGTTACCATTAAAACAGGCTATCTATGCACATGTTGATGCAATATCCAAAAAGTTTCATGACTTCTATGGGCTCTAAACTACTCGATACTATCGAAATCTCCAAGCTTTCAGTTAAAAGGGTCGATGCTTTACTGTTTTTTCAAATTAAGTTTAACAAGTGAGGCATTTTACTTGATTCAGATTCATTTATCCATTTTAATAGTCATTTCAGAGTTTTCTGTGAAGCGTGGCTAATTTCTGAACAGAAAAACATAATAGTCTGGGCCAAATGTGTCATTTTAAGGTCATTATGTGCCTCTAAAAAGTGAAGTTTCACAAGCTAAACCTTGCGTCAAATATAATGCATTTTCACGCCCAACAGCCAAACCAGCCTGACCATAGTTCTCCTGTAATTAATGGAGCTCTGCTTGACCCGTTTCCACACAAATCCTCATCACAAAAGCAGGAATCAACAACAGATTACTAAGTTTGTTCCGAAATACTTAGGTGAGAAAGGTTCCCCATTACGTGAATAAAATGTAAAAAAGCAGGAAGAAACGTTTAGTCCAATTATTTGCAGAAACACCCGAGCAAACTTGCCATTCCAGAAAGTACTGCCTTATAAACAGCCCATATCCACTGAGCAATTACAAGCTGAGTTGGTTGCATCTGTCAAGGCGACATGTGTCATTAGCATGATGTGTCACGATATATCAGCTGCAATCCACTTAACATACAGTGCCTTTGGGGAATAGGGCTTAGTACAGGATAAGTTGAAGCCCTAGTCACAAGTTTCACGCGATGGACACTAACATCCTTTGATCCCATTTTTTGTACTTCTACAGGCTTTGTGTTTCACAGACTATTAGTATCTGCAGTGAAAATATGACATAGTAAACTTAACAGAAAAGTTCCCTGTGTATATTTTAAACTAAAATTTTATGTTGAGGAGATCTAAAAACTTTACATTTACTTGAACACTTAGAACAAACCCTTGACTGAGGTAAACTGACAAGAGGTCAAATTTTATCGGTTGCGTGTGACCATTTGCCAGCTATCACACTGTTGTCGCTGCTTTGGTTTTGCCCTCCGTGCTGTAATATTTTATACTGTATTGTGGAATGTTGGAATCAAGTTTTCGCTACTTTTCTCTTACCTTTATATCATGGACTTCGTCACATACCTGACAAAGGTGGGTGGTTTATGATAGACACGACAACATAAGGAACATAGAAAACACTTTAGTGGAATGCACATTAGGTCTGTCATACATGCCTGCCAGAGTATAACATACACGAACAACCAGTTTGTGATAACATGACTGGCGAATAAAATCAACACAATATGGGTTGATATTCAAAAGTATCTAGTGTAATACTAGACCCGTGACATGTAATAAATGGCAATTCACATCAATGCATTTTTCCCTCTAATTCTGCTTAAGAGAGTGTAAGGTTCTATTAAAACCCTAAATGAGATACATTGATAAGAACCTGCTTTTCACACATAACTATCACACAATCATCACTCCTCTCTACATGCATGTTGTATTTTATGTTGTTGTCGTTTGTAATTGCTGTTGCTAGATCTTCGCTCTTTCAGAATGGTGTAAAGCCTGGAAATTAAATCTAAAGAGAATACGTAGTGTTTTCGTCAACAAACAAAGAGATCGGGATCTCGCCACAAACTCTAGTCTTATTGCACACATACAGCGTGTTGGGTGCTTCAAATGTGAAGAGTTTATTAACGGACTAGCTGGTGCTTCCGTTAGCCTTTCTTCCATGTACTTATTTTCGTTTAGTTTATTTTCGTTGCCTTATTGAGTGTTGTGTTGTTGTTGTTTAGAACTCCTAGCAACAAAACAATACTGTCAAACTGGAGCGAGTTCAACCGTAAGTTGGTAAAGTTCTGATTATAAGACTGGTGACTTGATCACACATGACGACTATCTTTGCCTATGTAATGATCACGGATTTGAAAAAAACTGAAAAATTTCTTGGAATTACTTTTCTTAGATCTATGATCTGTTTCATTCTTCCCTGCTTATCCTTCAGAAATACAGATCTGTAGACTTTCTTTCATTAACATTGAGCTCGCTTTATTGAGTGTGCTGTCCTCAACATGTCAAAGCTGTACCCTTCAAAATCATGTTTAATTAATTCCAGAGTAATTCTGGCTTAATATGACCTATTCATAAATAATAAGGTCACAGTTATTTCAAAATGTACCTGGCCCATCAATAGCTAGCCAGAGTTTGCTGACCACCATTTCGATTCGAGTCGGCAGCACTCGGCATCGTTCGGAACTCTTGCAACGTTGGGATTGAAACCAAGAAGATTTACACCATCTAAAGCATAAATGACAACTGGTTTGTTAGTCTTAACTAACAGCAAATTTCTCGGAAAGAGTGGCGATCTTGAATTAGGGAAGAAAGGTCGAGTTCACGGTAGCATCGAAGAGGCGTGAGTTGAAAATGGCGGCTGGAGAAGTTCGGATGCTATCGGAGTGAGGGCGTCGATTATATGTGTGTTAATTGCGATGTTGTGGTCTGTATTATTTACCGCAAGATGAGGTGACATGAATTAAAAATTGCTTTAAGATCACGGGACACACATTTTCGTCGCGTGTAGCTTTGACACTTTGAGGACAGCACAGGCGACAGGACCGAGTTCCAAGTTTATAAATGTAACGAGTGAGAGCGGTGAATGAGGACGCTATGCCGGGGACATGATACACTGCTCTCAGAGCCATACATTTCTACAAACGTGTCTGGTCGATTGTTGTGCAATGCTTCGGCTGTTTTGGTATAATTACTTTTAAATTTGCCCTTAGAAAACTTACGGCATTGTATTAGTTTAGGTGTCCAAGATGTGGCATAAATGTGTACATAAGAAGAGGTGCAGTACGTTGACAAAATGTCCTTTGGTTGATTCAATAAATAATCAAAAGGTGCTTTGATTTTTTTTTAAATTTTATTTCTAAAATTTAAAGCTTTTAATACATACGAGTGTATATGCAAGAGCTGGGTTAGCTCTGGGCCAGTCCAGCAGTCCGTCCAGCTGAGGGTACTGATGGGTGTGGCACACCACTGACAATACAGGGCCACAAATTACTTCAGGCTCAAGTCGGCAAGAGCTGGGTTAGCTCTGGGCTAGTCCACCAGACCTTCCAGCTGAGGGTACTGATGGGTGTAGCACACCACTGACAATACAGGGCCAGGTAGAGAGATGCACGCTGTCTCCCCTCAGAAATCACTTCAGGCCCACTCACATAGTTGCATCAGAGTTGCATCCTTCAAGTTGACCACAACACAATGTGGGTCACAAGTGTTTGTCAAAGGCCGGTCGTTTAGTTCGGTGGAAGTTTCAATGTTTAAAATAATACTGGTAATTCTTGAGAACGGCTTTAACCACTGGTCAAATAAATGAACATGTTTCAGTTTAATTGTGGCTTTACGGTAGTTTTCTGGAAAGGCTTAGTAGCTAAATATGAATTACGAATTATGACTCAAAGCCACATCATTTGCACTGACGCCATAAAGCCGACCGACTGCTATAGATGAAGATAATTGCAGATACGGAAGGGAAACCTACTCATGAAACTGTCTACATTGCTAGTATTTTCAAGGCGAAATGTCCAACTGACAAAGCCATCATTGTATCCGTGAGCTTTGAGTATGGCGGAAACTGTGGCAGCTTTTAGATAGAGAGTAGATTGCCACATGTATCCTTGTTGCTTTGCCTTGAACACAAAGACTATAATGTATCGACTGACGCAGACTTGATCTCAAGAGGATTATGCAAAACGGAGCTTTTAATAATCAGTGGTATTATTGATTACTTTCCTATACGAATAAAGGAACACAATGGACTTCGAACTGCCCTTGTGTCAGATATTTTGACATCAGGTATTGCACAGTTTACTTAACGTGCTTTCGAGTATAGGGTGGAAGAAACTGTGCTTCTTTTCGACTTAAAATGTAATGCCATTGTCCATGTATTATAACTTCAGGCTACAGGCGTTGATAACACGTCCCTCTTGGATGTACATGTAGGATAACATCCTGAAACTGGGCAAGCGGGTTCTGTTTTTGGATTGCCGTTGGAAATCAGAATGTCCATGGCGCTTGTGTGAACACAAATTATACTCGGGAGAAGGTATGATATTTATAGTGATGTAACGATATAACAATATCCGTGTCCTTTCAAAGGACAATGTGAAAACTTAGAGACATTCAGTTAACCGTATAGGATCCCTAGACTGATTAGCCCATCTAGAAATTTAAAATTCTGACATTTATTGTAACACCGCCTCTCAAAAAAAAAATCGCGGAGCAGATTTCCGAATTCAAAGTCGATGGAAGTGCTCTCAACGAGGACCGTACTTGTCTCACGCAAACTTTCCAGCATGCAAAAAGTAATATTTTTATGTCCTCGATTGGATAAAGATTTACATTGTGCCTACTTGCGGTAATGAAAACATCACATTTTTCAGGGTGATTTGTGTTACATTTCAGAACCAAAAGTAGTCATGTCACTTTTCAAAATGACTGTCAACGTTGAGCCGTTTGTGTTGTTCGAGGATATCACAGTTAATGTGACCATAAAACAGTGATTTAGTTAGTTTCGTCGGTTATTGTAGTAAATTAAGAAGATACCGGAGTATTCATGGTTCAACCGAAAAATGACACAAACAGGTGCAACGGAGGTGGCGATGAACTCCCTGTTAGAATTTTAAGAGTCCATCTAGAAGACCTATAGTCTACCGAAGTAGCCTAATGTTAAAAACGGAAATTAAAGGAAGCGAGATTATGTAAAAGAACAAAATTTGTTAATCCATCCATAATAGAGAAGAACGCGGGGTGAACGAGTTACAAATGTGATGGGAGCTGTGTAGAGGGAAGCAATCGAAAGTAGTTCACATACCTGTGAGAGTTATTTCCCTTGGATTTTTAAGTAACCATTTTTGAATAAAGATTGTAAGCAGAGAAATGCGACGAGGACCGAAACGCTTTCAGAATGCGTGAGTATGTATTGTATTGAACTTCAATCAGATACATACATATATAAATAAATCAGTAAATAAATAAGTAAATAAATAAATCAATTATACATTATACTGGTTGTTTTGTTCCTGTGTTGCTCTCCGGACTACTTTTCTTCAATACTGGTCAGTTTTGTTTCACAAATGTTGCTTGGTCAGTTCCTACTGAACCGGTTAATATTTTCCTTATAGAGATATATAAGTCTACATTACTATTTCATTAATTCAGTTTCTTAGTTTTGTCATTTTTCTCTAATAAGAGGATAAATGTGGTTTAAATAAAGAAATCCTTATGTTACATTATATATTTTTGTGAAAGGTGTTTATTTTTGTTTATTTTAACTGGAGATAAACTTCAAGGGATTAAGGTGGTTTAAATAAAGTAACCCTTCATTATATTTGTTTGTTTTGGTTAAAGAGGCTTATTTTTGTTTCGAAAATTAATGCCTAGTGAATGTTTATTGTTCCCTTTGTTTCTGTTGTTCGGTAGCCGTGAGGGTGCCTTTGTGGCTCAGTTAGTTAGCTCACTTGCGCAGCGCAATGACCCAAGTGCATCTCACAAATGAGGTTGCTGTGAGTTGAAGTCCAGCTCATGCTGGCTTCCTCTCAGGCCGTACGTGGGAAGATCTGCCAACAACCTGTGGATGGGCGTGGGTTTCCCCCGGGCTCTGCGCGGTTTCTTCCCACCATAATGATGACCAGCATCGTATAAGTGAAATATTCTTGAGTACGGCGTAAAACACCAATCAAATGAATAAATAAATGTGTCTTCGGGGGGGGGGGGTGTATGTCTTTAATATGGGCATAAAGCGGTTATTTACCTCTGGAGTGTTGCGATGTATGGGCTGGCGATTGGCATGTAGCCTTCCTGCTTGCCTTCACTAGTGTGGAGAGTAGAGCATGTGTGTATATATAGTAAGCATAATATCCTACAGCATTTCTAAAGCGAGTTTCAGATACATATCTTGAGAGAGGAATCTAACTACGGAAATGATTCACAAACTATACATTGCCTTAGCCAAATTTTCATGGAAACGTTTTGCAGAGTAGATAAACATATTGGTGTATGAAAATGTTAGTGATGAAAGATATCCCAGAGTTCCAAATTTCCTTCCTAGGGAGGCCGGAAGTACATATCCTGGTACCATCTGGGGACAAAGCCGCTGGGTAAACCACAGACCTCTTGGTTACCGGAAGTTGTGCATGGCCTATACGGATGTTGTTCAGTTTAAGTTGAAGTGTAGTTGAAGTTAAATGGATGCACAGCACTGATGTGAAGATGGTTGCACAACTTTGTACTTTCAACAATAGATGTGTGAAACTAAAGCGTCTAAATGTTTAAAACTTTAGTTTAAACAATTAAATTGAAATTAAAGAGAAAATTTGAAGTACAGATATACAGAAGATCTCTTTTCTTCAACCTTTATACTTTCTTATGTTTAATAGTAAATGCTTAGATTTCCGATCATTCTACCATACTGAGTTCGTGGCACTTAGTATTATTCTATCAACCATGTTCATGGATTTACTTATCACTGTCAGAAACTGATATGGGACTAACTATGAGGTGACAACACTGCACTTTTGGTGTCTACTAAATGATGATGGGGCTACACTGCGCATTCAGCGCCTTTGTGTCTACTAAATAATGATGTGGCTACATGGCCCTTTGAGCGTCTATGTGTCTTCTAAATGATGATGTGGATACACTGCCCTCGGGCGTCTTTGTGTCTACTCCACAATGAAATAGCAACACTGTCCTCTGACCGCCATGTGTGCCTACTGCACAATGAATGAATGAATGAATATGGCTTAACGCCACATTGGCAATGTTTCAGCCATATCTTGGCGATATGAGGTGACAACGCCCTTTCTGTTGTATTTGAACCACAGACGTAAGAGCTTAAGTCAGAAGGTTTGTCAAGTACCTGGCCAGTAGTGCCATGATTTAGCCCACGTAGCCCAGCTTCATCCACCCGTGAACATGTCGAAATCGGATAGTTAAATAGTAATCACACAAATAAATAAATAATTGTAGTTTGTGAGTAGAAGAAAAACTGAGAGGTCGGTCGAATTTGTGTTACCTAGGTGTGTATCGGAGAAAAGTATAGATGTGAAACCATACAGCAGTGCGGGAGAATACGGTTTAAACACCGAAAACCCCAGCCTGCAATCGATTCGGCTAGCCGGGAACTCGCAAGTGTGCAAGGAATGTAAAAAGTATATCAATTCTCACAGATGATTTGCACGTTACAAAATGACAGTATTAAGCTGTAAACGACCCAAACAAAAGTTCAGCTGTATAATATGTGGTTATAAGGCTATCGCTGAATTAGTAGACTTTCCACTTGAAACATTGATTAACAGGGGACGGTCTGTAGTGTGAAGTTAGTTGTTTAGCGCTTCTTACTCTGCTAGATTGTCGACTTGCCTTCAAATACCTGTGTTTCTTCCGACAATTTGTAAACTGGGTTGTCAGAACCAGGGTCCCGAGGGCTCTAAGCTCTCTAGTGATTTAACGATGGCAGGTATATATCAACCCAGTGTCAACACATTAAAGTCAATTTGCACTGATTCTTGTCAGAATGTCTGGCTGATATTGCCGCTTATTGAGAACGAGATTGCCGTTAGCCAGGTTGACAGTGCGGATAAATCAGCCGTGTGCGGAGCCCTTTGACTGCTATCTTGGGCGTAGGACCATCAGACGATCGCAAACTAGACCCTTCATCACTACAATTCCATTTATTATAAAGTTATCCGCGACCCCTTTTTTGTCAGTGAAGTAAAGACGGGCTTTGAGTTTAATCCCTCTACTTAACAGGGTAGGTTCTGAAGATAGACCGCAGTTCAAAAACTATTAGGTATACAGCAAAAGCATTATACCTGCTAGACTATTAACAAAGACCTCAGATTAAGCTGTTTAAAAGTCAGTAAACACTGAGGAGAAAATCGTTATGTTCGTACAGACAGGCTGGCGGTTGTGGTAGAGATCGTCATACAAATTAATCTGATTTTAATAAGGTGATTAGATAAGTAAGGCTCCAGTCTTATTCTTCCCATTTATACACACTCATCCAAGTTTACACGCAGCGTGTCTTTTCACAGCCAGCATGTTTGGTTTATTGATTTCATGATGAATTTTATTAAGTATATTCATGAATGACTTAGCTATTTGTCTATCACTTGTCATTGCCATTCGGTGTTACTGTCATCTTTTCAGGTGATATGCTTATATATGGTTTAGAACACGTCCAAAGCCCGGAGTTGTGGAGAGTTCTAACCGGCTTAATCATAACCACGCAGGAGCTGCTTCATTTACCCTAACGTAAGGCTCTCCTTACGTATCGGACCTTGGTGACTAAAAGCCGTTCATGACAATTGAGAAACCGTTTGCTCAGTCTGTCTGAAGACTACTTCTTTCTCTCAGTTATGTTGTTCATATCCGCATGTGAGAAGTTCGTCAGTAACTTGCCAAAGGTCGGTGGTTTACGCCAATAAAACTGATCGACATCATGAAAGTAAAAGCTTCTTGAGTATGGTGTTAAGCAAAAGATTTACACGTTATTAAACCGGTTGTGGCGGTGTATTGAAAAGAATGTCACTCTGCCCGAAAAATTCATAACCTTGACACAACCTCGTCAGAGCACATGGAGACAAGACCAAGCACTGGATGGAGGGGGGGGGAGTGGTGTATTGTGCCTGTGGCATGGTATTTCAGTGAGACAGCATTGCTTAAATGTGTCAGTCTTAGATGTGGCCTGCCACACACAGACACCGTGGCGATATCACCGAAATATTGCTGAGAGGGGCATTATACTCCAACGTAACAAGCACGTTGAAGGCTTTGTCATATACGTTGCTATGTCAGAGTGAACAGTTTAAGAAAGGAATAGACAGTTTACATCCATGCAGAAAACTCCAATATGTATTCATTATCATGTAAGGTGTTGGATCGTTTATGTCAATACTCATCCTTAGCAAAACTGACCAAAGAAGCTAATAAATTACTCTGTCAAATGCTATTTAAAATGGACACAAGGGTTATACTTTCTTTGAGCAGCAGGGCCCCAGGATCACAAAGGTGTCTTAGACTCCACTCAGATTTAATCTCAACTTGTGGTTCTATTCTTAAAGTTTAATTCAATCCGAACGCCAATTTTCAATTTTGTTAGGAACGCCTAAGAAATGAGTATTAAAAACACAAATCCGCAATGGAAGTCTCAATTTTAGCAAAGCATAAATTTATTTCAGTTAAGACTAAGCCTGTCTTTAGACAGCTTCGTGATCCTTAGGGCTGATATTCTGTATACTATAAATCGTTCCTTATAACTTTAAGCAAACCTTCCCAAAAAGGTAGGAACCGCTTTAAGAATTCAACTTTCCACTCATGTTTTTCAATCTGGAGATTTAACAAAACAAATTCCTTTTGTGGTTTGGTAACAAGTCAAGTCTATATTTGTTGCATAGATATTTATACACAATAACCAGTTTGGTTCATATTATGTTGGTTCAACAGTCAGACAACCCACAGTTTGTGAAACTTGTGACCAGCACAAGTTCAAAAAATATTCGTCTTTTGTGTCCAGCATATATACCCCCAGTATTACTCGACAGATACTATAACTGCACAGTATATAATGACAATGTTCATCTATATAATAAATGGCTTGAACACTTCAACCCACTTCAGCGTTACAACGAGCTTCAACATTACCACCCACTTTAGCATTATAACGGGTTTCAACCTTACCAACCGATTCAGCATTACAACGGGTTTGGGCATTGCGCGCACCATTAAAACGCTTGACAACATTACACTGTTTTGACTGGACAACTTTACATCTAAGTTTCGGCATTACAACGTAAAGCATCATTTCCGCGCAGAACAGCTTGAAAGCAATAGTGCAACGTTGTCATGCAACACCCATTATCACACGGGGCAATATGTCACACAAGAAGATAACATTGCAGCGGTGGCACTGCTGCATTATTATGCCATATTGCTCTGTATTCATATTTGGTTACAGTTTGTACGAATAGCAGGATATCGTCAAGCCAGTTTGCTGCATAAAAATAGACATCAAAATAGACAAAAGCCCAAAATCACACACTGTCCTTTATTGTGAGTATGATGCGAGCTTAGCTTTTATCGTGTCATCATATGTCATATATGTAGCGTGTAACATTTTGAAAAATAATATAGACGATATTTTGAGCCCCAAATCTGATTACTTTGAACACTTTGTAATAAGTAGACAAATTGTGTGCAGAAAAATAAATAGTAGCTACACTGAAGCGAACCACACAAGTGGTTTAAACGGCACAGAAGTGTCACGCATGCGTGATTACAATCTACAACGTCTTGCAGATTGGAATCAGTCCTCCCCAAGCAGCATTGCAAGAGCATTTAGAATGAGTCAGTCCCAACATGACAGTCACTATTGCAGCTACAACGTTTAAACGAGCAGTGCACATTTCCGAACCAGGTTCATTTTTCGCATCTGTTTTGCCTTTGCTTATTACGCTTGTCCTGTACAAGTTTGAAGTGGTGGTATGTAGACGCTGGAAGAGCTGGGTGATGGCGGGGGGGAGGGGGGTGTTACTAGCACTCCACTTCCGCACTTTTGAGTACATACATTGCCTTTTGATTGGCTAAAAATCTTTCAAATTTTAATTCAGATCATTCATGTGTGGTTCGAAATATTCAACCAATTTCTATGCGCTTCTTCCCGCACCACATCAATCTCTTCCTCCTCGGATTCGTCACTTTTATACAGGTCTCTTTCCGATCTACCACCATTAGCATCGCTCGCTGTCCCTTCTGCCTCGTTCTGAGATTCACAAGCCTCGTTTTCTACAGCACCAGATGTGTCCTTTGACTTTATGGACTCGTCTTTGTCAGAAGTGGGAGTTTCCTGTTGAAAAAGAACACAGCTGTTAAAAACAAATCGTCCTTAAGAATTCCTATATCTGAAGCCGTTTGGTGTCAAACTAGGTGCAATCCAACTTAACAGTCCCAAGCTCCACATAAACTAACATTGTGGAACACACAATGAAATTTAACAACGTAAAAGCGTTAGAAAAAGTGTTACTTGTGTGCTATCTGTTATCTTTTAACTATTAGACATTTTACCTAAGGCCTTAACAACTATAAAAGTGTAGATTTAGAAATTTTAGCTTTATGTGCCTGTTTTTTGTTATTTTGTTTTGTTTTTTTTTTGTTGTTTTTTTTTTTTTTTTGTTTTTTGTTTTTTTTGTTTCTTTTGTTTTGTTTTTTTTTTTAATTCTTTGCATCTTAGCCATTTCCAGCTGAAGAATTATCCGTTTTCCAGCCATGTGTCTGGCAAATTCTGTCATGGTCATTTTTACATTCTGTGGAGGTTTCCGTTGACGATGAACTATTATAAGTTACTGATCAATTTAATGGATCATGTCAAGGGTCGTACAAAATGACATGATCAGTCTATTAGCTCATCCAAATTGACAAAGATCGATTGGCCCTGCTTAGAACGCCACTGGCCTCTGACATCGTCAAATCTCGACATATTGTAAGAGGTCTCGTTGATAAACAAGAAAGAAAATCGTATTCAGAGTCAACGAGCAAGACACTCAAGAATATACGGCTTATCATGGAGGGACAATTCTCGACATTTTGCCTGCCCCTGTCTGTCAGATAAAGTCCGAAACAAAGCCTGTTGAAGAAGTTGTCTCTCACTTGAGACTGGGAACTATGACAAACTCTTTAGCCCTTGACTCCCTGGGCAGACATGACAGGACGTTCCCCCAACCAACACCCACTATTCACTTGACATCGCTGACACTGACTGAAATATTACCCGTAGATTAATCCGGGGTAGTCTGTATATAGGAATATACCTATATATGAATGCCAAGAAAGTTGACAGGCATTAAGTGATAGTTCCTCATAAAACAAGCAGTTTGGTTAACAATAAAATTCTAATCAATATCTATAATTATTAATAAACAGAAATTACAGGATATAGCCAGATAACACTAGGTCAGGTTTATGCGCACGATTCTGCATTCTAGTACAGTTGTCAACTTTATTTACACTCGAAGTGCCTAGTAATTATATTAGTTAATTATCCCCAAAAAAAGTTGAGATGTCTGTTTCTGATGACAACAAAGCAAAGGAAATGAGTGTACCGTTTAGGTTCGTTGAATGGTCCACTCAAGAAAACAACGGTGTTTGTGTAGAGGCCTTATATAGCGATACCCATTAAGAATTGTCCCTTAGGCTGCAGTGTATTCATAAAGACAGCCACAGAAAAAGACGTGCGACGCGACAAACTGGTATCTATTTCCTCGGTACTTGAGTCTCGTATTGACCACCATATTGTGAAGCATCAGAAAGCCCTTATTTGCCGACATCCTCGACGCTTGAATGACTTCTTTCAGACTGAAGCGACCAGTGAGGCCATCTTTCAACTGGACAACCACCCGGAATTAGGTTGAAATAAAAGCTTAATACAACATGGTGCTCGTTAGGGTCCCTCCCCTGACTAATTGGTATGACCGTACAAAAGGAGCGTGCCGCCCATTAGAACCTTCCCGACAACCAAGGCTCTTGGAGCTTTTAATGTCATATTGTGGACATAGAACGAAATTTAAGACCATCCTAAGTCATTGACGGCCGCCGACGACTGATCGAAAAGATATTG
This sequence comes from Acanthopleura granulata, assembly GCA_016165875.1. Classification (NCBI taxonomy): domain Eukaryota; kingdom Metazoa; phylum Mollusca; class Polyplacophora; order Chitonida; family Chitonidae; genus Acanthopleura; species Acanthopleura granulata. The sequence continues at coordinate 14,926,036 of JABBOT010000001.1, read as the reverse complement.
CGGGATTTCAGCTGACATGTAATTGAAAGAAAAGTTGGAACTTTCAACGAAAAAGTTGCCATCCAAAATGTTTGCCAAGCAATGTCCCAACGAAGCCCCGTAAAAGATAAGCTGCCTGATAAAGCCGTCGAACAAACAGTGAAGTCGGCTTGTCTTACAGCTCCAGCTATTTAGCTAAGTTTGACATGTGTTTGTTGAAATAGGCCACAAAGACCGGCCTTGTCTCAGCTCGTAATACTGAAGTGGGATTTGAGTGGGCGTATGTCTTCGGGAAAGAAAACAAGTTACTTCATTTTAATAGTTAGGGACGATATGTCCCTTGAAACGGGGCATATTGCTTAGCCCGCCTTTCTGAATTTTCTAAGTATGCTTTTCACAATAATGTATGAAATGTTGTGTATGGAATGCTGCAGCATTTACTGGGGATCGCAAAATCATTTGAGTCAGAATACATCAACACTTTTTAAAAATCGACTGAGATTATTTAAACTTGGTCTCCTGTCATTATTTTCAATAGAAACATAGATAAAATGCTAACCTTAAAAACTTTAATATATATTTTATAAAATAAAAAAACAAAACTAAAACAAAAACAGATCATATATAGGTTGCAGTCCTTTAAGGTAATCTTTCACATACCTATTCGTTATACTTCTGAGATGCAATAGGGTTTGCCTATAAGTACATTGGCAAACTAATAGCTAAGATCTCCCCACTTCAGCTGAAATAACTTTACCTCACAAAGGCTTAGTTTAGCGAAGTCTCGTTGCATTTAAGACTAAAGAATTAATCCCGCTTGTCACAGCATCCACATGGCCGACCAGCGACAATGAGATCGTTAATGATAACAGTAATTTGAGACAGTGCCTTTGTTCATTTAACTCTAACTCAACCTCAAACAATTTGTTTCTGAAAAGCCTTGCAGTGAAGTGAACATGATAGCTTTATTGGTTAACTAGTGAAGGATAAAGTCAAGAAAATAGTTAAGGGACTCTCTTCCGAAATAATTTCTTACCTGTTTTAATCGCCTCCATTTGGCTCGTCTGTTTTGAAACCACGTCTTAACCTGAAAAGAGATTTCATTATTTCTTTATTGTTAATGTTTTACTTTTCTTAACGCTTTTTTCACCTATCACTGCTATCAGCTTAAATGAAAAATGAAACAGCAGGAACTGAGATCAGATTTGAAAAGCAGAAAAGCGTTTTAGAATCCTTTAGACATTAGTTGAGATATCGAAACCAGGAGGAAAACAGTGGACCTCTTTGCGCCAGTGGCTAGTGTATTAAAGCATTTGATGAATTAAATAACGAGAAGAAAAACCTTTTGGACAAAGGACGAGTGGTCCTAATCGCGGTTGTCTGTACCGGTTGATCAGCCAAATTTTATAATGCGCAACTCACATAACAAGCCAAAATGATGTCCCAAACAAAAGCTACAAAATATGCGCAATTCAGAAATGAACCAGACAAACAAGAAGAACACCATCTCCAACGTTCATAAATTAAGTACTATTTAATGATATGCGTGAACAAAGGAAAATGTGATAGCTTTGAAAGTCTTGTTTGTGACACATTTATATACATCAGCAGGAATTTTAATAGTTATTTATCAAGCAGTTGATTGCACATTTTTGGACTGAATATCACATAAATGGAAAACGGCTTACCTGTCTCTCTGTGAGCTGGAGTACTTTAGCCAACCGTTTTCTTTCAGGAGGCGAAAGATATTTTTGTGTTTCAAACTTCTTCTCCAGTTCTACCGTCTGGTCGTTTGAGAATCGAACCTGCCCTCCTTTTCTCTTGTGCATAGGCCGCTGCATGAACGGGCTCCACAATAGCGGTTTGTGGCCCACTGAAAAACAGAAAAAAAAGAACAAATGATTGACTGATTTAATGCTTAGCATGATCATTTGATCATTCTCATCTACAACGTGTACAGTTTCATACACATGACTAAAGACAACTAAAAAAATGTTATAATATATCAAATTTCTACTGATAAAAAACATTTGCACATGTATGTATTTACATATTTAATTGTTGCGAAAATAGTTGCCACTATGTCCATTACTAAAATTGAATACAACTAAATGTAAAGTACACAATTAGATCTTAAGTATCACCTTATATAGCACGTATTTACACATATGGGAAAGCGGTAATATGACCGTGAACACGTTTATCGAGCTTATCGTAAATTAATATTTTAATAACCGATCGTTGGGCATAAACTGAAGCTTTTGATGGGGGGGGGGTTATAAAGTTGGTTGTTATTAATGTAAGCGTAAAGCTTTGTTTACAGCTCTTGGTATCAACGAACTTGTAGTAATATATTGAACACTTTTCTACACTTGTGATTAGTTCAGTTGTTGGCCAAGAGTCAAAAACTAGTCGACGTATAGCGGTGAGGCAAACACCCCGCAGATAAAGTAGAGCAGTTTTAAGTCTATAAGACACATTTTACGCCTTATCGCCCCTTTATGTCTATTTTATTGGCACCCAATTTCCCACAACTTGTGCCCTCTCCCGAGACAAAGACCTTTTTTACAGGGTTTGGCAAGGTGTTTGCTAGACAGTGCCAAGCTCGCTGCCAAATAGCTCATCTACTTCACAGACGACATCTACACGTCTCGATGTGAAAACGATCAAGTTTATGATGCACTTTATCATTTTACAATGACATTTAACTTTAAAGAAGTGGCTTATTGCAGAGAAGTTGTGTCTAGCTTAAGGGGGTCAAAATAGCTTTCAGAGAGGGTCATATATTCACACTGATCCATTGTGCAAATAGGACATTCAGAAATCGGTGACAATATGAGGGGTATACAGACCGAAAACCGGCAATATAGGCAATTGTCAAATTGACCAATTGGCATGGGATGTCGGACGTGGTGAGTCAGGCTGGTGTTGAGGCATGAAGCAGTGTGCAACACAAGAAGAATGAGTCACACATACAATGCAAACAGAATGTCGGACATAGTGAGTCAGGATGGTGTTGAGGAGTGAAGCAGTGTGCAACACGAGGAAAATGAGTCACACATATAATACTGACGGAATACCAAAGAATGTGAGTCAGGATATTCGGTATTGCGAAGCGGAACAGTGTGCAACATAAGAAGAATGAGTTACACACGTAATATAGGCGGGATGTGCACAACACACACGCATATGATACGGAAGAAATGTGAGACGAAGTGAGTCAGGAATGTGGAGGAATGTAGCAGTGTGCAGCTAAGGAGAATAAGTCATAAATATAATACAAACGGAATGTGGGACGATGCGAGTCAGGTTGCTCTTGGGAAATATCAACAGTGTGCAGCACAAAAAAAAGTCAACACATAAGATTGACCAGATTTCGAAGAGTGAGTCGGGATTGCGTTGAGTAGTGAAGAAAAATGTAATGCGATAAAATGGGTCACATGTATAACACACAATCGTGTCGAATTTACAGGTGAGAAGCGGCATAAAGTAAGTCAGGGTGGTATTGAGGACAGAAGCAACGTGTGACATAAGAATAATAAGTCAAACAGATAATGCAGACGGAATTCCGCACGAAGTGAGTCAGGATGCTAGCGGGAGTGGAGAGTATGTAGCTTATACCATGTATGGTGTGAAGCGTGTGACAGATAAAGACTGTTGATATCGTCTTCTGGTAAAATCCCCACTAGGATGTTGTGCCGTGTGGTGAAAAGGCGATTAAAAACCTCCATTGAATCCCAGACAATCTTTCTTTACTGGTACCAAATTTTCAGTGAACTGCATTGATCACGTAGAGGAAGGAACACCTCATTTCATAACCTACTTCGATCGACGTTGCTTTAGCCGTTATGTAAAGCACACCCAGTTACACATATCATTTTCGTCGCCGAAGTCTAAAGTTCACACTAGTAAACCACTTCTTGGATTTAGTTTTCTATAAATACCCAGGTGTGTTTGTAATGTTTTGTCAAAATTATTTTTTTTCCTAAACCACTTGAAAAACTCTATACTGTATTCATATTTTATTCAGGAAAACCAACCGTTCGTGAAACTGGCACCTAAGCTAAATCTGTATAAAAGACAACAGTGTTTGACTTTATAAAAACAGGGACGGTTATATACCAACTTTTCAAGATATTACGTCAGTCGCTTTAACGCTATTGGCAATCAACCTTGAACAACGCTTGCCCAGTTCTCCACGGAGACCTCCACTCTGTACCGGGAATATTGTTCTGAATATTGATCACTCCACTTTGCATAATTTGCATAGTTATCGTCTCAGCATCAGGCAATGACATCCTGATTTAAAAGGTGATATCGGTTTATTTAAAGAACTAATTCCTTAAAGAACATTTGTCCCTCAGAGCCGTCGAAGAACACAACGCGGTTTTCTTTTCAGTTCTGTTTTATAAAAGACAGAGATGTTTGAGGGAGCGGAACGCCAAGAGAGAGAAAAAAGATTTGACTGTGGAGTTGGGGGGGGGGGGGCATACTGTGTCCCATTTCGCTACAAAATGGCTATGCCGACGCTAAAACTTTTGAAACCAAGTCAAGTAGAAAGCAGCGGGCACGTGTCGATGTTGGACTAATTGCCCAGAGTTGGAAGGAAGCCTAAATTGCTGGCAATTCACTCGAAATGCTGCTCTATTAATTAGCTAAAATATGCATCCGTTATTGACTGATAAGGCTGTTTGGTTGAATAAGATCTGGTATCGTATTGCTTTGGTACTAAAGCTGATCGTGTTCCCATACTTAGTGTTTCCTCCGCCTAGCCGCACTCTCGTATCCGCTATTGGCTCCCATCAGGGGAAACGAGATAAGCCTGGACACTTCTTGAGGACAACAAAGTCCAGTAACTCTCGTCTAACCTATACCGCTATGGCCCTTCTCGAGGCCCTGCGAATCGTGATTCATTGTTTCTAGTGAACTGATTAAGGAAGTCGAAAGAGTTGTGTCTAATGAGGACTTGGCCCTACGATAAAGCATTTTCATGACAGCCACTTCTTGCTATCGGAAGCGGGAGGAGTGATTTAGCGGCTGATAACCGCTAATTAAGGAAAGACGTGAGTGTAAACGTGCAGACACATGAAATACACCATTTCAAAATCTAATAACCGCCCACAGCTTTGTTAAATTCATACCAGCAAAAACTTCAGGATCCATTCATACATTGAGTTTAAACCGATTTAATGTCTTATGTTTTAATAAGTGTTCATATCTCACCGTCTGTTTAACAAACACTTGAAGATTCATTTATACTTACATCAAGTTTAATACGAATTCAACTTTTGCATTTAACAGCCCCAAAATAAAAGGATCAGCAATTTGCTGAATGATGATGCAATCACCGGATAACGTGTGAACTAAAATATGTGCGTTTTCATGTTCAGAAATTATTACCCTCACAAAAAACACTTTCCATCCAGGAAATTTGTGATGTTACTGCAAAGTCATCACCATATCAAGAGTACAAAACACCTGTAACTATGCAGTTCTGTTATTAGAACTAATTTTTTGCATGTCTTATTAACGAAAGAAGTTTATGTTTTAGGGTTGGAAACAATGTGGTTAAGATAGATACACAACAGTCACTTCGTCAATGATAGCACTAATTAGTGGAAAGCGCTTCTTGTACTGAATTTTTCATTTCTCTATTTAATGCTTTTTAAATTGCCCCTAGTCATGCTTAATTTTGTACAAAGACTTTCACTGAAAGCAAATTGGCGAAAATGCCCAGCTGTTACAAGATGAGTAATAACAAATATGTTAATTTTCGAAGATCAATTTGGATATATTTGTGCAGGTTTTAACACAAAATAATTTCAGCTCTGCGCCATTTCAGTGTTGCATTTTTTTTTCCTGTTCTGTTGTTTTCTTTAGATTTCAGATTTTTAGCACCCAGCTTAAATGCTGAATTCCAAACTTTCACAAGTTGACGTTATGATGACTCAGCTGAGTTACTTAAATAAATTAAACCAGAAAGTCATATGAGGCATGTAAAGCTGACCATCACAAGGCTGCGTATAAACATTTGGAATGGCATTTGGGGGTAGGATATGACGATAGAGTTCGAAAGCCCCCCACCCCCGTCTGAAAGGCAGCTATTTTAGTAGAATTAAATCGCTTGACCCCCTCAGTCTCCCATGTCATATCCCCATAGACAGGAAGACGGGCGCCAAAGTATAATAACTATGTTCGGAGGTGTAAATTACGAAATCAAACGTAAAATTATTAATTTCAATCTTCACGGTAAATGTAAACAAATTCATTTTTTTTTTGGCACAAATACACATTTGCTTTCGAATAACCTCCGAAATTCAATCAGGTAAATATACAATTTCACATCATTTAGCATTTAAAAAATCTTAAAAGTACATGTTTACGTAACGTCGAAAGTGACTAGGGAAATACTCCCAAATTGAAATTTTGCTAACCACAAAAACAAACACAAAAGTTTTGTGATGAAACATAGATATCTGTATTATTTATTGGTAAAAAGCCAACAAAATACCTCACTATAAATTAAATTTGTATTTCAAAACTCATGACCGATGTGAAACTGAAGTGATGCCTACTCCATCCAATACGCACATTATCAATCACCGCAATGGTTAAACAGCCCGAGTATTAACAGACTTAAGAAAGTGTTGATTATTTATTTATTTATTTATTTATTTATTTATTTGGTGCTTAATGCCGTACTCAAGAATATTTCACTTATACGACCGCGGCCAGCATTATGATGGAAACGCAGGGGGAATTGCACGATCATCCGCACGTTGCTCGTGTACCTTTCCGCGTACGGCCGGAGAGGAAGCCAGCCTAGGCTTACAGCAACCGCATTGGTGAGAGGCACCGAGGTCATTACGCTGTAACTGTTGATTAGTATGTAACAAAGTTTTACTACAACTGAGTTTTTTAATCGGTTGGCCTGTATAAATGGAAAACGTTGACTACAAACGGTTACAATGTTGAGGAGTCTTGTTGTGTGACAATATCATGGTCAGATTTTGATTATTTAACTTTCTTCGGTCTCGTACAGAGAACACAATGTGATATAAGTTGACAGCCCATAAAACACCACCGAGTTAAGCGTGAAGGAATGAAAACGACACAATCGGCCATTTTAATCTTAAAAATAAAAATATAAATATAAAACAAAACTATTGTGTAAATACACGAGCGTCATGCATCGGAAATGTTTCATTCCATTTCCCAGAAATCATGGTTTTCATCTTAAATTCGTTCCACTGGCTTAGCGTTCAGGCAAATAGGAGCACTTTATAGTCAGCTTTGCTCGGAATACTGACTCTATATCCTACATCGGAAAGTCACCACATATAAAGGTGCGATCCAGCATATAACCACGTGCCTGTAACGAATAACCAGACAACGGTGTACTTTCAGGATTCACTTTGGAGCTGAAAACTATTCGATGTTTTACCAGGACAAGATCGGAGAAACGAGGTCACATGCAGTGTTTCAAAGAAGTGTTCAAATTGATTCCAGTTTTGTCCGCAATATACTGTAAATTTCGATGTTTAATTTTTGAACACTATTATGCAACAGATATTAAACACTGGTGAAATTATAGCATTAAACTACAGACCTATATAAATGTTTTAGACACTTTTGTACAATACTTAAATATATGTGTTTATATATTAAACGCGCTTGTTTCAAGAATAAGCACCCATTAAACGCGCTGGGCGTTAGTTATTTTACAGTGCAACAGAGTAGGGGCACCGTGTAGCTGTGTGATTAACTGTTTGCGCAAGCACACGTTGAAGTAGAATCACATGACGCGCAAATGATATGAAATATAAAAGGCCACAGCACAGAGAGCAAAACCAGCGCATCGACGACAGTTTGACGGTTGGCAAATGGTCACAAGCCAGGTAAAACCCGGCCTATTGTCAATTTACCTCAATACGGAATTTACTCCAGCTGATCATGCAAGTGTTTAATAAGTAACAACTTACACGCCCCCTAGCACCAGGGCTAAAGCAGAATTAGGTACAAAAAATTACAGTGATGTTAAATGTAATTTATTTGACGTCAGTGGTCTAGAATTACTCAAACTGCTTTGTTGTCATCACATTTAACACAATAACATGAAAACCATATGAAGTCTATATGAGCCTCGGCGTCGAAACCGACATTCATACACCAGCCGTGAACCAAAATGGGCGTTCCGGGTCAATAATCACAAGACCAGTTTTCGGAAAATACTAATAACACAAACCAACAAATAAGGAAGAAAATATAAAAATTAGGACGGACTCATGCAAAGTGAAACAGCCAATGGTTTTCTGTCATCACGAAAAGACGAAATGAATATTCTGGACCAATGAATAAAATCAGTTTCCAAATCGTGTACCATTTCAGTGTGAATGGTGTTAATAGTCAAATGTGTATCTCAGTTGCATAGTCCCACTATGTAAAAGGGCAGTATTGATAGTGTCATAGCGGAAAAATGACCACACGCAACCGGCAAAAGCCCGCCTCTTGTCAATTTACCTTAGTCTGGGTTTGTTCTAATTGTTCACGTAAATGTTTAAACAGAAGCAACTAACGACCCCCAGTACATCATGTACATGGTTTCAGTAGACATAGGCAAAAAGGAAAAAATGGAGTTATATAATGTGAACAGCAATTTATTATACGTCACTCAAAATGGTGCGTTGTCGTCAAATGTAGCAAATTATAACATAAACACAATGCAAACTATGCCTGGACAGGTGTTTACTGGCCCATATATATTGTGTATATATCAAGACGCAAAATCGTTTGACCAATCAAAAAGTTTTAAGAATCAATACGTCGATAAAAAGCTAGCTATTTCTGACAAGCTAAGTAAACTTGTAGTGGCTTGATAGCCTCGTACCTACACTGACCCGGTGACACGTTATTACAAACAGTGAGCTCTCGGATTAATGCGTTGACAAAGGAATGCAGTTGCTTTACGCTATAGACTCGTGCTCGACCCGAGCTGGTGATTAATATTCATACGCTTGTGCAAAGTCTACAGTGCCCTTGTTTTGGCAGAGAACTTCGTGTAGAAGGACTGGTTAAACATATCTAGGCAATGACATCCGTGTTTCTATTAATCGTGACATATAAGCGCTGTACATTTAATCATCAACTACATGCCTCAGAACCGCAGAAACAGACTACTGTACCTTAATGAAAATTAATAAAACGAATAGATTTTCAACCGATTTCTTTGTAAATCATTGTGCTATTGTGAAACAAATTGGCCGACAGTTTAATGGAATCGCTCATCGACGAATAATTAATCCATGTATTAGTTTCAATTTGTCTTATTTTTTTTTTGTTTGTTTGTTTGTTTTTTGTTGTTTTTTTTTTTTGGTTTTGTTATTTTTTTTTTGTTTTTTTTTTTTTTGGTTTCCGGATTCTGTTGGAGGATTTCGCGATCCCATCTGGTTCCTTTGTATTGTTTTCATGTGATAACAACACAGCATTTCGAGTAATCTTACACCAGTGACATTTAGTAAAATGAAAATTACATCACTGTGTTTTGTTTTGTTTTTGTTTTTGTTTTTTTTGTTTTTTTTTTTAATTTTTTTACTTCATTCTACCTGAGTCATACTAATGGTGATGTAGGTTGCTGTTATTTCTGCATTTACACGAACAAATAGAATAACACCCTAACTGAGATAAATTAACAAGAGGCCGGATGTTACAGGCTACCTGTGACCATTTGCCAACTAACACACTGTAGTCGCTTCTGTGGTTTTACTCTGTATGCTCTAGTCTCTAATATTAGAGTTCGTTCGTGCATAAAGTGCAAGTCATCTTTCCAGGTGAAGTAAATTTTAAAATAAGATTCCACATCCATAAGCTGGTCGTCAAGAATTCAATGACGCAACAAGACGTTAATAGTTAAGTAAATTCAAGTAAAGTCAAGTAAGTTCAAAACAACCGTTAACTCGAATAACCAAGTCACTATGTCAGCATTAAAAGTGCCCAGTCAGCAAATATCCTGTCACAAAGGATGCAACGGTTAGTCACAGAGGCATAAAATTTAGATTAGATTACAAACTGGTAAAGATGTATTTCAACATTATCATAAGCTTCATTTACAAATAGTTTTGTACACAAGCAATTTCCTATACACAAGCAATCCGCATACACACTCAAATTCTTATTTACGAGGACCATATACACATATACACGCTCGTCACAGACATGATTTAGACAGAGCTAAACTAAATTGTTAACAGGAATTATGGAGATTTGTCACATCTCGTTTACTATATATATATTGTTCTTTTCACCAGCAAAATTAAGGCATCTCCAGCAGAGATGTTTGACTCTCCCATTCATTATATTCTGATAACAAACTTGTAACACCAAAGGTAATAGACTTTACATAGTGCACGGGATCAAGTAAAATCCATAGACCAGAGCTATATTGGACCATATATGAGCATCTCTGTATACATTCATCTCCGATATACATGCACCTTATCCCAGTACGAGGCTTGATCAGACACGGTTGGGATGGGGTCATTACACTGATCGCCTTATTCAGAGGACACGGTGGGGATGGGGTTATTACACTGATCGCCTTATTCAGAGGACACGGTGGGGATGGGGTCATTACACTGATCGCCTTATTCAGAGGACACGGTGGGGATGGGGTTGTTACACTTATCGCCATATTCAGAGGCTTGGAGTTAAAACAAACCAGCATGTTATAAACACAATGTCAAACATATGCGGCCAGACTATGTACACAGCCCTAACAATGTCCATAGGTTTTACCTTACTCTTTAAATAAAATTACTAATATTTAATCTTTAACATGGCATGAAGTTAAATCTTCATGATTCGCACAAATACAACACGATTATATTGACATTTAATACTTTATAAAATACACACCGTATGTTGCTAAAAATGCCACTGGAACGAATAAAACAGAAAGTGGCACCTACTCAAAAACCTTTAATGTTGCAAATTTACAAGTCATTTTGAGTTCCACTCATGTCATTAAATCCCGTTTAAATATTACTGTTCCTATATAATCAGAACTAAAAAAACATAACACAAAAGTAAGAACCACAACAGGCCTTATTATTAGATGACATCCTCCAAATAAAAGGCCGTATGACTGTAATACATCATATAATAATAGCTAAATCTATATCAGGTTTAATTTCCACAAAACCCCTTCGATACCTCTTCGTGAATTAAGACGTACAACAAATACCGTTAACTGTCGTTGTATGCAACACATACCACTTTGTTGACATTTAGCAAGCTGTGCTAAGTATAGTTGTGACAAAATGTTTGTGATCATCATTGTTATAAATATTAATCATGTTAAAGAAAAGTCAGAAGAAAATTTCATCTCATGAATTCTTTTTTATAGGAGAAGAGTACCAACCATTTATTCGTGGAGTAAACTTTCTTAGTGACAAACAAATCTGTCCGTTTTTTGTTCAGTGGTTTGTCCGTTTTACTGAGACACTGTGCTATTCAAAGAGTTTGAGAAACTAACCAAGACAGCACAAGAATCAAACGATTACAGCTATACCTGTAATTTATGGCTGAGTTCAGTTTGAGCAGTTGGAAATAATTTATAGTTTTTGTCACTGTATATACAGGCGACCAAAGAATTCTGCTCACCAATAGTTTAATGACACCAATAAAGTGGACGAATACAACTCGTAAAGAAATAAAGTACGACAGCAGCTAAAATGCTGTTGACAATTTTACTCGCACACGATAAAATACACTCGATGTAAAATGATAGGAAAAAACAAGTAGGTGATAGGGCTTTTTAAATGAAATATTCGCAGGTTTGATGATTCTGTATCCTGCCTGCCTCGGTTACCAAGACTTCCCAAACATTTAATCCAAAATGATCATAGTTGTATACAGCGTGAGCAAATAGGACATTTTTTCCTGCAGATTTGTGTTGCGTGTTTAACATTTCTGCATAAAATGCTGTAAGAGTAGTCATCGTATTTATACACAGTTTCATACTTAATCTTCCTTGGGGAACAAATTATTCAATAAGAACGGAAATGAACTGAACACACATGCACTTTAAATCAATAAAATTAAAACCGGATAGAATAAAACGGTGCCCTCCCTTGGAAAGCCTTTCAGTTCATACATATACCTCTAAGAGATTGTGATGTAAATTTTAATGAAGAAACTGGCTCGTAGGAATTTCACTTCTGCTGTTGTGTTATCGGTTGACAGCATTGTCTGTGGATCGGCTGGATATTTCGCCTGCCAGATCGTCATTAAACACGCTTTGGTGGATGCTATTTGCTATAGTTTGTTTGAAAGATGTAAAGGAATTAAAATGCTTAATTTTAACTTCGATACTCTAATAATTTTGGTCTATATAAAGGAAGATACACTAACTATCTACACAGCTAAATATGTATTGCCCAATGTATCAGTATATTTCCGCGCAATGAATACTTCTCTCCGGTTCCTCGCACTATAACGTTGGCCATCGCCTTGTAAGCAAAATATTCTTGAATACGGTGTAACACACAAATCAAATAAATAAATAAATCTCAAATACATCAATCCAGTAATGGAATATAATCTAATATAATGGAAAAAGAGCATAATTAATTACTGAGAAATTACACATTTATAACGACTTTGATCAGAGTGTTGTTGAATTCGCAATGATCACGAAGCCCAACTGATTTCTTCGGAAGAAGTGACACATATAAAGGCCTATACCTTCAGATACACAGAGCAAATCAACAGAAAATTTTTAACATAAAGTAAAAGATAATGTTATATTATTAAAATCGAACACTCGTATATCTTTAATGTATAACAGTATCTGTGGGTATATGTGTACATTGCAAAACACTGTAAGTCTGGGACAAACTAAACTTAATCTATACGTATGACAACTCTCAGTCGTATCAATTAATGTACCGCTCGTCCGGCTGTGACTATCATTCACGTCAGGGTTTTATTTTCGCGTGCCACTTTATGCCACTTATCCAGGTATATATTTTGTTCAGCATATACCGGGTAAGGAAAATGAAACTTTGTTGTCGTTGCACTTATTCGACGTATGAATGAATGAATGAATGATTATAAAGTTCAACTCCAAACTGGGAGTACTGCGCATATGGTGACGAGCACGTATGTTAGACCCAGGGAACCGCCGTTTGAAGTATCTGAATTATTGGGTTTAATTTTGCAAACTTTTCATGTAAAGTGTGGTCTCTCACCTTTACCTAGATGGTGCTGTCTGTCCAAGAAGGGGTAGTCGTGGCGGGGGTAGGGCAGAGAGTACAAAGGGTTGCTGAGAGCCCCGTGGAAGCTCAGCTGTCCAGGTAGTGTATAACTTGGGGACATGGGCGATGTACCCGTCTCGTACACGGCAATCGGTTTGTAGATCCCGTGGGTAGACTGCACGGAAGTAGGCGTGAGAGGCGTAGATCGGGTCTGTCCCGCACCTGAAGCGTTTGCCAAGATATCGTCTATAAGGAATGAGGTATGATGAGAAGCTACCCCACCGTGGTGGCCCTGTAGGGGACCGGGTGCCGGTGCCCCGAGGGAGGGCTGTATCAGCATCTGAGGCAGGCCTCCTGACATCACTGGATGTTGCTGGAGCGAGTGTATCATTGCTTGTCTTAAAGTCCGAAATAAACAAAGAGCCCAGTCCCTGCGTTGTATAATAAACTTTGTAACTTGTGCCCGCTCTTGACTTTACTCCGCACGGCCGTCGATACTAATTGTTATAGCCCTGGATAGTGAGGACAACATGGACTTCCTTCAAGCAGTTGTTCCGGGTTAGCGGCGATAGGACGATGCACTCGTTTAGAGGGTCGCTATGTCAATGATTCTAAAAGCTCCGAGTAGTCTGTGTTATACCATACAGTTCATAAAAGATCCGCCAATCTGAATCCAGCTCAATGGCTCGCCTTGACACTTCCCTATCCTAATTAACAGTAAATATACTCAAGCACTATGATAAACACTAGCAGCCATGAGACGTTAAATATACAAATCGGTCGGGTCAATTGGCATGCATTTGACCGTCGCACTATACTTGCTGGTATCGCCGAGTCGCCTTCACTTAATCCGCAAGAGGGGACGCAGCGTGAATGGACGGGACAAAAAGTCAACGGTCACTTCTGAAACTACGGTTTCTGAAGATATTTCACCAAGAACTTTGTTAGACTAAAGCGCTTTTTCACTTTCCAGACCAAAGAGATTAACGCATCTTCACAAGTTAAGATGAGAAGTTCAGCTAGCAGACAACCCACCACCCACGAGCATCGCAATCGACTCGACTTAATACGAGGCTAATTGCTTTCCCCACTATTGGATGATAATCCACATTGATCACAGGGGCGGAGCTTACTACAACCGTCTTTCTCTCCTTCAATGATATTTACTCAAGTGTTATTCAACTCCGGGCGGCTAGACACGCCCTCTCGCATTGTCTGGTGAAATCCTCTCAACAGACGGCTGTAGTGACCGGAATGAGGGGGATTCCCCCGTTATCTGTAGATGAATGGTGCTGACCTTTCGATCCGGATAAATCGTCCATTAGGAACCATGGAGGGTGGGGGATCAGAAATCACCGACACATAACGGGTTGCTTCATCCACAGGTTTCACCCATTTAAAACCAAGCGACAACAGTTTCAAGTGGCTTGATATCTCTCCCAGTCTAGCTTCTATTTAAAATTGTTTATATATTCGCGCACTTGAAAATGTCACTAACGATATGACTTTGTCCATTTCTAAACAAACCACTCAGAGCAGTTAATATATATGGCCTAAGGCCTAAAGCCGCTGGTGAACTGTCTCCTATATCAAAAGATTTCGGTTCTGAGCTAGATCCAGCACACCATATCTAATACTATAAAGATGGAGGATCTGTAAAGGATTACAAGTTCTCCTATTGGCTATATTACTTCTTTCTTTTCAATATCGAATTAAAAAGTCATTTATGGGCTATCTAAAAAAACGCAAACTTATTTTTCTGTCGCACTGAAAACTATTGTTAAATAAGCAATTATATAGTCAGAGAAAGTTATAATGATAATTTCACTCTACATAGAAACAATTACGTTTTAATCGACAACCTGAGAACTAGATAGGACAGAGATATCGATCAATCGATTGATCGATTAATTGACTGATCAAGACATCGATGATCACTGGGCTGCTACCTCGCCTTATAACTTCAGCGAAAATGAACAAGTGTGTAAACCAGGCCTTGGGATAAAAATAGATCCATTTTACTACATCAATCTATATATATTAAGAATTTGGGCCATTTTAGTGTAAAAGTTGTCTCGTAGAGGTTTAAAAATATGTTAGTCGATCAAACATGACTGGTGTTTTCAGGTATCGTTAAATGTTCACCATAGTGCTAAAACGATAATCGTTCATTTAAAAGTCCATCATGTTAATTGTTAATGTCCCGCAAAATCGTAAGCATTGATTGTAGTCCACGCTGCTATATAATTCGAGGTAAACAACCGTGTAGCTTATGCAGATTAAATCTATAATCATTCATTTGAATGCTGAACATTTTGTTCGTATGGCGTAAAGGCATATGATGCATAATCATTCACTGATAAAATTCAAATGTTCCTAATGTGGTGCAAATACACGTAATCATTTTCCTAAATATTCTACATCAGCTGTTCATAGTGACATGTTCATATGACGACGTGTTCAGACTAGGATTTAAAACACAAGTCAGAGCAATTATCAAACAGGCATCGCTGTGGAGTTTGTTCATCCCGATGTCTGTCTACTTTATTATTCGACGCAGGAGTGTGTATGTGTGTATAGCGATATCAGAGAAATAGTTACAGGTTTTATAATGCCTTACCCTTCGCCAAACCTCGACTCCTGCCACTCTCGGAGACAGGCTTTGTGTCTGGCCGTGCCCTAACATATGTTCAAGTTTTTTGACCAAGGATTCTAATGTAGAGTAAACTTGGGTATATTAATCCCAAGGAATAATAATGTACCATAAACTTGGGTTTAATAATCCCAAGGAATATTAATGTAACATAAATTATAGTTTACTAACCCTAAGAAATATTAATGCAGCGTAATCCTTGATATACTAATCCCATGGAATATTAATAT
Organism: Acanthopleura granulata; assembly: GCA_016165875.1. Taxonomy (NCBI): domain Eukaryota; kingdom Metazoa; phylum Mollusca; class Polyplacophora; order Chitonida; family Chitonidae; genus Acanthopleura; species Acanthopleura granulata. The sequence continues at coordinate 14,909,921 of JABBOT010000001.1, read as the reverse complement.
AGCGCAAACTTGGGTTTACTAATCCATTTTTTTCATTATTATAAAACGTTAGCCATTCTAAGTTAGTATATTCAATCTTCTTCCCTGCAGTGGATAATACAAAGACTATAATGAAGTGATTCATAGCACTTAGACTTCCAATATTGCCCCTCAATATTGCCTTGAATGCTATCATTGTCAGGGAGTACACCAAACTGATGCATTTCCTAGGATGATAAGAGGCTCTCTCAGTGTAGCAAATCACACATATCACCTATTTTCTGTTCTATAAATTATATTAAACATATAAGTTTATCTGAGCGATTTTGAATCAATCATTGAAAGATAATTAGCTGTTAGTTGACGAAATCCTTGATGGATGCTATAAACTAATTTATCACACTCGCAAAAGTACTCTAAAGCTTACTTTACTTGTAATCCGAGTGTTCTAATACTATAGACACCTTCGCGACCGGAGAGCACATAGTATTTAGTATACATCCGCTGTGACAGAATCCAATTTTATTATGTGTGAAGCTGTGTCACAGAAATAAAAAGGAAAACGATACAAATGTTTGGGTTTTAGGCAAGGTGAGGCTTCAAAACACAGCTGCTAGTTTGGTACATTTGTCCACAAAGACTCAAGCAGTGGACACAAGAGATCAACCATCTTGTCCCAATATTAGCCAATCGCTTGGCAGCGGAACAATAAGCGCGGTCCTGTTACAAAAGCATTTTAGGCCGCACCTAAAGTGGCTTTGAGGCAACTGTGAAAATCAAGCTGCTCATTGTGGGCAAATTAATGGTCAATCTACTCAGAGTATAGCGACGGAGGTTAAGCAGAAGCGAGTCGGCTCACAATCAGGGCTGTCCAGTGGATTGTGTTCGCCTGTAGGCGGATTACCACTTGAGAGGACAGCGGTGGAAATGTAACTGGATATCAGGCGATTATGAATTGGCTGGCGAAATGTGCAAGGTGTCGCCGATGTCACCAAGAGCAAACATCTTTCAGACGCTATTTCCGCTTGACAACTCTCCAAAACCATTTCAAACCGCCAAATGTGCTCCCGCTGAATAAGTCAAGTTCACACATGAAATGACTTCATATATAGTCAGTTTTATTTTAAGATCGTTATGCTTAATTGGTGAGTGTGCTCTGTCCCTTTTGACTCTGTTCAAATGAATGTAAACATCTGAGTGCAATAAAGGCAACTTTGTTGGCAGTTGAAATTTTAAACTTAATTCATGCAACCCGTTAATACCGCAGAAGAGAGATATCATTATCACAGTTTCCTCAAGGACTCCATTCTTGTAACTATCATATAACTTGTCTGGAGAATCAAACTTACTTTATACGCCCACATAACTTGTCTAGAGCATCAGGCTTACTTATTATGCCCACATAACTTGTCTGAAGCATCAGACTTACTTCTATGCCCACATAAATTGTCTGGAGCATCAGACTTAGGCCTACTTCTATGCCTATATAACTTGTCTGGAGCATCAGACTTACTTTTGTACCAAAGCTGACGTCACTGTCGACATTTTAAACATGTTTGAAAATAGAAGGTCATCTTCTAATATATATATCAACCTTGTCATCCACATTTCTTGTTGCACGTAAGCACCGGTGTAAAACAAATTTAGGAGCCGTGGACCTTATTCATAGATTGCTTAAATTGTAGATCTTTATAGTCTTGGACTTTGTCCCACATTTTTCACGTTAGACTAACTAGGTACAAGGGCGTTTGCCTTGGTCATCTACATGGTTAAGTGTCAGGAAACGGAAGGTGATATCCGCCTTATTTCAGCTGAACTGTAGTTAGATACTTAAACCAATCCGCTGTGCATTAAACTCGATGTGGTTATAGGTTCGAATAGAGGAAATGGCAAATCATGTCAAAATTTTTTCACTCTCTATCCAGTTGTTATAAATTGCGGTTGTCGAAGAACAAAAAATCCAGCAGCTAGTTAAGTAAGCTATATAACAAATGCATCGATGTGTTTCAGAATGTATTGGTTGGTTAGATGAACTTTTAAACTCAAAACATGAACTGAACTGTATGAATAGCTTTTTTAGGAAAAAGATACACAGACGTATATATGCACACCATTAGGATATACTTCTGTTATTGTCGTTAATATCATCTATATACTTGAGAGGTTATAAACGCCACATCAAAACAGTCTTGTAAATTATAGATTAATTCGAGGAAATCAAATGATGTGAACTGTGTCATAGTTGTAATCCTTTGAAATGATAGGTTAACAAAACATAGAACGCCATTTAACTGATCGGAGAATATCCTCTAAAGTATCACAATGTTTAAAAACATCAAAGTGAGACATTTTCTGCTGAAATCCTTATGCATTCTCTTTTGTCAGTATTGGAGGACAGTCTACGAAAAATCTTGCGACAAAAAAACACTTACATACAACATGATCTTATTATGTAATATAATATATTTGTCGCCCTCTATTCCTCATAGTTTAGTGACGACTCCCCACACTTGCATGTTACAAAAATATCATAAAAGTTACATTTACTACCGACTCATACAACTGTATTGTATAAAGACAATTATGCAGAGGGAAAACACATACATAGCAACATGAAATAAAGAATATCGTTCCTCTTATATCGCACCTGAACGAAACCTATTAATACTGAAAGCTGCAGTCCGTAATACAATATTCTGTAAGCAGCACCATCCCATTCATCTTGCCACATAAATGCAAAATATGCTTGCTACTCAGAAAACAATCTTTAACCGTTAAACCTTACAAGCGTATTAATTTGCACATTACACACAGATACACAGACACACAGACACACACACACACACACACACATATATATATATATATATTATGATAAGTATATGTGGAGTATATGAAAATAATGTGGTGCAACAAATAAATTGTTTTACCATTTGCAGGTCAAGCGAAGAGGGAAAGTCCAAAAAGTTTCTTCTTATTTAAGCTGCATTTTATGTATGGGTGTATGCATGTATATATATATGTATGCTTGGGTTTCACGTCGCACTCCACAATTTTTCAGTCATAAGACGAGTCCTTAGAAAGATTGCATTTTATAATGGTGACATTATTAATATATGTGATCTTTCAAATATGGTCCTCATTTGGGTTATCTGTGGCTTGGAGTTACGATTTCCGACAGTCTTTCGAACAGGTTTTAACTTTACATATATATTACTTTTAACATTCATGTAAAAATTGTGTCGCGAATAATAAAAGGTGGAACTAAGCCATGAATTCACTTTCACTAGAAATCAATCGTCTCTTTTTTTATTTCCCTGGGGTTTGAGAATAAGAAAGGTTGTCTGTGGGAGATAAATTTACACCGCCAGACATTTTCTGAAAAATGCAGAACTTACCGTAACGGTTGGTATGTCGAACAAAGGGGCATTTATTCGAAAATTACGATTATTTATGGGAAGTAGCCTAACTGTTTCCTTTGTGTGAGACTAGAAAAGTCAGTTAAGTGATAATTGTTCTCTATCCAGTGGCTGGTTGCAGAATGCTTATGGTTACTCATATGCTTGGGAAAAGTATCGCTGTGAAAATTTTTGAAATTGCAATTTAAACTCCTAGAAAGTACAGCCACTTGCAGAAACCTGGAATTAACTTACCCCCTTGTAAACTGTGCCCCATGCAGCAATAAATTCCACAGTAATGTATGTTGCATGTTTAATCCATGATCATGCTCGTAGACATGAGAATTGACAAGAAATAAATAACATATTTAACATTATGCACAGACTCGTGATCATATTACTATCTGATCTGCGTTCAGGAGCTTCGAATTAAAGAAAGATGGAAAGAGGAAACTGAAGGGGAAATTATAAATTGCTTTATGTTTTCTTTGGGTTGTGATACTGACGGTTAATTTTGAGCTCAATTAGTTTGGAACGTTTTACGAAGACAAATTGTGTTGTCGTTTGACACACAAAGTGCGCGCGCGGCCGCCTCATTCTGCCAGCGTCCAGCTGCTATTTGTCATATAAATCCAAGCCGAGTCACCACTCGCAATCATTGTCGTCGAGTACGTCGCCGGGATGTATGGACAGCTCTATCTGGAAGATTTACAGGGTTACCCGATTAACCGAACTTGCCCCTGGCGCGACACGGACCAATTATGGAATTATTATGAGGAGACGTGTCACCCGCGGATTAATACTCACCACTTCGTCTCTCCTTCAACTTCGGACTTTATTTGACACGGGCCGTTGGCGTCAAGAAGATCACGAGCGACTACCACGCGCTGACCAATCGGAGAGCGCGTTCATGATAATAAAGATAACAATTGCTCTTCCCATATCCTGTCCACTCTGACTGGAATGTCTAATGAATTTTTATCAGGCGTTATCTGTGAATCGATTAGTTATACGAAATCCTTAAGAGTAAAAAGCTGGTCAGCTGCCTTTCTGTTCGAGTTTGCGGAAGTTTGTGGTGGTTTTATCCATACATAAATGTCTCCTTTTCTAAAACCATCGTCTGAAGGTCTAAAACGACAAATCCGCGTAGTACAGAAAACAATTCGCCGCTTAATTACACATTAGAAAATACATTTCCTTACGCAACCAAGCAGAAATATATGATCTGAAATACAATGTCATTTCTCAGATAAACACTGACTCTTGATTGAAAATTTACCACTTTGAAATACTCCTGCTAAATTCATTTGAAACAATCCTACTGACTACTTTTAAAATAAACTATTTTTAAAATAAATGCTACTGTTGAAAAAAAAAATGACCAGCAGTGAAAAAGAGAAATTTTTCATTTCAAAATTTGTAAAGTTTAATTTCAAAAGTATTCAGTTAATATGCTTCTGCAAAAAGATGCTAATTATTATTCCACAAGTGGAAGTGATCGTTTATTATTCCAAAAGTAGTTTCACAAATGGTCTTTGAACAGCAAGTTTAGGTCAATATCCAGTAAGTGATCATATTCGTTCAGATAGTTCGTAAATTATTGGCGTTACTTAAATACATATGCAGAGTCAGAAGTATTGTAATATTTAAACAGTTATTCATACTTTATAATTACTAAAATCAACACTTAATTAATAAGGAATGTAAGGCTAAATGATCCTTTTCTCACTGTACAACGGGCGTTGAATAGATATTTTCTCTTCTGATTGGAGTAAAACCACGGGCGCAAGTCCAAGGTAGAACGTGAAAGACCTTGAAAAGTCAGAAAAGGGCTCTGTATGTTGGGAATATCAGCGTTTTTAGTGACTTCAGCCATCCGCATTTAAGCTGAATAATTCGATGTTTGGCGTTATCACGATAATAACGTGAAAAAAGTCAAACTCCGCAACAATTGTCCAACATAACTGCCGTTTTTCTACCTGGGCCACGCGTTACGAGTGTCACGGTATCACTGATTGCAAAACCGCTTGATTTATTGGCCACGCGGACCTGAATGAAGACCTTTCCCCGGCAGAGTAGACAAGCGCATTAACTACCATCCTAATGTTTGGGATATGCTGGCGTTTCGTGTCACACGGCTCAGTTATGTAGCATGTTGTATCTGGCACTTCACATAAAGTTAGTCGTTGTAACAGGGTCAAGTGGTGCTCTCGCCTACAAATAATATGACAAGTTATAAGCTTGTTTCTGTGCCCTGTCACTATGGACATGGCTGTCTTGTTCTAACAGAATAAGCTAGAGAGCTTGTGTTGTTCCGCCATCCATAGGTTCGATCCTCCACGGCGGACCGCCGGAGGTTTGGCCGGCATCAAGTCGCCTCGGGTACTTAAGATATCTACACAGCTAATAACTGCTGGAACTGGATAGGGCTTTATGATCCAGTGTAGGCTGGGCGACGTATTGTTGATAGGATCTCGTCTTGAGACAGCCGACATCTAACCAGTGTGTATACACCCCTCTCAGGGCAACCTTATCAGGATATCAAATCAGCCATATTGTCTTTCACCAGCTTGTTTTTCTGAAGTGTATTTCAGTTTGACGTATGCCAACAAGCCTATTTGCAACGATGGGGGTGGAAAATTGGCGCGTTTTCAAAGCTCAAGAATATTAAGGTACCAGCGCAATGTTAACTTAATTGCCCTGTTTAGGAGCATATAAGGAGTAACTTTCATCAACCGTTGATGAATGTTATTGTAAAATTATTTTCAGGCAACCCATGTGTAATGTGTAAGAAGCATTCAAGTTCAGGGTACATGGAAACACATTTAGAGATAAAAACATATCGATACAGGTACCGGTTCGATCTCAGTTCCCGTGTATATTTGACGTTCAGTTCTTGTTTAGGAAACACACACAATTTGGAGAGAAAAAAAACGACAACTATCCCAGACAGCACATTACATTTTGTCATGAATCCTATATTTGAAGTGATGTTGTTTGCACGCTTAACTTTGTGAACCTGATCTTTTGAAACATTGTGATGTGGCGAGGTCTCTTCATATATCCTACAAAAGTTACACGTGCGTTATACATGTGGAATATAGGGACGTATATATTGGCCTTTGCTTGCCACGAATATTTCAAATCGAATGTAAAACACCGCAACATAGCGAGTAAAGCTAGATCAACAACAATGGCAAATGGTCCAACGTAAATCCGACCCCTTGTAAATTTATTTCAGTTAGGGCTTTATTTTAATCGTTCATGTAATAGGGGAGTCCCGAGTGTGACCTGTCAAAAATGTTCGGCAACTATCGGCCGAATAGCTGTTTCAACTGCACATGACCGGAATTTCTTCGCTGGTAGACAAACAGTTCTTCGTGGCTATGTTAAAGGCATTGTAACCGTAGCCAGTCACACACAATTCAGCTCATTTCGATCATTTTATGTGTCACGTATGACATCTGAGGCTATACATATGCTCGAGCACTGTTTCAAGAGGAAAACTCTTGAAATGACTACGAATGAATGACTACGTGCTTTTATTTATCTATCGTATGACGCGATCTGCTCATGCGCAAATATGGACAAATCGAAACCGCTATCTGGCTTATTTCTGATTACATGTACTATAACACAGGCGTCTGAGAAAAGTTTCAAAAAAAGTCATTCAGACTAGATGTACGATAGGGAAAATTGAGGAGTTGGAAGTTTCTTAATTTATGAAGCTCCCGATTGCAGGAGAGGTCGTTTGTACCTCTCTAACACGGCGAGACAGGTGATCGGTAAATTAAAATCGACAAAATCACTTGACATTTGGACATGACACAGTTGAACTCTTTTTACCTACTACGACAGAAGAGTTCGAACTCGAAATTCTCCTATTATTAAACAGCAGGAACTTACACGCAATCTGGGGCGCCGCATGTGGCCTAAGCAGAATTAGGACGAAAATGCAGTGATGTTAACGGGGAATGAAAACATTATTAGGGGATTTTAAAGATACTTATAGTAAGTTTCTTGAAAGAAATAAAGCCACACATAAATACGTTAAACCACAGATTGTCAGCTGTCATGACTGTTTTCCGGTCATCTGCAAAAGTAAAACATAAATTCTCAGGCAGTGTAAATCATAGATGCATTTATATAACCAGGTGAAGGTGTACTTCGTGAGCCTGAGTACGTAATGATTCGCGAAATGATTACATGTAATGCACTTCGCGAAACCACTAAATATATAATGCGCCAGCATGTCTATGTTCGTTGTTCTAGTTGAGCCATTCTAATGAAATTCCACATATGTTTGTACCACATAAACTGGCAAGCATATGTTACAAACAACTCATTATTTTCACTACCGGTATGGACGTTTCGTTAAGGGAAAGCCTATTTTTTTCTAAGCAATATATGTGCTTCTTATATGGTATATGATCAAACGAAACCAGAGTTATGATCAAAGGCAGGTAAAATCACATTCCTGTGGCTCTTTGTTCATGAGTTCTTGCAGACTGAGGTTCTAAAGTTAATGCGGGAGGTCCAAACTCCGACACACTGTGTTCACCAAAACACAAAAATTAACTTTTACAAGATCAGAAATTATAAACTTTAACAGCGTTTCAAAAGTATACACAACTTAAAGAAAACTGTCAAATATATTCCACTCCTTTATCACTTAATACAAACAAATATGAACTGACTGTGTAAACAGAACTTGGCATATAAACTGTGGCGGTGGTAAGATTGCGGTAGATTGGCGCTGAAGTGTACGGAGGAGCGTATATAGGCGGGGTTATGCATAGATTACGCGAACCCGGAATTACAGCAGCAAGTCACCAAAGCTCCCTTTGCACTCTAAGCAGGACTAAGCCCCGTCGACAAGCCAGTAATCCACATCTCTACGGGGTATGATAAAACAATTCCCAAGTTTGACAGCTTTTTTAAACCTCTCCGTTTGGCCTCCTGACACCTCTTTCATATCAATGAGCTGTGATCGTTTTGAGGCTACGTAATGTATACAGGCCTCCGCCTGTGGTAAAGAAGCCCGTCTGATTATCTGGCAACAATCATCTGGAGACTGTTCCTTCAGTTATTGCCTCTTGTGACATCTTATGGGAAGCTTTTCTCTGAATCGGACTCTGTTATTAGACCTAAATAAGACCGACCCACGCTGATAAATCTCTAGTGGGGGGTAAAGATCGTGTGAGAATGGATAAGTCAACACAGACACCTAAGTGGATAACGTCATACGGCGTGGTGATCGTCGCATGAGCCGTGAACGCCAAAATTGCTCACTGTCGAGTCTAATGCAGCCACTCACAGATGAAGCCCTGCATACTAAACCGATTCGTGATGAGGACTAGTACTATACCGAATCTCGTCGTCGACACATGCCGGCTGTATACAAGCCGTCAGCCATAATGGGCGTCCCAGGGCAATTAATCACAAAACCTGTGTCCAAACAACGTTCAACACAAAACACCACAAATCTAAGAAAGTATAAAAAAAAATTAGAGCTAATTCAAGGAAAGAGAAGGAGTCAGCAATTTTCATGACAAGGTGAAGCAACCTCTTCTTTTTAATTCTCAACCAGAATTCTCTCTACCGGTGATATGTCGTTTCGACCACACGCGTTTACGAGGAGCATACGCGTTTCACCGATCAAGGATGAAATTGACACACTTTATTTGCGTGTCGCGACGTCTGTGAGGATGTAGTACCGTTGTCAATGTGGCTGTGGATTTTCGTGTGAACTGCCAGACCTTAAGCTTTGATTCATAGATATTGCCAAAGGTTCATCAGAAGTTTAAAACCTGTTCCATACCGTGGCAAGATCCATGAGTAACTATCCAAATAAATCTAAAGACTTATCAAGTCTAGGAGTAGTACAGAAATTCATATACTGATCGCAAGGCGTCTTTCCTAAACCGCACAATACAAACTATTAAAACATTCAAAGTTTTTGTAAAAGGCATATGAAGTAGGAAATGAGGACTCAGGGATGTAAACAGAAGGGGTCAACAGTTTTAATTTGATGCCGGAAGGATTCATCCATCGAATAGTCAGGAGGGAAATTTAACCGGCAGCCAACTGAATACAACTGATCTGATGTCGACAAGAATCCAAAGAGTTGTGGGGAAGAACTTTTCCCACCAAGAACTAGCAAGCCAAGGCGCAATATATCGATCAGTAAATCTGACCCAGTGAAATCTTTTATAAAATAACATTTGTGTTCTTTTTTAATCGACTGAATCTGAGATGGCATTGGTAGTTAGAAAGCTATCGCTCGACGCTCAGCACTGAGAGGTTAGAGCAAGGAAACAGCACAGATCGGCTCAATGTATGTTTAGACTGGGTGGGGTGTCTTTGGTATCTTCGGCATGATATTCCAGTGGCGGCATCAGTTTGGCGACATAGAGTCAGCCTGCCACGAGAAGGCACAATATATATAGTTTCTAAGGACTCCTCGCCGACATATTACTGAAAAATTGTTGAGCACGACATAAAACCAATGCGTGCAAGCGCAGTGCAATGACTCAGGAACCTCTCACTGGTCTCCGTGAGTTCAAGGTCTGCCAGCAACCTGCGGATGGTCGATGGCTCTCCCTGCTTTCCTCCAAGCATGACGCTGGCCGCCGCCATAAGAAAAATATTCTTGAGATGACGTAAAATACCAATCAAATAAATAAATAAATTTCTTATAAATTACAGAAAAGCTTTCGTAAAAATCGCTTGAAACCATAGTTTCCCAATAGGGCCCCAGGGATAAGTTCAGAAATGAAATACTCCCGACGGCAACAGTGATAGTTGAAAAACAGCTCGTTGCATGCATGGGGAAAGTGTCCGAATAGGGGTAGGGCTGGGGCCAAGCAGGTCTGCCCTCCCACACGTTTATCTATGACGTCATTTCCGAAAATTTACGTCCAATAAGGGAAAATGTGAATAAAATAGAGGGGTTGTTAAAAAATATAAAATAAGCTTGGAAATGAATTTTTAACGAATATTTTTGGCATAACTTTGTTCATTTTGCTTTTAAAAATTATGGAAGTTAGAACAATACTTCACCAGAAAACCTTATCGCGATTCAACACAGCATTTTTCTCCTCGATTACATCAGATTAAGGCGATTTCGAGCTTAGAAGCCATGGGATTTAGTGGAGATTTGTCAGGCTTTTGAGCACTGCAGGAGGAACTTCTGAAAGCTTCGTCCTAGACTTGGAGGGCGAGTTGATCCCCCTACTTCAGCTTGAACGAGTACAGATGGCCACGTTATCGATGCTTCAGTTTACACCAATCCAAACTGGCTGGGGGCCGTCCATTTCTCATCGTACATAATGGAGTTATCAAAATGATACTCTCTGCATATCCGGATTATCAAAGGCAGCTTGTTGCCGGATAATTTGGCTATCAGACCAAGGCTTACCGCTAGCAGACATCATGGCGGCTAGCAGGGCCACGGAGAAGTTTGATCGAGACGATGAAAGAATGCCTCTCGATTTGCTTTCATCTCACTCCCGTGTTTTTTGCGGGCTGATCAAGTTCTTCTCTAACTGCTCTCAAGGGTTTAATTCGGATATCGGCCACTCAATACACTTTAAACTAACAAACACTTGCGATAGAAATCTAGCCGTACCCATGTTGTAGGAGACGGCATAGCGTCTTTGGAATATCTTGAAAATGGCGTTTGCCCACAACCAAGGAACTGACGGATAAATTACACCTCATTTGTACTGGTTCATGTAAACTGTTAAAGTGTAAGCTCTAAACATAGCTAAGTGGCAACTGAAGTATGGAAACAACTTTTAGCATGAGATGAAAAACGGTCTTGGCATCACTTCTACACGCATGCGCCGTCGGCGATGATCTATACATCCTATGTTTCTGACTGCCTAGAATTACGTCTGTCACTTTTTTCAGCGAACAACTTTCGTTACAATATTTACCGTATTACTATAAAATATTATCCAAAATTTAGAGAAAACATGCAACAAATATCCATAAAATACACGTAAAATAAAAGTCTACACGTGGGCCTAAACAGCTGTGATGTTTTTATCGACAATGTTGCATGTAGTGTTCTATTGAAGGCCGACATCTTTAAAACGCCCTGATGAAGAGGTGATGAATGAGGATGCAATGAACAGGTTACAAAAGCTATTTTGGACTTCAATTAAGACTTTTCCGAAAGCGCTTCTTTATAGTTTCGGGTGGCCAGTAGTCTGGCCAGGAGCCATTTGTTGAAAAGTGTAAATGAAAGCTTAAGACATGTAGGCTTAAATTTTGATACCATTTTTTTTTCAAAGTAATTGCCGGACTTGAGTCCTACTTCACATTAAAACAACCCTTCCCATCTGTATATGCCTGGTGCTAAGCGACAAAGCATTGGTACCAAAATTTCCAATTTAAAACTTTCGTCATAATTGTACACAATTTTGAAACGATTAGCGACACAGAAGAAAACGACCCCGTTATAAAACCAACAAACACAGCAGCCACGTCTGGCATAAAACTCACATAAAACCTTGTTCTTCCTTCTTGAATTACTCATCAGTAGCCTATATGGATCTATATCCGCATATCATAGCGTGCCTGGCGTGTCTAGTTCCTTCCGTTAATAACTGCATGTATCGTGATACAACATATGTACTGATGATACCGAGATATACAATGTGCGCCTGGAACGTTACCACTTGAGGCAATTTATTAGCCTACGTATACAAATAAAGTTGAAACACATTTTTATCTTGAATCTCTGGTAAAATATGCCATCTTACATTTTACGGTTTATTTCTTCCTGGTTGTGTAACATGTCAAAATATTATGTAGGCCTACCTCCATTGGTCTGTACAAGAAGAGATTCGTACCATAAATTATGGTTGAAATTGTACTATACTATCCAAATGAAATGTCTGACACACCACTACATTAGTAATTTGACTCAAACAGTTAACATTTTCCATATAAAGAAGAAATCACACCCGGATAAACAGAAACTTTATACATGTACCACTTGGTTAAAACTAGCGCAGATGGATATTTTTATAGTGCAAGAAGTCACGCAAACGTTCCTTTGGATCAGCTTACTCTTTAATCTAATTTTCAAGGGGCCGTGAATATATTTTCCTGACCTGTGTTTTACCCTGTACTCAAAATTAATAATCTTACCAAACTGGATTTGGACATATATTTTACAGAACCACTAAGCCGATGTAGCTGATATAAAGTCACAGTTACAGAAACACAACATACACAGATGAATCCCAGATGAAAATTCCCAAGGATAGTTCAGGATCCAGATCTTTGGCTGAAAGTGAATTCACGGGGATGAAAAAATATCAGCTTTTATCAGAAAGACAAAAAACATCTATATGTACATCATATAGGCTGATTGCACTTTCCGATGAACAATCTGATACAGTTTGAGTTTCAAAACTATCAGCTTTCTGAGCTCTAATTGACAAATATCCGTTATCTTACCCGTAGAAAAAAGGTGTCTAGACATGAGTATATGGTAAAGACATGGAATCAACACGTAACGATCTGCGCTCCCCCAAACGTGCTCATATCATGCATTTGAGGACGATATGCATGCATTGTTCAAAGAATGTATGCCTAAAGTGTTAAGATATGTTTTGTGAAACGCGTTTGAAGGCAGCCTCGGTGTGTAATGTGCGTATAAATGTATTCCACGAGTTCAGCCCTGTGAGAAAGAAACACGGTGAGTACACCGTCACTCATAATGATGGGTATTCTGGTGTTTATTCAATAAACACTAAGTTTATTAATCAAAGAGTTGTGTGTATTATAGTAAACATATGACATGATTCAAATCTTACATATTTTTTATTAGTCCAAGATATTTTATTGGACTATCTGTGTTTATTGAAAATATTCACCAATTTATTTACCATGCCACATCTTTAATTCATCTGTTTATAGCTTTTATGAATAAACACCACGAAGCGTTTATTAAGTATAGCAAAAATGTGTTTATGTTCTTACTCTTAAACTAAAACATAAAAACTTGTTTGCATAGGGAGATGTAATTATTATATCCGTGCACAGGACAACAGCTCATTATCTATTTAAATTTTAAATCAAGGCATACAAAAAGGTGAGTAAAGTAAACAGATACTATTAGTCAAATGAAACAAGTTGAATGTCAATTGTCTACTCCTGTATATTCATTTGTATGCCTATTAGTAGTTAGAAGTCACTAAAATCCATTATGTTGTCAACTTTCGTTCGCACTGAGAAACTATTAGGCTATGGGTCATCGGCAACGTCACCGACTTATCAAGATCCCTACATAAGAAGTACTTTGATTGGCTAGTGGTGGCAAGGCCTCACACAATACCTACTTCAAAACGAAAAGCGTGTTTTCTGTGTGACTCAAAAGTTTAAACCTGTTTGTGCATCACCAGACACGACATAAAATTTTGGATCTTATATCATAAAACAAGCGCAAATCTTGGGCTTTTTATTAAAGAATAAGTGTCCAGATTTTGCTGTTGGTCCTAATTATGGAGATTATAACCTGTTTACACGGTACATTACCGGGAGCGCTTCTGAGAAACGTAATAATGATTTTTAATCCGCCAAAAAGCAATAGATTTACTGCCCTGCACGATCTCCAGCCGGCCGCCCGGTATACGGTTCAGCGGGTGACGTCATAGACGGCCAACCAAAGAGTGGCTGGCCTATATAGCCAAGGAACTGATATCAAAACGATATCATTTTAGAGATGGATTTTAACTACACAGAAGCGGATATCCTGCCGTATCAATCTGAACCCATATTGACGGACGTTGAAGTTCCGATTCATGACACTGACATTTCTGGCCAAACTTCGGATTCTGAGTTTTCAGACGATGAATTTGATCTTTGCCAGGGCAAACCAAGGTGTCATGCTGTATATTTCGTGTGTTATTCTTGAAGTTTAATGTAGGATATTTACTGTTTTTCCCGCCGTCTGCTTCACAGTAAATACCATTCTACTCCCCGAGGTATTCTAAATTCTACTTATATGCGATGACAATTGCTTATTATCGGCATTCCGAATAACCTGCATGTATACCTAAATAGCCGTGTATCATATAAATATCGGCTCTTGTAGGAAGTGGATTTTGGTGTGCAAATTTGCTATCTATCAGCTTAATGACACTTCAATTAATGACATTTTATAACCACTGTGTGTACGTAGGCAAATCTTTGTAGTTCAGCTGTAGTCCTCCCATAGCGTTCACCTTTAACATTGCGAGAGTAGATACGCCTGTTTTCGTGGATACAGAATCATTCCGTATAGAAATTCGACATGCTTGTTGTCTAATCTGTATCTTTTAAATACTGAACTAAATGGCGAAGCTCTGACAGCTCGTAAAAGTTTGACTTGTATGAAGTCACTCGGCGGAGACTACCGAGTGTTAGCGAGAAAATGCATAAAAGCAGCCTTCTTATCTAGCGATTTTATATCCCATATTATTCAGATTAATGTACAGTTTGTAAATATATACATGTACATGTATCTTTGTATTTATAACACAGTGTTGTTTTTTCCGTTGAATTCCACGAAAGCCAAATTCCAAGTACAAGGTAAAACACTATTTTCCATTTAGAAATATTCTGGCCTCCTCCCCCACCCTCTCCTCGCGCCCCCGTGAACTCATCAGCACGCGTGCACAGCCTCCACTGCATACAAATACCGTCGTACCGGTACGTTTCCTACAAGGATCAATTCAAATTAAATGTCATTTGTTATTAGTAGAGACTATTAAACCATTCGTACAGCCGAGACGAATATACAACACACAGACAAATATATGGGTGTGCATTTTAAGGGATGAAAACGTATAGGCTTATGTACAATTGCAGCAAACATCGGTACACTATTAGAACCACTGGAAGTTGATTATATTAAAATACTTTTAATTATTGTTTTATATGTTTTTATTTAGCTAAATGTTGAGATTTAAAGGTGGGGGTTTTATGGCTCATATTTATAATCTAAAACGTTACCCCACAGTGTAACGTTGAATGAATAAATACGCCTATAAATAAAGGAATGAGCCTCCATGTAACAATTAAACTGGAAAATGTTTACCTCACTTCTAAAAAAAAAAGGGGGGGGTGCTTATTTATTTGGTTGGTGTTTAACGCCGTAATTAAGAATATTTCACCTCCAGCATTATGGTGGGAGGAAACCGGACAGAACCCAGGGGTGGGTACGATCGGGGAGGAAGCATTGGTACGAGGCTATTGGGTCATTGTGCAGGGAGATCTGAGCGTAAATGGTACTGAACCCACGCCTTGTATGACCTTGCAATTCAAGGTCAAGCAAGTCGGCCACTCGACCAGAACCTGTTCTGTGGCACTTTATTGCAGTCAGTCAGCGAGGGCCAACAAGTTATCCTGTACATTAAAAATTATCTGGACAGAAATATGTGCGAAACTTGTAAAAAAGACTTGTACAATAGGTTTTACTCCACATGAATGTGTCAAGATATGTTTACAAAAGACCAGATTTTTTTTTGTTATGGTCATAAAGGAAATAGAAAAGAGACATGCCGGGTAGGTTAAAAACAAATACATTTTGTTCACAGGAATAAGTGCTTATGTTAAATATGAAATCTATGCACATATCTGATGAATGACACCTGTATGACAGGTGATAGCTTAACCACAGAATACCTCCAGAACTTACATGTATCTGTAAGACACAAAGTCTTGATGCACTAAGTGTGATTACTGTAAAATACAGGTGGAAGAAAGGGGGCTGCCAGGGGTAAAACCAATAGCCTTCAGCAAGTAACAGAACACCTTTCCAACATGTGACCCAGGCATGTATGTCACATCTGTGGAAAGCAACACCAAGGAGCTCCACGTAAGGCTGCCAAAATGTCTCTAGGAATGCCTGCGAACCCCTCATTGCCACCAAGGATCTGAACGCTGTTAGGGTAGGGGGAAATTTAGAGGCTCCCAACCCAAGGCTGCTTGTGCGGTCTTGGAACTGAGTGGCAAGCCTCTTCACCATTAAGCCATGACCATCGTATATTGTATTGAAATAAACAGCTTTTAATCTGACTGTCAATAATCACTACGACAATACATCTCTTCGCAGCACTCATTCAAACATCTGTTAATTCCTACGATAGCACATCTCTTCGCAGCACTCATTCAAACATCTGTTAATTCCTACGACAGTACATCTCTTCGCAGCACTCATTCAAACATCTGTTATTTCCTACGACAATACATCTCTTCGCAGCACTCATTCAAACATCTGTTAATTCCTACAACAGTACATCTCTTCGCAGCACTCATTCAAACATCTGTTACCAGCTTCTCATTATATGACTCTGACAGCAATTAATCCATTTCACAAAGCATTTCTGCACACATGCATACCATGTCAACCACAACTGATGGTACAATCGTACAAGGATATTTACATACACATAACAGTAAGAAGGCTTTGTGAAATCAATGAATTCATATGATCAGCAATCATTCATGGAACTGCACTTGTTCAAAGCAATCACCCATGACTATGTACTTATTCCCAACAATCAATGAGGACTTTGTTCTTATTCATAGCAATCTTTCGTGACAATGGACTTGTTCACAGGAATCATTCATGACATTCAACTTGCTAACAAAAATCATGCATGGTACTCAACTTGCTAATAACAATCACGCATGATATTCAACTTCTTAACAGCAATAATTCATGACAATGGGCTTGTTCTTGACAATGACCTTGTTCACAGCAATCATTTGTGACATTCAGCTTGTTGACAGCAATCAGTGATGACTTTGATCTTGTTCACAGCCATCATTCAAAAGACTCTGAAATATGCTGACAACCGCATTATGCCAATCTCAGTTACTGAAGCCCTGCGATGGGATCTCATGTCTAGGGTTAATAAATAGGTAGTTTAGTTTGTACTAACACAGTACAATTCAAAGAGTGGTTCCCCCCTTGCCTTAACACAAGAGAGTTGTTCCCCCTTAGTAATAAGGCTCCCAGTTACTTCCGTCTTGCGGTGTTAACATTCCAATAACTAATAAGATAATGTCAACGATCCACCATATTCCAAGGCCTCCCAGAGTTAGTAATTTCCCGACAGCTGTACCTGAAACCAGACAGGAATCATTCAAATCTTAAGTATGATCACCTGGCCAAAGCAGGTTTCATGATGATTAAGATGTGAATCCCCCAAAATCATAGCTTTTGTTCACTTACACTTTAATCATTTGTACATCCACACAGGAGTCAAACTGATTTACAGCAGACTATTTTTCACATTATATCTAGGTTAAACAGCATTACCTGTATGTCCAAGGCAAAACCTGTCCATTCCCAGAAATCCAAGGAGAACGGAATAAATAAGGGTACTCAAGAAATAGTGACCATTGTACCTGTAAATCAAAGTTTTCAAATATCATTACCAGCATTAGTTTATATTCAATGAAGTCTTACAATCAAAACATAACATACAATTTAAGATATACAAATTCTTTACATGTAAAATGCATTATGAATTATTGCATTGCACAAGATCTGTGTGACATTTAACTATACCATATCAGTGACATTTTCCTCATAACACACACATATGAAGAGGTGTGACTAGGCTTACCAGCTGGAGGTTTAAACCAGTGATCTCTCGATTTCTAGTCCATGCTTATACCACTATACTGAAGGGAAATTTTCCCCAGCCAGGTGGTAGACAATGCTTATCTCCCACCGTTACATTATGAAGGGCTGTGAAACAATACAATGGATAAAGATGCAAGCTTACTTTATACAAGGAAAGCCGTCTCTGAAGAAAGTTCTGTTTCCATAACACTCGATATCTGGAAGAGCTGTGCACCTTACAGCAGTTTTCTGTACATTTTCAAATCTCTCCCCTCCCCACTGAAAAATAAACAGAAGACAGTCTCAAATATAAAAATTATTCCAGCTTGTTTTGACTACTGTTTAGTCTTAAAAGAGTTTTGAATACACATCACATCCACCAATAACAATAATGAGGGATTAATGCCAGCAATGTACATATATCAAATACTTCAAACGGCTATGCAGATACAATGCACACATCAGTACTCTATATACCAGTGCTTCATGTTTTTCTTGTATTAACTTGAATTAATATGAAACAATATCAATACAAACAGTGCACACTTTCTGATATAACTGAAACTGCGTAACTGTTCTCCTAGAGTAAGCTTACTGTCTACTGAGTAGTCAATATATAAAATAACCTAAAACTCTGTGGTTTCCAGTAAAAAAATAATAACCATCCACCTCATGGCAGTTATGATTGCAACAAACAAGAAAATTAGCCAAAAATGTCTCATGTATGTGTTATTATAATAATACAGTGAAGTCTGACAGTAAAACAGTTAACATATATCTGTCAGCCCACCTTTGTACATCCGTAGCCCAAGATTTGCCGAGCCGTTTCATTTTCTCCAAGATCCACTGGGGGCTCACATTCTATAAACTCATTTGGCCTGCAAAACAAAACAAAAGAAAGCTTTCACAGATTACTACTGAAATCAGATTACATTGCAGTTAACCAGAATTCATAATGTAACCAATTTCTGCTCAAATTGCACACAGGAGGATAAAGGCCAAATAAATACATTCACCTGTGTCAAAGCAAACATAACACTAAGCCTGGCAAGGGTTTCATGCTTCAGGGTTTTAATTGGATATATAATCAAATGCATTCAATACTCAGATATCAAGGATAGAGTACTAGGTAATTTGGATGACTGATTATGGCTTAATGCAGTATCTCAGTCATATTGTGCTGACAGGTAAATTTGAGAACCAGTAATTAACAAACTTACGCCAATTCTTCAACCTTTTCAACCTCCTCTGCAACCAATATTATGGAATGTTCTGAGAAAACTATGGGGTGTAGAGAAATAATTTTCACAATTTTATGACGCCTGCATCTTTAATCACACAAAGAAATCATTTTTAGCATTATTTTCTTAATCCCTGTATACATAAATTCCACTGAAAAAAGTGCTTTGGTGGTTGAAAAGGTTGAAGATTTACAGTAATTAAATTATGTATACAAACAGTTCTACTAGTCCATCTAGAAATTTAAAACAGCACACTGAGTAATACAAAAGTTCTGAGGCTGACTTCACAAAGCCAGTCTTGATTTAAGTCAAAACTAAGTAAAACACGTTTTATGTTAAGACAACTGTACCTAGATCTTAATCCCTTGGGCCATAAACTGTGTATTGTAAATACACTTTCTGGAATGGGCCTATGGTATTAAGTATTATGTCTGCCTTTACAACAAAGAACGTAAATCATTAGCTACTCAGTAGATTAGATCTTAGTACCATCTATCCCATATATCCATACTATCACCAGGAGGCTTCTCTTCCTGTATTAACTAATTTAACTGATTGTGTCTTAATCAGCTATTCACCTGATACAGACAACGATCACTGAGTTGTAAGCTAGCACAAGCCAATGGTATTTCTGGTAACACAACTGTGGCTGGTAGACTTATCATGACTAAACAACTCGCTGGCTGACTTACAGAAATGAGCACAACACAAGAGGCGAGTGAG
This sequence comes from Acanthopleura granulata, assembly GCA_016165875.1. NCBI lineage: Eukaryota > Metazoa > Mollusca > Polyplacophora > Chitonida > Chitonidae > Acanthopleura > Acanthopleura granulata. The sequence continues at coordinate 14,889,945 of JABBOT010000001.1, read as the reverse complement.
GTTCGTATTTACGCCCGCAGGTTTTGTTATAACATTCTCCACTCGCTGAACACAACTTTATCACTAAAATATGCCATAAGATACACGTTTGGAGCAGAAATATCACAACACTTGTCATCCCTCTCGCCCCGAAACAGTTCCTGCAATAGTTCTCCTGAAATATTTCATCCCCCGAACAGTGGTAGATTTGCATGAACCTGTGACGTCACGAAACAGATATTAAATGCACTTCCTCTGGCCATGCGTCTCTTAAAGCGGATTTGACGGGTACTTTTTATGTGGGCATATTACGCACATTTGTGTTACGGCGCGTTATACTGCGAATGTCAACGTCAACTTAGGTTCATAATGTCGGATATAACCAGTTTATTTAAAGCCACAGTGAAGACTGTGAAGTCCAAAAACAAGGCTCTCGGAACAGGAGAAAAGGATAAATGCAATATTCTTAGTCATTCTCGACAGAAAGGGGATTTTGAAACTAAAGCGAAAGATGTGGTACGTAAGGTGTTATGAAAGGTCCAATCTTCGTTTATGTAATATGTCTTTTTGACTGGCCAGATGTTGTGTCATCCATAGTGTTCACGACATGACAAGAAGTAATGGAGAAATGTATATGGTGGTTGACATGTTGGAATAAAAAAAAATTGCTCCAATACTATTTTGTGAACCTTCCTTATTCCATAAATGATAACGCTAATCTTGGATGATGTAACTTTGCTTATTTCCTCAGGTGAAGATAATGACTAAACTGAGGGATTACCTACTGCAACATAGAAAAGATTACATCAATGCTGGCAGGTGCGAAAAATTAACTCCTGGTTGTTTATGGGGTTATTGAACATGGTGAATTTTAAATTGCCTGTTAGACCGCTTGATGGGTGTTCAGTTAAATTGAAAGTTGAGGTCTATTTTCAGTGATTTCTGAAATTTACGTTCCGCAATGTTTAATCAGCGAGTTCAAAAATCAAGTCGGTCTGCACTTGTGCCCACCTAATGGAACCAAGGTGGCCTCAAATCCACCTTAGAACAGCTGCACATGCCGTTTTCTTGTGTGGATTAAGGAGGAAAAGATTTCTACGATCAATAATGCATGTTCAAGTCCATTTCAGACTCATTATAAGCAGAAAAAACAAACGGATGTTGACTTGTTTCTTTTCGAAATTACTGCATGCTGTCAGGGCGTTTCAGGTGTATCCAAATTCCAGACTGTACCTGAAACCACAGACGGAAATCGTGGATAACGTACTTCCAAAACAGTTGCATGCCTTATTAAAATCTTTAGAGTAGTTTTTAAAGGAATGAAATGTGCCATGATTCTGATTTATGTGCACACTGAAACGTAACTTATGTGATACGCATGATTCAGGAGCCGCATGGAGTAAAATGTAGGCTCTACTTCAATTCAACTACAATTCAAAGAAGTAAGATTGAGTCTGATCGAAGTTGCCAAAGGAAACGCATTTATGCTTTATGCACAGTAAATACACATACAAACGAAGAAACATGTTTGTGTGTAGCATTTTGAGATTTATTTTGAAGAAAGAAAATTTCCAGTCATGGCTCCAGGTAAAATCCAGAATTTGGATACACTCAACGGGCCCTCACAGAAGGAAGCTGTTTTGAAAAGAAACAAGTGAACAAAAATTCGTTTGTATTTTCTGCTTGTAATGAGTCTGAAATGAACTTGAACACGCATGATTGATCGTAGAGGCCCTTTTCTCCTTAATCCACACAAGAACTTAGCGTATGTTGCGGTTTTAGGGCCGACATGAGGCCAGCTTGGTTCCACTAAATGGGCCTTCGCAATGGACCGAATTGATTTTTGAACTCTCTGATTAAACATTGAGGAAGGTATATATCAGAAATTGTTGAATATAGACCTCCCGTTTAATTTAATTGAACTAGGTGTGGGAGTAGCAGCTCTACAGAAAACTGAACATTTTTATTGTGTTTCATGTGAAAAAATAAAGTTATACAGTAACAGCTGATAAGTAGAATAAGCCGAGTCAGCATTTCGAGAGCGTCAAGTGTTTACCCTGACAGAGGCGAGATAAGGGGGTACTGTCACAAACTAATGTGGTAAGAAGACAGGATTTTAGGGTACTTGCATGTTTGACCTTCACTTGGAACACGCTCAAGGGTTTCCGTAACCTCAAACTTCGATGACTGAGGAGTTCCGAACAAGTAAATTTGTGAGAACATCCCCCGCCATTGTTTTGCCTCAACCTGTGTGAACTGGTGAGACTCCTGAAATGCTGACTCGGCCTATTCCTCCAGGATTGTTTTCCAAGTATAAGGTTACTCTTACATTTATGTACCAGTCCCCTAACTGGTATTAAGAAGCGCATGTAAATCCCATAGGGAGGAAGAAGATGTCATTCTATATTCCTGTTATTTCAATGCGTGTGAATACAAAGCAATTTTATGTAAATCACGGGGACCTCCGTGGCTCAGTCGGTTAGCGCGCTATCGCAGCACAATGACCCGAAGCCTCCCACCAATGCGGTTGCTGTGAGTTCAAACCCAGCTCATGGTGGCTTCCTCTCCGGCCGTATGTGGGAAAGTCTTTTAGCAACCTGCGGATGATCGTGAGTTTCCCCAGGGCTCTACCCAGCTTCCTCGCACAATAATGCTGGCTGCGACCGTCTAAGTGAAATATTCTTGAGTACGGCGTGAAACACTAATCAAATAAGTAAATAAATAAATATGTAAATCATACTGAATCTGTGTCTGTTAATTTTCAGTCACCTAACATCTGAGATGTCAAGCATGTCAGACAGTGAGAGGGATCAGATTGACACAGACTGTCAGAAAGTCATCAAGTCTTGTCAGGAGACCATTAGGCAGTTCAGGAGAGATGGTATACAATGTAGACAAAGCTCACTGAATCAGTTTGATCTGACCATACTTAGCAATCCTTTAGAGAAGACTAGCAGTTTTTACTATAAAATATATCACCAGCCTTGAAAATTAGTTACATTGTTTGACTATTTGCCTCAAATGTATCATTGCTTTCAACATTATTTTGACCATATTCTTATACCATTGTGATTAAGTCATCAAAATTGGTGATCTTTATACTTTTCTGTCTTGGCAACCTTGATAAAGAATTGGCCATATGGTGGTTGCCTAGTGTCAATAATAAGTGATGGGATGCATCACATTCGATGTCATTATACAGTGACTGGGTGGGATGTTATGTCCAATGTCATGCAATGATTGGGTGGCATGTCAGGACCAGAGGCATTACACAGTGACTGGGTGGCATGTCATGCCTAATGTCACAAAATGATTGGGTGGCATGTCAGGACCAGAGTGATTACACAGTGCCTGGCTGGCTTGTTATGTCCACTGTCATACAGTGATTGGGTGGCATGTCAGGACCAGAGTCATTACACAGTGACTGGGTGTGAAGTCATGTCCTATGTAATAGAATAACTGGGTGGTGTGTCATGACCAGTGTCAGTGTATAGTGGCTGGATGGGGTGTCATGACCAGTGTCATTATATAGTGACTGGGTGGTGTGTCATGACAAGTGTGAGTGACTGGGTGGCGTGTCATGATCAGTGTCATTATATAGTGACTGGGTGGGGTGTCATGACCAGTCAGTATACAGTGAGTGGTTAGCATGTCATGAGCAGTGTCAGTATATAGTGACTGGGTGGCGTGTCATGACCAGTCAGTATACAGTGACTGGGTGGCGTGTCATGACCAGTCAGTATACAGTGACTGGGTGGGGTGTCATGACCAGTGTCAGTGACTGGGTGGGATGTCATGACCAGTCAGTTTACAGTGACTGGGTAGCGTGTCATGACCATTGTCAGTATACAGTGACAGGATGGCGTGTCATGACCAGTGTCACTGACTGGGTGGCGTGTCATGATCAGTGTCAGTATATAGTGACTAGGTGGTGTATCATGACCAGTGTCAGTATATAGTGACTGGGTAGGGTGTCATGACCAGTCAGTATACAGTGACTGGGTGGGGTGTCATGACCAGTGTCCTTATACAGAGACAATGTGGGGAGTCCTGGCCAGAGTCAGTATACAATGACTGGGTGTGTATTCTTCTAAGTGACCAATTTCAGACATATAATGGTATCTGTAAATGGCATTCATCATTCCATCAGATATTGTGTTACATTTGACATATAAGGCCTATTTTATATGGAAATTTTCAGAGGCTTACACCAAAGTTAGTCCCCAGGTGAGAAGCCACCGAGACTCTGTCCTGTTCCTGATTGATTCCTACCTCAAGTGTAAGTGCTTGTCCGTTTTATCCAGTGCTTGTATTTAGAGATAAAGATGTGAAGATATATTAGATTTCCTGCATCATGTATTTTCACTTAAAAGCACAAGAAGATTTGCATTAGGTCACATTTGGGTGCAGAGGAAATTAATCTACAGTGCCTGAAATTCGGCATATCAGTGGTTTGATTGATCGGTGATTCTCTCTGTGCTCATCATATTTTATACCTGAATTTATTTATTTATTTGATTTGTGTTCTCTGCTGTACTCAAGAATATTTCACTTGTACGACAGCACCCAGCATTATGGTAGGAGGAAACTGAGCAGAGCGCAGGGGAACCAATGGCCATCCGCAGGTTGCTGGCAGGCCTTTCCATATCTGACCACAGAGGAATCCAGCGTGAGCTGGGCATCATAATGCTGAGCTACAGTGCTGAACCCTTGGCTTTTATGCATGAAAGGTGTTCCACAATTATTACTCCCATGACATATGGTTTTACTGTTCTGTAACCTATATCTGTATATCTGTTGTAGACATTTGCAAGCTGTACAGTGAACAGAGGGCAGTGAGAGTCAAACGTGTGGTGGACAGGAAACGAATGTAAGTATGTAATTTCAGGAAATGTATTCAGATGTTTTTGCAAATACTTTTCAGGATGGAGGCACTGAAGCTCTTCTGACAGATTGGGGTAAACTCTTCATTCGTTGAAGAATATAAACATAGCACTAATGCATGTTATTTACCATTCTGGGCAAGTTGTAAATTTCTCCCGCTGATTGCTTGTAGGGCATTGGTACCAGTAAATGGTAGACAGTATTTATGTCGCTGTCTGCATAGTCACAAGCTTGTTGAAGGCCACATGCCATATGCCAATATGCTATACAGATCTGTTCATCATATCAGCGCAAGTTTATCTCTAAATTTCTTAAGTATTGCATTAAACACCAATAAAATGAATTAAGTAATTAATTTTAGGGTAATTAAGAACATTTTGGTTTTGTATTACTTACAGCTCTAGACTGGAACCAGACCGCAAGAAAACGAAGACCAATTCTACTGACAAGGCCGTGAATAAAAATTCTGAGAATGGAAAAGGAGATGTGTCTACGGACAAAGAAACATCTGGACTGAGGCTTAGACGGAAGATGGACTCTGGGGAGACAAACTCAGTGAGCGTGGCCAAATCTCGAGTGACAGCAGGCAAGTAGAATAACTCTAGTGGATTGCTAATGGTTGAAAGTTTACTGGAACTTGTAACTGCATTATTGACTGCTTGCTTTGATGGAATTTTTGGAAGAGGACAAATGGTCGTCTTCTATAACTTATAAAGGAAGGAATCTTTGCCCTTTTATTTTCTCCATGATGGAATCAATGGGCTTTCTGTTTGCTGAATGTATTGGTAAGAACCCAAGGAAGTGCGTTGTTTAGAAAAATAGACTAATGCAGATGAAGGAATGATGTCACCGACACGCACAGCACAACTGTATTTTAATTTCTCTTGGATGCAGACTGTTGACAGTTTAAGTAAACATTTCTTGCCAGTGGATACATTGTTGTCCCATGTGTTAATCTCAGTATATATAAAGCATTATTAGGATTTTTGAGAGACTATTATTACTACTGCAAGGGGCCTCCATGGCTCAGTCGGTTGGCGCGCTATCGTAGCACAATGACCCGAAGCCTCCCACCAATGTGGTCGTTGTGAGTTAAAGACCAGCTAATGTTGGCTTCCTCTCTGGCTGTACGTGGGAAGGTCTGCCAGCAACCTGAGGATGGTTGTGGGTTTCCCCCGGGCTCTGCCCGGTTTCCTCCCACGATAAGGCTGGCCGTCGTCGTATAAGTGACATAATCTTGAGTACGGCATAAAACACCAATCAAATAAATAAATGAATATTACTACTGCAAGTGCCAGATAGATTTCCTCTGTCCTGCACAATAAAGGGAGATAACTTTTTTATTGCCAGACTCGAGCATAGAAGAGGATCGTCCTCAGGAGTCAGACAGTGAAGAGTTCTCCCCAGAGGAAGCTCAGATGGTAGGTGATGTGGGTGTATGTACGCTGTACAGCAGGGACACAATCAAACAGGCTAATGTCTACTGTTTACCCGTCATCATTTAGTAATGAATATTCTACGTCATGGGTTCATCGTTTAGCCTACTTATACAGTAGTCTTTATCAGAATTGTCATGGTAGAGGCTTTTGTTGGAGTGGATGCTCTTCTCTCCGGAATGCCAGTTGTGTAATGTCAGATGTTTTAAAATGTTTCATCCATTGCCATCTAGCAAAGTAAGTTTTCAGACATGTCAAATATGTTTAGTAGTTTAATTTCAGAAAATGAATCTCCCGTGGGGCTCTTCGGTTGTTGTACGTGTGATGGCATCGTGTTGGTTATTTTGTGTATTTCAGTATAATGTGTGTGTCACTGTTGGCATAGCCTCATGTAGTCTGTGCCCTGTATTTTTGTTGTACATGTACTTGTATCCATTGGGTCATTTTATAAATCATGTGGACCCGCAGTGGCTGAGAGGTGTCAAGTGTTTTGTGGATGGGGAGGGCTCCGCGGCTGAATGTCTACTGTGCTAGTGCAGCACAATAACATGGTGGCTTCTTGCCATTGCAGCCCTCTGAGTTCAAGGTCATCATAGGCTGGCTTCCTTTGCAGTTGTACATAAGACGGTCTGCCAGCAAACTGCAGATGGCCATGAGTTTCCCCACGGTTTTGCTCATTTTTTTTCCAACTGTAATGCTAGCAGTTGTCGCATAAGTGAAATATTCTTGAGTCCACATGAAATACCAGTCCAATGAATAAAATGGCTCAGAGGTTAAGTTGGTTGCCTTTAATTGCTAGGAAGATGTGGGGAATTTTCTCCCGCTTCCAGTGTTCTCGAGGCCTGGGTGGAATGAAGTGGTCATTGGTTCTCTCCCTTGTTATCTTCCACGCAATTTGCTGGAGACAACTTGTATTAAACTGTGACACGTTACACGTGGGAAAAGTTCACCGTTACTGCAGGTTGGCGAATTCAAGGTTGGCGGCAATCATTGTACAAGTGAAAACTTTTTGACCACTGTTATGCACATACAATACACCAGAGTGCACAGTATGACATCAGTCAGCTGAATAAACAGTACATAATCTTACATCCTTGTGCTTTATGACCTAACAATGAAGTTCTTTTTTTTTTAGTTTGAACAAGAAAACAAAGCCATCTATGAAGAACTGAACAGCATGATGAATGAAGTCAGGTATGCTATTAGGTGAAACTACAGCAAGAGTAAAACACGTGTGACCTGTACATGAAAGAACTTCCATGGACTTCTTCATCCAAAAAAAGAGTTCTACATTGATATAAAGCAACATGTTTGGTATGTGAAACCAGATCACATGATTCCCGTAAGTGTGAGTTCCACGGAAGCTTATGTACATTGTTCTTGGATAAATGAACAACTGACTGCCCTTACAAGTATTTTTGATGTAGGGGTCATGGCAGTACCCGTCTTTATCAGGTACAATTTTTAGTACGTGAATTTGTGGAAGTGGCCAAATCAGGCGTGGTTGTATGCCCTTGATTGTTCCCTCTTTCCAGGAGGAGGTTTTTTGAACTAATACTGGTAATCTTGTGTTGTCAGGCAAATAGAAGGAAGAGTAGTGGAAATATCTAGGCTACAAGAGATCCTGTCAGAGAAAGTTCTGGAACAGGTAAGATTGCTGTTATATTACTGTATGAAAAATGAAATGACTACGTCTCACTTCACTGTCCATCCTCATGTGTGCCAGTGTTCTTTTCCTGATGGAAATGCTGGTAATGTTTAATTCCTAGAGTAGAGGTTGCAGCAGTGTAAATTATTCAAATACTTAATCAACAATACTTGTCACTGGAGACCTTGCCAGATATAGTGGATTAAAGGGAGATAATCCATACATATTAAACACACAAACACGTAGTGTATGATCATGTTGTTATGTATTTACAGGAGAAAGACGTGGATCGGATAGCAGATACTGTTGTTGGCACCACAGAGAATATCACAGAGGGCAATGAACAGATTCGTGAGGTAAGTCCCAGAGGCTGTTTAATACTGTCATAATGGTTTTACATTAACTTCAGGTTAACTTTTTCTATCATGAAACAAGGGCCAAAACTCTGCATTGAAAAGAAATCAAGGCACGAGCAACATAATGGGTGATGAAGAAGTAGGTTATGGCTATCAAGTACTACATGTAGAATTGTTAAAAGAAACACAGTAGTGTAGTGTTAACAAGCAAATACAGTAAAGAAATTAGTGATAATGGTATTATGTTTTGGCTAGTATTCATTGCAGATAACCAGTAATATGGGAAACTGTGACAAAATATTAAAGTATACTTATTTTGGCTTTCAGGCCATGAAGAAGAATGCTGGATTTCGAGTTTGGATTCTGTTTTTTCTGGTTGTTTGTTCATTGTCATTATTGTTTCTGGACTGGTACAATGCTTAGTTCATTCTTGAATAAATAATACATATTGAAATAAAGCATGATGTATGTAAAGTTAAAGCAATATTTATGAGGATTGTTTTATTTGAAGTATGCAGGTAAACTTAAACTTTCGTATGTGCTTGTTGATCATGTCACTTATAAGTAAATTTTGAAAGCTTGAGAATATGCACTAGAGTAACTTGCCTGTTATGATATTTTATGTTATTTATCAATTAAAGTGTTTGGACTTTACCTGATCAACCTCCACAAGTCAAATGATGGAGTGAAATTCATGTAAGCAGAAATAAACGTAGTAGAAAGAAATTTATGGGTTATAAGATAAACCCTTGTTCACATGTCAGTCCTACCATTTTGAAGTAAATTCACATTAAGAAGCGGGATTTCCCATTACATGAACTGTATCCCCAAATAATCTTGGGCATGGCATAAAATCCCATTCAGGTAATAAACCCCAGCTTCCACTGTGGAATACTGAGCTTACATCTACCTTTAACAGTCTGTTACTGCATTATCCCATACCTGTAAATGTGTATAATAAATAATTAACGCAAAGAATTCTAGAGATTGTTATGGTTATCATGATTATGTGTGCTTTAGTTCGATTTTTGGCAGAATCTGAATTCTCGCAGTGAATTTAAGAAACATAACTCAAGATTGTCACATACATGAACACTAATTCAGAATGTTTCATCACCATCAGTAAATCATGAGCAAATTATGGTACCTGAAGAGGGAACTATAATCACTTTGTCATCATGTTCACTAAAGAAATATCAAAGGCACCAGAAATGACACCCAGTGATGCCTGAAATGACATCCCACCCAGTGACACAAAAGTGACTCCAGAAAGGACAGCCCACCCAGTGACGCAGAAATGAGTCCAGACAGGACACTCCATCCAGTGACAGAGAAGTGAAACCAAGCCTGACACTCCACCCATTGACAAATGTGACACCAGACATGACACTCCATCCAGTGATACCAGACATGTCCTCCCACACAGTGACATCCAACCCAGTCACATAAAATAACAACATGCAAATTACAACTTTAGTTCATAAAAGACAGGATTTAACCTGTACTTCTCATGCTTATTGGGAAAGTACCATTATTTTAATATTCCCCCAGGGACAAGGGTTGTGACCAATGGGTGCTTGCCTTTCAATTACTTTGGACAGGCAATTTGATTCCTCCACTCTCAGTGTTGCCTTTGTGACAATAAGCAGTTGATGGTGTTCTTGTGGCCACATGGGACCAGTCTTCATCAATATGGTACACATTCCTGTACAGCACATGTGGGAAAGTCAGGCAGTAACTTGTCTGTGGTCAGTGGTTTAACCCATGCGCTCCAGATTGTCCCACCCGTAAAACTGAGTGCCATCACATAAATGAAAAATTCTGGATTATGGCATCAATCAACAATCAAATAAATAAAATACATTGTATTCCCCATCATATAAGAAACACTTAAAGGTAGCATTCAAATCCTAACTATCAAAAGCACTACAGAAGTTCAGTCTTTTACAAGAAAATAAATTTATTAAATAACTTTAATAATGTCTTGTATTAGTAAATGGATTTATTAATTCTGAATGTTCATGATGATAACCCTGATATTTGCACATTATGCATACATACATCTCGTACATGCACCTCTTTGCGTGGCCCCTGTAAATCGTGTAAGGATAAAGAGTTCAAAAGTCAATGTAAACCCTATAAAACACAAACATACAACTGTATATGTGTTGCGACTCAAGTTGGATCATGTCTTTTACATGAAAAAGTTCCCTGCTTTAGTATGATGTAATTCTGGGTAATCTCAGGGAATAACTCCCTTCTTCAGAATGATGTTTCCATACAATGCAGTCTCCCTGAAAGGAAAGAAAATGGTTGTTTTGTTTCACTGGAATTACACATCACTTTCAATATCATATATTAATTTATATCCCTCTCAGTCTGGGGTCTTACTGCATTGAGCCAGTCTTCATGTTAAATTATTTACACTGTGCTGCCACACTGTGATATCAGTGGTAAGACACCAACCATGACACCACAATCCAGTCACAGAATACTGTCAGACACCAGGTCTAACAGAACTTGGCACTGCCAAAGGCTACATCAGGCCTGACCAAATTTTGAAATGGAGCTGGGTGTCTGGCAGAGGACCTCTGTTATAAGATTCATCTTAAAACTACACAAATCATGTTTCAATTTATAACTTAATCATTGCTACATTAAATCTTTCCTTCTAACTACTGGCTGCTCTTCTAAAACTGATTAACAGAGATTTACGTTTCACATAACACTTGAGCAGTTTATACTAAATATCCATTTTAAAAAAGTGTTATTTGTCTTACCCAGTGTGCACAACAGCATAAGCTTTTTTGGCCCTTTCATAAAATGCAAATCTCTCCACCAGCTCAACTGAAATCTGCAATGCATAATATCGAAGTCACTTTCATGCTTTTGAATTGGAGAGCCTTGCTTGAGTTGGCTCAATACGCAATACACAGGAGTGTTTCACAGTATAATGACAGAGCCCAGTCCATAGAAGGAGAGAACCACTACACTTCAGACAGCACTAAACAAATCTCCTGATACCAACCCTATGCCCCAAAACAGGAGGAGCTGGATTTGAACATGGTGACTGCAGTCAGAATAACATTTTATAGCACTGGCCATCAGCACCCCACTCTCAATATGACATGCACTCCTACAGTTAATATCATTTTTAACTGTATGGGACAGATCATTGGTGATTAACACCTGGTTAGGCCACCTGTACAAGTGGAAGAAGGGGCAGATGTATGTACATAACTGGATACACTGATCCAAGACTTAAAATAATTCACTGCTTCACTTCCCCACTGTTCCACAGTGCTAAATACTAAGTCGGAATGAATGAATAATAAAGGTTTAAGACCTCATGGCTAGAAGTCAAAGATATCATCCAAGCTTGCTGAAGCTGTCGAAAAAGTGGTATTTCCCTGAATACACTTAAATTTAATACTTGAAAAGTACGAAACATACACACAACAATTTCATGATTTCCTTTAAAAAGACATGGTTGGCCAAAATTTGGATTTTTAAACAAATTCTGAATGCCACATCCTAACCTAGTTTTCAAGTTCGTTCATAAATTAATTCAGTCACATTGAAATAAAATATATTCACTGAGTACTGGTATGTAGCTTGTATGAGCCTGCACAAGTTCTGTCGTTATTCAAATTTGCAAACGAGGGCGGGCCATGTTCGACGTTTAACACCACCACTGCCACAACAACATTTGCACCCACCTATCAAGCAGTGTAGTTTTGCAACAACTGACCACCAATTACAACTCTACACCTGCTTGTCAACCTGCTGAGCTCTCTTTTACGACTCTATTTGGCCAATCCTGTTACGAATGAGCTGTAAGTCCTTCTCTTACACAGGTCATCAGCCATGTTTACGTATGAAGTTTTCCGAGCGCTGTGCACATGCTCCAATCTGACTGACTTGACAGCCCCTCATTTAAATATTCTGGCAGACTTCCAAATTTTCAGTTTTTCTTTGTTATTTTTAAACATTCACTTAATATACAATCATTGGAGTGGCATTAACAAAAAGTTTGTAACTTTTTACTTTTTGAGACAAATATCTAATGCTCATGTCATTCTGCAGTAACGCTAAAATACCTAATACTTGGGAGACCAAGTCCGTTTAAATTCAATGAAATGCCTCCATACTGACATTTTTCCCTTCAGACTGGTTGACAAGTTGCTTATATGTGTCCCAGACTGGTGTCTTCAGGCCTCTCTCCTTATCACCAGGCACCAAGTCCATGAGAGCAACCTACTTGAACAAGAACATGGGAACTCAGAAAATCCACACATATTAATGAAAACTAGCCATTATACTTTCTCAACGTCATTAACGCAGCGGCTTAATTAGTGTGTAGTAATGTCATGAAAATAAAGAGAGATATATGACCACAACAGTGAAAAATTTGCAATATTCACAAATAAGCACAGCAGATGCACTCTCACATATTTCGCAAGTTTCAGTTCTGATCATGTCGAATAATAAAACCAAGCTCACTGGTTGAGGTACATAAGTGTCCAAGGGAAGCAACTCCAAAATCCCTGCCAACAGGTCTGGAATGCTGTGTCCTACAAGAAAATTAGTACCGGTAGAGATTTTCTCAAGACATATTTGTGAAATAACACAGAAACTGTCCATTGCCAATACATTTTACACCACATTAATATCTGCATGTGCTTAACAACGCAAAAGTAATTAACAGTTCACATTGCTTCATAAAATCATTAAAAAAAAATCAATTTGACTCATATGATTGGGAATACAGCTCAAGATGGGTAAAACATGAATATGTCATTTACATAGCAGCATTCAGGTTTACAGGAAGGGGACACAGAGCACAGCCCTGGAAAAACCACAGATCTTTGCAAGGTACCTGATAATCTTCCTGACTCAAGGCTGCAGCCAGGTCGATAATCATTCAGCTGCCATTCAGAAACAAATAAAGCTACGCATATTTGATCAGCAATGAAATTAGGTATAGGCCTACTACCAATAACCTACCATCTGCTCTGACCTCCTTAGGGCCATTCATGCACACCGAGCTGGTTGGGAAGTTTTCATCTGCTAATACTGCAGGGAACACAAGAAAACAATTAGGCTGAATGAAGTAGAGTGCATAAATGCGAAATCTATCTTAATCCCAGGTGAAACTAAATATAATTTGTCACCTGCAACATATTGAATCTAGGCGTCGAAGCAGACAGTTGCATACCTTCCCTCAATCAAAATTGGTGTCTCAGGTCGATAAGCGCACAACCAGTTTCTAAAACAAGGCTTAACATCAACCATACCACCATAGAAGTTGCACAAGTAAGAAATTTGTTCTCTTCTCTTTTAATAAGGAGCTCTAGTCTTCATGCAAATACATGCGACTTCCGGTGACACAGTGATTCCTACTGACACAGCCTATTGTCAACTGAGAAATATGAAGAGCAAAGAGATAAGGTAAGTGGACCATACACATATGTATACAGATACACCGTGGGCTGTGTCAGAGACACTATCATTTGTATTACTTAGGATCCAATTTCCGTTACATTATTTGTCTCCGATTTTACAGTCACAGTAACTTTGTTATGCAAAAACGTTTATACATACCAATTTCATCTCCATGGCCCATACAGCTCAGGACAAAAAGCAAATCCGGAGACAAAATCCGAGGCACAAGTTTGAGCGGCATTATGGCTGTGTCTGCAAAATGTCAACAATATAAAGGTGGTAACGAAAGTCAGGGGCAGGTCACGGTGTCAGCGAGGGGAGAGTTCGTGGTATTACTGCGAGTCGATTTCCTGTTGCCGTTTTCTTGTTTTATTTTCTTTTATTCATCACAAGGCAATTTTGCAGACTTGATGTACGCCCACCCCTTCAGAAATCTAGGTTATATTTTCAAGGCTAGTGTAACCGTCATGAGTATCAATTAAAGGGAGATAATTCTTAGAGTACTTGTCTTCGTGTCCTCTATATGGATAGCTTCCCCTGAACTGAAAACATCCTCACCCGTATCAGTTCGCCGAAGACACTGGATTGTAAATATACGATACGTTTTCAGTTTGAGATAATTTGTTGCCGTCGATTGTTTATTCGGTCACTGCGTTTCAGGAGAATAACTGGATCACATGGAATTCCGTCCAGCGACTGACAGTTATAGTCCGCGTGCATGCATGTGTGTAGTAACAATAAATAAGTAAATACACATATTATGTATGTAGCTATTCAAATATAGTATGGAAACAACATAGAACGAAAACAAACCGGCATTTTAGTCTGAAATAACTACAAAGAAATACCAAAATAATTATCAATACATAAAGTTTATTTACAAATTGCGCAGGCTATTCATAACTCCCAACACCCTGGCATCATTTTCATTTTGGTTTCGTGGTCTGTGATGACATTGCAGACACCGATAACTTATATTTCATTGATTACCTCTCCGAAGTATGACCGTTGTGTCAGTTGTGATTATTTTGTGATTCCCAAGACGTGCTGTAATGCATACTGATTGGACATGTATGGTCATTCGGGGCGTAGTACCTATAATATACCGATGGATCGAAGTAGTGTGTCTCTCTAGATTGCTTGACCTGTGTGGCATAGGGATATTGTGCCTCTGTAGATTGCCTGCCCTACATGGTATCCGGACATTGTGCCTTTGTGGCTTGCTTGACCTTGTATGGCATTGGGGTATTTTTCCTCTGTACATTTTTTGACCTTTTTGGCATTGAAGTATTGTGCCTCTGTAGATTGTTTGGCCTGTATGGGGTAGGGGTGTTGTACCCCTGTAGATTGTTTGACCTGTTTTGCACTGGAGTATTGTGTCTGTGTAGATTGTTTGACCTGTGTGGCATAAGGTCATTGTTCCCCTGTAGATTGTTTGACATGTATGGCATTCCGGCTTTACGACTTTGTGGGCTGCTTGACCTGTATCGCATATGGGCATTGTGCCTCTGTAGATTTTTTGACCTGTTTGGCATTGGAGTATTGTGCCTTTGTATATTGTTTGACCTGTGTGGCATAAGGTCATTGTTCCCCTGTAGATTATTTGACTTGCGTGGCATTGGAGTATTGTGCCTCTGTAGATTGTTTGACTTGTATGGCGTTGGGGCATTTTGCATTTTCAGCTCGCTTGACCTGTATGGTATCCGGGCATTGTGCCTTTGGGGCATTGTGTTGTTGTGCCTCTATAGATTGATTGACCTGTATTGTATTGTGGTTTTGTGCCTCTGTAGATTGTTTGACCTGTATGATATTCGGGCATTGTGGCTTTGTGACTTGCTTGACCAGCATGATATTGTGGTATTTTGCCTCTGTAGATTGTCGGGCCAGTATAGTATCAAGCTATTGTGACTCGATGGCTTCCTTGACCTGTATGGTATTCGGTCATTGTGCTTCTGTGGCTTGTTTGACCTGAATGACGCAGGGGTGTTGTGCCTTTGCGACTTGCTTGACCTGTATGGGATAGGGGCATTGTGCCTCTGTATATTGTTTCACCTGTATAGTATGAGGACAGTATGAGGAAACCGGGCAGAGCCCGGGAGAAACCCACGACCATCCGCAGGTTGCTGGCAGACCTTCCCACGTACGGTCGGAAAGGAAGTCAGCATGTTCATGCCGTTGATGAGTTCTTTAATACTAGTCACGCCGTGTGACTGGTTGTTTTTCAACCCGTTATCCGCCAGGCCACGTTTAGATTTTAATCATGACATAAATGTACAGGGAGATGACTTCACTCGATGTACAGATACACGTGTACTGGCCTTGTTGCAAGTGAACAACTTAATTACAGCCGTTCGGGAACTTGCATATATAGTTGTTAGTTTATGAAAACTGGTCTATATATAGGTTAAGACGTCGATAAATCAATCACTGACATCAATAAATAATATATATCAATCTATCTATCTATCTATCTATCTCTCTCTCTCTCTATATATATATATATATGTATTATATACATACATAAGTTTCCATTTACTGATATCCATATTCCACCTCTTGATTCCACAGCTAGCCAAACATAGTTACTTAAAAATAGGCGGAGATTCGTGAGAACAACACCACCCCGCAAAATGTCTACCCATGTTTAAAGACCACACATGATAAATTTAACCGAACAAAAGACACCTGGTATGACAAAACAACTTATTACAAAACTGCTTGCCACAGCTCAAAATAGAGAGAGGTCGGCATGCCTTAGAATTATAGATTTAAAAAAAAAAACTCCCTCAGAGCTAGAACATTCGATTGATTGAGTTACAGGCTAGCTGACTAGCCCACGCTTCCGCGATAAAATCAACAAACATGATACATATAATGAGATTTAGCAATATATTTGAATTAAATACATCTACGGATAAATAGCGAAATCACAAAACATCGTGTATAATTTTAACACATATCACCCTCAACGGTAACGCACATCCCCTTGTATATTACTTGTGACAGAAGCGTAACTACATGTACCAAAATAGCGCAATCGTATGCTCTCATGCATATTCATAGACGATTCAGGCCAGATTCTTAGGTGGAGAGGTTATCGTTCGTCGCCAGGTTGCCAAGTTCACATTGCTCCTTCAGGAAACACTGCGGTTAAAAGCCTTTAAAGCCTTAAAAGCAGTTAAAAGCCCTTGACTCATGAGGTCGCGTGTTCAAGTCCAGTTCTGGCTCTTCCGATGGCGGTTTAATGCCATGAGGTTTTTCAGGAAATTGACAGTCAATGGTTTACTCCTGGCCCTAAAGCTTCCTTCACCCATAAACCTGCACGTGTAAGTAAAAATTCTTGAGCACTGCGTTAAACACCAATGAAATAATTTTAAAAATCCTCCTTAGAAAAGATATAGTACATACTATGTATTCCCATTTTTGGAAGTTTGATATTTGGATTACCGGTAGTTCACAACGTCGCTTTATACTCATATATGCCTCCAATATGTATACCGACACTCGCCCCGAGGACCTATCCTTGAATTCGCCCAAACCACGTAAACAAGTATATATAGGTATAGCCTGTAAATCAGCAGATAATTAAGAAATCTGTTCTTTTCTTCACCCGTTCAATTAGAAGTGAGCGTGAGGACAATAAAGCCGTATATAAAGACCACAGCCGTTTTATGACGTATATAATTACATCTACATATTTGGAAATATAAATATGTGGGCCATCAAGACCGGGTCGGGTTGATTTGCTGGAAAAGGCTGGTGTTTCGTTCCTCTGATACCTCAATATGTTGTTCGCGGCTGATTTGATCGTGCTGACTTCCACAGGACGAGGGCTACATAACCAGATACCTATACTGTGACACATTAATCATCCCTGTCACAGATGAAAAGAGAGTCTGAGATTAACAAAGACACTAAGTCCGTTATCTTTTACTCGCATTGATATCATAACTTTTGTTTTTACCTAATCTATATGTACATGAATACATCAGATATATTAGTGTTATATCTTGATTAATGACACGTTACTGTGGAATGTTCTAGCTCAGGTTACACGCATCGCATTTCCCCGTTTATAGCAGAAAACACACTGGCCAAACAATCTGTTCTATGCACACACGTAATGTTATCACTAGACTAGACTTACTTGTTACTTTTATTCATTTCTTTTACTATGTTTCTTTTCGTATGGCATATTCAGTGTTAGTCAACGTACTGTATTTTGCGGACGTAGGCTGAGACTGTCTGTTATATGTTCGAATTAGAGGAGCAGTATATTGCATAGAATGAAAAGAGGTAAAAACTTAAGCCTTATTACTGTACATATTGCCGCCATTTCCGAACACTTTACCCAGAAATGCGACTGTAGCACATATTGTTGTCAATTCACCACGCTTTACACCAAATCTCTGACTCTTGCACAAATTTTGCAGACGATCAGAGGTTTCCTCCGGGCTTGGCCCGGTTTCCTGTCACCATAATGTTGGCCATCGTCGTATAAGTGATATATTCTTCAGTATATGGTGCAAAACACCATTCATATGTGTAAGCAAGTTTATAGCACAAATTCCCGTCGTTTTCCTACACTTTACTCCAGACCTGTGGATTAGCAGATATCGCCACCATTTTCCCACATTTTTCTCCAGATCTGTGACTAGAGCACATAGATGCGTCCGTAATTTCCTCCGCCTTTACTCCGAACAAGGTACATCTTCAGAGGTTCCTTCACTCATTACTCTAGACCAGGGACTCTTGCAGATGTTGTATAATTTCCCCACTCTTTACCCCAGATCTATGCCTTCTCTTGTCGTTGTCGGAAAGAGAAGCTAAACGAGACTTATAGAAGAGATGTTTACTATTTCACTGTGCTGGACATCTTTGACGCTTCAGGTGATACCGGTACCGACTGCAAGACGGCATTGGAAGAACCATTCCACCCCACAACTGTATATTCGTACGAGCGACATTTGTTTTGACAAATCTTTCTACGACCCAGAGAGACGATCAGACAATGTAACTGGTACAAACAAAAGAAACTCCACAAAAAGGACAGTCGTAAAAAGGTTGGGAATAGTCATGACCACATACACTGTATTAGTAAAGAAATTTTTCACTGCCATTGGACAGACTTGCAACAAAACCATTTTATATAAGTTGTTAATCATTAGATTATCGGAAGAAGAGTAAACGTGGCAAATCTGTTCCATTACAACAGATAATGATGCGAACTTTGTGTCCAAGGAATTCGACCTGCACCTTTAAGTTATGATGATATCGTATTAGAATGTTTGGAACTTGTAAAACCATACTTTACATGACAGCACCTCAGCATAAACTTGAGGAAACCATTTTGGGCCATTTCATTCAATGATAACGATAGTATGGTATTGTACTGGAATCTAATAAATTAAAACAAAATACTAATGAGCTATCATACAGCCACCAGACTGCATTCCAGGTTTGGAATCTATTATCATCATAAAGGATGAAAAAAATATGTTAACTACATTCAAGTGTCCTGTACACCTTAATTTATTTGGTAGCCCCCATTTCCAGGAATTGGATGTTCTTCAATCTTTATTTGCAGACGCCGCTAGTAACAGGGTTGTTAGTATAAGGTTGTGACCTCTGATAGTGGCATAACTCAACAGCTCATAGGTGAACATGCACCGTATCATTAACACACACAAGAATATACCACAATACAAACTCATAGTCTTGTTTAAGATTCAACAAATAAAGCAGTTTAGCAGAAAAGATAAGCTTTATTAGTTTGGTATTACATGCATATGGTTTACAAGTGACATACGGCTGTCGGACTTGACGCTTAGATTTCACATTTAATCAGAAATACTAGCAAGAGAGCCTATGAAATACCTACTACGGTCACTTCGCCTGAATGCACCTAGCTTCAAATACCAGATGACGGTAGTTTTTCACAAAGAAAATGTGATTTAGACCTCTATAATGCCATCTGGTAGTCGGAGAGGCATACATATGGAGTGGTGGAGCTCGGTATTTGCTGTGCTCTGCGAGGACATGTAGTACTTTACTGTTCCAAATGCGGATATGTAAAGCAGTGGCAGAACTGGGGTCAGTGTTGCCAAGAGAGCTAAGCGGGGGAGCTTTAGTCTTTATGGCAGAAAGGAACCAAACTAAAGGGCACCGAGTTAGAGAACTCCATTCTCAGTTACACCCTCAAGCGTGTGTGCTGACACTGTCTATATATGGGGTCTTCTAATCTACTCGGCTCTTATTCTTACCTTAGCTTAGCTATACCTATAACTGCCGTTCCCACGTTTGTCTGAGATTTTTATACTTACGGTGTGGACCTCACAGAGATCCATTAACTTAACAGGTGTGAATCATCTCTTAATATGACTGGTCAACTTATAGCCTACATGCAATATAGCGCTATACTGATGATCACTTCAGGTAACGCTTTAAATTAAACCAGAATGCTCATTTAAATAAGGTTAACTATTTCATCACATGACCGAACATGTGAATTCAATTCAAACCAAACATGGGATTTCTTCAGGTTTTGCCTACGTGATTTTCTTTCTCTTAATTTCTCCCAGACTCCGGAATTCTGGACATTTTATCACCATTTCCTACTCAGCACGAGTGTCATATCTTAGACTATATTATGAGTAACCCAACTTGGCGCTCAGGAGGAATGGATCAAGCACTGGTTGACCCTGTGTCAGTATAATGGGACCGCGTGGGGCGTCATGTTTGGTGTCATCGAACAAAACTTCGCCATGAGACTCCCCAACACGGACACAAGCGCCGGCCACACATCGCAGTAAAACAGGGTGATGAGAATTATCGAGTTCATCCAGCTCCATTCTTCGAACAGGGATACCACAATGAGATACCATATAAGATAGACAGTTTGCATAAACTCAAGGACTCGAATCAGAGACCGAACATAGTGTACCAAATCATCCAGCCGCTGCAATGGCTCTTTTCTAACAGCATTGTACATGAACATTGTATAGATTACCAAAGATCCCAGTACCTTCACTGAGATCACCAGACAACTGGAGACGGTCACCATTAACCAAAAGTTAAGGTCCAAATAATGGCATATGATGTAGCTCATGTACAAAGGGAACGCCAACAGAAAAGTGCACAGCGTCAAGGCTTTTATGTGTTTGACGTAGCTTCTGTTAGGAGGGGCGCTTAGAGTCAGTAACACAGGATCGGTAATTTTGTACATGGAATCGATGAGGTATGGGGCCACAAAGAACAGCTGAATGCTGATACAGTAGGCGCGTTGAGTAGGTAGTAGGCGAATCAGACCAGTTTCTACGCTGAGCAGTAACATGATGACACCTTCCTCAAAGGCCAGAATATCATCATCATCATCATCATCATTATCAAGGAACATGGTTCCCCATCCATGAAGGTACAACTTTGTCAGCCTAAGGATGAGATAGGAAACATAGGAGATGACAAAACAAAATGCTAAAAGACTGACCGGTGTGGTACAACAGTCCGCGATACTACTGAACAGAAGGAGGGTGACCCAGCCTTCCGGTACCACCTGGATCTCTGAGCACAGGTAGATGTAAAGCTGGGTACCAAACAGGATCAACCAGAAGAGCAGTAGCTGTGTTGACAACATGACATTGCACCAGAAGGCTGCGAGGACAAGCATCCAGTCATGCACACGAAAAACGTACAGCACATTGCCAATCCATGTCCAGACAAACTTTAGTATGAGACTTAAGTTGCTGAACATAAATATTATACAGAATAAGATTGTGAAAACTGTTGAGAAACTGTGAATAACTGGTAAATCAAGGGTAGATACTCCTAGAAGATGCGCCGTCATTGGAGCAGCATACACCAACATGGCGTATTTGGTCCAAGTCTTGATTTCTACTAAATATGTGATGAGAGAAGCTATGGAGCACTGGGCTACCAAGTGAAGAAACAATCGCTGCATAGAGGCTCTTTGCTCAAGCTCAGTTACGGGACCTAGCTCCATCTCATGCTGCTCTGAGGCAACAAAGCTCCGGGATAGAAAGTGAGCCCCTAGAAGGAACAGACTGCTCAACAGGTACATGTAGAAACTGACCAGATGCTTCAGTGGTAAGGTTGCAAGAATGACCGCCAATACCAGGGCTACATGCAAACACAGAAAAATAATACAGTATGTCATCATACATGTTTCTGCATCAAGGAATACCATTTCGTGTTTAAAGAAAATAAATATTTGTACAAGATTTATTTTTAAAATGGAATATGTTAAAAGCATTAAAATTTACCAAACATGTTTTGCATGAATTCACACACCTGTATTATCGACATTAGATAAACTGTACTGAAAACGCCACGAAAATGAAGTTATGATGATTAAAAAACCGTTAAATCTGTATATGAAGATATCTGCACTGATTTTTTCTCAGTTTTTTCCACCAAATTAAATGCAGTCAAATGTTTTGATTGTATGCTGGGGTTTATGGACATAGTGATATGTTGGTTCATCAGTGACGTCACCCCGACTTATCTCTGACCATAAAGAGACCTTAATGTCACATTAGCTTTTCCATACACAGGCATACATTACAGGAGTACAGTTCACAAGAACTTTATTCAGAGCTAAACATAAAGGTGTGCAAAAAATTTTGTGACGTCAATGATGAACTAACATATCAATGTAGACCATACAACCCGCCATACAATCAAAACATTTAACTGCATTTACCTTGGTGAAAACTTTTCTTCTAAATCCATGTGAAAGTGTTTTCAAATACAGTTTTTAATGGCCTTTTTACTCATAATAACTTCAGTTTTGCATTTACTGCCCCTTTAAAAAGTTAACTGGACTTGTAAGTCACTGATCTCGTACACTGAAATCAGTTACAATCAAATCCCAGGCTTGCGGTATAACTGCTTTGGCTATTTAAAAACGATTTGGAATAAATACCGATGCAGCACTATGAAGTGACAGTCCTTACGGAAGTGAGTGCAGGCTATATACCTAGATATGAGATCCAGGCAAAGCGATAGTCAGCTATGAACCAGGCCTCCATAATGAACAGTGACGGCACCCGAAGTATAACACAGACAGCCTGCCTCATCTTCCTCCACGGAATTTTCCTCGAGATGACATTCGTCAACTCTAGCAACTGACTGGAAGTGAAACAGAAAACAGAATCTGCTAAACTAATAGTTTCATGAGGTTTCACACCTATGTGTGATGCCAGTGATGTGAATGCATGGTAAACCACGTACACCACATTTTATCTGTCTCTCATGGGTTTGAAGCACTTATAATTAATGAGTTTAACTCCAAGTTAAAATTCGGACCACATTGTTTTTCACTGTGTCAACCACAATTCAAGACCATTTCTACCAAAGCGTCTCTCCGACGACTCCGATTTACAACCATATAAGCCACATCCTGGAATTCAGCATCCTTTGGCGTCCCCTCCCCACAACCGCGTTGATATCAACGACATTATTATCAGTGCGTCCATAATTTCCAAAGAAAAAAGAAATTCCAAGCCGCTATCAAAACCCAGTGCGTTCAATCAGTGGTTGTGGGTCTTATCATCAATCAGAAATGCACTGCGGGTTGGAAAGAGCAGTGCAAAATCGACCATGTCTAGAGTGGAAATAAGTGGCATTCGCCAACGGTATGGAGAGAGCCCCGACTATAAGGAGTATGGATGTGTGTCGAAAATTGCACTTTGATGAGTATGGAAATGTCTCGGAAAATTGCACTTAGAGGAGTATGGAAATGTCACGGAGGACTGCACTTGGAGGAGTATGGATGTGTCTCGGAAAATTGCACTTTGATCAGTACGGAAATGTCTCCGAAAATTGCACTTAGAGGAGTATGGATATGTCTTGCATAATAGCGCCTGGAGGAGTATGGGTGCGTCTTGGACAACTGCACGTTGAGGAGTATGGATGCGTCTTGGATAATTGCACTTGGGGGAGTATGGATGTGTCTTGGACAATTCCACCCGGAGGAGTATGGATGTATCTTGGGTAATTGCACTTGGAGGAGTATGGATGTGTCTTGCATAATTGCACTTTTAGGAGTATGGGTGCGTCTTACATAATTGCACCTGGAGGAGTATGGATGTGTCTTGGATAATTGCACTTGGAGAAGTATGGATGTGTCTTGGATAATTGCACCTGGAGGAGCATGGATACGTCTTGGTTAATTGCACTTGGAGAAGTATGGATGAGTCTTGCATAATTGCACTTGTGGGAGTATGGATGTGTCTTGCATAATTGCACTTTTAGGAGTATGCGTGCGTCTTGCATAATTGCACCTGGAGGAGTATGGATGTGTCTTGGATAACTGCACTTGGAGAAGTATGAATGTGTCTTGGATAATTGTGCCTGGAGGAGCATGGATACGTCTTGGTTAATTGCACATGGAGGAGTATGGATGAGTCTTGCATAATTGCAACGGGAAGAGTATGGATACGTCTTGGATAACTGCACTTGGAGGAGTATGGATGCGTCTTGGATAATTGCACTTGGGGGAGTATGGATGTGTCTTGGACAATTCCACCCGGAGGAGTATGGATGTATCTTGGG
The DNA here is from genome assembly GCA_016165875.1 of Acanthopleura granulata. Lineage (NCBI taxonomy): Eukaryota > Metazoa > Mollusca > Polyplacophora > Chitonida > Chitonidae > Acanthopleura > Acanthopleura granulata. The sequence continues at coordinate 14,865,625 of JABBOT010000001.1, read as the reverse complement.
TAATTGCACTTGGAGGAGTATGGATGTGTCTTGCATAATTGCACTTTAAGGAGTATGGGTGCGTCTTGCATAATTGCACCTGGAGGAGTATGGATGTGTCTTGGATAATTGCACTTGGAGAAGTATGGATGTGTCTTGGATAATTGCACCTGGAGGAGCATGGATACGTCTTGGTTAATTGCACTTGGAGGAGTATGGATGAGTCTTGCATAATTGCACTTGGGGGAGTATGGATGTGTCTTGCATAATTGCACTTTTAGGAGTATGGGTGCGTCTTGCATAATTGCACCTGGAGGAGTATGGATGTGTCTTGGATAATTGCACTTGGAGAAGTATGGATGTGTCTTGGATAATTGTACCTGGAGGAGCATGGATACGTCTTGGTTAATTGCTCTTGGAGGAGTATGAATGAGTCTTGCATAATTGCAACGGGAAGAGTATGGATACGTCTTGGATAACTGCACTTGGAGGAGTATGGATGCGTCTTAGATAATTGCACTTGGGGGAGTATGGATGTGTCTTGGACAATTCCACCCGGAGGAGTATGGATGTATCTTGGGTAATTGCACTTGGAGGAGTATGGATGTGTCTTGCATAATTGCACTTTAAGGAGTATGGGTGCGTCTTGCATAATTGCACCTGGAGGAGTATGGATGTGTCTTGGATAATTGCACTTGGAGAAGTATGGATGTGTCTTGGATAATTGCACCTGGAGGAGCATGGATACGTCTTGGTTAATTGCACTTGGAGGAGTATGGATGAGTCTTGCATAATTGCACTTGGGGGAGTATGGATGTGTCTTGCATAATTGCACTTTTAGGAGTATGAGTGCGTCTTGCATAATTGCACCTGGAGGAGTATGGATGTGTCTTGGATAATTGCACTTGGAGACGTATGGATGTGTCTTGGATAATTGTACCTGGAGGAGCATGGATACGTCTTGGTTAATTGCACTTGGAGGAGTATGAATGAGTCTTGCATAATTGCAACGGGAAGAGTATGGATACGTCTTGGATAACTGCACTTTCAGGAGTATGGACGTGTCTTGGATAACTGCACCTGGAGGAGTATGGATGCGCTTCGGAAAATTGCACCTGGAGGAGTATGGATACGTCTTGGATAATTGCACTTGGAGACGTATGGGTGTGTCTTGGATAATTGCTACTGGAGGAGTAGGGATGTGCTTTGGAAAATTGCACCTGAAGGAGTATGGATGTGTCTTGGATAACTGCACCTGGAGGAGTATGGATGCGCTTCGGAAAATTGCACCTGGAGGAGTATGGGGTGTGTCTTGGATAATTGCTACTGGAGGAGTATGGATGTGCTTTGGAAAAGTGCACCTGAAGGAGTATGGATGTGTCTTGGATAACTGCACTGTGCTGAGTATGGGTGTGTCTTGGATAACTGCACCTGGAGGAGTATGGATGTGTCTTGGATAATTGCACCTGGAGGAGCATGGATACGTCTTGGTTCATTGCACTTTGATGAGTGTGGGTATGTCTTGGATAACTGCACCTGGAGGAGTATGGATGCGCTTCGGAAAATTGCACTTGGAGGAGTGTGGATGTGTCTTGGATAATTCCACCTAGAGGAGTATGGGTGCGTCTTGGATAATTGCACCTGGAGGAGTACGGATGTGTCTTGTATAACTGCACTTCGATGAGTATGGGTGTGTCTTGGATAATATCACCTGGAGCAGTATGGACGCGCTTCAGAAAATTGCACTTGGAGGAGTGTGGATGTGTCTTGGATAACTGCACCTCGAGGTTTGTATGGGTGTGTCTTGAATAATTGCACCTGGAGGAGTATGGATGCGCTTTGGAAAATTGCACCTGGAGAAGTATGGTGTGTCTTGGATAACTGCACTTTGCTGAGTATGGGTGTGTCTTGGATAACTGCGCCTGGAGGAGTATGGATGCGCTTCGGAAAATTCCACCTGGAGGAGTATGGGTGTGTCTTGGGTAACTGCACTTTGATGAGTATGTGTCTTGGATAACTGCGCCTGGAGGAGTATGGATGCGCTTCGGAAAATTGCACCTGGACGAGTATGGATACGTCTTGGATAATTGCACCTAGAGGAGTATGGGTGTATCTTGGATAACTGCACCTGGAGGAGAATGAATGCGCTCCCGAAAATTGCACTTGGTGGAGTATGGATGTGTCTTGGATAATTGCACCTGGAGGAGTATGGGTGCATCTTGGATAATTGCACCTGGAGGAGTATGGACACGTCTTGAATAATTGCACCTAGAGGAGTATGGGTGTATCTTGGATAACTGCACCTGGAGGAGAATGAATGCGCTCCCGAAAATTGCACTTGGAGGAGTATGGATGTGTCTTGGATAACTGCACTTCGATGAGTATGGGTGTGTCTTGGATAACTGCACCTGGTCTTGGATAACTGCACTTTGATGAGTATGGGTGTGTCTTGGATAATTGCACCTGAAGGAGTATGGATGCGCTTCGGAAAATTGCACCTGGAGGAGTATGGATGCGTCTTGGATAATTGCACCTCGAGGAGTATGGGTGTGTCTTGGATAACTGCACCTGGAGGAGTATGGATGCGTTTCGGAAAATTGCACCTGGAGAGTATGGAAGTGTCTTGGATAACTGCATCTGGAGGAGTATGGATGTGCTTCGGAAAATTGCACCTCGAGGAGTATGGGTGTGTCTTGGATAACTGCACCTGGAGGAGTATGGATGTGTCTTGGACAATTCCACCCGGAGGAGTATGGATGTATCTTGGGTAATTGCACTTGGAGGAGTATGGATGTGTCTTGCATAATTGCACTTTTAGGAGTATGGGTGCGTCTTGCATAATTGCACCTGGAGGAGTATGGATGTGTCTTGGATAACTGCACTTGGAGAAGTATGGATGTGTCGTGGATAATTGCACCTGGAGGAGCATGGATACATCTTGGTTAATTGCACTTGGAGGAGTATGGATGAGTCTTGCATAATTGCACTTGGGGGAGTATGGATGTGTCTTGCATAAGTGCACTTTTAGGAGTATGGGTGCGTCTTGCATAATTGCACCTGGAGGAGTATGGATGTGTCTTGGATAATTGCACTTGGAGAAGTATGGATGTGTCTTGGATAATTGTACCTGGAGGAGCATGGATACGTCTTGGTTAATTGCACTTGGAGGAGTATGGATGAGTCTTGCATAATTGCAACGGGAAGAGTATGGATACGTCTTGGATAACTGCACTTTCAGGAGTATGGACGTGTCTTGGATAACTGCACCTGGAGGAGTATGGATGTGCTTCGGAAAATTGCACCTGGAGGAGTATGGGGTGTGTCTTGGATAATTGCTACTGGAGGAGTATGGATGTGCTTTGGAAAATTGCACCTGAAGGAGTATGGATGAGTCTTGCATAATTGCAACGGGAAGAATATGGATACGTCTTGGATAACTGCACTTTCAGGAGTATGGACGTGTCTTGGATAACTGCACCTGGAGGAGTATGGATGCGCTTCGGAAAATTGCACCTGGAGGAGTATGGGTGTGTCTTGGATAATTGCTACTGGAGGAGTATGGATGTGCTTTGGAAAATTGCACCTGAAGGAGTATGGATGTGTCTTGGATAACTGCACTGTGCTGAGTATGGGTGTGTCTTGGATAACTGCACCTGGAGGAGTATGGATGTGTCTTGGATAATTGCACCTGGAGGAGCATGGATACGTCTTGGTTAATTGCACTTTGATGAGTGTGGGTATGTCTTGGATAACTGCACTTTCAGGAGTATGGACGTGTCTTGGATAACTGCACCTGGAGGAGTATGGATGCGCTTCGGAAAATTGCACTTGGAGGAGTATGGATGTGTCTTGGATAATTGCACCTGGAGGAGTATGGGTGCGTCTTGGATAATTGCACCTGGAGGAGTACGGATGTGTCTTGTATAACTGCACTTCGATGAGTATGGGTGTGTCTTGGATAATATCACCTGGAGCAGTATGGACGCGCTTCAGAAAATTGCACTTGGAGGAGTGTGGATGTGTCTTGGATAACTGCACCTCGAGGTTTGTATGGGTGTGTCTTGAATAATTGCACCTGGAGGAGTATGGATGCGCTTTGGAAAATTGCACCTGGAGAAGTATGGATACGTCTTGGATAATTACACCTAGAGGAGTATGGGTGTATCTTGGATAACTGCACCTGGAGGAGAATGAATGCGCTCCCGAAAATTGCACTTGGAGGAGTATGGATGTGTCTTGGATAATTGCACCTGGAGGAGTATGGGTGCATCTTGGATAATTGCACCTGGAGGAGTATGGATACGTCTTGGATAATTGCACCTAGAGGAGTATGGGTGTATCTTGGATAACTGCACCTGGAGGAGAATGAATGCGCTCCCGAAAATTGCACTTGGAGGAGTATGGATGTGTCTTGGATAACTGCACTTCGATGAGTATGGGTGTGTCTTGGATAACTGCACCTGGTCTTGGATAACTGCACTTTGATGAGTATGGGTGTGTTTTGGATAATTGCACCTGGAGGAGTATGGATGCGCTTCGGAAAATTGCACCTGCAGGAGTATGGATGCGTCCTGGATAATTGCACCTGGAGGAGTATGGATGCGCTTCGGAAAATTGCACCTGGAGGAGTATGGATGCGTCTTGGATAATTGCACCTCGAGGAGGATGGATGTGTCTTGGATAACTGCACCTGGAGAAGTATGGATGCGTTTCGGAAAATTGCACCTGGAGAGTATGGAAGTGTCTTGGATAACTGCATCTGGAGGAGTATGGATGTGCTTCGGAAAATTGCACCTCGAGGAGTATGGGTGTGTCTTGGATAACTGCACCTGGAGGAGTATGGATGCGCGTTGGAAAATTGCACCCGGAGGAGCATGGGTGTGTCTTGGATAACTGCACTTTGAGGACTATGGATCTGTCCCGGAAAAGCGCACTTTGAAGATTGTGTCGGAAAATTTCAGCTGTTGGAATGTGAACAGATAAAAAAAGTAAAGACAAAGAGGCCATCTATAATGAATAGATTTTCACTGACAAATGCTAAATCCATGTTAATCATTACAGAGGGAAGTTGGTTTAGAAGCCTTGGCCATGGCCAAGGTCTGATTACCCTTCGAGCCAGTAGTAGACAGACATGTGAAAGACAAGTATCATCAAGTAATGACGAGAGTATGGCAAAATGGAGTAAAATGGCGCTATCTATACAATGTATTATAAATACAAACAGCTCTTAAATTTTGGATCAGGGTAAACTGTCTTTTCAAGAAATTTGTCAGTAAGATGGGATAACTGCTCAAACAACAAAGAACAATAACAACAGATGGATAAGTTTCAAACAATGTATTGAAATATATGTAGTTCAAATAGAATCACATTGACTATAGCTAAATAAAAAAGCTATAAAATACATATGGAAGTAAATTAATACCTTAGTTACATCGATCTGTTTTCAGAAATACATGTATACAGTCTTTCTGTGAGCCTTTTATGAATGTTCAGTGTGATCTAGACAGCCAATAGATCAGAGTCCTGAAAGATGATGTTTCTTTCAGTCCTGTCAAAAGCTAATGTTATTTTCAGTCTTCCTGATTGTTCTGTCACAAGGTAATGTTTACTTTCAGACCTTCTGAATATTCTGTCACAGGGTTAAGTTATCTTCAGTCCTCTTGAATTTTATTTCACTAAGTAATGTTGCTTTCAGACTTCCTGATTGCTCTGTGACATGGTAATGTTACCTTGAAGTCCTGCTGATTGTTCTGCAACAAGGTGATGTTTCTTTCAATCCTCCCAGATGTTATTTCACAAGGTAATGTTACTTTGAGTGCTCCTGATTGTTCTTTCACAAGGTAATGTTCCTTTCTGTCCTCCTAAATGTTCTTTCACAAATTAATGTTACTTTCAGTCCTCCTAAATGTCATTTCACAAAGTAATGTTACTTTCAATCCTCTTGAATGTTATGTCACAGGATTAAGTTATCTTCAGTCCTATTAATGCTCTGTTACAAGGTAATGTTACCTTCACTCCTACTGAATATTTTAAACACTGGGATCAATCACACCTCTGAAGTCCACAACAAGTCCACACATTTTACACAAGCCAAATATCTTTTAATACTACTGGGCCACCACAACAGAAATGCTGAAACTGAAGTGGAAAATTAAGATTGCCCAGACCCTCTGTTGTTACATACATTTGGAGTTGTAAAAACGGCTTGCTCAACTCCCAGAGAGAGATAAGCCTCACATAAGATCAAAGAAAGAAACTCGAAGATTCAATACATATCATTGAATAATATATCTAAATGGTACAACTTATATACAATACACAAGAACAAGAAACAATAATAAAATATAGCTTCTCACGGAGAATACTGCAGACGACAAATCCAGTCGAAACAGGCAAGTCTCAGTCCACAGAAACAGGTAAATCCACACTAGTTCTGGAATTCCTGGAGGGAAATATGTCAGCGGCATCCAAGTGGAGATCGGTGGTACGCACGGCATACTGACAGCACTTTGTATCAAACCTCCACTTCCTGGAGAAGCTGGTTAGCTGTCTGGATGATGCATCGGGATTGGCAGAAAGTGACCTTCAGGGGACTACCACTTCAGTGGAAATTTGGACATGCGCAAAGACACAATCAGCAATGCAAGCTCTTAAATGAATACTTCAGGAAAATAGCAAATGATGCCACATTCGCTCGTGTTGCCAAAACGTTCACAATGACAGCGTCTAACGGCTCATTGGCCGAATAACTCCAGGAACAAAAATTCCAGTATATAATCTTCACAATGGACTTCTGTAAAGTTGCCATTTTTACATACTCTAGTGGGTCGAATTTTTTGAACTGTGTAGTTTTAAATATGTTCACAGCATGGACATTTCTTTCCAGAAAGGATGATCTATTCACAACGACCCGGCAGCCATAACACAAACATGAATACTTCGAAGAAACTCGATCGAAGTAAAGTGGAAATTCTGCATAAATACAGCTTAAGGTCAAGGTCAAGCACTGACCCAGTTAGATAACAATGAAAAGATACAGTGTATTAAAGACGGGGTCACCCCAGGGTCACCACAGCAGTATATCCACAAAAGGCACAGTTCTGAACTCAAAGCACGATGAAACATTTGAGCAGGGTTATTTAGGGTAAAATTCCTATACCAGTAAACCCTTGGAGTAGGATAAGATGACACACACTGTTCCATTGCGAATGAACTTCAGTTCTTCAAAATGATATCATCAATTAGGCATGAAAGTTCCTTTAGATGTTTACATATAACCCATGCCACTATGGCACACATCAGAAAGGACTGCAATACCGCTTGAACATTCTTTCGAATGGCTGACAGGTCAACTGCATGGCTAGGCCACGCCTACTCAACGGAAAGAACACACCTTAGTTATAACGAAATTAATAATATTCACAATGAATAGATGGATACAAAGCAAGAGCTATAAGTAACATATTGTTCTGGCTTTTTACACGTGCAATTTTCAGAGACGTCCACATTGTGACTAAGGTTTAAATTTCTACACCTAATACATTATGATCTCTACGTACAAGTACAATGCTTTTACTAACCCCTTTAGTTGTATAATGTAGGTTCAGAATCTATCAGGTCTAATACAAGCCCCAGAATTTCCTTTCTGATGTTTATCTACGCCTATATGTCCCTACATTTAATTGATTGTTGTTTACTGTCATACTCGCAAATATTTCATATATGATTAGGGGCAGTTTTATGGCAAGTTACTAACAAATTGTCTCATGTGTGACATACAGATATGTACACCCTACTGTTGGAAGACAAGTGGCCTCGGAGAACCAAGCCTCGGAGTTCTTAGTCCGTCAATAGAATCTTGGTACCGTACATAGCATATGTGTGTATATATATATATATATATTTGATCTGCGTTTCACACCATACCCAAGAACATTTTACTAATACGATGGCGGCCAGTATTATGGTGACAGAAAACCGATCAGAGCCCGAGGAAACCCATGACCATCCGCAGGTTGCTGGCAGACCTTCCCACGCACAGCCGGAGAGTAGGCCAGCATGAGCTGAATTTGAACTCAAAGCTACCACTTTGGTGAGAGACTTCTGGGTCATTAGTTGGTTAGCGAGCTAAACTGTACGTATATAAAACAAAGATTAAATGTTAGAGACTAAGCAGAGACATGAGAGACAGTTGACAAATGGTCATACATGTACATAACCTCTTAATAGTTTACCGCGGTTATGCTTTCATTCTAATCGTAAAAACAGAAGTATAAGTAGCAACTAGCACTATCAGCTTCCGCAACCCCTCCGAGGGTGCGTTTATGACAAAGCTGCGAACTTCGCGCCACCGAACTTTGTGCACGCACTCTCTGCATTTTCACTCACTGCGGAGATCGTAGTTTTGTTAAAGTCTCGCCTTCCGCGGGGGTCGCAAAGAGCGCGGTCTTCATAAAACGTGTGTTCCGACGCGGCGCGAAGGTTACGGTTGTGTTATAACCGTGCACTCCGCGGGATTGCAGAAGTCGCTGTCAAAATTGGATGCAATCGACCCCGATAACTGGGTGAGGAAGAGTCAGTTGGGAAGGTTAGGATATGTCCGCGGATGTTTTTGGTCTCAAATAGTAACAGACCCTCAACCCAATAGCTAATCCGACGACACATTTTCTCTGTGGTGAGCGGTAACTAACAATCGAGATAGGTGCGGGATCAGCTTTTCACGTATTATCCCACGAGCTAGTGAGTGAGAGAGTGTTTGGGGTTTGACGTCGTACTCAACAATGCTTCAGTCATACCATGGCAAGGAGTCCTCCCAGTGTGTGCATATAGTGTGTCTTCTTTTGGCAGGGCGAGTACATGCCGCTGAAATGCTGCCGCCACTGAAACATCATGCCACAGACACCAGACATGACACCCCCCAAAGTCACATTATACTGACACCGGGTCAACCAGTTCTGATTCCTTGCTCCAACCCCTCAGTACTGAGCACCAAGCGAGGCTGTAACAACTCCCATTTTTAAAGTCTTTGATATGACCCGACCCGGGCTTGAACCTGGATCTCCCGTCCTCGAGTCGAAGGCTCTAACCTCTAGACCAAGGAGGCGGTCTATACCGCGAGATCAGTAAAGTTTCAAGATGGGGAGTGAACGAGAATTCCTTATTCACGTGGACTGTCTGGACGAGGAGAGCCAAAACTGCATCTTCCGTCACACTAATTGGCTGTACAGTTAAATGTGGGCCTATGACTCCTATTATTAGCCCTGGTAGGAGGATTCACTGATAGCGATATTACAGCGTAGATGAATATCGCATCATGATGATGAGTGAACTGAGTCTATGGGAGTGTCACACCCACGTATCAAAGACTGTATCAGGTAACCTACCAAGGAATAGCAAAGTTGTTCCAACTAATACTAATGAAGCCGTTCGTGAACACTGTTCACCGTAAACAGAACAGCATTGAAACATTGTTATTACCTTTCTCCAGCGGTAAACATTTTGTCTCTGTCGGGTCGAGGCATACGTTCACCCTCCAGCAATTTTGACGGTAATGGAAGTACGCATGCTTACACGGAATTTTCAAAATTCACTTCCGGAAGATGAAAAAAAAAATAATAATTGCAATGTGTGATTGATGTTTCCTCAGGAGATTTTTTTCCTTTGGTGCTTCTCACGCGTTATAAATACAACAGCTCTCAGGTCTCTCCTGTCATACAAGACAATACAAAAGATCAGCCTGTTTAACATGCTAAAGCCGTTCAGACGGCTGAATTATGATCGCTTTTAACATGGTTAGTATGTCTTAATGGTTCATTATAACATTCGGTAAGACATAATACATCGTTGTCATCATTTTCATCATCAGCATCATCGTCATCATATATACAGTGTGTGCAAAGTGAGATGTGTGTGTGGAACAAGTTCACTCTTTCTTTTTGATGTTCTGCTGCCATGTAGGCAATGCTTTGTATCCACTGAAACATGTCCTATCGGAACGTAACAAAAGAAAAAGACTCCAAGCGAAGTGTACAGTATATATACAAAGTAGGCCGAGGCATGCTCTAAGCAGGCTATATATATGCTATCTCATGAATATCACACAGTGAGACCCTGTTACGAAAAGCAAAGGTCATGTGACCAAACTAAACTGGAAACACCAGTTTAAGTGAAATATTCTTGAGTACGGCGTAAAACACCAATGAAATAAATAAATATTACTACTGCAAGAGCCAGATAGATTTCCTCTGTCCTGTAAATTGTTCATGCACAATAAAGGGAGATAACTTTTTTCTTGCCAGACTCGAGCATAGAAGAGGATCGTCCGCAGGAGTCACGCAGTGAAGAATTCTCCCCAGAGGAAGCTCAGATGGTAGGTGATGTGGGTGTATGTACGCTGTACAGCAGGGACACAATCAAACAGGCTAATGTCTACTGTCTACCCGTCATCATTTAGTAATGAATATTCTGCGTCATGGGTTCATCGTTTATCTTACTTATACAGTAGTCTTTATCAGAATTGTCATGGTAGAGGCTTTTGTTGGAGTAGATGCTCTTCTCTCCGGAATGCCAGTTGTGTAATGTCAGATGTTTTAAAATGTTTCATCCATTGCCATCTAGCAAATTAAGTTTTCAGACATGTCAAATATGTTTAGTAGTTTAATTTCAGAAAATGAATCTGCCGTGGGGTTCTTCGGTTGTTGTACGTGTGATGACATCGTGTTGGTTATTGTGTGTATTTCAGTATAATGTGTGTGTCACTGTTGGCATAGCCTCATGTAGTCTGTGCCCTTTATTTTTGTTGTACATGTACTTGTATCCATTGGGTCACTTTATAAATCATGTGGACCCGCAGTGGCTGAGAGGTGTCAAGTGTTTTGTGGATGGGGAGGACTCCGCGGCTGAATGTCTACTGTGCTAGTGCAGCACAATAACACGGTGGCTTCTTGCCATTGCTGTCCTCTGAGTTCAAGGTCATCATAGGCTGGCTTCCTTTGCAGTTGTACATAAGAAGGTCTGCCAGCAAACTGCAGATGGCCATGAGTTTCCCCATGGTTTTGCTCATTTTTTTCCAACTGTAATGCTAGCAGTTGTCACATAAGTGAAATATTCTTGAGTCCACATGAAATACCAGTCCAATGAATAAAATGGCTCAGAGGTTAAGTTGGTTGCCTTTAATTGCTAGGAAGATGTGGGGAATTTTCTCCCGCTTCCAGTGTTCTCGAGGCCTGGGTGGAATGAAGTGGTCATTGGTTCTCTCCCTTGTTATCTTCCCTGCAATTTGCTGGAGACAACTTGTATTAAACTGTGACACGTTACACGTGGGAAAAGTTCACCGTTACTGCAGGTTGGCGAATTCAAGGTTGGCGGCAGTAATTGTACAAGTGAAAACTTTTTGACCACTGTTATACACATACAATACACCAGAGTGCACAGTATGACATCAGTCAGCTGAATAAACAGTACATAATCTTACATCCTTGTGCTTTATGACCTAATAATGAAGTTCCTTTTTTAGTTATTTTTTAAGAAAACAAAGCCATCTATGAAGAGCTGAAGAGTATGATGAATGAATCAGGTATGCTCTTTGGTGAAAGTACAGCAAGAGTAAAACATGTGTGACCTGTACATGAAAGAACTTACGTGGATCTCTTCATCAAAAAGGGTTCTACAGTGATATAAAGCAACATGTTTGGTATGTGAAACCAGATCACATGATTCACGTAAGTGTGAGTTCCACGCAGGCTTATGTACATTGTTCTTGGATAAATGAACAACTGACTGTCCTTACAAGTGCTTTTGATGTAAGGGTCATGGCACTACCCTTCTTTAACAGGTACCATTTTTAGTACGTGAATTTGTGGAATTGGTCCAATCAGGCGTGGTTGTATGCCCTTGATTGTTCCCTCTTTCCAAGAGGAGGTTTTTGTACTAATACTGGTAATCTTGTGTTGTCAGGCAAATAGAAGGAAAAGTAGTGGAGATATCTAGGCTACAAGAGATTCTGATGGAGAAAGGTGTGGAATAGGTAAGATTGCTGTTATCTTACTTACTGTATGAAAAATGAAATGACTACGTCTCACTTCACTGTTCATCCTCATGTGTGCCAGTGTTCTTTTCCTGATGGAAATGCTGGTAATGTTTAATTTCTGGGGTAGAGGTTACACCAGTGTAAATTATTAAAATATTTAATCAACAATACTGACCTTTCCAGATATAGTCAAGTAAAGGGAGATAATCTATACATATTAACCACAAAAATACTTAGTGTATGATCATGTTGTCATGTATTTACAGGAGAAAGACGTGGATCGGATAGCAGATACTGTTGTTGGCACCACAGAGAATATCACAGAGGGCAATGAACAGATTCGTGAGGTAAGTCCCAGAGGCTGTTTAATACTGTCATAATGGTTTTACATCAACTTCAGGCTTTTTCTATCATGAAACAAATCAAGAAATCAAGGCACGAGCAACATAATGGGTGATGAAGAAGTAGGTTATGGCTATCAAGTACTACATGTAGAACTGTTAAAAGAAACGCAGTAGTGTAATGTTAACAAGCAAATACAGTAAAGAAATTAGTGATAATGGTATTATGTTTTGGCTACTATTCATTGCAGAAAACCAGTAATATGGGAAACGTTTTATATTCGTATATTCATCTTATTTTGGTTTTCAGCCCTTGAAGAAGAATGCTGGATTTCGAGTTTGGATTCTGTTTTTTCTGGTTGTTTGTTCATTGTCATTATTGTTTCTGGACTGGTACAATGCCTAGTTCATTCTTGAATAAATAATACATATTGAAATAAAGCATGATGTAGGTGAAGTTAAAGCAATATTTATGAGGTTTGTTTTGTTTGAAGTATGCAGGTAAACTTAAACTTTGGTATGTGCCTGTTGATCATGTCACTTATAAATAAATTTTGAAAGCTTGAGAATATGCACTAGAGTAACTTGCCTGTTATGATATTTTATGTTATTTATCAATTAAAGTGTTCAGACTTTACCTGATCAACCTCCACAAGTCAAATGATGGGGTGAAATTCATGTAAGCAGAAATATACGTAGTAGAAAGAAATTTATGGGTTATAAGATAAACCCTTGTTCACATGTCAGTCCTACCATTTTGAAGTAAATTCACATTAAGAAGCGGGATTTCCCATTACATGAACTGTATCCCCAAATAATCTTGGGCATGGCATAAAATCCCATTCAGGTAATAAACCCCACCTTCCACTGTGGAATACTGAGCTTACATCTACTTTTAACAGTCTGTTACTGCATTATCCCATACCTGTAAATGTGTATAATAAATAATTAACGCAAAGAATTCTGGAGATTGTGATGGTTATCATGATTATGTGTGCTTTAGTTCGATTTTTGGCAGAATCTGAATTCTCGCAGTGAATTTAAGAAACATAACTCAAGATTGTCACATACATGAACACTAACTCAGAATGTTTCATCACCATCAGTAAATCATGAGCAAATTATGGTACCTGAAGAGGGAACTATAATCACTTTGTCATCATGTTCACTAAAGAAATGTCAAAGGCACCAGAAATGACACCCAGTGATGCCTGAAATGACATCCCACCCAGTGACACAAAAGTGACTCCAGAAAGGACAGCCCACCCAGTGACGCAGAAATGAGTCCAGACAGGACACCCCATCCAGTGACAGAGAAGTGAAACCAAGCCTGACACTCCACTCATTGACAAATGTGAAACCAGACATGACACTCCATCCAGTGACACCAGACATGTCCTCCCACACAGTGACACCCAACCCAGTCACATAAAATAACAACATGCAAATTACAACTTTAGTTCATAAAAGACAGGATTTAACCTGTACTTCTCATGCTTATTGGGAAAGTACCATTATTTTAATATTCCCCCAGGGACAAGGGTTGTGACCAATGGGTGCTTGCCTTTCAATTACTTTGGACAGGCAATTTGATTCCTCCACTCTCAGTGTTGCCTTTGTGACAATAAGCAGTTGATGGTGTTCTTGTGGCCACATGGGACCAGTCTTCATCAATATGGTACACATTCCTGTACAGCACATGTGGGAAAGTCAGGCAGTAATTTGTCTGTGGTCAGTGGTTTAACCCATGCGCTCCAGATTGTCCCACCCGTAAAACTGAGTGCCATCACATAAATGAAAAATTCTGAATTATGGCATCAATCAACAATCAAATAAATAAAATACATTGTATTCCCCATCATATAAGAAACACTTAAAGGTAGCATTCAAATCCTAACTATCAAAAGCACTACAGAAGTTCAGTCTTTTACAAGAAAATAAATTTATTAAATAACTTTAATAATGTCTTGTATTAGTAAATGGATTTATTAATTCTGAATGTTCATGATGATAACCCTGATATTTGCACATTATGCATACATACATCTCGTACATGCACCTCTTTGCGTGGCCCCTGTAAATCATGTAAGGATAAAGAGTTCAAAAGTCAATGTAAACCCTATAAAACACAAACATACAACTGTATATGTGTTGCGACTCAAGTTGGATCATGTCTTTTACATGAAAAAGTTCCCTGCTTTAGTATGATGTAATTCAGGGTAATCTCAGGGAATAACTCCCTTCTTCAGAATGATGTTTCCATACAATGCAGTCTCCCTGAAAGGAAAGAAAATGGTTGTTTTGTTTCACTGGAATTACACATCACTTTCAATATCATATATTAATTTATATCCCTCTCAGTCTGGGGTCTTACTGCATTGAGCCAGTCTTCATGTTAAATTATTTACACTGTGCTGCCACACTGTGATATCAGTGGTAAGACACCAAACATGACACCACAATCCAGTCACAGAATACTGTCAGACACCAGGTCTAACAGAACTTGGCACTGCCAAAGGCTACATCAGGCCTGACCAAATTTTGAAATGGAGCTGGGTGTCTGGCAGAGGACCTCTGTTATAAGATTCATCTTAAAACTACACAAATCATGTTTCAATTTATAACTTAATCATTGCTACATTAAATCTTTCCTTCTAACTACTGGCTGCTCTTCTAAAACTGATTAACAGAGATTTACGTTTCACATAAAACTTGAGCAGTTTATACTAAATATCCATTTTAAAAAAGTGTTATTTGTCTTACCCAGTGTGCACAACAGCATAAGCTTTTTTGGCCCTTTCATAAAATGCAAATCTCTCCACCAGCTCAACTGAAATCTGCAATGCATAATATCGAAGTCACTTTCATGCTCTTGAATTGGAGAGTCTTGCTTGAGTTGGCTCAATACGCAATACCCAGGACTGTTTCACAGTATAATGACAGAGCCCAGTCATTATAGAAGGAGAGAACCACTACACTTCAGACAGCACTAAACAAACCTCCTGATACCAACCCTATTCCCCAAAACAGTAGGAGTTGGATTTGAACATGGTGACTGCAGTCAGAATAACATTTTATAGCACTAGCCATCAGCAACCCACTCTCAATGTGACATGCAGTCCTACAGTTAATATCATTTAATTTTGTTTAACTGTATGGGACAGATCATTGGTGATTAACACCTGGTTAGGCCACCTGTACATGTGGAAGAAGGGGCAGATATATGTACATAACTGGATACACTGATCCAAGACTTAAAATAATTCACTGCTGAAAAGTTTCACTTCCCCACTGTTCCACAGTACTAAATACTAAGTCAGAATGAATGAATAATAAAGGTTTAAGACCTCATGGCTAGAAGTCAAAGATATCATCCAAGCTTGCTGAAGCTGTCGAAAAAGTGCTATTTCCTTGAATACACTTAAATTTAATACTTCAAAAGTACGATACATACACACAACAATTTCATGATTTCCTTTAAAAAGACATGGTTGGCCAAAATTTGGATTTTTAGACAAATTCTGAATGCCACATCCTAACCAAATTTTCAAGTTCATTCATAAACTAAATCAGTCACATTGAAATAAAATATATTCACTGAGTACTGGTATGTAGCTTGTACGAGCCTGCACAAGTTCTGTCATTCAAATTTGCAAAAGAGGGCGGGCCATGTTCGACGTTTATCACCACCACAACAACAACATTTGCACCCACCTATCAAGCAGTGTAGTTTTGCAACAACTGACCACCAATTACAACTGTACACTTGCTTGTCAACCTGCTGAGCTCTCTTTTACGACTCTATTTGGCCAATCCTGTTACGAATGAGCTGTAAGTCCTTCTCTTACACAGGTCATCAGCCATGTTTATGTATGAAGTTTACCGAGCGATGTGCACATGCTCCAATTCGACTGACTTGACAGCCCCTCATTTAAATATTCTGGCAGACTTCCAAATTTTCAGTTTTTCTTTGTTATTTTTAAACATTCACTTAATATGCAATCATTGGAGTGGGGTTAACAAAAAGTTTGTAACTTTTTACTTCTTGAGACAAATATCTAATGCTCATGTCATTCTGCAGTAACGCTAAAATACCTAATACTTGGGAGACCAAGTCCCTTTAAATTCAATAAAATGCCTCCATACTGACATTTTTCCCTTCAGACTGGTTGACAAGTTGCTTATATGTGTCCCAGACTGGTGTCTTCAGGCCTCTCTCCTTATCACCAGGCACCAAGTCCATGAGAGCAACCTACTTGAACAAGAACATGGGAACTCAGAAAATCCACACATATCAATGAAAACTAGCCATTATACTTTCTCAACGTCATTAACGCAGCGGCTTAATTAGTGTGTAGTAATGTCATGAAAATAAAGAGAGATATATGACCACAACAGTGAAAAATTTGCAATATTCACAAATAAGCACAGCAGATGCACTCTCACATATTTCCCAAGTTCCAGTTCTGATCATGTCGAATAATAAAACCAAGCTCACTGGTTGAGGTACATAAGTGTCCAAGGGAAGCAACTCCAAAATCCCTGCCAACAGGTCTGGAATGCTGTGTCCTACAAGAAAATTAGTACCGGTAGAGATTTTCTCAAGACCTATTTGTGAAATAACACAGAAACTGTCCATTGCCAATACATTTTACACCACACTAATATCTGCATGTGCTTAACAACGCAAAAGTAATTAACAGTTCACATTGCTTCATAAAATCATTAAACAAAAAATCAATTTGACTCATATGATTGGGAATACAGCTCAAGATGGGTAAAACATGAATATGTCATTTACATAGCAGCATTCAGGTCTACAGGAAGGGAACACAGAGCACAGCCCTGGAAAAACCACAGATCTTTGCAAGGTACCTGATAATCTTCCTGACTCAAGGCTGCAGCCAGGTCGATAATCATTCAGCGGCAATACAGAAACAAAATAAAGCAACGCATATTTGATCGGCAATGAAATTAGGTATAGGCCTACTACCAATAACCTACCATCTGCTCTGACCTCCTTAGGGCCATTGATGCACACCGAGCTTGTTGGGAAGTTTGCATCTGCTAATACTGCAGGGAACACAATAAAACAATTAGGCTGAATGAAGTAAAGTGCATTAATGCGAAATCCATCTTAATCCCAGGTGAAACTAAATATAATTTGTTACCTGCAACATATTGAATCTAGGCGTCGAAGCAGACAGTTGCATACCTTCCCTCAATCAAAATTGGTGTCTCAGGTCGATAAGCGCACAACCAGTTTCTAAAACAAGGCTTAACATCAACCATACCACCATAGAAGTTGCACAAGTAAGAAATTTGTTCTCTTCTCTTTTAATAAGGAGCTCTAGTCTTCATGCAAATACATGCGACTTCCGGTGACACAGTGATTCCTACTGACACAGCCTATTGTCAACTGAGAAATATGAAGAGCAAAGAGATAAGGTAAGTGGACCATACACATATGTCTACAGATACACCGTGGGCTGTGTCAGAGACACTATCATTTGTATTACTTAGGATCCAATTTCCGTTACATCATTTGTCTCCGATTTTACAGTCACAGTAACTTTACCATGCAAAAACGTTTATACATACCAATTTCATCTCCATGGCCCATACAGCTCAGGACAAAAAGCAAATCCGGAGACAAAATCCGAGGCACAAGTTTGAGCGGCATTATGGCTGTGTCTGCAAAATGTCAACAAGATAAAGGATGATAACGAAAGTCAGGGGGAGGTCAAGGTGTCAGCGAGGGGAGAGTTCGTAGTATTATTGCGAGTTGATTTCCTGTTGCCGTTTTCTTGTTTTATTTCCCTTCATTCATCGCAAAGCAATTTTGCAGACTTGATGTCCCGCCCCTTCAGAAATCTAGGCTATATTTTCAAGGCCAGTGTAACCGTGACGAGTATCAATTGAAGGGAGATAATTCTCAGAGTACTTGTCTTCGTGTCCTCTATATGGATAACTTCCCCTGAACTGAAAACATCCTCACCCGTGTCAGTTTGAATAAGACACTGGATTGTAAATGTACGATACGTTTTCAGTCTGAGATAATTTGTTGCCGTCGATTATTTATTCGGTCACTGCGTTTCAGGAGAATAACTTAATCACATGGAATTTCGTTCAGCAACTGACAGTTATAGTCCGCGTGCATACATGTGTGTAGTAACAATAAATAAGTAAATACATATATTAAATATGTAGCTATTCAAATATAGAATGGAAACAACATAGAGCGAAAACAAACCGCATTTCAGTCTGAAATAACTACAAAGAAATACCAAAATAATTATCAATGCATAAAATTTATTTGAAAAATGCGCAGGCTATTCATAACTCCTAACACCCCAGCATCATTTTCATTTTGGTTCGTGATCTGTGATGACATTGCAGGCACCGATATCTTACCGGTATATTTCATTGATTACCTCTTCGAAGAATGACCGTTGTGTCAATTGTATTTATTTTGTGATTCCCAGGACGTGTTGTAAAGCATACTGCCTGGACATGTATGGTCATTCGGGGCGTAGTACTTATTATGTGGCGGTATATATATTTCATCAGTGATGGATCGAAGTAATGTGTCTCTCTAGATTGCTTGACCTGTATGGCATAGGGATATTGTGCCTCTTTAGATTGCCTGCCCTACGTGGTATCCTGTCATTGTGCCTTTGTGGCTTACTTGACCTTGTATGGCATTGGGGTATTTTTCCTCTGTAGATTGTTTGAGCTGTTTGGCTTTGGAGAATTGTGTCTCTGTATTTTGTTTGACCTGTATGACAACCGGGTATTGTTCCTCTGTAGATTGTTTGACCCGTATGACAACCGGGTATTGTTCTTCTATAGATTGTTTGACCTGTATGGCATATGGCATTGTGCCTCTGTTTATTGTTTGACCTGTTTGGCATTGGAGAATTGTACCTGTGAAGATTTTTCACCTGTGTGACATAGGGGCATTGTGCCTCTGTAGATTGTTTGTAGATTGCTTGTGCATGTGTAGATTGTTGTATGGTATCCGGTCATTGTCCCTTTGCGCTTGCTTGACCTGTATGGCATATGGTATTGTACCTCTCTAGATTGTTTGACCTGTATGGTATCCGAGCAGTGTGCCTTTGGGGCTTGCCTGACCTGAATGGCATTGTGGTATTGTGCCTCTATAGATTGCTAGACCTGTATTGTATTGTGGTATTATGCTTCTGTAGATTGTTTGACCTGTATGGTATCTGGTCATTGTGCATTTGCAGCTTGCTTCACATAGGGGCAATGGGCCTCCGTAGATTGTTTGACCTGTATGGTATCCGGGCATTGTACCTTTGGGGCTTGCTTGACCTGAATGGCATTGTGGTATTGTGCCTCTGTAGATTGTTTGACATGAATGGTATCTGGACATTATGCCTTTTGCGGCTTGCTTGACATGAATGGTATCTGGACATTATGCCTTTTGCGGCTTGCTTGACCTGTACAGTATCAGGACATTGTGACTTTGAGGCATGCTTGACCTGTACGGTATCAGGACATCGTGCCTTTGCGGCTTGCTTGACTTGTACGGTATCAGGACATTGTACCTTTCGGCTTTCCTGACCCGAATGGCATTGGCATATTGTTGGACTTGTATGGTACCCGGGCATAGTGCCTCGGCTGGCTGGTTGACCCTGTTGGTATATGTGTATGTAGGTACCTTATGATAAACCCGCGACACGGGACTTACTCGCTTGTATATGTATGCTGTCAGGACTTGATTTCTCTACATGATGATTAGTTTTCTGTGTTGGACAGAGGATTTCTCTTTTAAGCAAAATTTTTCAGTGGAGCAAAAGGTTTAGATCACTTAGGAAACCTTTCGATCGAGGACAAAACATTGGTTTCGCGGAAAAGTCACTGGATTGTTTTGGGATATTTCATCTGATTTCACCAAATGTTTCAGTTTCAAACGACAGTACTGTTTACTGCATGACCAGTCATCATAGCTCCAAACTGGCGATTGCGCATCCATATGTCAAGATGACCAGTACAAAGTGCCTACAGTCTGCTGGGTCCTATATAGGTCGACCAAGACACAGGTCATGTTTATCACCGGTTTATTTTGGATGTTTTGTAGGAAAATGAACTGTATATAAGATAATCATGTGAAGGATTAATCTAACTTCGATGAGTGTGTGAGACCTGTAGTATCCCGCGAAAGAGAATCTGTTATAAGAAAGTCTCATTCTCTTCTGTTTACGCTAACTCGGGTACAAAATATGAATTACATGTAAATCACATACAATCCATTGTTCTTTGTCCTTATTCATGATGCACCCGATCTTGTTTTCTTAAGTTTTATTTAATTAATTAAATGAAATGCACTCCTGGTTATAAAACTGGTTAGAGCCAGGGTTATTTACGAAGATGCCATGTATCTAGGTGAGAGTTATTACGGTACAAGAAAATCTAATTTGACATCTTCCTCCCCGGTCGTACTGAGAAGGTCTGCCTGCAACTTGTGGATGGTCGTGTTTCCTCCGGGCTCTGCCCGATTTTCTCTCACCATAATGTGAACTGGGTTTATGTAAAGTGCTTGTTATAAATTCGTAATTACAAGGCTAGATTATATTCCACGATGCATGACCCCTTTAAGTTAATAGACCACAAAGCGTGATCCAATAATGACGTTTCGGAAGACGAATCCTGTGTTCAAAACCAGTTTTCATCACTTTTCTGTACAACCGTTTGACACTTGGCCCTGGCCAGGTTTCATCTGTCCAACACCTTCTGAATTTAACCTGATAGCTGTTCTGTGCTTATGACATAATGTCATAACTCTTATAATGTTGATTCAGATAAATCATAAATGGAACGCTATGTCAAAAATACTTCATTTATATACGAGCGCGGCTTGCATTATGGTGGGAGAAAGCCGTCGTCAGAGGAAACCCACGGCCATCCGCAGGTGGCTGGCAGACATTCTGAAGATCAACTGGAGCGTAAGCCAGTTAGAGCCGGACTCGAACTCACAGATACGGTGTATGCGAGAGGATGACCCAGGTGCCTCATACCAATGCGGTCGCTGTGAATTCAAGTTCAGCTCATGCTGCCTTCCTCTCCGGCAGTATGTGGGAAGGTCTTCCAGCGGATGATTGTGGGTTTCCCCCTGGCACTGCCCGGTTTCCTCCCACCATAATGCTGTCCGCGGTTGTATAAGTGATATATTCTTGAGTACGGCGTAAAACACCAATAAATAAATAAATAAATAAATAAATAAATAAATAAATAACTACACTGGTGACTGTTACAACATTATCTATAAGTATCTCATCTCATCGCATCGGGTCGCGTCGAGTGTTTTGCCCTGTCAGTACTCCTGAACCTGCCTTACAGGTGCGTCCAATCCATCCATATTTATCAGGTAGATTGAGGCATGTTCATGCCGTTGATGAGTTCTTTAATACTAGTCACGCCGTGTGACTGGTTGTTTTTCAACCCGTTATCCGCCAGACCACCTGGCGCTATGCAAGCCCGTTTAGATTTTAATCATGACATAAATGTACAGGGAGATGACTTCACTCGATGTACAGATACACGTGTACTGGCCTTGTTGCAAGTGAACAACTTAATTACAGCCCTTCGGGAACTTGCATATATAGTTGTTAGTTTATGAAAACTGGTCTATATATAGGTTAAGACGTCGATAAATCAATCACTGACATCAATAAATAACGTCAATTTATTCGCTAGATAATATATATATATTAAGTTTCCATATACTGATATCCATATTCCACCTCTTGATTCCACAGCTAGCCGAACATAGTTACTTAAAAATAGGAGGAGATTCGTGAGAACAATAACACCCCGCAAAATGTCTACCCATGTTTAAAGACCACACATGATAAATTTAACCGAACAAAAGACACCTGGTATGACAAAACAACTTATTACAAAACTGCTTGCCACAGCTCAAAATAGAGAGAGGTCGGCATGCCTTAGAATTATAGATTTCAAAAAAAAAAAAACTCCCTCAGAGCTAGAACATTCGATTGATTGAGTTACAGGCTAGCTGACTAGCCCACGCTTCCACGATAAAATCAACAAACATGATACATATAATGAGATTTAGCAATACAGTTGAATTAAATACATCTACGGATAAACAGCGAAATCACAAAACATCGTGTATAATTTTAACAAATATCACCCTCAACGGTAACGGACATCCCTCCCTTGTGTATTATTTGTGACAGAAGCGTAACTACATGTACCAAAATAGCGCAATCGTACACTCTCATGTATATTCATCCACCATTCAGGCCAGATTCTTACGTGGAGAGGTCATCGTTCGTCGCCAAGTTGCCAAGTTCACAATCCTCCATCAGGACACACTCCGCGGTTAAATTAAAAGCCCTTGACTCACGAGGTCGCGTGTTCAAGTCCAGTTCTGGCTCTTTCGATGGCGGTCTAATGCCATGAGATTTTTTCAGGTAAATGGCAGTCAGTGGTTTACTCCTGGCCTTACAGCTTCCTTCACCCATAATCCTGCACGTGTGAGTAAAAATTCTTGAGCACAGTGTTAAACACCCATGAAATAATTTTAAAAATCCTCCTTAGAAAAGATATAGTATATACTATGTATTCGCATTTTTGGAAGTTTGATATTAGGATTACCGGTAGTTCAAACACACAACGTCGCTTTATAATCATATATGCCTCCAATATGTATACCGACACACGCCCCGAGGACCTATCCTTGAATTCGCCCAAACCACGCAAACAAGTATATATATATAGGTATAAATCAGCAGATAATTAAGAAGTCTGTTCGTTTCTATACCCGTTTAATTAGAAGTGAGCGTGAGGACAATAAAGCCGTATGTAAAGACATCAGCCGTTTTATGACGTATATAATTACATCTGCATATTTGGAAATATAAATATGTGGGCCATCAAGACCGGGTCGGGTTGATTTGCTGGAAAAGGCTGGTGTTTCGTTCCTCTGATACCTTAATATGTTGTTCCCGGCTGATTTGATCGTGCTGACTTCCACAGGACGAGGGCTACATAACCAGATACGTATACTGTGACACATTAATCATCCCTGTCACAGATGAAAAGAGAGTCTGAGATTAACAAAGACACTAAGTCCGTTATCTTTTACTCGCACTAATATCATAACTTTTGTTTTTACCTAATCTATATGTACATGAACACATCAGATATATTAGCTCCTGTTATATCTTGATTAATGACACGTCACTGTGGAATGTTCTAGCTCAGGTTACACGCATCGCATTTCCCCGTTTATAGCAGAAAACACACTGGCCAAACAATCTGTTCTATGCACAAACGTAATGTTATCACTAGGCTAGACTTACTTCTTACTTTTATTCATTTCTTTTACTATGTTTCTTTTCGTACAGCATATTCAGTGTTAGTCAACGTACAGTATTTTGCGGGCGTAGGCTGAGACTGTCTGTTATATGTTCGAATTAGAGAAGCAATATATTGCATAGAATGAAAAGAGGTGAAAACTTAAGCCTTATTACTGTACATATTGCCGCCATTTCCGAACACTTTACCCAGAAATGCGACTGTAGCACATATTGTCGTCAATTCACCACGCTTTACCCCAAACCTATGACTGTAGCAGAAATTTTGCAGACGATCAGAGGTTTCCTCCGGGTTTGGCCCGGTTTCCTGCCACCATAATGTTGGCCATCGTCGTGTAAGTGATATACTCTTGAGTATACGGTGCAAAACACCATTCAAATGTGTGAGCAAGTTTATAGCACAAATTCTCGCCGTTTTCCTAAATTTTACTCCAGACCTGTGGATTAGCAAATATCCAGATTTCTCACATTTTTCTCCAGATCTGTGACTATAGCACATAGATGCGTCAGTAATTTCCTCCGCCTTTACTCCGAACAAGGTACATCTTCAGAGGTTGCTTCACTCATTACTCTAGACCAGGGACTCTGCAGATGTTGCATAATTTTCCCACTCTTTACTCCAGATCTATGCCTTCTCTTGTCGTTGTCGGGAAGAGAAGCTAAACGATACTTATAGAAGAGATGTTTCACTCTGCCGGACATTTTGACGCTTCAGGTGATACGCATCCGGTACCGACTACAAGACGTCATTTGAAAACAATCCACCCCACAGCTGTATATTCGTACGAGCGTCGTTTGTTTTGACAAATCTTTCTACGACCCAAAGAGACGATCAGACAAAGTAACTGGTACAAGCAAAAGAAACTCCAACGAAAAGGACAGTCGTAAAATGGCTGGGAAATATTACAGGTGTCATAATCATGGCCACGTACACTGTATTAGAAAAGAAATCTTGCATTGCCATTAGACAGACTTGCAACAAGTGCAGACCCTGTTTATATAAATTGTAAATCATTAGATTATCGGAAGAAGAGTAAACGTGGCAAATCTGTTCCATTACAACAGATAATGATCCGAACTTTATGCCTAAGGAATTCGACCTGCACCTTTAAGTTATGATGATATCGTATTAGAATGTTTGGAACTATTAAAACCATACCTTACATGGCAGCACCGCAGCCTAAATTTGAGGAAACCATTTTGGGTCATTTCATTCAATGATAACGATAGTATGGTGTTGTAATGGAATCTAATAAATTAAAACAAAATACTAATGAGCTATCATACAGCCACCAGACTGCATTCCAGGTTTGGAATCTATTATCATCATAAAGGATGAAAAAATATGTGAACTACATTCAAGTGTCCTGTGCACCTTAATTTCCTTTGTAGCCGCCATGTTCTTCAGTCTTTATTTGGAGACGCCGCTGGTAGCAGGGTGGTTGTGACCTCTGGTAGTGGCATAACTCAACAACTCATAGGTGAACATGCACCGTATCATTAACACAAACAGGAATATACCACAATACAAACTCGAAGTCTTGTTGAAGATTCAACAAATAAAGCAGTTTAGCAGAAAAGATAAGCTTTATTAGTTTGGTATTTCATGCATATGGTTTACGAGTGGCATACGGGTGTCGGACTTGACGCTTAGATTTTACAATTAATCAGAAATACTAGCAAGAGGGCCTATGAAATACCTACTACGGTCACTTCGCCTGATTGCTCCTAGCTTCAAATACCAGATGACGGTAGTCCTTCACATAGAAAATGTGATTTAGACCTCTATAATGCCATCTGGTAGTCGGAGAGGCATACATATGAAGTGGTGGAGCTCAATATTTGGTGGGCTCTGCGAGGACATGTAGTACTTTACTGTTCCAAATGCGGATATGTAAAGCAGTGGCAGAACTGGGGTCAGTGTTGCCAAGAGAGCTAAGCGGGGGAGCTTTAGTCTTTATGGCAGAAAGGAACCAAAGTAAAGGGCACTGAGTTAGGGAACTCCATTCTCAGTTACACCCTCAAGCGTGTGTGCTGACACTGTCTATATATGGGGTCCTCTAATCTTCTCGGCTCTAATCTACAGCTATACCTATAACTGACGTTCCCACGTTTGTCTGAGATTTTTATACTTACGATGTGGACCTCACAGAGATCCATTAACTTAACGGGTGTGAATCATCTCTTAATATGACTAGTCAACTTATAGCCTATATGCAATATAGCACTATGATCACTTCAGGTAACGCTTTAAATTAAACCAGAATGCTCATTTAAATAAGGTTAACTATTTCATCACATGAACAAACAAATTCAAACCAAACATGGGATTCCTTCAGGTTTTGCCTACGTGATTTTTTTCTCTTAATTTCTCTCAGACTCCGGAATTCTGGACATTTTATCACCATTTCCTACTCAGCACGAGTGTCATATCTTAGACTTTATTATGAGTAACCCATCTTGGTGTTCAGGACAAGAGGAATGGACCAAGTACTGGTCGACCCTGTGTCAGTATAATGGGACCGCGTGGGGCGTCATGTTTGGTGTCATCAAACAAAACTTCACCATGAGACTCCCCAACACGGACACAAGCGCCGGCCACACATCGCAGTAAAACAGGGAGATGAGAATTATCGAGTTCATCCAGCTCCATTCTTCGAACAGGGATACCACAATGAGATATATAAGACAGACAGTTTGCATAAACTCAAGGACTCGAATCAGAGACCGAACATAGTGTACCAAATCATCCAGCCGCTGCCATGGCTCTTTTCTAACAGCATTGTACATGAACATTGTATAGATTACCAAAGATCCCAGTACCTTCACTGAGATCAGCAGACAACTGGAGACTTTCGCCATTAACCAAAAGTTAAGGTCCCAATAATGGCATATGATGTAGCTCATGTACAAAGGGAACGCCCACAGAAAAGTGCACAGCGTCAAGGCTTTTATGTGTTTGACGTAGCTTCTGTTAGGAGGGGCGCTTAGAGTCAGTAACACAGGATCGGTAATTTTGTACATGGAATCGATGAGGTGTGGGGCCACAAAGAACAGCTGAATGCTGATACAGTAGGCGCGTTGAGTAGGTAGTAGGCGAATCAGACCAGTTTTTACGCTGAGCAGTAACATGATGACACCTTCCTCACAGCCCAGCATATCATCATCATGATCATCAAGGAACATGGTTCCCCATCCTTGAAGGTACAACTTTGTCAGCCTAAGGATGAGATAGGAAACATAGGAGATGACAAAACAAAATGCTAAAAGACTGACCGGTGTGGTACAACAGTCCGCGATACTACTGAACAGGAGGAGGGTGACCCAGCCTTCCGGTACCACCTGGATCTCTGAGCACAGGTAGATGTAAAGCTGGGTACCAAACAGGATCAACCAGAAGAGCAGTAGTTGTGTTGACAACATGACATTGCACCAGAAGGCTGCGAGGACAAGCATCCAGTCATGCACACGAAAAACGTACAGCACATTGCCAATCCATGTCCAGACAAACTTTAGCATGAGACGTAAGTTGCTGAACATAAATATTATACAGAATAAGATTGTGAAAACTGTTGAGAAACTGTGAATAACTGGTAAATCAAGGGTAGATACTCCTAGAAGATGCGCCGTCATTGGAGCAGCATACACCAACATGGCGTATTTGGTCCAAGTCTTGATTTCTACTAAATATGTGATGAGAGAAGCTATGAAGCACTGGGCTACCAAGTGAAGAAACAATCGCTGCATAGAGGCTCTTTGCTCAAGCTCAGTTACGGGACCTAGCTCCATCTCATGCTGCTCTGAGGCAACAAAGCTCCGGGATAGAAAGTGAGCCCCTAGAAGGAACAGACTGCTCAACAGGTACATGTAGAAACTGACCAGATGCTTCAGTGGTAAGGTTGCAAGAATGACCGCCAATACCAGGGCTACATGCAAACACAGAAAAATAATACAGTATGTCATCATACATGTTTCTGCATCAAAGAATACGATTTCGTGTTTAAAGAAAATAAATATTTGTACAAGATTTATTTTTAAAAAGGAATATGTTAAAAGCATTAAAATTTACCAAACATGTTTTGCATGAATTCACACACCTGTATTATCGACATTAGATAAACTGTACTGAATATTTTAAGCAAATCTCCAACCTTTTAATAGGCTTATAGGCTGGGCAAAGAATAAAGAGAGAAAGTGAAATTTAAACGTAAAAGACGCCACGAAAATGAAGTTATGATGATTGAAAGACCGTTAAATCTGTATATGAAGATATCTGCACTGATTTTCTCAGTTTTTTCCACCAAATTAAATGCAGTCAAATGTTTTGATTGCATGCTGGGGTTTATGGACATAGTGATATGTTGGTTCATCAGTGACGTCACCCCGACTTATCTCTGACCATAAGCAGACCTTAATGTCACATTAGCTTTTCCATACACAGGCACACATTACAGGAGTACAGTTCACAAGAACTTTATTCAGAGCTAAACATAAAGGTGTGCAAAAAATTTTGTGACGTCAATGATGAACTAACATATCAATGTAGACCATACAACCCGCCATACAATCAAAACATTTAACTGCATTTATCTTGGTGAAAACTTTTCTTCTAAATCCATGTGAAAGTGTTTTCAAATACAGTTTTTAGTGGCCTTTTTACTCATAATAACTTCAGTTTTGCATTTACTGCCCCTTTAAAAAGTTAACTGGACTTGTAAGTCACTGATCTCGTACACTGAAATCAGTTACAATCAAATCCCAGGCTTGCGGTATAACTGCTTTGGCTATTTAAAAACGATTTCGAATAAATACCGATACAGCACTATGAAGTGACAGTCCTTACGGAAGTGAGTGCAGGCTATATACCTAGATATGAGATCCAGGCAAAGCGATAGTCAGCTATGAACCAGGCCTCCATAATGAACAGTGACGGCACCCGAAGTATAACACAGACAGCCTGCCTCATCTTCCTCCACGGAATTTTCCTCGAGATGACATTCGTCAACTCTAGCAGCTGACTGGAAGTGAAACAGAAAACAGAATCTGCTAAACTAATAGTTTCATGAGGTTTCACACCTATTTGTGATGCCAGTGATGTGAATGCATGGTAAACCACGTACACCACATTTTATCTGTCTCTCATGGGTTTGAAGCACTTATAATTAATGAGTTTAACTCCAAGTTAAAAATCGGACCACATTGTTTTTCACTGTGTCAACCACAATTCAAGACCATTTCTACCAAAGCGTCTCTCCGACGACTCCGATTTACAACCATATAAGCCACATCCTGGAATTCAGCATCCTTTGGCGTCCCCTCCCCACACCTGCGTTGATATCAACGACATTATTATCAGTACGTCCATAATTTCCAAAGAAAAAACAAAATCGAAGCCGCTATCAAAACCCAGTGCGTTCAAACAGTGGTTGTGGGTCTTATGATCAATCAGAAATGCAATGTGGGTTAGAAAGAGCAGTGCAAAATCGACCATGTCTAGAGTGGAAATAAGTGGCATTCGCCAACGGTATGGAGAGAGCCCCGACTATAAGGAGTATGGATGTGTGTCGAAAATTGCACTTGGATGAATATGGATGTGTCTCGGAAAATCGCACTTAGAGGAGTATGGATATGTCTTGGATAATTGCAACTGGAGGAGTATGGATACGTCTTGGATAATTGCACTTGGAGAAGTATGGATGTGTCTTTGACAATTGCACTTTGAGGAGTATGGATGTGTCTTGGATATTTGCACCTGGAGGAGTATGGATGCGTCTTCGATAACTGCACCTTGAGAATTATGGATGTGTCTTGGATAATTGCACCTGGAGGAGTACAGATACGTCTTGGATAATTGCACTTGGAAGAGCATGGATGTGTCTTGGATAACTACACTTGGAGGAGTATGGGTATGTCTTGGATAACTGCACTTTGAGAGGTATGGTGTGTCTTGGATAAGTGCACCTGGAGGAGTATGGGTGTGTTTTTGATATCTGCACTTGGAGGAGTACGGGTGCGTCTTGGATAACTGCACCGGAAGGAGTATAGACACGTCTTGGATAATTGAACTTGCAGGAGTATGGATGTGTTTGCATAATTGAGGAGTATAGATGCGTCTTGGATAATTGCACTTGGAGGAGTATGGATGTGTCTTTCAAAATTGCATTTTCAGGAGTATGAATGTGTCTTGGATAATTGCACTTGGAGGAGTATGGATATGTCTTGGATAATTCCACTTGGAGGAGTATGGCTGTGTCTTGGATAATTGCACTTTGAGGAGTATGGATGTGTCTTGGATAATTGCAACTGGAGGAGTATAGATGCGTCTTGGATAATTGCGCCTGGAGGAGTATGGATGTGTCTTGGATAATTCCACTTGGAGGAGTATGGATGTGTCTTGGATAATTGCACTTTGAGGAGTATGGGTGTGTCTTGGATTATTGCACTTTGAGGAGTGCGGATGTGTCTTGCATAATTGCAACTGGAGCAGTATGGATGTGTCTTGGATACCTGCACTTGGAGGAGTATTTATGCGTCTTGGATAATTGCACTTTGAGGAGTATGGATGTGTCTTGGATAATTGCAACTGGAGGAGTATGGATGTGTCTTGGATAATTGCAACTGGAGGAGTATAGATGCGTCTTGGATAATTGCGCCTGGAGGAGTATGGATGTGTCTTGGATAATTCCACTTGGAGGAGTATGGATATGTCTTGGATAATTCCACTTGGAGGAGTATGGGTGTGTCTTGGATAATTGCACTTTGAGGAGTATGGATGCGTCTTGGATAATTGCACCTGGAGGAGTATGGATGTGTCTTGGATAATTGCACTTTGAGGAGTATGGGTGTGTCTTGGATTATTGCACTTTGAGGAGTGCGGATGTGTCTTGCATAATTGCAACTGGAGCAGTATGGATGTGTCTTGGATACCTGCACTTGGAGGAGTATTTATGCGTCTTGGATAATTGTATTTGGAGGTGTATGGATGTGTCTTGGATAATTGCACTTTGAGGAGTATGGATGCGTCTTGGATAATTGCACGATGAGGAGTATGGATGTGTCTTTGATAATTCCACTTGGAGGAGAATGGATGCGTATTGGATAATTGCACCTGGAGGAGTATCGATGCGCTTCGGGAAAATTGCACTTGGAGGAGTATGTATGTGTTTTGCATAATTGCAACTGGAGGAGTATAGATGCGTCTTGGATAACTGTACTTGGAGGAGTATGGATGCGTCTTGGATAATTTCACTTGGAGGATTATGGATACGTCTTGGATAATTGCACTTGGAGGGGTATGGATGCGTCTTGGATAATTGCACCTGGAGGAGTATGGATGTGTCTTGGATAATTGCACTTGGAGGAGTATGGGTGTGTCTTGGATAATTGCACTTTGAGGAGTACGGATGTGTCTTGCATAATTGCAACTGGAGCAGTATGGATGTGTCTTGGATACCTGCACTTGGAGGAGTATTTATGCGTCTTGGATAATTGTATTTGGAGGTGTATGGATGTGTCTTGGATAATTGCACTTTGAGGAGTATGGATGCGTCTTGGATAATTGCACGATGAAAAGTATGGATGTGTCTTTGATAATTCCACTTGGAGGAGTATGGATGCGTCTTGGATAATTGCACCTGGAGGAGTATCGATGCGCTTCGGGAAAATTGCACTTGGAGGAGTATGTATGTGTTTTGCATAATTGCAACTGGAGGAGTATAGATGCGTCTTGGATAACTGTACTTGGAGGAGTATGGATGCGTCTTGGATAATTTCACTTGGAGGATTATGGATACGTCTTGGATAATTGCACTTGGAGGGGTATGGATGCGTCTTGGATAATTGCACCTGGAGGAGTATGGATGCGTCTTGGATAGTTGCTCTTGGATGAGTATGAATGCGCTTCGAAAAATGGCACTTTGAGGAGTATGGATGCGTCTTTGATAACTGCACCCGGAGGAGTATGGATGCGCTTCGGAAAATTACATCTGGAAAAGTATGGGTGTGTCTTGGATAACTGCACTTTGAAAAGTATGGTTGTGTCTTGGATAACTGCACTTTGAAGGGTATCGATGTGTTTTGGATAACTGTACCTCAGGGAGTATGGATGCGCTTTGGAAACTTGCACCTGGAGGAGTATTCGTGTGTCTTGGATAACTGCACTTTGAGGATTATGATTGTGTCTTGGAAAACTGTACTTTGAGGAGTATGGGTGTCCCTTGGATAACTGAACTTTGAGGAGTATGGATGTGTTTTGCACAATTGCAACTGGAGGAATATAGATGTGTCTTGGATAACTGCAGCTGGAGACATATGTATGCGCTTCGGAAAATTGCACCTGGAGGAATATGGATGCGTCTTGGATAATTGCACCTGGAGGAGTCTACATGCGTCTTCAATAACTGCACTTGGAGGACTATGGATGTGTCTTGGATAATTGCACTTGGACGAGTATGGATGTGTCTTGGATAACTACACTTGGAGGAGTATGGGTGTGTCTTGGATAATTACAGTTGGAGGAGTATGGGTGTGTCTTGGATCACTGCACTTTGAGGAGTATGGTTGTGTCTTGGATAATTGCACTTTCAGGAGTATGGATGTCTCTTCGATAATTGCACCTGGAGGAGTTTGGTAACGTTGTGGATAATTGCACATGGAGGAGTGTGGATGTGTCTTGGATAATTGCACTTGGAGGAGTACAGATGCGCTTCGAAAGATTGCACTTGGATGAGTATGGATGCGCTTCGGAAAATTCCCCTTTGAGAAGTATGGATGCGTCTTGGATAATTGCACCTGGAGGAGTATAGATGCGCTTCGGAAAATTGCACTTTGAGGAGTATAGATGCGTCTTGGATAACTGCACTTGGAGGAGTATGGATGTGTTTTACATAATTGCAACTGGAGGAGTATAAATGCGTCTTGGATAACTGCACTTGGAGGAGTATGGATGCGTCTTGGATAATTGCACTTTGAGGAGTATGGATGCGTCTTGGATAATTGCACCTGGAGGAGTATGGATGCGCTTCGGAAAATTGCACTTGGATGAGTATTTATGCGCTTCGGAAAATTGCACTTTGAGGAGTATAGATGCGTCTTGGATAACTGCACTTGGAGGAGTATGGATGTGTTTTGCATATTTGCAACTGGAGGAGTATAAATGCGTCTTGGATAACTGCACTTGGAGGAGTATGGATGCGTCTTGGATAATTGCACTTGGAGGAGTATGGATGTGTCTTTGACACTTGCGCTTTGAAGAGTATGGATGTGTCTTGGATAATTTCACTTGGAGGATTATGGATACGTCTTGGATAATTGCACTTGGAGGGGTATGGATGCGTCTTGGATAATTGCACCTGGAGGAGTATGGATGCGTCTTGGATAGTTGCTCTTGGATGAGTATGAATGCGCTTTGGAAAATGGCACTTTGAGGAGTATGGATGCGTCTTTGATAACTGCATCCGGAGGAGTATGGATGCGCTTCGGAAAATTACATCTGGAAAAGTATGGGTGTGTCTTGGATAACTGCACTTTTGAAAAGTATGGTTGTGTCTTGGATAACTGCACTTTGAAGAGTATCGATGTGTTTTGGATAACTGTACCTCAGGGAGTATGGATGCGCTTCGGAAACTTGCACCTGGAGGAGTATTCGTGTGTCTTGGATAACTGCACTTTGAGGATTATGATTGTGTCTTGGAAAACTGTACTTTGAGGAGTATGGGTGTGCCTTGGATAACTGCACTTTAAGGAGTATGGATGTGTTTTGCATAATTGCAACTGGAGGAGTATAGATGTGTCTTGGATAATTGCACCTGGAGGAGTCTACATGCGTCTTCAATAACTGCACTTGGAGGACTATGGATGTGTCTTGGATAATTGCACTTGGACGAGTATGGATGTGTCTTGGATAACTACACTTGGAGGAGTATGGGTGTGTCTTGGATAATTACAGTTGGAGGAGTATGTTTGTGTCTTGGATAACTGCACTTTGAGGAGTATGGTTGTGTCTTGGATAATTGCACCTTCAGGAGTGTGGATGTCTCTTCGATAATTGCACCTGGAGGAGTATGGTGGCGTCTTGGATAATTGCACATGGAGGAGTGTGGATGTGTCTTGGATAATTGCAACTGGAGGAATATAGATGTTTCTTCGATAACTGCACTTGGAGTATTATGGGTACGTCTTGGATAATTGCACTTTGAGGAGTATGGATGCGTCTTGGATAATTGCACTTTGAGGAGTATGGATGCGTCTTGGATAATTGCACTTTGAGGACTATGGATGTGTCTTTGATAATTGCACTTTGAGGAGTACATATGTTTCTTGGATAATTGTACCTGGAGAAGTATTGATGCGTCTTGGATAATTGCACTTTGAAAAGTATGGATGTGTCTTGGATAATTTCACTTGGAGGAGTATGGGTGTGTCTTGGGTAATTGCACTTGGAGGAGTATGAATGTGTCTTGGATACCTGCACTTGGAGGAGTATGAATGAGTCTTGGATAATTGCACTTGGAGGAATCTGGATGTGTCTTGGATAATTGCATTTTGAGGAGTATGGATGGGTCTTGATAACTGCACTTTGAGGAGTATGGATGCGCTTCGGAAAATTACATCTGGAGGAGTATGGGTATGTCTTGGATAACTGCAGTTTGAGGAGTATGGTTGTGTCTTGGATAACTGCAGTTTGAGGAGTATGGATGTGTCTTGGATAACTGCACCTGGGGGAGTATTGATGCGCTTCGGAAAATTGCACTTTGAGGAGTATGAGTGTGTCTTAGATAACTGCACTTTTAGGAGTATGGTTGTGTCTTGGATAATTGCACCTGGAGGAGTATGGATGTGTCTTGGATAACTGCACCTGGAGAGATATGGATGCGTCTTGGGTAATTGCACCTGGAGGAGTATGGATGTGTCTTGGATAACTACACTTGGAGGAGTATGGGTGTGTCTTGGAAAACTGCACTTGGAGGAGTATGGATGTGTCTTGGGTAATTGCACTTGGAGGAGTATGGATGCGTCTTGGATAATTGCACTTTGAGGAGTATGAATATGTTTTGCATATTTGCAACTTTAGGAGTATAGATGTGTCTTGGATAACTGCACTTTGAGGAGTATGGCTGTGTCTTGGATAACTGAACTTTGAGGAGTATCGATGTGTTTTGGATAACTGTACCTCAGGGAGTATGGATGCGCTTCGGAAACTTGCACCTGGAGGAGTATTCGTGTGTCTTGGATAACTGCACTTTGAGGATTATGATTGTGTCTTGGAAAACTGTACTTTGAGGAGTATGGGTGTGCCTTGGATAACTGCACTTTAAGGAGTATGGATGTGTTTTGCATAATTGCAACTGGAGGAGTATAGATGTGTCTTGGATAATTGCACCTGGAGGAGTCTACATGCGTCTTCAATAACTGCACTTGGAGGACTATGGATGTGTCTTGGATAATTGCACTTGGACGAGTATGGATGTGTCTTGGATAACTACACTTGGAGGAGTATGGGTGTGTCTTGGATAATTACAGTTGGAGGAGTATGTTTGTGTCTTGGATAACTGCACTTTGAGGAGTATGGTTGTGTCTTGGATAATTGCACCTTCAGGAGTGTGGATGTCTCTTCGATAATTGCACCTGGAGGAGTATGGTGGCGTCTTGGATAATTGCACATGGAGGAGTGTGGATGTGTCTTGGATAATTGCAACTGGAGGAATATAGATGTTTCTTCGATAACTGCACTTGGAGTATTATGGGTACGTCTTGGATAATTGCACTTTGAGGAGTATGGATGCGTCTTGGATAATTGCACTTTGAGGAGTATGGATGCGTCTTGGATAATTGCACTTTGAGGACTATGGATGTGTCTTTGATAATTGCACTTTGAGGAGTACATATGTTTCTTGGATAATTGTACCTGGAGAAGTATTGATGCGTCTTGGATAATTGCACTTTGAAAAGTATGGATGTGTCTTGGATAATTTCACTTGGAGGAGTATGGGTGTGTCTTGGGTAATTGCACTTGGAGGAGTATGAATGTGTCTTGGATACCTGCACTTGGAGGAGTATGAATGAGTCTTGGATAATTGCACTTGGAGGAATCTGGATGTGTCTTGGATAATTGCATTTTGAGGAGTATGGATGGGTCTTGATAACTGCACTTTGAGGAGTATGGATGCGCTTCGGAAAATTACATCTGGAGGAGTATGGGTATGTCTTGGATAACTGCAGTTTGAGGAGTATGGTTGTGTCTTGGATAACTGCAGTTTGAGGAGTATGGATGTGTCTTGGATAACTGCACCTGGGGGAGTATTGATGCGCTTCGGAAAATTGAGCTTTGAGGAGTATGAGTGTGTCTTAGATAACTGCACTTTTAGGAGTATGGTTGTGTCTTGGATAATTGCACCTGGAGGAGTATGGATGTGTCTTGGATAACTGCACCTGGAGAGATATGGATGCGTCTTGGGTAATTGCACCTGGAGGAGTATGGATGTGTCTTGGATAACTACACTTGGAGGAGTATGGGTGTGTCTTGGAAAACTGCACTTGGAGGAGTATGGATGTGTCTTGGGTAATTGCACTTGGAGGAGTATGGATGCGTCTTGGATAATTGCACTTTGAGGAGTATGAATATGTTTTGCATATTTGCAACTTTAGGAGTATAGATGTGTCTTGGATAACTGCACTTTGAGGAGTATGGCTGTGTCTTGGATAACTGAACTTTGAGGAGTATGGTTGTCTTTTGGATAACTGCACCTGGAGAAGAATGGATGCGCTTCGGAAAATTGCACCTGGAGGAGTATGGATGCGTCTTGGATAACTGCACTTGGAAGAGTATGGATGGGCTTCCGAAAATTGCACTTGGAGGAGTATGGATACGCTTCGGAAAATTGCACTTTGAGGAGTATGGATGCGTCTTTCATAACTGCACTTTGAGGAGTATGTATATGACCCGGAAAAGCCCACTTTGAAGATTTTTAAAGTGTGTCGGAAAATTTTAGCTGTTGAAACGTGAACAGATGAAAAAGTAAAGACAAAACGGCCATCTATAATGAATAGATTTTCACTGACAAATGCTAAATCCATGTTAATCATTACAGAGGGAAGTTGGTTTGGAAGCCTTGGCCATGGCCAAGGTCTGATTACCCTCAGAGCCAGTAGCAGACAGACATGTGAAAGACAAGTATCATCAAGTATGGATGAGAGTATGGCAAAATGGAGTAAAATGGCGCTATCTATACAATGAATTATAAATACAAACAGCTCTTTAGATCAGGATAAACTGTCTTTTCAAGAAATTTGTCAATAAGATGGAATGACTGGTCAAACAACAAAAAACAACAACACCAGATGGATAAGTTTGAAACAATGTATTGAAATATATGTGGTTTAAATAAAATCACATTGACTATAAATAAAAAAGCTATAAAATTCATATAGAAGTAAATTAATACCTTAGTTACATGTATACAGTCTTTTTGTGCTCCTTTTATGAACGTTCAGTGTGATCTAGACAGCCAACAGATCGGAGTCCTGCTGTCAAAAGCTAATGTTATTTTCAGTCTTCCTGATTGTTCTGTCATAAGGTAATGTTTACTTTCAGACCTTCTGAATATTCTGCCACAGGGTTAAGTTGTCTTCAGTCCTCTTGAATGTTATGCCACAAGGTAATGTTGCTTTCAGACCTCCTGATTGCTCTGTGACATGGTAATGTTACCTTAAAGTCCTGCTGAACGTTCTGCAAGAAGGTGATGTTACTTTCAATCCTCCCAGATGTTATTTCACAAGGTAATGTTACTTTCAGTTCTCCTGATTGTTGTGTCACAAGCTAATGTTACTTTCAGTCCCCCTAAATGTTCTTTCCTAAGGTAATGTTACTTTCAGTCCTCCTAAAAATTCAAAACAGTGTGTTAAAGACGGGGTCGCCACAGCAGTACATCCACAGAAGGCACAATTCTGAACCCAAAGCACGAAACATTTGAGCAGCATTATTTAGGGTAAAATTCCTATACCAGGAAATCCTTGGAGTCGGATAAGAAGACACACACTGCTCCGTCGTGAATGAACTTCAG
This sequence comes from Acanthopleura granulata, assembly GCA_016165875.1. Lineage (NCBI taxonomy): Eukaryota > Metazoa > Mollusca > Polyplacophora > Chitonida > Chitonidae > Acanthopleura > Acanthopleura granulata. Next base: position 14,827,845 of record JABBOT010000001.1, on the reverse strand, counting down.
TTCTTCAAAATGACATCATGAATTGGGCGTGTTCCTTTAGATGTTTACATATAACCCATGCCACTACGGCACACAACGGAAAAGACTTCAATGCCTCTCGAGCATTCTTTCGCATGGTTGACAGGTCAACTGCATGGCTAACATATTGTTCTGGCTTTTTACAAGTGCAATTTTCAGAGACGTCCACATTAAGGTACGAAGCAATCTGTGACTAAGGTTTAAATTTCTACACCTAATATATTATGATCTCTGCGTACAAGTACAATGCCTTTACTAACCCCCTTAGTTGTATAATGCAGGTTCAGAATCTATCAGGTCTAATACAAGCCCCAGAATTTCCTTTCTGGTGTTTATCTACGCCTACATGTAGCTACATTTAATGGATTGTTGTTTACTGGCATATTCGCGAATTTTTCACTTATACGATTAGGGGCAGTTTTATGGCAAGTTACTGACAAATTGTCTCGTGTGTGACGTACAGATATGTACACCCTACTGTTGGAAGACTAGTGGCCTTCACCGGGGGAAGGCTCTCGTCAGTTTACCTTAGTTAGGGTTTTATTCGAGCTGTTCATATGAATGTCTCAAAGGTAGCCACTTACACTTCCACAAGCACCATGCGTAAGCAGAAAACCGTAACAATCACTGATTAGAACTATTCAAAATACAGTGTAATCATCAAACTTATTAAACATTTACAAGAAAAGAACGCAAAAGAACTAAGCCTCTTAGTCCGTCAATAGAATCTTGGCACCGTACATAGCATATGTATGCATATGTGTATGTATATATATATGGCGGCCAGTATTATGGTGACAGAAAACCGATCAGAGCCCGAGGAAACCCATGACCATCCGCAGGTTGCTGGCAGACCTTCCCACGCACAGCCGGAGAGTAGGCCAGCATGAGCTGAATTTGAACTCAAAGCTACCACTTTGGTGAGAGACTTCTGGGTCATTAGTTGGTTAGCGTACTAATCTGTACCAATATAAAACAAAGATTACATGATAGAGATTAAGCAGAGACGCGAGAGATAGTTGACAAATGATCATACATGTACGTAACCGGTGAAATCCCACCTCTTGATAGTTTATCGCGGTTATACTTTCATTCTAACCGTAGCAGTAGAAATAAAAGTAGCGACTAGCACTAGCAGCTTCCGCGACCCCTCGGAAGGTACGTTTATAACAAAGCTGCGAACTTCGCGCCACCGAACTACGCGCACGCTCTCTCCGCGTTTCACTCATACTCCGCGAGCTCGCGAAGATCGCGGTTTTGTTAAAGTCTCGCCTTCCGCGGGGTCGCGAAGAGCGCGGTTTTCATAAAACGTGTGTTCCGACGAGGCGCGAAGGTTACGGTTGTGTTATAATCGTGCACTAAGCGGGATCGCGGAAGTCGCTGTCAAAAATGGACGCAATCGACCCCCATAACTGGGTGAGGAAGAGTCAGTTGGGAAGGTTAGGATATGTCCGCGGATGTTCGGTAGGTCTCAAACAGGAGCAGACCCGCAACCCAATAGCTAATCAGATGACACATTTTCTCTGTGGTGAGCGGTAACTAACACTCGAGTTAGGTGCGGGATCAGCTTTTTACGTATTATCCCGCGAGCTAGTGAGTGAGAGTGTTTGGGGTTTGACGTCGTACTCAACAATGTTTCAGTCATACCACGGCAAGGAGTCCTCCTGGTGTGTGCATATATAGTGTGCCTTCATTTGGCAGGGCGAGTACATGCAGCCGAAGTGCTGCCGCCACTGAAACATCATGCCACAGACACCAGACATAACACCCCACAAAGTCACATTACACTAACACCGGGTCGACCAGTCCTGATTCCTTGCTCTAACCCCTCAGTACTGAGCGCCAAGCGAGGCTGCAACAACTCCCATTTTTAAAGTCTTTGATATGACCCGACCCGGGCTTGAACCTGGATCTCCCGTCCTCGAGGCGGAGGCTCTAACCTCTAGACCACGGAGGCGGTCTATACGGCGAGATCAGTAAAGTTTCAGCATGGGGATTGAACGAGAATTCCTTATTCACGTGGACTGTCTGGCCGAGGAGAGTCAAACTGCATCTTCTGTCACACTAATTGGCTGTACAGCTAAATGTGGGCCTATGACTCCTATTATTAGCCCTGGTAGGAGGATTCACTGATAGCGATATTACAGTGTAGATGAATATCGCACCATGATGATGTGTGAACTGAGTCTATGGGAGTGTCACACCCACGTATCAAAGAGGAACCTACCAAGGAATAGTTCCAACTAATGCTAATGAAGCCGTTCGTGAACACTGTTCACCGTAAACAGAACAGCATTGAAACATTGTTATTACCTTTCTCCAGCGGTAAACATTTTGTCTCTGTCGGGTCGAGGTATACTTTCACCCTCCAACGATTATGACGGTAATGGAAGTACGCATGTTTAGACGGAATTTTCAAAATGCACTTCCGGAAGATGAAAAAAAAAATAATTGCAGTGTGTGATTGATGTTTCCTCAGGAGATTTTTTCCTTTTGGTGAGAAGACTTCACCCGACAAGGCTTTCATGTAAAATCTTATTCTATTACTGTTTGTGAGGATCGAGCTGAATGTTCTTGGCAACAATGGAGCCTAGCGGCACACAGGTGCTTCTCACGCATTATAAATACAACAGTTCTCAGGTCTCTCCTGTCATACAAGACAATACAAAAGATCAGCCTGTTTAACATGCTAAAGCCGTTCAGACGGCTGAATTATGATCGCTTTTAACATGGTTAGTATGTCTTAACGGTTCATTATAACATTCGGTAAGACATAATACATCGTTGTCATCATCATTTTCATCATCAGGATTATCGTCATCATATATACAGTGTGTGCAGAGAGATGTGTGTGTGGAACAAGTTCACTCTTTCTTTTTGATGTTCTACTGCCATGTAGGCAATGTTTTGTATCCACTGAAATATGTCCTATCGGAACGTAACAAAAGAAAAAGACTCCAAGCGAAGTGTACAGTATATATACAAAGTAGGTCGAGGCATGCTCTGAGCAGGCTATATATATGCTATCTCATGAATATCCCACAGTGAGACCCTGTTACGAAAAACAAAGGTCACGTGACCAAACTAAACTGGAAACACCCTTAGTTCTAATCTTCATTACGAACAAAGAATGAATTCCCTAATTGGCGTTGGGTTAAAGGAAGGGCGGCATTGATAAATTTCTGTGACGTTAAACAGTTAGAGAGTCGGAATAATCGTATAAAATTTGGTGAAAAATACAAAAATGCAAAAGTCGGATTTGAACATGTGATGTCATTTAAATGCGATGTTACTGATGTCATCGCTTTAAATCAGTTTGATATTGATAGATAAACTAGCAGAAATGTAAAGTTAAGAACTGGATATCAGCAGAAAAAACTTGTGTATTAATAATGGGTTCTAAAATATCTAGAAACTCCAGAAGGTCTGATCTGCATGGAACTGAATGCATGAGAGATGCAAATATTGTAATTAATTTTGCAATGAAATCTTCAATTCGACCCACATTAACTAAGCTAGAAAATGACGTGGGTTTCCTATGGTATAGAGTTGATATTTATTCCGTGCATTATTCATTATGCAAGTTTGTGAAGATTTCGGAAATTCATACTCTTCACAGCTGCTAAATGCTCATCGCTTTCGTGAGACGTTCATGCCACAGTATTGTACTCAGTGACAGCTGAGATTATTTATTAAGAGTGCTGTCCTGTATGCTGAGAATGTATATGTCTACCAGGGTGTACCTTAGTTGACACTACTTCCATACACTTGTGCATTCGCAGTACACTTATAGACTCACGGGGACTACATGTAGATATCCTAATGGCATACCACACTACCTCGGGGGCCTGCGTTTAGCTTTAAATCGGCTTTACTTTGATTTTAAAAAAACTATTATAAATGTGTCTGTACTTTGTCACAGGGCCGAATGCCCCGAAGGTCTGAGTGATAAGTTAAATGTGAAATTAGAACGTGTATTGTTTCTCACAGGTCTTTCGTGTGCATACAAACAGGCCCATCGCACTTAACTGGCTATCGCCGCTAAAACACCGGACCTGTTCTTTAGTAAGATATTAAAAAATGCAAGAAAGATGAACTAAAAGTCTCTGAGCTCATTCGGTGTAAATTCGCCATATTTATAATCATATTCGCCTGAAGGCTTCATATTAACATTTGGCTGTTATAATTGATTAGATGCGCCGAATATTATAGCAGGAAAACAAAACCCTTATTCAGCATTGTCCGGTTGTTTCCTTGTTCAGTTTTCATGTCGTTGCATGCACCGTTCCAAACCGATTAAATTATAATAATAGATTATATTTTTTTTCACAAACTTTTGACAGATGATGCATGTCTTCAATATATAAGTATAATAATTTCAAGAAAATAATTCTCTGCATCAACCGTTAAAATAAAATCCCAAGTGAAGAAAACTTTTGTGGCCACTTGCTTGTGGCCTCACACCATCGTTGCTCTGGTTTTACTTCCCAATACTGTAGTTTTTTCATTTTATTTTTATCATCTACATTCTCGAATTTGCACTAATATGATTGGTTTATTGTGTTTCCTCTTGGTATATAAGTACCTTATTACTGGGGAACGTTGCTAGCGTCCCAACCCAATATATAACGATTTCAACGGAATATTGAACTAGATCCCAGGCACAGAGCTCTCCTACTTACATTTATATTCAAACTCAAGGTAAAGTCCTCTCCCTAAGGAGCATATACCAAACCTCAGGCATAAAACTCACCCAATGGAACGTATGCGCAAACCTCAAGGATAAAGTCCTCCTAATGGAACATATGTCCAAACCTCCGGTATAAAGTTCACACTGTAGAACATATGCCCAAACTTCTGGAATAAAGTGCGCTACCTAAGACGTATATGCTCAACCCTCGGGCATAAAGCTCGCCCAATGGAACGTATGCACAGACCTCAGTAAAAAGCTTACCCAGCTGAACATACCCTCAAGCCTCAGATGTAAAGCTCACCCACTGGAACATATGCCCAAACTTCAGGTATAAAGCTTTCTCTATTAATGGAACGCATGCCAAAACCTCAAGGATAAAACACTCCTAATGGAACATATGCTCTAACCTCAGAATAGGAGCTCATCGAATAGAATCCATGACCAGTTTTCGGGTATAAAATTTATCCAAGAGAAGATATGGCCAACTCTCGGGTATAAGAATTCCCCAAGGGATCATATGCCCAAACCCCAGGCATAAAACTCACCCAATGGCACACATGGCCAAACTATGGGTATAAAACTCACCAAATAGAAACTCTCGTGTAATGCTCTCTGAATGGAACATAGGCCCGAATCTCAGCTATGACCTTCACCATGTGGAACGCATTCCCAAATGTCGGGTGAAAAGCTCACAAAATGGAATGGGACAAACCTCGTGCGTAAATCTGTAGCGCATGGCCATATTTCAGGAATAAAGCTCACCGAATGCAACATATGTCCAAACCACAAGGATAAAGCTATCCTAATGGAACATAAGCCTAAACCTCAGGCTAAAGCTTACTTCTTGGAACATATACCCAAGCCTCAGGTGTAAAGTTCACCCAATAGAACATATGCCCAAACCTCAAGGATAAGGCTCTTCCAATGGAACATATGCCTAAACCTCAGGCTAATGCTTAGTCAGTGGAACATATGCCCAAACCTCGGGTATAAAGTTCACCCAACAGAACATATGCCCAAACCTCAAGTATAAGGCTCTTCCAATGGAACATATGCCTAAACCTCAGGATAATGCTTAATCAGTGGAACATATGCCCAAACCTCGGGTATAAAGCTCTCCCAATGGAAAGTATGCCCAACCTCAAGGACATGGCCCTTCTAATAGAAAATATGTGACTCTCTGGAACATACAAGCATATGCTTATGTACCACTGTCCAGAACAAGCTGAAATGCTCTAAATACATGTACAACTGTTTTTCATGCTGTAAAATATTATCAAATATTACTGATGTTGGGACCCAGAAGCATCTTACTAATGCGATCGCTTTGAGTTCAAGCCCAGGGGCCACTTGCACGAAACCCTCCTGACGTTACGAGTATGTAACTACCATGGAAACCAGCACTGTAGAAATTAAATCGCCATGCTAACTACGTGCTCTTGACATTAAGAGGGTTTCATGCAAGTTGGCCAAGGTCACTTTGGCTTCCCCTCCGGCCGTACGATGAAAGATCCGTCAGCAACCCGCGGATGGTCATAGGTTTCCTCCGGGCTCTTTACGGCTTCCGTCCACCATAATGCTGGTCGCTGTCGTATAAGTGAAATTTCCCGTTCAGCGTAAAAAACCAATCAAACAAATCATACAAACATATTATTCTGTATTGGCATATCTATAACACCGATCAACTAGAATAAACTGGCAAAACCAAGGCAGCTTTTGCCGTGATGTGATGCTTACAAGGCATGAGTGACCACGGTTTGGATCTATATGCATCAGATATTGTTTTGATCCCATCTGAACAAGGGCAGACTCTACCAGCTTGTTTTCCACTCATCACTTGCCAACTACAGTTGATACCCTTCACCGTCTACCCTTCACCGTCTGTCATATAGTCACACGTGCATGTATTTCTTCATTTATTTGCAGTGATATATCAGATACAAAACCGACTGATTTCTAAATAGATCTAGGTAATCTGATGGCATTTTTCTACTTATGCGTATCCGTACACATGCCATTATTTAAAACAGTTTAAAACAGTTCTGTTGAAGCTCTCGTGGATAAAGATAATCAAGAAATGGCTATAGGCAAATATTGAGATTTGTATCATCCTGTCTATAGATCTATAGTCACTCCCTAGTAAAATGTGTTACAAGTCGCGCTTCAGCTTCATGCGTGTGTAGCATATACAACGAGGTCATCAAAAATCGCCCAATGCACCAATACATGAATTTAGGTCCATTTTTAAATGGTATATGTAAAGTTTCAGTGGAATGTTCAAAGATTAAATAAAAACCAGGGGTAGATATAAAATACCTGTACTCACACGTCTCGCAATTAAAATTAAATAAGAATTAATAGTTCAGGGGCATGTAGCCGCAGTAGAGTGTCGCTCAGAGCTCTCAGGTTTGTACTTCGTCGACTTATCCAGCATTGAACATACCGCTCAACACAGCGCTTCAGGATTCACACACTTATTAGATTCAGCCAGCAAAAATACACATTTCTAAAAGGAAAGGCAATCAAGTTGGCCACGCATGGCTGCACACCAGGGATTACATTTTGCATGAAGCCCATGCCGCCCGTGTTGAACTTAACAAACTTGCTCGCCATGATCAAGACATATTCGTAGGCAAATTTTTCAGCAGTGAACGACAAATCTCTTGTAACCCTATGAAAACGTATCGCGGGAAGAGTTTGGACTATCTGGCAATGTCAAGACCAGAATTGTGATTTTCATTAATTAAAGACATCCTATGCACCTGAGTATAAATGCTTGTACATGTTAAATGTATCTATATATGGAGGCTGGGCCTGTCTGTTCACAGGTACTGCGCATCAACAGCGCTGTAGCCTCAGGGCCCACATGACGGTGTTGTGAATCTTTACCCAGACTCGTCAGACCCGGCTTGATTCTTCTCATTTCTTCACTCTCTGTTTTTTTTAATGTTATGCATAAATTGTCTCTCCTTTTTGCTTTATGCAAATCAGAGATCCTGGCCATCTGAAAGCGGCGCCTGAGCAAAGGCTTTCTGACTTCTCGCTCGTCAACCATCGGCAGGGTGAGCTGGGCAGTATGGGCACCGTTACAAAGGGTTACCTGTAATTAAGACACCCCGAGGGGTGGTCAAGATAAATGACTGATTTCTCCCGAGGGTGGGACTGACCGAAACACTTTCTAATAGCCGGTGAATGGCACCAATTGAACTTGGTAATGGAGCCAGCTCTTTTGGGACAATTGGAGAACGTTTCAGGAATGGATTGTCGAGATACAGAAATGGCGGGAACCCAACACAGGTAAGACATCGGATTAGTACTCCACAAAGTACATGAAACATTCAGACTTCGTGACGCCTGCTCATCACAAGGTCGGCCAATGTAGACTATGAATATTTTAAAGCAAAGTGTTTCCTTAATCAGGGGGATTTTTCTCCCGTTAAATAAAACCTCCATCATCTACATCGATGTAGCAGTTAAATATTCCGTCACTGTCTTCGATTTTGTTCTTGTTTTGCTTTCAGTCGGAAAACAGAGGAATTAAAGTAATAACGAGAGAAGTGTTAGTTTGAAAAGTAGGCTTTAGTCAGTTCCTTAAATGAAATTCATGATGAAAAGTTCTTTCAACATTTCCAGTGCGCATGCGCATTTGTTTTAAGTAGGAAACCACTGCGGATGACAAATCGCTAACGGCCCTATACCTGTTATACGGGATTTCTGTGCAATGTGTCACGCTTGGATGACGAGGCTACATATAGTTATGTCTGTGTTCTGTGGTTCACTGATAGGATGGCGGAAAATTGCCTCTTATTTAACACTCCGCAAAACCTGTACTTTGTTACATTATTCATAAAACTACTTAAACAACTTTTCAAACTGCATGTACTGGTATGACGTTTTATATTGCCACGTTGTTTATTTGCTTAAAATACCGTTTCTTCTTTTTTTTGTTTTTTTTTTTGTCCAAGGATTCAGTGATTCAGTGCACAATCTCTTTAACTTGTTTGTTGTTTTCATCTTAATTTAACACGTGAAACAACGTCTCGATTTTGTCTCTTTCGTGTGAAGTTACCGTATTAGCGACACTAGTCCAGGGAAGACCTATGCACGTATGCCGAGTGGAGGCGTGTATAGCTCAACTCATTTCTTTGTTAGCTGCATGGTATCTTTAATGATCCTTTGAATTGGAAGAGTGATCGAACAAAACCCTGAACGATGTTTATCTATCTAATATATTAATACAACATTTAATCAGATACATAAAAGGGTGTAGGCAAACAGCTAACAGTTTTATGCCAAAGGTTAATGCTTCATGCAGCAAGCTGACACGATTGTGATACAGAATATAGACTACTGAAGATGATATATGTAAAACTGATATGCAAAAAATAGCTTACAAGCCTTTTGCTTAATAAAGTAACCCCAAAAAGACGACAAAGGAATACAAGTAGAAATTCAAAAAAAAAAACACACGAATAATATTCAACTGCATGCCGAAACAAAACGGGTTCAACAGGCGGGCGAAAACAAATACTCCAATATATACACAATGTTAACCACATGGGTTATTGGGAAGGACGGGCGTTAGCGATGTACATTTACATGAGTTTTCGATCCTTGTTTAAGTAATGATTTTCGTGTAAGTTTAAGTAACAGCTTTGCCTTGAGGTCAACTACTGTATTCACTTTACTGCGCATGTGTATGAAGTTTATTAACTATATACATCTGAGTAGTTCATGAACGTTTCGAGGCACTGTGTCCCCTTATCTCCCATAATCCATCCGCCAGTTCTCTTTCTTGTCTGTGTGTTTTTTTCACTGTATGATGTATCAAATAAATAAAAGATGAAGATAGATTAATTTGTATGACTTATGAAAATAGAGATTTACCACGATAATCCATGTGATACGACCGATGGTCTTGCAAAATGTCTTCTAGTCTGCCATGCACTACATAAAAGTCACCTATTACGAACTACACGAATTTGAACATAACCGTCGTCATATCCTAACAACTCCCACTCGAGTTTCAACCACCAAATTTCTTTACATTTGTATGCCAGTCGAACTATATCGTTTTTAAGCTAAGTTTATTTATTCTCTTAGATCCGCTTTCTCTGTTCCCTGCTGAAGCTACAAAAGGCGCATTTTCGTACAGCGCTACTCTCGGCTTTCATCAGATATAGTTAGATTAAACATAATTTTCCATGACATTTTATTTTTTAAAGAAAGGCCGTATTTTTTAAACTTAATCCATAACAAGACAATGACTTAATCAATCTCCGAAATCGGAGCTGTTGTCAGTCCGAGTTGAATGCTTTGTGTTAAATTTACTACTTTACCGGTTTCCCACGCTTTTAAATCACCCACCATATATATCACCGGGCCACACATTATCAGATAGCCCGTGCATCTTTTTTCACAAACCCTGGAGACTGGAGAGTGTTCTGAATATCAGTACTGCCTGACCAATCGCTGATGGTGAAAACACTTAGCCACGCCCACGATTTTTAATAATTCATGTGGTGTTCCGCCTGCACATCCGCCGCTGTCTCTCGCCTCCACAGGATGTTCACATGGTTTGTATGGGAACTGGAGTCAGGAGATAACACCGAGACATGTATCAACAGGATGTGTGTAACAAAACGTCAGAGTTATCGGTAGAATTATGAATTCCCGTTGTAAAAAGTCGGGGCTGAAATCCCCCAAAGTCGACTAACCTGCCTAGCGAGCTAGAGGTTCTGGAAAACACCAGAAGCAGATTTAAATAACATAAACGGCTCTCCGTTGTCAAAACGGACACACTATTGGCACATCGGTCACAGTGTACGATTGGCAAAGTGCACACATTTCGTAGCCCTGCATGCACTGAACGTCATATATAATATACCTTTATTAAGTCCCATTAGGTAAGAGTGAACATGCGCCCATGGATTAAGTTTCGGGAAACCATATGGCAAGTTTACCAGATTTAAAAAGAAGTATACCAGTTTTTCATTTTTTCATTTTTTTCATACCAAAATATTTCTGGCAACGCATGTCTGCGTCTGAGTATGCCCATGATAAGACCTTCATACCGATCAAAGGAAGATAATTGTGGATTAATTCATCGGTTTTTTGGCTGTCTTACATTCTCTCGTCACGTTAACGATGGAAGGACTTAACAGCTATGTCACACACATATAGCACCCATTATCACTCAGGGGGGATTACGATTTATAGCTTTTTGTCAGCTAAACGTTCCCGGTGTTTCAAGAAGAAGGTGGGCTAGTGGAAGATATAGTATGCTCAGAATACTGATTTGGGTGGATCAAAGTTGGGAGAATCCGATACAATTCAAGCTTTCATCGCTGTACTGCCAACACTGCGGCGAGGCCGGGGGCAATTTCGTGTATGAATTGCAAATCAGAGACATTGCTGATGAAAAATACATAGCTTGTTAGAACGGAGAATCGGAGTCTGTTTAAGCGTTTGCTGAAATATTTATATACCCACTGTTTTAGCAAAGACATTCTGCATATTTATGCTAATTGTTTAGTGGGACATCATCACCTTTATGTTCCCTGGCTATATATGTAAATAACATCATGTGAGCGTTGTAAGCCATCCTTTGTCCTCTTGGAAAAATCAAATTTCATGCAGCACTCATAGATATGAATTTTTTGCCTTTTACTATAATGTGCTCTTGATTCCTCCGTTCTTTAAATTCAGATGTTGGCTTGGAACTCGGCAGACTTCCTGAAGTGCTCGTCTTGAACGATCCAGTATGTCCAGCATGCATGGCTCCTCTTAACATATGGTAAGTCTCAACAACTACCTTATACTTGCCACCGAATCAACGAGCTCGATTTTTAAGTCATGGGCTGGGTAACACTACAGACATCTGAGCATGCGCGTGGGCTGACATTGGATTTTCTGCTGATTGACCAGCTCTTGCTGTTTTTCATACGATTTTAAATACCCTCATGATATTATTGATCATTGCACGATACATTTAATTTTCTCTATGTCATTCTGGAGAATAACTCTTGGTTTAATCACATATCTTAATATAGAGCAATTATCAATATTTATGGAAACGCTATTAATTGGCAAAGATCATGTGATCAGAAGTTATGCACGTCGATTCTGTAATGGAGATTGAGTTTTTGTATTCATTACCATCGTCAAAATATAACGAATTCTTATTTATCACAAAACTAGCCACGAAAAGAACGGAATTAACATCGGCAGTCACCACGAGCTTATTATGTAAATGTCTGTATGCATAACTTATTCGGTGCGTATGAATGTAGGTGGCGTCACAGGCCTCTACTCTCAGCCAATAGGAAAGCCCAACGAAAAAAGGGAAAAGCGTTCCAGTGAAAGCTGAAAAGAAGCCATCTTGGCTTAGACAAATGATACCATTGTTTAAAAAAACAAGCTACTGTGAAAAGAGTTGAGCTTGAAGCGGAGATTCCAAAAATGTCGCATACCTGAGCGGGTCGTGACTGAAGAGGTCATAGGATCCGGGAACGTACAGTATCTGGTCTAGAAACCATCAGCCGTGAAGAAAAGTCCCTATATCTTAGACACGCTCCACTGCACCTTTCATTAGAATAGGCTCGTTAGAGTCAAGGTGTGGCGTTTATATATATATTTATATTTGGCAAAAGGCTATATAAATGAAATGAGAGCCAAATAGCTTTGTTGAGTATAGCAGATGCTTGGATACCCCAACTGTCATTAACCATGTGTTTTATGCGTGCATGCATATGTATTATATGCGCTCTTAAGATCCTAGGCTTTTGCCAACTGAGCTATTTTCTTCTTAAAATCGCCCAAAGCATGCGTACAATTAACGACTGTCGATTTTTCACTGTCTAGACTGTCCGGATTGCTGCCCGATGACGAACGGGACGAAGAATAGCGATAGTTGACAGATAACGGTACAGTTCTACCCCTACCTGCCCAAATGTCATCGACTCCATTCTTAGGGTGCATGAACCCTGGCTGAAGTTTCGCCTGAAGCGTTTTCCAAACTGTAGATGGCCACTGATACCGAGAGACATCTGTTCCAAGGCAATGCTCGGAGTTCTGCCTCCCGTGGTTAAGACTCGACCAATGCCCTCAGGGACTATAGGTGTCGACAGGGTACATTCACCTTTCGGGGCCTTTCTGTAAATTGACATAGTCCCTGGGTTAGTTAAAAAGAAACTCGGGACTGCGTCAATTTAAGGATAGACCACGAAACAGTCAACACCTATAAGAAGCTGGGATCATCAAGGACATGCACCAAGTGCAAGATGCGTCTGCAGTTGCTGCCGGAAGGAGCATACCTGGAGTGCATCATGTGCACAACCCGAGTGCACACTTGACATCAGAAAGTTGCATCGCCGGCATTGCCACAACAATGAGGATTTCACGGTCAATGTATTTTCAGTGGAATACAAAAGATCTAGCAAACCCCAGATCTGATCTTATCAGAGACGGAAATAAGACTAGCCGTAGAGAAAAAATGACCAGAAAAACTGGCATAACCATTCTTGCTGGAGATCTGCGACCGACCTGGCAGTCAAACTCTGAGAGAGAGAGAGAGAGAGAGAGAGAGAGCAGTAAACAGCTGCAAAGTTTTCGGCCGGTTCTAATCAAAATCCACTGTTGATTTGAGACGCGTTGCTGTGGCCAGAAAGGTGTTGTTCGTCATTAGAACATGCTGTTACATTGACTCCGGTGCTGATACAGAACATCAGTCAATGATGACAGCATGTTTTCGTGACGTTAACACATCACCAATGTCTTGATTAGCACATTCAGCGGATGTCAGCACGGTTTGTCTATTTGCATAATTTTATGTATATTGCTCCAAACTTCTGGACATCAAATTTTAATTTATGCTAAACCTATTCAGGCCACAAACACCTGTTGATTCATATATTCATGGAGATTGGAGAGTTGGGTATAAAGGCGGAGTGGCTTCTGCAAGGTGGGCTATCTCCTGCTGTCATCTGCTAACTAAGCGGCAGCTCGGCTACCCGGTAGGGCGTGCGCAGTAAGTTGACTGAGTCCCAGGTAGCTAGGCATCCAGGGACTACGTCAACTTCTCGCGTATACTTTACACAGCAACGGTCGCAAGCTCGCTGGAAATGGCTTTATCTGCGTATCTATAGTGCTTTTGCCGCTTAGTATATTTTTGCTGTTAAATATGCTTTTTGCTTGCTAATCTTGTGCCTGCGCGTTTAGGAACAGATCAAGGCCCTTTGTACATGGTGGATGTAGTCAATGAACTGGGATGTGGTGTTCGTGGGTCTTGGGAGGGCCGCCTCGTTATACTACTGTGGATTTCCCATGATCCATGAACGCCGCATTCCGCATGTCGTCCCTGGGTCGTTCAGCCTCATGAGGCCGGTTTACCGTTAAACTTCAAGACGCCATCACCTTCGCTGACGTCGTTGCTGAGAAGAACGCCATTTGCCCTTCATGAACTGTGCGGATTTTGTGAATAAGAAGGCAAAAAATGTGGTATGTATACTGTTTGTTTGGAGATGTATACCGTGCATTGTTTTTCAAGCCCTTTTATATTTAAGATTTACTGTTAATCATGTGTGTTTGCCCTGGAGGGAAAATGTGTCAAGGAAGGGGACTAAATACAGCTAGATAATCAACCTTTTTTTCATCCCCAATGCGCATGACCTGATGGTCTCTATATCCTGTGTCGACTCTGCGTTGTGTGTAGAAATCTATTTGTGTGTGTTATCATACCAAAACTTCTGGCTATATTTCTCTGTGTATATGTATAAATGTACATGTAAGTGATTTGCATTTTAAAACTGTGAAAGTTACAAAATAAAGGAGCTTTACAACGTATGGACATGCTTTGTTCGGGCTTTCTTTCGCAAAATGTTGTTTGAAGCATCCATTTGAAACATTGGATCATGGCAACAGTTCCGAACAAAGTTCGGCGGGGTTGGGTGATTAACTTTCTTGCTCTGTTCAACTTTAACTGGAAATTTATCGCAACAATATTGGGGCCAGCCATGCAGAAAGTTCATGCCAACGTGCTGATTGTTATTTGGTTTGTTTGACCCATAGTGTTCACAAGAGGCATTGCTAAATTTAGGCTGCAAAAAGGAAAATATGAAAAATAGATGTGCAGTATCTAACAGTTAAATAAGGTCTTTGTTCACTATGTAACTAGCGACAAGTCAAACTAGCGACAAGCCAAGCTTCAAGACCTTATTATTGGATTAAATTCCGTTCAATTTAATATTTCATTTCCTGGTGAATTGCGGATTGATTGCCTTTTTTACGATGTGTCAATATATGGTTGGGTTTTAATTGATTGTCCCGATTGGTGTCAGCTTAATTTAGTGATAAGCGATGTCGAAGTCACGTCACTATTATTTCTCGTGCTAATGTCTTTAATTTATTCCCAAGAGTCGTGACCGAGGAAAGTAGCTTCCATGCATCAAGTAGGAATATTAATTAAATAATTTGCGTATTCCAATATATGTTAATGTTAATCACACAGAACATCTGCAAAAGAACAATTACCGCTATGTTACTAATCGTCCAGAGATACCCTTAAAACTACCAACCTACACAATATATGTGTATATATGTACATATATGTCTATGCCTCTGTATGCCATTATCAGAAATATTGAAGGTCAAACACTATTTGTATGACCTAGTTAGTGTTATCTATTGGTGTATGTGCCTTTCCAGACTGTAGGATTACTATTCTATTTATATAATTACTGCCAATCACATCAGTCAGTAACTTGCGACTTACTGAATTCTTATGATTTTAACATGAATATAAAATAATACAATGATGTGAGCACGGTTAATTATAACATATGAACATGAAGAATGATGGGTTTTGAATGCGACTGGTTTAGCATTATTTCAACATTCGGACGATAGCAAGAAGGTTCCAGTTTCATATGTAGGCCTAGTCGTATAGTGATATAAATGTGATGTCGTACCTACACCATCAGGCATGACACACCAGGCCCCAATGACATCATGATGACCAGACCCTTCCTGCAGTCACTACAGAGCACTCATTCAAAATGTCTTTCTAAAGTTTCGTTATGAACAGGATCGGCTTTGGTACCACAGCACACAGACAAGCCACGAGATACATAGTTAGCAGTATCATACATGTTATATTCAAAATAAAACAAAAAAAAAAAAACAACAAAGAGAGATCTACACAAAGGAAGTGGCGATTGCATAGTTGATGTCACAATACATAACTAATCATTGATGTCGGTAGTATCCCTTCGCTGTACATGTTGGTTCTGTTTGTATTTTCTCATGAATAAAATTCAGGAGTAGTTATATTTACATATATATTTAACTCAATATCATACACAACTGACAGTTACACAGCAATTGTACTTCAGCCAACTTATCCAAAGGCCTGTTGCCCGTTTTTCTTGGGCAAACCTTAAACTCTGAATGTGCAGATATGCATGGTTGAGTGTAAGAAAAATGCATTAAATTATCCGGGAGCACACTGCACAGAGTCATGATAAGATCTTATTACCTGGAGGGATTCCGAACTTAATGTCACTTGAACTTTAACCGCTCATCCATGATAAAAGGAAAGGTGTCACTCACGCATCAGTGACGCTCCTCCCTTTCTCCTATATACACAGCATACACTCACTTCGGCTGACATATGGTCCCATTCGAACTGTGAGGTTTGCGTAGTTGACAATTATTACCTGGAAATACATGAACGCATTTGAACCATTCATTACGTTGCATTATTTATTTATTTAGTTGGTTACTGTTTTACACAGTTCCCAAGATTATTTCACTTTAATACACAAGCTTCATTGTAGGTGAAAGTGAGATATGTAGTTTTACATATTGTCACGTCAACGTATGCATATGCTGTAAGTTTCCAGACCAGTCTACACATATAGTTAACATTGTCTGTTTACATGAAGCCGGTAGCAAAGGTATCCTTTTAGCGCATGACATCATGTGTTCGAATCTAACCTTCGACTCGCCAATTTAGGGACTTTTATTGGGAAGTGTGGAAAAGTGCCGATATAAACCTGCCATGAAAAAATAACAGGATTTGGCCAGGATTTGAGAGAAAATCTGGAATATGGTGCGAAATCTACTCAGTTTATGACATAACAGTGTCAGGCGTTAATGGTATGTTTTTAAAGGTATACGATGAGGTGAAAGCACAACGCAATGTCCAAGATATGTCTCACCAATGCGATCGCTGTGGGATCGTGCTCATGCTGGCTTCAGTTAAGACCGAAATTGTTGCATAGTATTGTAATCGGTTGACTCTCAGAGGTAAAGACGGAAAGCAAATGGGGTGCTGGTTAAGCCAGCCCAAACAGAGATCATCAGTGGCCGAGCTGTCCTTATAGATATTTAGCTCCAAGGAACGTATATAGATGTAAGTTCTTGACACTGTAGCATCTCGGGGACCAGTGAAAGTTCTGGCTCGAATGAGAATCGAACTCACGACATATGATATCTGGATCCTCTGCTCTATACTTGCTATAAGCTTTAAAATCCGATGGGTATTGTTCACTGTCCACATACGAGCGGTGCATAACGGTCCTGCCACTCAAGCAATACCTTCTTACTACAAGGTACATTTTTTTAACAGTCTGTGTTTCGAAACCAAGGGTAGTCATGACAAGGGATACAACGGCCAGTATAATGCATATTTATCTACGTATATATAGATGCTTTGCATTTATTTTTTTTCTAACAAATTTGACTCGACTATAATGTACATGTATAATGTATGTGTATTACACAAATTTGACTACATTAAATTTGACGAAATTGTAGCAAATTAGTTGAACCAAAAAGGCAATCGTCAAGTTGGGCTTGGCTTGCATAGCTGACCAGATGTGATCCACTTTGTGTCGATCCCACGCGTATATGGTTCATTAACCTACACGCCTACACGCGTTACATATCATCATACAAGTTGTACAACA
This sequence comes from Acanthopleura granulata, assembly GCA_016165875.1. Taxonomy (NCBI): domain Eukaryota; kingdom Metazoa; phylum Mollusca; class Polyplacophora; order Chitonida; family Chitonidae; genus Acanthopleura; species Acanthopleura granulata. The sequence goes on along the minus strand of JABBOT010000001.1, from coordinate 14,810,166 downwards.
GACTTGAACCACATCGCTCCGTATTCAGACATATATGAAGTGCTTCCATGTAAAAAAATGAAACTAGACCTGATAACCTGGATGTGTATTTTTTATGCTTTTTTAAGAAAATTCATTGTTATATGTATAACCCTTATGCTTCGTCACTTCCTTATAAGAAAAACTACACAAACAAAAAACATTTAAACGAGAATTGCTTTAAGGCTATGTCTTTCCTAGTTTAAATACTACATTGTGCGTCTTTACGTATAAAGGTACACCTATAAAAACGCGATGTGCAAGGCTTACTTGGAACATACCATTGAGAACTTCGGGGTACCAGCCAACACATTTCATATGCAACCAGGAGTAAATGTGATTGAAAAATAAATATAAACAGTATGAAAGCCTACGCAACGAGATAAAACCCGTGGCTGTTCAGGAGTTATGAAAACAGGAAGAGAAAAGTAATATCACCTACATAGGATGACATCCCGCCTTTACATTTGAGCAGTTCATCCATGGAACAGTACATGTGTGATAAGTTATATCTATTTTTAATTTTTATCTCATTTTTTTATGTTTAATTTTTTTCATTTATTTTTATTTGCTAGAGTTACTAGAGGCTTACTCTAACATAAGATGTAGAATTTTCCAGGTTTACTGTCACATAAAGTATATATATTTATTTTATTTCTAGCTTTAGATGTTTGCTAAAATATGAAGTATACAACGTTATTCTGGTGTAAAATATATTTTAAAGTAGTTTAATGAAACACGCCAGTAAAGACGATTACTTGATGGGACTCTCTTGAATCAGCGTAAGCAGTGCACGAATTTCAATTAAATCCAAGCAAATGATCTCCTCTGTATTTTTATGTTAATGGATTGAACCAATAGTATGCCAGCGACTCTTTCGACATGCCAAAAGTAAGTAACATTCTACAAATTAGAAAACGTTAAAAAGAGTAAAAATGATGAGAAAAATATAAAATTTGTCGTCGAATCCATCTTACATTAGATCTTACATCTTACAATGCTCAAGTTATTTTATTCCTGTTACAAAGGTTTGAAACACAAGAAAAGAAAAGCAACATTTCAATCTTCAAATTCACAACTGTGCACAAAGGACATAAATGGAAAAGAAAGAATCTGAAAAAAGAAGCTGAAAAAATGTTTATGCATTGTAAGCAAACAAAAGCGTGACTCCCCTCGCATAAAACACATCTCAGGCTATATCAAGATACACATCCGGCGTTTTAAAGTGACTACAAAAGAGGTTCTGAATTGAAATCAGATAACAATACTGACACGTGTTATGTCAAGAAGGAGTTGTGGCTGAGAACTTGACGTAATTCAGCTGTCTTTGCCCCCGTGATTAAAACGAAATTCCTAGCCCACCATGAAGGCATTAATGAAGTACAATGGCTATCTTTAGATATGTCGGTACGCAAATGATGCGGATCGAGTTATTGGCCAGCAAATGTGAATGATTTATATCACGATATATATTTGATTTGGTATCATTTATTGTTGGCCTTTTGATATCGGTCATAGCAAATAATAAGAATTATGCCTCGTTTTACACCTGTGCTTACCGACCGCGAACACGACTGCACAGTTCAGCACAGATGCCGGTTAATAATAATGAGTAATAGTAACGAATTCCAATTTTTGTTACCATATGCGTCGTAAGAACGAAGGAAGTGATCGGAAATAACACAAAAGTGGAAGTTTTGGGACACCACAGTTGTTATGCGCAGTTAGGCACCTCAATTAACCTTAGAACAAAAGGGCAGATTGATTGAAGTAACGTTTTAAAGTCTATCAGGGACATTCACGGTGTGAAATGAAAGTAATACCTAGCACGGCTGGCTTACGCCGAAACACCATGTAATGTCAGTACCCTACGCTCTTCAGCATTAGAGGCGTTTATTAAAGTTCTTTCCCCATATTATTACGACCGAAGGCCACGCGTTGAAAATGACTTTATAGTACATCAGAACTGTCTAGTAATCAGAGGGAAAACAGCTGCTTTGACACTACTTCTACATGGTAAAATGTTCCACTAGGAGCGGAGTCACAGAGGAAACAAATGCCTGGTGGTAGAAATATTTCGTTCTTGATTGGTTAATACTGATAGCATGGCGGCCCGTTCAATTTTCCCTACCTGGGCGTTTTTGCTCACTTTGAAGTGCGATATCTCTGTCATCCTACATCACAAAAAGTGACCTTTAAATGGAATTCTTTATCGATACATATATACCTGTGATAAGTTGTTGTCTTTTCTTTTAAATCTCTTGATGCACAGTGTCATGATTTACAGACTGGCCTTGCTATTTGTTAATGACACTGAGTCTGTATACAGACTATAGCTATACGCCTGCAGCCTACTGGACAACAGGCTCTCCCATCTTAGCACCTGTCTGTGACATTTACTCTTGCGTTAACGGTACGTGACGCCTTTCCGTTAGCAATGATAAAACAATATTCAGATACGTAACCTATTATAGCGGGAAGACCGGGGAAATACCGGACGCAAAACGTAAACATAGCTCACGCACTTAGTTCTGAATTATTTGGCTAGTCTTTGCCACTCACGCGTATTACATGTAGTAAACCGAATATCATTTGAATGAAAACTAGAAGAACGTTTCTGTTCAATAGACATTTATTTTTAAAAAAATTTTAATTACCGTTACAATATGGGGTAATAACGACCAGCGCAATCAATGGTAAAATTTAGTCATGTAGTCTAGAAATACCAGATATACTTCGAAATTCTCAAATACATTTTATGAACTTTTATATTATCAAGTAAATTTATCAATAACACTCACTGTATGTGCCACATATTCATTAAACAAAAATCATTGCAAATAATTCAATAGGAAAATAGAAACAAAAAATGAGGATGGGTGCTACTACAACTGATTGAATATTATCCATTTTCTGCAAATAGGGAAGGAAAAACGAATTTTTAAATCTCAGTTTTTTTACACAAGTAACAAAGGTAACCCCTGAACGTTGTCTGGCCATCTGTGCAGTTCTCATGGACCCATCGGTGACACCTAAAGCACATAATCCAGTCTTCAGTCAGTGGCTCTTCATATCTCTCGTCACAAAAGGTGCAAAACCACCCTTTTGGACAAGGCTTTGGCCGTTTAGACAGCTGTCCTCACGTTTCCAATGGAGGTCTTCCCAGTTTTGACTTTGCCGCTACCCTTTGTGTTTTCCAACTGCAGTCGTTTTCTTGGCAATGGATTCTGACTTGGACCAGTCGTGTTACCTGTTGGCTTTTTTGGTGCCTTTTCCTTCGAAGAATTCTTGATAGGAGTTGATGTCAATATTTCAGAATGCAAGCTTCCCCTTCTCTGTTGCTTGATTCCAACTTTGACGGACTGTTCTGAGTAGCGGTATTTGCGACATCAAGGGTGTTATTTTTCTCCAAAATGGGTTGTTTAGCTCTGACAGTTGGGCGAGCTCCTCCAACACCCACACAGACTGTGGATACGACTGTCCTCTCATTAGCGGAACATCCTGGTTGGGAAATCGGCCTTTCCTCTGCAGGAATTGTTTGGGGGCTTGGGTGAGCATCCTCGCTAGAACCTCGTTCAATTTCATCGGCTGCATGCCTTAGTAAAGTTGTCGGTGGAACAGTCCTCCATTCCAAATATATTTGGACTGAAGGGACATATCCCAGTACATTTAAAGGCTTTTGCTTTTTCCACGGGGGCCGTTTTGATGAACGTGCATCTAAACAAGGATGCAATCTCTTAAGGAGTAATTCGCTGATAGGAACTGATCGCAGCTTTTACTGTACTTGGATTTAAGGGAGCCATAAAAAGTTCTGTCCAAAAGTTGGAGTTCGTGTGACGTGTGAGGTGGTATTGAAAGCATGACACCATTTTCGCGGCAGATATTTCATACATCTAGAGAAATGTGGGAGCTGTGGCTCTCGAGTATAAGGAGAACTTTATCCCGTGTATCCCCTGGAGTGGAGATGAAATGATTCCACCATTTTACGAACAGGTCTGCGTTTATCCAGCCAGAATCTGGAACTCCCCAAATGGACCCAGGTGGTGCATCGTTTATGTGGCTGTCATTCAGCTTTTTGCTGGGGAAGGTCAGCATGGGTGGGATACAGTTTCCGGCAGCATTTGGAGCGCACTTTAAGGTTTATCCCTTTAGCAGCACTTGTGAATTTCCCGACTTGTTTTAGTCCTTTAGGCGCCATAACCTTGCTAGTGTATTCTGGGGCATTGGAAATCCCCGACTCATCCACCTTGTAAATGCGAGTTGGGTCAAAAATCTCTTCTTTCATAATTGTTTTCAAATTGTTGAAAATCTTTGAACCTCAGTTTGCCTAAATTCTATTGCCCGTGAGAAGCTGGTGGATTCCGGAAGTCTGAGACTGAGGGTTTCGCTTGAGGAACCCAGAAAGCCAGTCTTCTCCCGTACATTTTTTTCTCTGTTGAAAGGATGATGAAGAATGTTAATTTCTGCGAAGTCAAAGGCAAGCTTACGAAACTCAAATGCTGTTAACCCGAAGAACATGTTGCACATGTCCTGGTCATAGCGCGTGAGTTCAGATTCCATCTCAGAGTTAAACACAGTGTATCTGCCTGCGTGACCTTGTTCACAGTGTGGATGAGAATGTCGTCTCCTAACAGCATCATGCAGTGTTGAACGTGAAATGACAAATGACTCACTGGCCTTCCTCACAGACATTGTAATTGATCCACAAGCCGTATTGCAGATCGAAGCTGGGCAATTGTTCATTGTGCTTGTGTTGTTTTTCTAAGTTTCGTGGCATCTGGAAGAAGAGGTTATAAAATTATTACGAAACAACAACAGCCCAAGACACTTTTCTAACACCAGAAATCCTGGCAGTGGGATCTAATCAGAATTATAACACTCATATATATGTATAGTATGGTGGGGGGAAGACCGGACACGTGTACGGAGTTGACAGGCGTCCAAAATGCGGAATTCAGTAAGAAAATTTATTTTCCGCGATCGAAGAGCTATGTGTGGAAGTTTAAAGGAGCACGCCATCTAGCGACAAATGCAGGGGGGTTCAGTGTCCGTCGCTGCCCCCCGTCCCGTTTTACCTCGGCCTCCCCCACATCATAATCACTTCACTTTATATATATTAACAGGTAAATATTTTAAACCACTTGTAACAATTTCTGAGTCAGGTAGGGAAAGGCATTGGACAACTTTCTGCACATGAACACACAATCTAACATATGGCATTTCATATGAGTCAGGCAGGGAAAGGCATTGGACAACTTTCTGCACATGAACACACAATCTAACATATGGCATTTCATTTGAAAATGGGCTCTGCCTAACACACAAATCAAGCGACTAAGAGACTCTACTGTGATTTACAAAGATGAATGAAAATCAGTGGCAAGACGATTCTCCAGAGATTATAATTTTTTTTTGCAGATGACAAAGAGCATATAAGGTTTCCAAATGAGGGCGCGCATATTGGGACCGCTCAAGAGATTCCCATTGGTTTTCAGATGACAGAGAGGGCCTGTTCAAGAGATTGTCATTGGTTGCCAGATGAGAGAGCGCATATAGGGACCGCTCAAGAGATTGCCATTGGTTTTCAGATGACGGAGAGCATATAGGGCCTGTTCAAGAGATTGTCATTGCTTTCCAAATGAGGGCGCGCATACAGGGTCTGCTCAAAAGATGGCAGAGAGCGTTTAAGGCCTGCTAAAGAGACTGCCTTTGGTTTCCAGATGACAGAGAGCATATTGGGCGAGCTCGAGAGGTTGCCATTGGTTTCCAGATGACAGAGAGTAATTGCTGGCAGACAGGATTGTCCACACTATTTTAGCTTGCAATGCTCTTCTCAGATTCTAGAAGGATTAGCACTGGACAGTCGAGGTCATGCAGCCTATTATGTATGTTTTCTTGGGTTTTACGTCGTACTCCACAAATTTTCATTTTTATGACCATGAGGAGTCGTTTTACTGTGTCGTCTTGTGGCAGGGCGGGTCAGTGTCGCCAAAGTGCTGCTGCTACTGGCTCATCATGCCTAAGATACCATAGATCACTCCCTACCCAATAACATTACGCTGAACCGAGGTGTAATATGTCTTTATAGTGACACCGAGCCCTGTCCTGTTTCCTTGCTCTAAGTCATGAACGGCAGGCAAGGCAGCATAGGTGCCATTTTTGAAGTCTTTGGTATAACCCAAGCGAAGATTGATCGGGATGGTCCGATCCCGATATACTATTTTGATTAAACAGCATGATCAATGTGTATATATTTTCAGTGGTTTAATTCCTATTTAACGATTACTTAAAGGTTAAATAACTTGTATAGGAACAAGGGTACTGATAAATGACCGCGTGCACTTTCACAAAAACATCATCTTGTGACAGCAAGTCAAGAGTTTATAGGGTTTATCTGCGCAGTTGTGCAGATGTGACAATTGGCCCCGTGATGAAAAAGCGGCTGTCTAAACTTGTGCATTTATATATTGACTGTGAATGACCTGAAGAGCCATACCATTCGCCAACCTAGCGTGCCAAAAACTAATCTTTCTTCGTCAGGTTTTGCTTTGGGATGTTGATCACCGTTCTATAATGAATGTCAAGAAATTTCAATCATTTTTTTTTTGGGGGGGGGGGTGAAAATCAAGAACATTTGTAAAGGCTGCCATTTTCCCCACAAGGGGAGGTGGACAAGGTTGGGTGGGGCTCTGCTTTTCCCGAATTGGAAGTTCCCACACAACAACTCTTTCAAACTACAGAACACATTCGAGCAAGCCCTGAATTTGAAAAAAGATAGATGGTTTAAAAGCTGGACAATTTCATGTCAAGACCATTTTTATTTCTCCTTCACACAGGAATAAAACCGTCAAGAAATTCAACACAAACACATAACAAACCCATTTAAGATTTAAATATTTGTACATTCCCAAAAGCAACGAAGACGTTGAGTCAAGAAAGGAATAAACCACAAAAAGCTAACCATCTCATAAACTGGAAATGCGAGATTCATTACCTACATGTCCAAATAAAACATGTATTACAGGTACATAACCAATACAAAACTACACTACATATAAAACCATAGCTATATGAATAAGAATCAGGTTTAACTTGGTTACATCTCCTTTCTGATGTAGAAACACTATGGTTATGTCAGTAATTATGTAAGTATGTTTTAGTGAATACGACAGAAATTGATCAATGGGGTAATTGGCAGTGAGATGATCACTTGTACTCTTTAATAAATTACTATAATAATGACAATCAGAATTGGAATCATATTTTTGTCTTGAACCACGACCAAATAATTTAGTGCATAAACCACACACAGACAACTGAAAAAAAAAAGGCAAATGGGCAAATAAGTCCCAGTAAAATATTAGCACAAGTTCATCAGAGAGGCAAATTTTTACTTCATTTCCAGAGAAAAAAACACACTCATAACGATGCAGCAAAATTGGAGACATCTGGCTAGATTTGTTTCACTGTGCACGAAGGCTGACATGGATAATATAGTCCCCTATGTGATTATTAATTATGTAATATAAGTACAGACTAGATTGCCATCTAAAGCAATTTGGTTGTCTTCAGAGCAATAAGACCATTTTGACATCTCATGACAAAAACACACAATGTACAGTAACAAACTGAATCTCACCAAAGATGACTTTGCCACACAAAAAATAAATCATCTCTGGACATCCTTGAGTGAGATTAGATTGCACTGTCACTAAAAGACGCCACAGAAGTATGACAACAAGCAAGCAAAGACTAATATATATCTTACAGTTAATTATGATAACTTAAGCAGACAAGTTGACAATGATCCATGTATGTAAGTAATAACTGCCATAGAAATGAGGAGTAGAAGTGATAAACTTCTATCACTGAAAGGACATAACCATAAATATTATGAAACATTGATCAACATGTTCATAGCTTAAATAGAGATTCAGTTTCGATCTAAAATATTGTAAAAGTGCATAAATACTGACTTTTTCACATACACTTAAGAAAAGATTTAAAAAAAAAAAAAAAAGCAACAGATGGAAACATGATACAGATAGCACTTTACATTACAATGGGAATATTTTCTAGAAATTTGTTATTATGTATATAAATCTCTGAACAAGAGAGGTGTGATTTGGTTCTGTGGCCAGGACAGTTCAATCTGACTTTGTACTGCTGCCAACACTCCTGCACATGTGGCCATATCAACAAACTGTGACTTTAAACATACCCGGCTGATGAGGCAGTGAACAGTAAACTCTGGTAGCTGACACAATCACACCTCGTACATAGTTATACAACGTATAGACCTACATACTATGACAATCAATAATAGTCGGACACATAAGGCCGCAGATCCATGCCTCCATCCCAGGCAGGTTTGCAATAACACCGGACCTTGGAAGCCGTTGTTCTGGCACCCCTGAAAACACAAAATGAGAAGTCAGACATGAAAAGACAGTTTCCTAAATGTCATGTGTTTATGACACAGAGGTTGTTTATACACATAGAAATTTTTTCTCCGGTCATATACAGCGTATATCTCAACTTGAAGCTACATCCCTCATTCACGTGTGCATGTGGTAGTGGGGATTAACAACTGACAGGTTTACAATTTTACAATTTTGCTCTTAAGTATGTTAACTCAAGCTATGCACCTCAAAGACAAGAGATTTCAATCATTCATTTCCGTATAATTATCTACATATGAATGTAAGTTTCTCAAAAAACTATCACACACCGTAAATATTCTTAGAAATTCCTGAATAAGAGATTTTTATCTGTGAATTAAATATCTTTTTTCTCGCCTTCATTTCATTCAGCAATGTATTTCGCTTATATACATGTACAAAGCAAAATTGTTTAGTAAAACAGGCAATGAATTACAGCATCGCACACATCGCAACCACTGGGCAGTGCAACTCTGGAGTTAGTTTTGCGAGCAGGGAGTGAAGTACATGTAGATCTACCAGCCACAGGACCAAATGACATGCAAGATGTTCCCCGACAGAACACCCTTTACACCCTCAGCCAACAGCTCGCACTCGCGAACAATAGGGATATAATTCTGGCCTAACAATGATGAAGTAAACGGTGTACATATCTTGGGGAAAGGTTGTCATATCAGTTAATGAGTTCTTTGACTATTTTCATTCTATGATGGCATTCAGTAGGCATCACTGAACTAAAACGTCATTTACACATGGAAAATGATACGTGACAAAAAAATGACATTTCCGTACACATATACATGTATAAATATAAAGCCTGTAGCAAAAAAAAAGTCAAGCTTCCTTCAGAGACTTGAATGGTTTTATCTGACAATAACAAGAACAAACCAGAATTTGACAATTTCCATTTATTTTTCAATTTTGTTTTCCACACTTGTTTAAAATTCAAACAAAATACTTCTAACTTACATGTAAGTTAGATCTTTTGTGCAACTGATACAAATTTGGGGCACACTCTTTTCCTTTCAAGTAAAACAATTTTTCCCACCTACGCAAAATGGTTATTACTGATCTGAATGTAATAAACAGGTCATTGGTATTGATACAGGATTCCAAACAGGTTATAAGCAGGGAAGGGAATGCATCAGAACACCCCCAACGTTTATACATCACAAGAATGGTATACTGATTATAAATCTCTATCATGAAACTCACATCTTTATTGCCAGACAAAACCTGGCCTCGCCAAATGCCTTCTGCATCTGAGGAAAGGCAATGAGCAAGGTACAGTTTTAAAGTGTTTTGGTTGTTAGATATTGCACCACTAGAACTGGTGTTTTCTTTCACAAAAAAAGAAAAGAGTTTCCAACTGTTCAACTGATTAGTTATCTGACAGCAAGCAATTGAAAAGATATTATATTATTTTGTGTGTTTTATGTAAGTCGCAAAATGTGATGTTTTATAACATTAATACGGAACAATCAATACAAATCTATGTTAAAAGTGATTTGCCACAGGGCCTTATCTTTTGATTATTTCTTTCTGATTAACTTTAACTGACCTTCACAGTCCCATTGCAAAGGGAGACAACCTAAGTCAGCAAACGCTTTAATCACAGTAAATCTAAACTTTCAATTTTAAAATTGACTGTGATGAATACAGACAAACTTCACTTAAATACTGACTTTGTAAAGCATTACCACGAATGAAAGCTGGAAGCACTCAGATAAATGGTGAATTTGGATATTGCAGTTTTAAGAGTTGCTAGTCAAGCATGCAGATTTTCTCTGTACAAGACGTAGATTTACTTACATGCAGTTGAGATCACAGAATGCTAGAGAGTTATGGTGGTACTGCTGGTGATTCGGAGTACAGTCCGAGTCCATGAGATTTTGTGCTGCCTCTTGTTCCCTCTCACTCTCTGTTTTCTCTGGTAAAGTCATGAACGTTTCATCACAAAGGTCCATAACCATGTTGTTCTGAAACATGTCACATGACACAATGATTGCCCCACTGATGCCTAAATACAAATTTTTGTACATCAGGTACAGAAAGTGTTTCCACTATGTGGACATTGATATGTTGGTGAAAATGTTTAGTCAACTACTCTTAACAAACACACTTCTTAATCATTTAAATATCAATGTCCATCAATTATATCCATTGCATCTTTTTTCGCTCTTCAAAGTAAAACAAAAACAAACCAGTCTATAAACACATAAGCCTCTTGGTGTGCAAAAACAATACTGTATACAGTAACAACACTTCCAAGAACGGCTACAGGCAAGGAGGATTACCTCTGCTGTCATATGAGCTGGATATTGGTCTTCTGTGGCTTGGCTAGGGTAAAGTTGCACGTTTTGTATTTGAGGGCCTCCGTAGTATGACTGTACAGATGTTACATGATGGTGACTGCGAGACTGGGTTTCCATATCCTGGTCCATAGCCTATAAAAAACAAACAAAACAAGTCTTATTATATTAGTTGTTATTATATTAATTTTTTACTTGATTTTTGCTTTACATCATATAAGAGTTTTTTATATATACCATGATCGCCAATTTTTAATGGTTGGTGAACACCTAGTAGCCAGGGGTATACTGCCAACCTTTGTTAAGTATATGGCCAGCTGTTGCCTTGTGACGTACAGATATACACTCTGTACAGGAAAAAAGCAAGCTGACTACAGCAACCTTCAGTCTCACATAAAAGCAGTGTCCACTAATTCTTGCCACCAAGACAAGTCGGGTAGGATAGATTATCCACACTGAGACATAAGAAATGCTGCGAGTACTGAAAAATCTGATGATTAAAATCAATCCGCACAGAAAACTAGAAAACGTACACTACAATGGCGTTTTATTAAACTGTCTTTAAAAGAAACATGGACAACCTCATAATTATATCAAAAATATATAGAACTACCAGGCTGTGGACAAAACCACTGTCTTAAGGCAAAATGACACAAGTTTCTTTCTAAACCAGTCAACCATTCTTTAATGAGTAGAAAATTAAGAAGCACTTGGCTGAACCTGACCTGATTTTGGGGAGTGTCTACAGATTGGCAGTGCTGTAAGGAATGGAGATGTGGATCATTGTGATTGACCTCCAGCCCTTCAGGTTCTGTTCTCTGCATACACTGTCGTTTACACAGGCTGCTAAGCTGGAAGAGGAATAAGCTTTCATAAGTCTTATAAAACATACATATACTTTCTGTTAAAAACATCCTGTTACTACAACATGGATTTCTGTTCAAATCCACTGAAACGCGAGTATATATATCGACTGAATTGACAAATATCAATCACACCATACTGAACACTAAACCAAACTACGCTAAATTTTCTTGACTGAATGGAACATGTGCAAAAACAGGATGTCTACAAATTTTCTCACTGACAAAACAACTTACGGAACTGCTTGTCACAAATGAAAAGTTAAATGGCCATAAAAATTTTATGCAAAGCCCAAAATAAAAGTTCTTTTCAGCCTCAAGGGGTGAGCGTCGCAGCAAACATTTTGAGAAAACACAACACATAACACAAGAAAAGTAATTTCTGAAGAGTGGTGAAAAGAGGCTTCATAGGCCATCGCCATTTTTTGTCTGTTCCTTGAAAAGTCCATCAATCAACTTTTGATCTGGAAATCTTGGGAGGCTGTGAGGTGCATCATGTTAGAGAAACCACAAGCGCTATTTTGCATCATTCGTACCACACCCCTATAAGGTGAAAAGGTAAGACAGCGTTCACTTGTCATCAGCCGAAATAACTACATGTATTGTCTCAGGTAACAGAAAGAACTTGCACCAGAATGGTTGAAATTCACAATGGGCCTTTCAGTTTTCTCAATGGGTGCGTTTTAGCTTACTTTGAACTGCAATATCACAGTCATGCAACATCAAAACAATAAAATGGTATGCTTTTTGAAACATTTGTGCATCCTTTATGAAAGTACACACATCTGATCTACAGTACACGATAAAGATAACTTTACAGATTTGTTACTAAAATCACGACTGAAACAAAACTACTTTCGGGTCAGTGTTTTTCTAAAGATGCATCTCGATGATAACTCCACACTCAATTTGGGCTCGCTTGAAAATTAATCTGATGCGATGTGATTTTATCTTGAGATTGAAACACTCATGCGACAAGAAACTTCCGCAGATAAGAGGCGCTGATGTTGTCAGGACAGCATTGCTACTTCCCGCCACAATCTGTCATCATAATTAAGTCACTCGCTCCACAAAATTACCTGCAGCATTAATTCTCATTTATTTTATTCCTTTGATTCCTTGCATTCCCCATTGCGTACCAGGATTGTTTGATTTGTGTGTCAATCTTGTGCACATTGCTCTCTTAGCCGCCATTTTTTGGGGTTAACATACACCAGCAAGCTGTGCCAGGTCTGTCTAAGAGACGACTGTCTATCGCTGCTTTGGTTGGCTGGCTGGTACAGGCTCTAGTGGGCAGCGCAGGGTCCAGCATTTGAAAGTACCAGTCAAAACATAGCCATCTTCACCTCCGCCAAGGTCAGCTTTCAGGGCGGTACTTTCGCATGCCCGCCCTAATTTCTTGAGTTGCTTATGACTGCACACAAATCCTGACTTCTACTGTGCCTTGTTTTCTTCAGACTCGACTTGATTTTAATGTGACACGTCTTCGATTTTTTGTCATGCAAATGTCTTGCCAATGAGGCGAATGAAAAAAACCAGGCACAGAACGACACGTGATGGTTCTCGTTCTGACTGAGCTATTGAATTTTGTTTCCGCTGCGTTAGGTGTCAAATTATCTCTGAACTGTACTGTACATGTAGTGTTATCTTTTCATTTCACCATCAATAGCATATATACATGCATGTATCTTACACAGTGAGTTTAAAATGCTTTACACTAAACATTAAACAGACCACAATAATTAAAATGGCCTACCTCCATACTGACATCTGACATGTGACGTTCAGTTTCCTGAAATGAAGACTTCCGCTTTGTGCCATATACTTGAAACACTGGGCCACTGGATGGATCCCATACTAGATCTGAGGCAGGCATTATGTCTGTAAAAACAAAATGAAATAAAGCCTTGTTTTGTATGATTATTTTTTATATACAAAAACACAGCCAGGAAAGACTACAAAGTTTACTCATCTCTTCAGGGGAGATCACTCTGTATAGTCATGTATGCACAAGTAGGACCACCTATAGGAAATATTAATGTAACAGACAGGAAATCCCTCTACACATCTTCACACAATAATCTCCCCTGAACAGATTAATATGGTAACCATAGATTTACATGTTCAGTTAATAGAAAGATTAGATATTTAAGACCTCAGAAGGTCGTTGCTTTTCACGAAATGGAAAAGCCCTGCAGGTTCTAGTCGATGGTGTTGTCTTACAAGACAATAACCCAAGTTGAGAAAGTGTACAGTCTTAATATTTTCTGTATATTCTCTGGGTTCTGAGCATTGTTTTCATGTGCTGTACAAAGATAGAGAGAAAGACAGAACAAAGTACAGATCAGCATATTTTCTGCCAAATGTCAAAAATGCATGCACCACATTAAACCCAATCATACATACTAACATTCTAATTCAACAGCGTTAAATGTGCTACCTCCATGTTTTATATTTGTGACATTAATTCCGTCAGTAGACATTCACCGGGTGATGCATGGTTTCCTGAATGCAAAATTTTTGGTTGATAAGGCCTATCTCTGTCACTGTAATCAACCTGGTACTTTCTCTAATATATAACTTACATCCAGCGAGCCTGAAATATTCGTAACTATCCACATTTTAGAACACTTTGGTGTAGTTTGCCAAGAAGACTTTCACGCGAAATGAAACATAAATTTTGAAAAGTCCAACATATGAAACCGGCCTTTAACACTAAAGAGTGCTGAAAGGGAATTAACTGGGTAAATTTTTGTTCACAAGCCTGTAACAACACTCTTTGTTTGATAATACTGTCCTGCAGCAACCTTACGTCTCGTATAAATTTCCTGACAAGGTACACCTTCAACACTGTCATCATATCGTAGCTGTGCATGATGCACGTTTCATACAACCGGCCCTAGACTTATACTTCTGCTGAGCAGAGACAAAACAACAGTTGACACTGTGTGTCCTAGAGATTAGGAAAATAAATATACGTCCACTTCCCGGCTAAGTCGGACTTTGGATGTATCTGCTTGCCAGGCCTGTGTGCCGGGAGTAGCCCTCACGCGGAAAGATTGGAGGCTGACTAAATGTCGACCGACAAGGTAGATGTCAGAAAGTTAAATAAGGGGGGAAATCATTCAGCTCGCTGAATTAACATACATACATACACACGTACAAATGCATGTACCCTCACAAAAACATACATACATACACACGTACAAATGCATGTACCCTCACAAAAACACAGAGCAACAATTTTTTTTTCTCATCAGTTCTATATTTGAAATCATTCATTCCAGCAACAACTGCACTCAGTTTTACATACACCTACTAGGTTTAACTCGCTTGATAATGAAAGGTAGTGACTAGTCGGGAGAAAAGGGTGGAAGGGGTTAGATACTGGTACTTCCGTCTTCCCATTACACTACACGATGTGAGCTATATTTAGAAATATCAAGAACATATACCTTACATACCATATACTTTTTCCTTGCCTGTTACACTTACAATCCTGAACTGAACGCTTACCAATATGTTGTATGAACATCACGTAACAATAACATGAGTGGTTGATATAAACAACATGGTTGATAGATTACTGTTCCAAATGGTGGGCTGTAAGCTACCTTGATTGGGTCACAAAGAGGTGAAAATACAAACTGCACTACGACGTCTCGACATACAGAAAGTCTAAGATCACGCTACTGCTCTAGTTGATTACTGAAAAGCAAGAGTCTTACGTGAAGTCGTTAATCTCAATGAAATATCAATCAATCGCGGGTGTCGCTTATTGTGATAATCGAACCCACGCTGGATCAACGGATCAAAACACACACCGGCCTTTGTTTGGCGCCGCCGCAGTCCCACAGGTCACGTGACAATCTAACTGCTCGTACATATAACATGGTTGTTCATTCCGGTTCCCGGGCCTCGAATCAAACCTATAGCCAAACTTGTTTCAGTGGCTAGGCCTGAAAATCAGAATGACATTTCACGTGTTCCGTGGACGTTCACGAAGAGTACAGTTGATAAGTACCTGTTTAAATTTTCAACATTCCAGATATAATTAAACAATATAAACATTACAGATGTTTAGATTGTGGAATTTAATATAAAAAAAAAAATTTATTCTGTCACTGTATTTCGAAGAAATCTATACCCATGGGCCCCGTTTCCTAGCATTCCCCAAGCATCATGGCGGCAACTCAGAGGGTTTTTCGAAAAGCAAGAACGAAAACGAGCATCGTTGTTTACGTTCTCTGGCTTACTGTTATCGTACATGATGCCCAAACGCAATCTACAAGCAACACAGTGACAACCGATAATACTACAAGCTCTCCCACCACAGTTACTCAAACTCCGGCTCCATCGACTGCCGCCACAACACAAGCCCAGACAACCCCGGCACCCACTTCTAGACCACAGACATCTTTCCCACAGAACGCAGGTGCGCTATGGCAGCGGAGTGATCGAAAAAAGTTAGATGCTAATTAATCGTGTTGTAAGGTTGGCAGGTGGCGACCACAGACATCTCCTCTATCACCAACCCCCGCCGATCACCACTCCACCCAATTCTATATAATCATGACAATGTATGACTCTGACTTGAGTCATATATATTTTCAACTCGTTTAGATATGAACAGTGTTTCGTCGGAAATAATGACAAAATGTGCAATCGGAAGTTGTAAAGACAAGATCGAAGATTGCCTTTCTTTGTCGCTGACACACTTTTCACATGTTCATGGTATGAAAAGTGTAGATTCTTCAGTGACTTGACATCATGTTACAGCAATCTCAGCTTAACAATTAGGCTACCTCTTCTTCTGATAAACTTTTGGCCTTGGCTTCCCATAATTTTATTTTACGCCATTTAGTAATCAACTAGTTTTGGGAGAAATAGAGAGTGAGGTATTTGTTTGTGCCATGTTCGTTCCCTCTAAATACTGATGCACCAGAAGTGCAGAATGGCTCATCAAGTGGCAAGGAGACATCGGTGTCTCCAAACAGACTTTGTATCTGCAAGAAAAATAAAAAACAAAACAAACAAACAAACAAAAAAAACAGTACTTGTCAACTATCAACCTGGAAGTGTTGAAAGTGTGTGTGTGTTATTTCATTAAAATAACTGGCCTATATTCAGTCAAGTACTGGATATTTAGCCTCTAAATCTAATATGTGTGCCTTGGAAAGAAATTGATCTGTTCTGCTCTTTGTAATATGGGTACTGACCTGCCATGGAAAAAAGTGTATATTCTGCTGTGTATGTTACAGATCTGGGCCCCTGCCCTTGTGACCTGACTGATAACGGTTGTGATGTCAACTGCTGTTGTGATACAGACTGCTCTGACAGTGACAGGCTGGCATTCTCATACTGTCTGCCTAATTCTTATTTGTAAGTTAAAATAGCTTGAAGAGGCTGCTTATTGTTCCTGCCTGCAAGAGTTCTACTGAGTTTAGAAAGTTGTTGTCAGGTTTGTTTGGAAGGTTGGATGATACCCTACTGGGAAAATGTGGGTTTCTTCAGCTGAAAGTAATATATTATGATATTTATTTGCCTCTAAAAATGCACTTTTCTGAGTGAAATTTTAGGTAATTTACAGTTTGCAAGTTGGAGGTATTTCCTGTATCATGAAATTAATTTGTCCTTGATTCTGAAAATACTGATTTTTGCATGTCATGCATGTGTATTCAGGTATTCCAATTAATTGCAATTAATTGCGGCGACAACACTTTGGTACCATGGATTTACCCTGTCACAAGAAGACACAGTATATATTCCTACTAAGGAATCCTTCTTGACATATGACTGAAAAATTGCTAAATGCCACTCATGTCTAAATAGAAACTGCATAGAAAGATTAAAATTACATAAAAGGAATCCTGCAGAACAAACCTAGCACCATGGTTCAAAAGAACTTTTCATGATTTACACTGTTTAACCCATTTAACTGAAGATTCCTTAAAAAACAAAATCTTCAGCTGCGTCCTTAAAATTTTCCTGGTGTGACATGATAATACGCCTTATATGACATCGAGTAAAGCATTTATGCTATGATGATGTCAAGGGTGTTTTAAAGGACAGCATCACTTGTGGATATACTGCAGCAATTGGTGAAGTGATGTGTTCATGCCTGATGTCACACCATGCAAAGTGAAAAAGGCAGAAAACTTCTGTTTCTGATGTTTCAGATGAAGTGTGCAATATCGCTTTTAATACACTATTAAATACAATATTTTTACAATTGAAGATAGCAGTTCAGTCTTTGTCATGTCACCTTGCTTTTCAAGAAAAGATGTTTAGAGACCAAAGTAGCTTGATGTAAAAACCTAAGAAAACTGTTGCATATATACATATACCTTGTCATACATGTGAATAGAATGAATATTAATTTTTTGTGTTCCCCAGGTCTAAAACGGATGACAAAGTGTGCTTTCAGAGGGATGTAGTCATTATACATAATACTCCGTTCGAGCAGAACACAACCTCAGAGGGATTGTTTTGCATTTACTACGACAATTGTAAGTATATTTTAATTGCATAATTAATTAATCATAGCTACATACGAAGAAATCACAGATTTATTTAAAATTTTTCTCATGTGTGAAATTCTCGAAATATGTTAATATCTTGTTTCATGTCTTGTTTTATAATTACTTTTGATTTGAAGATGCTAAGCGGAATTACTACAATATCCCCGATGTTATCACGGCTGATGACACAGACAGACTGGAGATGTACATCAATCGCTACGCTGGCCCATCATTCCAGACAGGATCACGACCGGACCCCAGAACATTCCCTCAAATATATAAGGTAGTACTTTTTTTTCTAGAAATGAAAACACCATTTTATCCCCCATGGTTAAGGTTTAACTTGGTGAAATATTGAGTGAAGATGAAGCAATCTTTCTCTTTTCTAGGGTTAACTCTACTCATGTACTACATGAGGCTTGTCACTAGAGTTACTAGAAGCTGTCTCATTCAGGTATAGTACGTTTCACGAGTTTGCTCACAGAATTATGTCAGTAGCATGCAGTCCAAGTTAAAGAGTGCTGTTATAACATATTTACTGCCATGAATTTCTACATGTGCATCAAGATGTTGACTGGTACATGTGTACGCATGTAACAATGGCTTTTTCATTATTTGTCCTTTTTGAAGATTCACTCGGCCAGTTTCTTCAGGCTAGATACTCAGGAGGGGCCTCTGTGGATGAGTGGTTAGCATTCTAGCACAGCACAATGACACAGGAGCCTCTCACCAAAGCTCAGTCTGGCTTCACCTGCAGTTGTTCGTAGGAAGGTGTGTGATGCTTGTGGGTTTCCTCTGGGCCCTGCTCTGTTTCCTCCAAGCAAAAGTGCAGGTCATTGTCAAATTAAGTGAAATTTTCTTGGGTATTGCACAAAACTCCAATCAAATAACTGCAGAAGTCCTATTTAGGAAAACTTGCTTTAACAAAAAACTTTAATATTTTGAATTCATGCACTCTATAAATCCTTTTTTTTTTGGACAGGTAAGCATTCACTGTCTGGAAAAAGTCATGCTGTGCAAGTTTTGTAATGTATAGTGTATAACCACGAACATCCTCACAAAGTGTGGTCTTCTAGAACCTTTAAGCATGTGGAAATCTCATTACACAGAGGATATTGCACAGTCAAGGTTGAATCCCATGAAAATTGTTCGAGTGAGACATGGAAATCATAACCCACTTGACGATTCGCGTCTCGTGGGTTATCATTTCCACCTTTCTCTCGAACAATATTTATGGTACTCAGCAATATTCTATTTATTATTTATTCCCTTACAGTAACATGA
The DNA here is from genome assembly GCA_016165875.1 of Acanthopleura granulata. Taxonomy (NCBI): domain Eukaryota; kingdom Metazoa; phylum Mollusca; class Polyplacophora; order Chitonida; family Chitonidae; genus Acanthopleura; species Acanthopleura granulata. The sequence goes on along the minus strand of JABBOT010000001.1, from coordinate 14,790,727 downwards.
TTTTGAGAGTTTTTAAGAGTTTTTGACATTTTTTCTAGCCGTGCACTGTCACAGACATGCCCGGAGCGTGGCGTCTTGTATGTGACATGTTATATGATGTCATGTCTTCTTGCGTGACGTGGGAATGTCGCAGTTGACTAAACTTGCATTATGATGTCATTCTGCTGAGGTCAGATTGGAACTTTATAAAATAAAATGTTTATTTTTTGACGTCATGATGTCTGGGTGAAAATAACACTTTTGTCAGTAAAGGAAATACTGGGATTTCACTGATGTACAAATAATAAATGAAAATATTAGCGCGGACCTAAGATGTGGCTTCAGTTGCATGAAGCGCGCTTACGTGTAGCTTTGTAAATCTTTACCTACCATGACAAAGCATGTGGCAAATATATAAAATGCCCATAGCTGGGGCTAACTTAAAACTGATTCTGCTTCATGAAGCTCTCCCGAGATCTTCGAATCTCTTGAAAATGAGTAATTACCAGTCAGAAGTAAAAAGTATGCATATTCTTCTCTGCAGGTATGCATAGTAAACTAGGATTACTGATTGTGTGTGACAGATATGCATGGTAAGCTAGGATTACTGATTCTGTGTGACAGATATGCATAGTACACTAGGATTACTGATTGTGTGTGACAGATATGCATAGTAAACTAGGATTACTGATTGTGCGTGACTTTATTTCAGAGCGGTGCTCCAATATACACTGTGTTTGAGAACAGTGTGGTGGGTGTTCTGGGTTTACCTGCAGCCCTTCACTCCTCTGTGTGTGATGATAACAATCCAGCAGGTAATGGGAACTTCCATCATCACAAGCTGCACGTTTCATTAAATAAACACTGTACCATATGGCAATGTTATGTATGGAAATGGAAAACGGAGAAATTGAGACAAAGTCGAGAGGTAATGTTATATTTATGAGAGTTAAGAAAGAGATTTATCAGCAGAGGATGTCAAATAATCAATACAGTATTAATTCCTGGCCACTTCATAAAATTGGAATAGAGATCCCAAGAAATATATATAAAGTAGTAAATTTAAAGACATTTAAGAAAAACATTTCTCACAACTGTCTTGATTTCTGTCTTTGCCTTATAGATTCTTGCTCTTCAGTGACCTACCCTATTTTATTAATGGTTTGCATATAAGACAAGTAAGAAAATAAATGAGAAGTAACATCAGTGCTTTTCACTTTGTACCAGCGTACCTATATGACCAGACATCCACCTGTTCACGAGATTTGGTAGATCTGGGAAGTACCTGTGAAACCTCATTAGCAATCAGAGCGTCCACCTATTATGCAGGTTTTAAAGTCGTCATGGTAAGGAAGGGATCATTTTGTCATACTGCTTAAAAATGTGAAGGTATTGTTAAACAAACTGTATCATAGCTGTTTTGTATTGAATGTAAAATTTGATATAAATTTTTTGAATACATTTCACAACTTGGAAATGTTTAACATAATAGCCTTGGTACTAGTATGTCATCTCTTAACTTGAGGATTGTTTTGCTAGCCCGATGTTTTGCTAGTCCTGTGTTATATTTTTGGGTTGACTTCTGAGTCTCACACCAGTTTCATTAGATCAAATCATACTTGTTTTTTTTTTTTTTTCTTTTGCAGAACCCGAGCCTATTAGGCACATATTTTGTATCAGACAACTCTAGCATAAGTAATGGTAATATGAGTTATTCCAATATCTCAAAGATGTCTGAACTGATTACTGTGACAATCAAAGTAGAAAAGCTCACCCTGCCAATGACCATGACCCCTCCACCTCCCATCACTCCCCCAACTGAGCCAGTATTCACCTCCTATAACCTCTCCTCTCTGCTGCTTTCTGATCCTCAACCAGGTGTGACCCTTGTCTTTGCACTCATGATTTCATTAGCTGTCTGTTAAGCCGAGCATTCATGAGAGCTTAAGACGCGACTCATCTCAACTCAACTGATCGTATGGAGTTGATCCCTGTCTAAAAGTGATGTATGATTGCTGGACATGACGCAACAGTCAAGTTGATTTGAGTTGGGTCTTAACCTCTTGTTTATGCCGAGCTTTACATTACTGTATCTCAGCTAAAGTTTGACCTGTGAAATGCACGTTCAGAAAGATATGAAGGCATTAAAATGATACTTCAGTGCCAACACTAACCATTTTCTGATAAGAAATTAATCAGATTTTACAAAAAACTCTTATTAAAACTGGCCTTATAATATGCAATGGTGAATCAATCAGATTCAAGCAGAATGTGTCATTTGAAAAAGTTAAACTTTAGGTGAAATAAATTATTTGCTTTTCAAGAAACAGTGTTCATCAAAAAGAAAATGCACAATGTTCCCAAGTAACATGTATTTTGTTTAACTTTTTTTATGTTCATTGTTAATATGTATGGGAAGTTTTTTTGAAGGTTTTTTATTTCTGGAATTTGTGTGATGCTTTAATCTTCCAGATGGAGAAATGTGCAGAAAACTTTGTAATGGTCATTAGCCATTGAAAATTAACACAAGACATTTGCAAAAAGACTTGCTGGAAACATACTCTATGGTGTAATTTGTCTGGATGCCGTTGACATGATCAGCAGTTATATTTGTTCAATTGACATGATCTGTGTATAGATCATTTTTATCTTGCTCTTGAAATGGGTAACTGGCCAGATGTCTTGAAGACTTTATAGGGAATGTTTTCTGCTTTAAGAACAACTCCTGAAATAAATGTTGAAACATGCCAAGAAATAGTGTGCATGGAAAGTAAAAACTGGCACATAGTACAAAATTTCTCTAAGCCAGTGATGTAATTATGATAAAAATGAAGTAAACATTTCAGGCGAATAGGTAAAGCGTAAGTTGACCTGCTCGTGGAAGCATCTGGGTCCAACTTTTTTGTTTACAAACTTGAATGATGTACATCTATCTAAGCATCAAAATGATATTTTCTTTAAGAAACAGAAACCTTCCAAATGCTTGCCTGATGCATGTATTTTCATGTAATGTACAAAGAAGCAGGTAATATTCAAATTCTTATGTGTGTGTCTGCTTACTTTGTGGCTTATTCCCCAATTGTTGCTTATTTGTCAACTGCATGCCTTGTATAGCCCTCTCCTTTACTAATTGTTTTAGTAGAATCATTTATTGAGTGATTTTGGGTAGTCTATCTTGTTAATACTGATTATTTGACCTTCTGTTATTGAAACTAAGTAGTTATACATGCAGTAGCAGAATTTATTTGTTTGTATTTAAATTAACACTTACAGACTTGCGATCTTTATACCATTGATTTTGAACCGTATAACCTTGAAATTTTTTTAGTGTTTGTTGTAATGTATAAATAACATTCTTTGGTAACACATCACTTTGACTCCTGAAATTTTATGTTTAAATTGTCAGTGAACAAATTATTTCAGCAATTTCACATTGTTAATATGAAAATGAGCTTTATTGAGCTTTATTGACCCACTTTCAGTGTCAGCCCCTAAAATTCCTGTCAAAATTATGAGCTGCAAATTTGCTGTAATACAGTTTGTCAACATGGATAAACTTGAGTAAGTTAGAAGAATACTCCCAACACTTTGCCGTGCTTGATATGGAAGACTTGCTAGTGAATTTTAAGGATGAAAATTACAAACTAAGCATTTTATAACTTGTGCTTTTGGTGTTTCAGCATTTTGTAACCTAGATACCATTCCTGACTTGTACAACAACAGCTGCGTGTTGTACGTGATCCCTCAGTCTCCTCACATGTGTGTGTCTTCACAAGGAGGAATTCCACAGCTTTGTAACTTCACAACTCTGCCTCGACCGCGATACAACCACATCACAGGAGAGTGCAGCAATGCTGTCACACAGGTACAGTCAGACGAATCCCTGTGTTCTCATCACTCTTACTTCTTAAGTTATCCAGTACAGGTAACCCGCATGTATAAACGCGAATGTCAATTTTTTTTAGTTATGCTTGATTGTTACAGGTTCTTGGTGATACTAAATGAAACCAAATGAAGCATGCATCTAGACCTAACTAACTGATAAAAACTATATGGCTTATGGCAAGAGCTGTAATCAATCATTGGAAAGTTAATGTATGGTTATATTTGTGTTAATGTAGACACAAGCCCATGTTATAAAGGTCAAAATGAGTGCAGAACTATCCTGAGGGAATTTGTAGATCTTTGTTCTCATTGCTTGTGGGATTTTATTGACAATGAGTGGTCAGCCGGGTTTATGGCGTCATTTGTGTCTAACATCTGTCAAAGACCACTTGTCTTCCACCAATCTGTTGTGGATACAGGTATACAAGAAAAAAAAAGATACAGGTACATGGAAAGTTTGTCAGTAACTTTATGCAGAACACTCCAGTTTCCTCTGTGAAAATGACTGTCCTTGTATAAGTGGAAAATTTTTGAGGATGGCATTAAATAACCATGAAATAAATAAATATGATGGTAAAAATGAAAAAGAAAAAAAAAAAGACGTTTACCGCATGGGGCCTCGTGCTGTCCTGCACTAATGCCTCTTGTTGAAGTGATTTACCAATGACAAAAGTTTGGATGGTAAAAATTTGATAGGCGGACTGATGGTTTACTTTGGTTTCCTCCTCCATGAACCTCATTGGCAGCTTCAGTCAGATAAATAAATAAATGAAGACATTTTGTGATAGTACAACGTTGCAGATAATTTGAATTTTTTCACAAATTAAAGATACAATGTACCGAGTATTTACAGGGTAAAATTGGAATATTTGCTTTGTTTTCAGGTTGAGTACACAGTAACTGTAAATGGATCGAGTGGCATAAGCAAGGTTGATGTGACATTTGTGTTCAATACATTGCAACAGAGTGACCTCCCCGTTAGTCAGACCTTCATCACACAGTTTAAAGGGGTAAGATCATTTATGTTACTAAGTGTGTACACCATGCGTCTGTAAAAGTCTGTAGTTAAGCAAACTATATGTTTTAAAGACGTGAACGCCCAAAGAGTGTGACTTGTGTCAAGATAGATAATCTTCTGAAATACTGTCATTCTAGTGATTCAAACAGTCTACTTTTCATTTTCTAATGTGTATGAATATGTGAACATAGTGTAGAAACAACAGTGTGCTTAACTCTGGTGTAATAAAGACAGAGTTTAGACTGCATTAACTCTCCTGAAAACACAAATTTTTATCCATGGCCAGGTACGTGGTACTACATTATTTGGAACGTAAAGCTGTGACATATATGGTTTATTACACAGCCTATTGGCATTTACCGGTATATCAAATCTTGAGTTTGAGGAAGGTACGAGGGACATAACCCAGAGTGTCTATGTCTGACCGAAGGTGTGATACGTGCACATAAGTGAAATGAGTTAGTTGTGAAATAACTGGTTTAGCTATTGGATCGTCAATCAACATTTTTTACAGTATCAATCTCATTGAAGAAAACATTCTGGTCAGTTGCCCATGAGGTCTTCTCGCAGTAAAGAAAATTTCAGATGGGTCATTTGTACGTGTATATTTTTGTGCACTTTTCTCCAACAAAACATAAATATGGCCAGAGACACAATGTGCCAATGTGAAAGCATTCAATTATCGTGTTTAGGAAGCATAGAATGGGGTATCTTGCATTGGAGCCTAAATAAGAGGCTTTCTGCTTGCTGTCAGTGATTTACAGTGTGGGGAAACATGAAGGGAATTTGTCGCATCTATAAAAAAAGATTTTATAGTAATTTGTATCAGCCTTTGTAACCCGCAAAACTGAACGCTTCAGTAAAACTTAAGTGAACAAATCAGGTAAGGTAAAAATGGTACATGGATAGTATGGTTTGACATAAAGCCATCAAGTTTCAAAAGTTGCAAATGGTCACCGGTGGTTTTATTATATAGAAACAGTAAATAGCATCCATGTCTTGCTCCCACAAAGATAAAATTGCTAGCAAACAGTCATGATTAAATAACAGAGCTAGTGTGAAACATGGTTTTCATCCATTGGTTTGTTTACCTGGACAGGTGGATGAGAAGGAGCCTGTACGGTGGAGTGGTAACCCAGGCTATGTGGTGGGTCAGCCAGTCCGGGCTGGTCAGCTGGTCAGAGAGCTGGACCCAGTAGATGCTGTCGTCCTGTATCCTGAACTTCTCCGAATTCTGTTCATAATCTTGTCATACATGTGGCAGGAGCATGAAATAGTTTACTTGGTGCATGAGAATTACTCTTGAACACTTACTAAAAGAAATATGACATTTTCTAAAGAGCAACGCTCTTAAAAGTGTGGCCTTTCTGTTGCTTGTAGTAAAGAAATTGGTATATTAAAATTATTCTTTGAATAGGTTACAGAAGTAATGTGTTTTCTGAAAGCTGAAACTCCTAAAAATATTACCTTAGTGATACTTGTCGTTAATAAGTTGATACATCAAAATTATTTTTATAATTTTTTGTAATAGTAGTATCATGTTTTTTAAAATCCAAAGCCCATAAATATATTGTCTTTGTTATGCTTGTTAAAAATTAACGTGATACATCAAAATTATTTGATCATTAATATGATGATTTCCAACGGGCAGAACTCTTTGCAGTGCTTTTTATGACGGAGCAGAATTAGAACTACATGTACTGACAGCAGATGTTGGTTGGTAGCTCTGATATCAGCCAATGAACTACATGTACATGTATCTCGTCAGATATGTAAATTTGAAGCTATTGGTCAAGTGACAAGACTTGTTAAATGAGTGAAAATGCCCCAAGGAGGCAATGTAGCACTTATCTCTGGGGAAATGTTTCCTGTTGTTTCATGGATACTTCATCTCATGAAGATTTCCCATATGTGATGTGTTTGTCTGTGGGATTTGTAAATTCTCCTTGACCTCTGATCAGCTTAGCAGTACAGCAGAATGGCACCAAACCAGAGGACAACTCCCTGACCATTCTCAAACCATCCCTCTCAGGAGAGTGTAGCATAGGAACAGGAGGCAGGACTAACGTGCTGTTTGGAGAGGACATGAGATCAGGATGCTTTATCAGGTTTGATAACAGACAAATTAGCCAAAGATATTTTACTTTACCTGTCTCTTCTTTTCCTCACATGGTTAGTCTATCTAACGAACAACATAGAAATGTCAACAACAAGTAAAGCCATGTGAATGGAGTAACAACTACCTGACAGAGATTGGAAAAGTGCTGTATGAGTAGATGCATAGTAATGAAATTTATGGTACAACTGAAATCTATTTTTAATATTCTTAACTCCAGCAATTCCATCTAGCACCTTTTAAAATTAGAGTTTGAGATATATACAGAAACAGTTGTCAATCATGGCAGCATTTTAACAGCAACTTGCAGGTACATGCACTTGTGGACACTCCATAAAACTGTTACCTTCATGTAACTCAGAAATAATTGAGTGAATAAAAATTTTATGACCAGCAGTTGCACAGTACAGGGGATGGGGTTTGTTTACAACTGCTTCATTTTACATATTTTTTTGGTAATCATGATGTTACAGTTTCAACATGTCAGACATGGCGAATGGTTGTCAGCTCATGCAGGAGATTGCCCTGCTGGCTTTGTGGCCTTATGGTCCCGACCCCCCCAGGAACTGGTCTGTGGCTACCTTTGGGAACTCTGACCCCCTCACTGTAGGAGACTGGGTCTCCATTCTAATACAGAACACTCCAAGATTGCCCGTGAGTCATCACAAGACCCTTGCTTCACTAATTCCTCAATCTTTTTAGAATATGAAAGATTGACTTTCAGTGCAATTTATGAACCTGTTTTGGATAAGATTTTCGTTTTAGAGAAGAAGTATAATTTTATAAGTCTGTGCAAAATATTGCTCTGAGAATGTAGCCCTCGGAATATGCTTGAGTATTAAAGACCTTGGAAACATGGGAAAAGTTTGAAGAATTACTGTATTTTATGTAACACTCTGACACAAAACATGCCTTGTGCAAGTACAGATTCATTAATTGCTTCTTTTTTCCATGTAGAAAATTCATGCACCATGCTGTTGTAATGGTTGAAGAATTTCCTCCTTTAGTCGCAACACAACTCGGATTTCCACATCTGAAATCCTGCCTTCTGAGCTATAAAGAGATTCCTACTAGCTATTGCTGGTATAACCACTGGAAAACTGCATGCCATTGGTAAATGTAAGGTTTGAAGATGTCGTAGCATAAATATTGTGCGTTTTCAGGTTGCAGGGAATGGTGCGGAGTGTATAGACATGGTGTTGGGGATGCACATACAGATACTGTATGCTAACGTAGGGTCCCTGTCCAACCCCCAGGCTAAGATAGTGGGGGTGTCCTTCATCTACGAGACCCCACAGACCATAGCCTTTCAGGTGAGTGCGTCTGCTGACCCATTGTGTATTCAGGATAGGTAGTTGTACACCATCAGATTGGTATCACAGGAACTGGTACTTACACATCTCTTTTCTAATGTGCCACTTTGAACGATGACTTTTTATGACAGGTTTTATTGTATTATACTAGGACTTTGTATCGTGGCATTTGTGGTATCGTGGTGTAATAGAACATGATAATCTCCAGATCGTAAAACTTTTCATAGAAAATGGTCAAGTCAGTGTAATTAATAACCAAATTTTGAAAGGATAAATTGATCAGATAATAATGCGAAAATACCCGTTTTTTCGCTATGAACTTCCGAAAGCTGAAATTTTAGTACCACAATGCACCAAGGCCTCATCCTACAATTGTGTTCAATAACTGGTTTCACCCTGCAGTTGGGCAACTCATCCTTTTTTTCTTGCATCTCTGAATGTATATACATATATCTGTACATATTCATCTTTTCAATGCCTAAATACTCAACATAGCCTAGAAAACAAGTTTTAAATATGTTCAAAGTTGAATGTTTAATTGATGTAGAAGATTACATGATAGATTATGTACTGACCAGCCTGCCTTTACCGTTGTCTACCCAGTGTATTGGTGCATACTGCCAGCCAGGAGCCGAGAGTGCCCGGCAGAGGTTCGAGGTGGTCCAGTCTGTCACCTTTGTGGACGTCTCCCAACCCTCAGCACAAATCTATGCTGAGCCTCCATTGTTCCTGGCCAAAGTGCCATATGACTTTTTCTACCCATTCGGCCTTGGAAGTGGCACGTTGATCATACCTCAGACTTTACTGATGGTTTTATCAGCTTTATTGTCAATATTCATATCATCAAAATCCTGTTACAGTTATTTATAATAACACTGTGGTTAATTTCTTTAAACACATGTAACATGTGCATGTATTAAATCCTGCATATAGTACTGAAGGGCTGCCAGCAACCTGCAGATGGTTGTGGGTTTCACGCGGGCGCGGCCAGGTTTCCTCTTACCACAGTGCTGCCTTGTATCAGTGAAATATTCTTGAGTTCAGTATGAAACATCAATCAAATAAGTAAATATTTGACTGGTGTTGCAGTATACACGAGAATGTTTCACTTATACAATGGCAGAGAGGTTTATGGGTGGATGAAATGAAGTGTCCAAAAAAAAAACCTGATGTTTGCCAAACACAAGACAAACCACCACAATTCAAACCAGAAAGGACTTGCTGCAGTCAGCTGTAGTGAGAATAAGGCTTTAGCCATGTAAAGAGACAAGGAGGACCCATCCTAAAAGATTATGTCGTATGGTATTTGTGGGGGCTTGTGATGTATTTCTATGTGTGTGTATTTTACGTGTGTAACTTATAATCCGTCCAATGGCCATCTTACGGTGATGGCAGTAAATAGAATGTAAATAGATTTTGATCTTTTGTAAAGTGGTATCCATGTGTTAAATTAAGAATTGATTTAGAGAGCTTCATGATTTACATTTATTATTATAAATACATGTATATAATTACATGTATCATTGAATGTCGTAATAAATGACGTACATTTAGGACAGGACTATGATCACACTGTTGAGAAACTGCCTTCAATTCATTGGAGTGTGTAAAATTCTGCACACCAAGCTCTTGATTCAGATTACATATATCTGTATTTCAGTAGGCAGTACTGAAGCAGATGTCTTGTCTTTTGTTGTAGCATTAATTTGTGACTGTGAAAACAACTTTTGTATGCTCAATTTACAAATAACATCACATCTTGGAGAAGCTCTTTGTGATGTGATTTTTTTTCATTCTACAGAATTAATCACGAATCATTGTAGATGGTATGAACTAAAATGTTAATTATCTTACAACAATGTTAACAATCCTTTGAATTGTATATTTGTGTTGGTTGAAACGTTATAAATGGCCAGAAGTAACACATTTTGTCAATAGCATAGTCTAAAATGGTCATCAACCATGACCATGGACAGACAAATATGCTATAAAGTTTCGTCACAAAAAGACTATGAACTGATGTTATAGTTCTGCCATCGCATATGGGCTATGTTGTAACTGATGTCATTAAACCCAGAGCATCATTTTCTCTAGAAATATTTCTGTTTCGTCACATTTATCTTAGATATATTTAGTTGAATAGACTTTAAAATTGTGGTGACATTTCTTGCCTGTTCATTGCCTGCTTTGGTTCAGACCATTAGTCTGATGTTCAAATGCAGTTATCTGCATTCTTGGCAGCACATAAACTTGCATACCCAGATATTTTTTAGTTACAATGGTAAACATTTGTACAAATCGCTGCCAGCTTGTTTTTCACCACAATGCTCCCACCCCAACCTGACTTATTACAGGGGCTTCACTGTATTTCTGCTGCATATTTTGTACATGTATTTAGATGAGAGGATGTTGGCCTCTGAAACTCCTGTATAAGATTTACTGTCTGTAACCGAGCACTCAGTACCATGTGTGTGGTGTAGCATAGTAAAGGTTGTCAGATGCATAAGCTTTGCTACAAGTTTCGTAAAGTTTCATTCAAAGCCATCAAAGGACCCCTTACAACTAGATGGGAAATTGTCACCCTGTCGCTCAAACCGATTGTCAACCTGCTCACAGTTACAGATGTGCTGCAGAGTGATGCAAGGGCTTCCTTGATATGCGGTTGAAGTTGTTATATAATAGGGCTTGCCTTGCAATAGGCCAATAATAAAAAAAATATGCATCGCTAACCATGAGTGCCTATTGTGTCTCTTTTGTCCACTAAAATGTCTTCCAGTCAGATCTCTAAAAATCTGGATTTAAACTAAGTTTTGTGTCAGACATTGGGAGGGCATTTATTGAGATGAACCGATGAACACACGTAGGTGCATTTCTCCACATGTAACTTCTGTTTGATATGCTGACACTTAATATGTGGCACATCTGAACGGATTGAAAATGAGGACGCCACTTACATATTTTGGCTTCATTAAGCTTTCATTGCAGTATATACCATATATCATCCATGGATATTCATTATAGTTGGAAACATATCTAAAACGTAACTTTGCAAAATGTAAACAAATAAGACTTGTCCCTTGCCTGGCTTAATCATTTTCTCCAGAACTCGTGTTACTAAATAATGCACACACAGATGGGGCTCGAACCCCTGAAATGTATTGCCAGCTGGATTCACAGCCACACGAGTTAGCGTCGTATTATGGGACACTATGATCTACAAGCCATTAACCATTATGATGAATATGCAGTTCCAGTGACCTCAGAAAATATTTCGTTTTTTTGCGATTTACAAAAACATGATTGCATAAACCAACATGATATTTCGCAACAGATAAGAACTCTCCAGTTTAACATCAAATACGCACAAATGATTTTGGTTCACATAATCATGGTTTTATTAGTATGAGAATTTCTCTCAGTAAAAGACCGTAAAATGATGAAATCTGCTTTTGACCTTACTTTTACCTTCTGACACAACAAAAAGTATGAATCACACCACTCCTATTTTTCACAGATATGTTGCATAGTAATTGTACTTCAGATTCAAACACATCTGCTCTCTTTTTTCGTAGGAAAAAAATCGCACCTCACTCCTGCAACACCAGATGATGACTTCCACTTTAGTTGCAGGGGGTCCTTTATAAAATGGGAATATCTTCACATAAGACACATTCACCAAAAGACAGTCTGAGCACATATGATATTGATATAACCAAAGCCTGAATTTGATGTAAGTTAGCTTTTTATTAATGACCGTATCAAAGATCTACTAGCACAAAGCATACTTGACATTCACCATTAATTCATGCAAGAAATCAGAACACAAATAAAATTCTACACAGTCTTAATGGTGAAAAAATTCTGCTCATGGACAGACACACCGAGGCCTTCTTAACACCTGAGTATAAAAGAGTACAATGAATAATAATTAATCATTAACAATTACGTGATACATTGTGCCATAATGCACACACCATGATATTGATAACTGGTTCACCAAGGAGTTTTTAACAAATATCATCGTAAATCTTAACTATACTCCTCAGGGGTAAATACATTAATTGGTATCTGAAGACCATACATGTGTATGGCAAGATTTCATGATAAATCAATATGTCTATCAGATTTGTTCACATTCTATGGTTCATCAGCCAGTAATATTAAATGCATCTATTTTTTCACACCTGTACTCAAATACATATCATAATGCAGGATATAAAGCTGTTTAGTAATGAGAAGAGTTATCCATTAGAGACTACATTTTCATTCAAAACAGGTCACATTAGTTTCAGATTTATTGAGCAGTTTGATGGATCCATTCACACAGATATACTGCCTTCCCTGAAGTTGGTCTTGCCAATCAAAACGTTGAGCAGAACGCTGTCTCCCTGACGACATTTGTCCTTGGCCTCTTGGATGACCTCTACCATTCTGTCCTCGTTGTAACAGTCCAGGATTAATCCTTTACCTCCGTAGCCCTCGGCAACTGTGTGATAGTCACAGAACTGAAAACAACCCAGAGAAACAATGCACATGAAGTTTTAATACTAAACCTGGCACGTGCTCAAAGTGCTCTTATTAGTATTTATTCTGTTGGAAAAATATTAACAAGGAATTGTATGCTTCTAGTAAAACCAGGCTGCAAGGAACTTCTCTACCATGAATAAAGTGTACCTTACAAATCCTCTGCTTGGTTGTTCGTTGTTTAAATGTCATTTTCAAAACTAATTCAGTCATATCACCAATATCTTTGTACCGATGACTCAATGGAATACATGCAGAAGACACCAGACACGACATCCACCTCAGTCACATTATACTGACATTTGGCCCACCAGGGTTTCGTGTATCACCGGACACTGGATTGAACGTTGAATCTACTACCCTTGTGAGACAGACAATCTGTACACTGCACTACGTCAACACGACTGTTAAATCCAAAAAGAAATTTAAACATTACATTCCACCTTGCACAAGTAATCATGCACACAAGTCCTTGTGTGGACTTAAATATATGACTGCGGTCAGTTTTTCAGTTGGGAAGAAACCAGGTTGATCTCGCTGAAAGCCAACACATCTTACATGGAAAAGGCACAAGAAAATATCCTGGGAAGAAAGATTCTGTGTCTAAAATGTCAAATTGAGGCCTGCCCAAACTCACGGCTAGATTACAGGCCACCTCACTCCCAAACATTGGCACTTGTTCTCTGGCTATCTGGGTCCACCCAGCATCATTCCCAACCACAGCAATCACTGGCGTCTGTAACACACGAACACAGAACATACCATTACAAGTACTTTATGTCCTGGGCCCCGTTTCACTAAAGGTCTTAAGTCGCAACTCGGGTCCTAACTTAAAACTTACAAACTACGACCCTTTCACAAAACAATACTACCCAGGCTTACTGTGTACCTACTCTTAGCACTTTGGACTTTAACTCAAGATTTACAACTTGAGACTTGTTAGTGAAATAAGGCCTGGGAATAAGCTAAATACAGCTTGACAAAACGATGTAGAAATATATACATTTCATATAACTGGGTTGAAATCTGTTTTTAATAATAGACAGTTCTTTAAAAAAAGGTTCTGTTAAATACAGATTAGTTTCAATGAGGTTATCTACATGTACTCCATGTTTCGATGCAAAATGCATTGTTGGACAAGGGTGATAACGAGGAGGATGTAAGTTTTCTTTTTCTCATGGCACTATTCAAATCAAATCTGCAATGGCCTACAGTACCTTGTGCCTTGTGAAGGTATCGAACTCTGCTATGCTGTATCCCAGAGAGCCATCCCCATAGATGATCCAGACCTCACTCTCAGGGCGACACAACTTGGCACCCAGGGCAAATCCACCCCCAACCCCAAGGGTGCCAAAGGCTCCAGGGTCCAACCACCTCAAGGGTCCACGTGGTCTGTCAACAGAATAAAGGTATCAGAAATACATATATATGTATGATGTATCGCCAAAGGATAGATTACAAAGGAGACAGTTATCAATTCATGCTGGATTAAAGTTTACTAGTGCTTTATTTCACCCAAACCAATGTCTCATGCAAAATTTTGCATATTTCTGCATATTTCAAAACATCTGCCTGGATTTCAAATTTTCAAAGGCAGTGTTAGGCCACAGGGGTCACACATTTGTGATGAAGTAAGCAGAAATCACAATGTTAAACCAAAATTAAAAACATCAAATAAATAAATAAATAAATAAAGCAGCACTTCCCCCAGTCTCCTCCATCAACCATTATAATACTGTCCTCATCCACTATCACCTGATGTCACATCTCTCCTGCACTTACTAACTCACCTGAGGATGTAAGCAGCATTTCCCACAAAGTCTCCTCTATCAGCCATTATAATACTGTCCTCATCCACTATCACCTGATGTCAGACCGATCCTGTATTTACCCACTAACTCACCTGACGATGTAAGCAGCACTTCCCCCAGTCTCCTCCATCAGCCATTATAATACTGTCCTCATCCAGTATCACCTGATGTCACATCTCTCCTGCACTTACTAACTCACCTGACGATGTAAGCAGCACTTCCCACAAAGTCTCCTCCATCAGCCATTATAATACTGTCCTCATCCACTATCACCTGATGTCACATCTCTCCTGCACTTACTAACTCACCTGACGATGTAAGCAGCACTTCCCCCAGTCTCCTCCATCAGCCATTATAATACTGTCCTCATCCAGTATCACCTGATGTCACATCTCTCCTGCACTTACTAACTCACCTGACGATGTAAGCAGCACTTCCCACAAAGTCTCCTCCATCAGCCACTATAATACTGTCCTCATCCAGTATCACCTGATGTCACATCTCTCCTGCACTTACTAACTCACCTGAGGATGTAAGCAGCACTTCCCCCAGTCTCCTCCATCAGCCACTATAATACTGTCCTCATCCAGTATCACCTGATGTCACATCTCTTCTGTACTTACTAACTCACCTGAGGATGTAAGCAGCACTTCCCCCAGTCTCCTCCATCAGCCATTATAATACTGTCCTCATCCACTATCACCTGATGTCACATCTCTCCTGCACTTACTAACTCACCTGAGGATGTAAGCAGCATTTCCCACAAAGTCTCCTCTATCAGCCATTATAATACTGTCCTCATCCACTATCACCTGATGTCAGACGGATCCTGTATTTACCCACTAACTCACCTGACGATGTAAGCAGCACTTCCCACAAAGTCTCCTCTATCAGCCATTATAATACTGTCCTCATCCAGTATCACCTGATGTCACATCTCTCCTGCACTTACTAACTCACCTGACGATGTAAGCAGCACTTCCCACAAAGTCTCCTCCATCAGCCATTATAATACTGTCCTCATCCAGTATCACCTGATGTCACATCTCTCCTGTACTTACCAACTCACCTCAGGATGTAAGCAGCACTTCCCACAAAGTCTCCTCCATCAGTCACCATAATACTGTCCTCATCCAGTATCACCTGATGTCACATCTCTCCTGTACTTACTAACTCACCTGACGATGTAAGCAGCACTTCCCACAAAGTCTCCTCCATCAGCCATTATAATACTATCCTCATCCACTATCACCTGATGTCAGACCGATCCTGTATTTACCCACTAACTCACCTAAGGATATAAGC
This sequence comes from Acanthopleura granulata, assembly GCA_016165875.1. Lineage (NCBI taxonomy): Eukaryota > Metazoa > Mollusca > Polyplacophora > Chitonida > Chitonidae > Acanthopleura > Acanthopleura granulata. The sequence continues at coordinate 14,774,776 of JABBOT010000001.1, read as the reverse complement.
AGCACTTCCCACAAAGTCTCCTCCATCAGCCACTATAATACTGTCCTCATCCAGCATTTCCTCCACAACATGCAACACCTTGAGAGGATTCAAATGGACAGCCGTTTTCTCACTGGCCTTGTCCCTAAAACAGAAATTCAATTTTATTAATAAAACAAACGAAGAATCAATTTGAACATTTTATTTCTGTCATATTCAGTTTCATACAATGTACAATAGCATAATTTTTACATTGCACACATTGTGTTACCTGTTGGCTCTCTCTTTGTCCTCATCTCTCTGCTGTAACTTGGCCACCCAGTCAGGATCACACTTGTAACCCTTCAAGCCTTTGCTCAGGCTGACAACAAAACTGCCCACATCAGCTAAGACAGCCACTTTAGGCTTCCAAAACATGTCAGAGTTCTAAACATAAAAAATTACAAGCATGTTTGAAACAGATGTTCTTCAAAAGCCATATTTTTAGAAAAGTTATAAGGTAATATATAAAAAAGTACAGATCAAAATCTGTCAATAAGTGTTAACAATAAATAAAAAACAAGCACAAAAATTTGCAAATGCTGAAAAATTCGTGTCATGAACCCTGTTGTCCAGCGAAAGGCCTGTTCCGAAAGATAGGATGTTAAACTTTGATTGACTAACCCGGAGACAGAGTGACTGACTGACAGAGTTGCTTTATAGTCCCACTTATAAACAGCAACATTCAAATTTTATACAGGTGATGACTTTCTGACATATTTACAAGAGTTCATGCTTTATGCTCATTTCTGAAATTACGACGGACTCACTTTATACAGCTGCTCCTTATTTCTATTCACAGCAATGATTTTGGATTTTCTACTCAGTACACGTCCATATCCTAATCTGAAGTCCGCCACAGCACCTGAAAATACCCGACGTCAACAAAGCTTTGAGGATTATTTACAGAAGGTCAAATCTGACTCAAGTAAAGTCAAGTACACTGATGATCTGACTGAAGCATGACACTTCTAGATAAACTGACCAAAGCATGTCCACTGTGGTAACAACAATTTTGTTCATCCATGTTATGAATGTCAAGAAAGTTTAAGCATCAAAAATATATGTACCAAAATTTGCATTCATTTTTGATCAACTGGGTTTACTTTGAGCCATGATTCTATTTTTATGAATCACTATATATAAAGACCTGGCTGTGCAGCAGGAATGTACTTAATTCACTTGATGGCTGTTTTATGACATATGTAGAACATTTCACTTATCAATACAATAGTGGTAAGGTTTGTTTGGACAAAATCTGGAGAATGTACAGTCTCAATTTATTCACTTATTTGTTTATGTGATTTTTGCTTAACCCCAACCTCAAGAATTCTTCACTTACAGATATACAATGGTAATCAGTTTTATAGGTGAAGAACACCTTAGATTGCTCAAATGACTTCCAAAAAGTCGCCCATGCTTATGGTCGCTAAGGCCCCACACAGTGAAATTGAAGAAATCAACATATTTCCTGTACTTCATGTCTTCCATGAATTGGAAAGCAAGCATCACTAACAACTATGCCATTGCCCGCTCCCTTACTTAAGTTAACCGAGAGACTGTAATACCTGCCATGACAACGACATCTGCCTCTTTCAGAGCATCACGTCGCTGCTGTCGTGCTTGTATTGGACTCTTCCTTCCCAGAACGCCTCTGGACATTCCTCCCAGGAAACATGGAACTCCCAGACTCTGTTCAAGGAAGAGGTCAGAGAATGATTCCAAGGCTACAATACTACAATACAACTCAACACTCAGGCTTGTTTTATGTTTGTTTTTTATTGGAGTTTAATGTTTCTATCAACATTATTTCAGTAAGAGCATGAAAATGTCTCTCATAAATTAGATGGAAAACTATCAACAACCTCAAACTTCCAAATTATTAACTTTTCCTTCAAAATTCATTAGACTAAACACCTGACAACAGAAACTCCAATCCTTGGCACTAAAGAATACCTCTATATGAATAAAATGCAGTAACCATTAATTAATGGAAAAGACAACCACATGATCATAACCATTGATAACTACATCTAAAACATCACTTGATGATTATCCTGAATCTTTTAAACAGAATTCCATTCATAAGACGGGCTATCACTACAGCTTTCATTCTGAACTGGATATTTCATGGCAGAACAGGTTTTCAACATTCATAAGATGGGCTATAACTACACCTTTCAATCTGAACAGGGTATTTTGTGGCAGAACAGGTTTTCAACATGCATAAGCAGACATCTATTTCCTTGTAATAAAGTTCACAATAAATGTGTCCATGGACGAATGTAATGGTAACAAAGTGTATGGTACGAATGGCACCAAACGACAGAAAAAAAAGAATGGTCGCACTTCAGAATTGCTACATTTGAATGAATTTAATCCTGTTAAAAGACTCTAAAACAATAATAAACATAATGATAATTGTGTCTACAGTTTTTACAGATGACTTTGAAACTGCTTTAGTCAATTCCATGTTTGTTGTCTTTTCTCATTAGCTATTCCCTATCTCTTTGCCTGTAGGTGTGTTTCTTACCTCTAGAGCTGCCCTTAGGTCCTCTGCCGGGGTGGGTGGTAGTGTAGCCTGACTTCCCAACAGTATAACAGGCCTCTTGGCTTTAGAGATCAACTCTACACACTTCTGAACTGAAAACAAGCACAAAACGTGTGTCAACTCCTGATCATGCATAGCCTCCAGTGACGCAAACAGTTATGCAGAACTTTAATGAAACATTTACTTATTTACAATGTATTTATTTGATTGTTATTTAATGTCATACTCAAAAACTTTGACTTCAGATGATGGAAGCCATGTTTATCACTGGACAGCTGGAAAAACCATAGTGCCAGGCATAAACCCACAACTTTTGGCAAGTTACAGATAAATTTTCCCACAAGGTATGGAGATATGCACACCATTATACCAAAAGACAAGTGGCTTCAATGAACACTACACCATTCAACAGTCACTTTGGCATCATCCAATGCTGCACGTCACCAAGGTCCCTATGTATAAAAATATTACCAAAAACTTTGTTATGTAATTATGACCAAATGTGGAATACAAAATTTTAATAAGTGTGAAAATATAACGATTTGTACTGAGAGACAAAACGATTGTCACTAGTGATCAAACTAAATTGAATTGAGCACGACACATGTTGATATTCTCTTACCCTGGGAGGAGCTGGCTAAGGGGCGCTCCACTGGAAGGGGCTGAGTGTCCCGGGCTTCAAACGCTCCAGCAAACAAATTGTTTAGGTGGTTTTGTAGATACCTAAAGAAATGGATATATTTCTATGTAGCTTTACTTAAACATACATACATATAAGAAAATTTTTCTCTTGGGTGGGGGATGTTTACCATGTTTAGTGGGAGTAAATCCAGACACTGCAGTAGGAAACCACAGTATATACCAGACCAGGTGCAAAACAAACTCCATGATGTAAACTCACAGACATGTCCAGCTGGAGAAATATCTGAAAACAAGGCAAGTCAAAACAGGAGCCAAAACCTGTGTCCTTCATCTATGCCACACCACAATGCCAGGGAGATGAGGCCACTTAAACGTATTAACTCAAAACGAATGTTTCAGAGATTTCTTTATTTATTTTATTGGAGTTTTATGTTGTACGGTACTCAAGAATATGAAGAATATATACATTTATACAATGGCAACTAGCATTGTGATAGAAGGAAACCCAGCTCAGAGGAAACTCACAACCATCTGCAGGTTGCTCGCAGAACTTCACACATGCAGCCAGAGAGGAAACCATCCTGAACTGGATTTGACATCAGTGACAGGCGAGAAACCCCTGGGTCATTGTGCTGCCCTATCATGCTAACCACTTGGCCACTGAGGCCCCAGTGTTTGAGAGGAAGCAAACACAAGAATATCGCACAATGACAACAACTGCTGCTGCTCAATTAATGTTTATGAAAATGGAAATGTATAAATTGCTCATAAACTGAATTTATGGCCACTGATTACAGAAACTGTGCATGTTACAGATATGAGTTTGCCCCTTGGGTTTTTGGCCTTACCTCTGACCTGACCTTGGGCCCCTGACCTTACCAGTTAATGACCTTTTGAGTCAGGCTTGTAGGGCCTCCATCCTTCATCCCTATTTCCTTCTTGACAGTGCTGTATGGATACAAGACATCTATGGGGAACTCCACAAACACTGGACCTGACATCAGGAAAAAAAACCCTCAAAGTTTACTACTCACAGAGCAATATACATGAGTACATAGTAATATTTAACAATATACATTTAGCTTTGTTTGTGTGTGCACATCAGAAATACAGAATACAAAGTCTACTTTCAAAAATCACAAAATGCACTTTTATATAAATTATAGTGAGATTTCCTGAAAGAAATGTTTTATCTACTTATTCCTTTGAATAAGTTCCTCATCACCATACTCAAAAATTTTTCACTTGCAGGATGGCAATCAGATTTATAGGTGGATAAAATATATGCAATGGAACTAACCAGAATAAATATTAATGAGGACTTGAGAAAAAGAAGGAGACACGGACAGCCTGCACATTTCATGTCAAGATGAATAAATGGAATATCGCTCTGGAGTATAAAGCATACACCTGAGGTAAGCTTTCTTACATTACAAGTAACCCATCAGATGCTTGTGACTAGAGGGAATTTTTTGTCTCTGTCGATTACCAGTGAGGTAGATATGCTGACACTGATGTGAGACTTACCAGGTGTGCCTGACTGGGCCACTTGAAGGGCCTTCCTCACTGTGGGGCCAATCTCTCTCACCCTGCTCACAGTGGCACAGAACTTACACAGGGGCTTAAACAATGACATCTGGTCAATGTCTTGAAGTGCTCCTCTCCCCTGAAAAACACACGGACAGTTTCGTTAAGGTATTTGATGTGGTCTTTATAAATCCTTAAATCATTTATCTCTTTCTAGCTAAATTTTCTAGTGTAAATGATTTATTATTAAATTCACTTATTTATTTTTTGCTGTTTACGCCTTGGTCCAGAATTGTTCAGTTGTACAATGGTGGTCATCTTTACTGGTGGAGGAAACCCAATTTCTCAGGATAAATCACTGACTTCTGGCAAGTTGTCCCTAACCAACTCTCCCCTCCCACAAACAATGTAATATCTGGAGCTTTTTGTACTTTCTGCCATTGTTATACCTCCTCGCAATGATATACCTCCTCGCAATGATATACCTCCACGCAATGATATACCTACTTGCAATGCTTTACCTTCCCGCTTTGTGATACCTGCTCGCACTGTAATACCTTTCAGGTCTTTTACACCTTCCAGCACTGTTACACCTTCCAGCTTTGTTATATCTTCTACCTTTGTTATACTTTCCAACATTAACATACCTTGAGAAGGGTTGCGGCAGCTCCACCCATGACCAGGACTGGAGACTCGGCCATCTGGGCATTCTTCACTGCTGTCACCGTGTTGGTCAGACCTGAGAGCCAGATCAGACACTGAGCTGAACACCATGAGCTAAACACCAATTTGAATTTAAAACCAGAAAAAAACTCATGAAGTGTAGCATACATCATCCTTTCATCAATGCTTAGTAAAGAAAACAGAGATGGAATGGGCTGATGATGAGATCAACCTGGTGGTTTACGAGTTCACACAAGTAATAAAAATAAGAACTGAATCTGGAGCACAGGTCAGCTTTCATCTAGTGTCTAGTTTCCAAATATTAACCACTGGTTACATGGTGTTCTGACATCCAATGCTGAAATACATTTTCACAATGGATAAACATATTCTACCCAAAAGAAAATGACAGGATTTTAATTGTGACTGGTATTTTACCTGGTCCAGCAGTGACAGCAGCAATTCCCACAGTCCCAGACAAGCGAGCCACAGCATCTGCAGCGAACACTGCTGTTGCCTGAAAAACGCGAAAAAATGTTCCATTAATTGCTGGTGTTTATAGTACACAGAGCAAGTGAAACGACACCACTGTCATTGTGATTCCTTTGTGTTAAAGCTTGAATCTGATCAGCCCTTTAGAATCCAAAATTTAACAATTACGCATGCATAAATTGCATACGCTGTTGGCCGAACAAAAGATGATGTCAAGAAGAGTAATAATCAATATGTTTGTGGATTTCCGCCAGGCTCTGTCCGGTTTGCTCCCACCATATTGCTGGCTGTCTTCGTATAAGTGAAATATTCTTGAGCACTGCATAAAACACCAATCAAAAAAATAAATAAATAATAATAAATATACATTAGTTTTAAACTATCCGAAAAATGTTCAAAACATATCCATGTATATGTAATTAAAACAGCTGATATTACACAGGATTCAACTGTCTTGCATCAAAAAAGAGGTTTCTCAAGGTCATTACTTACTTATTCACTGAATCAAACTATATGTAGTCTAATCACTAACCTCATGCCTGGTGTCAACAACTCTAATTCCAAGTTTTTCACAGGCTACTAAAATAGGAGATATGTGACCGCCAACAAGTGTAAAGATGTTCTTCACACCATGGGCCTACAACAACAGAATGGCGCTCGAGGTGATACAGAAACATTTCTGATCGCTCAGTTTTACAGACAGGTAAATCAAGGCTATGCATAGCCTAAGCTAAATTTTTGGTTCTACAAATTAATTCAAGCATGACCAAGGCTGTGGGGTTAAACCCCACGAATCCTATCTCCAATGTCAGTCAATCAGCGTAGATTCTGTATCCCTTCAACACAACTATAGTGTAGGTAAATTGTATGTATTTCGCTAATTGGTACATAGATTATGTCTGTGGCAGAACTTTCTTCATTTTACATAAGTATTATGTATCAAATTAAAAAAGACATCTTTACATAAACTGATTCTTAGTTAATTATCATGACAACTGTATATTAATATATTACAACATAACTGATGAGAACTGAGAATAACTGATGATTCAACTATAAGTGCTGCTTCACCTCTAGTGATGGTATACTGCAAATAAATGGCAAATTTCTTACTTTCAGGACATCTGCCACAATTTCTCCTCCATGTTTCTTGGAATTTGTATCAACCTGCAGAACAAAGACAACAGTTCACAGTTTATGGCATATGCATGAATATAAACTAGACAACGTTCAGTGAGCATGTACAGGTAGCTATTTAACTGATTGCCGTTTAATGACACACCTAAGAATTTTTGCTAACACACTGGTGGTCAGTTCTAAGGATGGAAAAAGAGTGACCAGGGTAACCCTCCACACTGTGGCAAATTACGGGAAAGTTTTCCAGCAATGATGTACAGAACTGCATGTCTTTTGAGTGTAAAACAAGTGGTCCCCAATAAATAATAGCTCTGTAGGCAACTTAATCTACTGTTCCATATACAATGTAAGTAGGAGAGTCTGTAGAAATTCCCTATCCATGCCTGGGATTGAACCCAGGGGTTGCATGTCTTATTACCTGCTCCCTCTCCACTGAATATGCTGCCTGTTAATCCGAGATTGCTCAGATGTTGGAATTTGCATTAGAAATGACAAAGTCACTCAATTTCCATGTCTGAGACCTGTCCTATGCTCCCTATGGCCTAAATTGTTGTAAAACTCCCCTTGCAAACATATATGATTGCACATCATGTTATTTAGCCCATCTAAGGTAAATTTATAGCTTGAGACTGGTATCCCTGGGTGATAGCTGCCGGAGAGCTGTCCATTGTCATTATGCGCTAAAGACGTCGGAGTGTTTTGAGCGAACTGCGAGGGAGTTGTTTTTAATTTATTTTCTGTCGGAAACCAAGACAGGAATAAATTAGATAGGCAAAATAAAATGGTATCTGGTCACCAAGATTTCCAGAGATTGGTTTTATTACAGTTAAAGGCTCATGTTAGGCATGTGTCTTGGACCTAGAAGGCCAGTTTAAAACTCAGACCACATCATCAGCAACCGCATCATTCCTAACACAAATTCCAAGGTCTGAGCACCCTCGGACTAGCTGCCTGTCCACATGCAAGCAGTGAATGCAATAAATCATTAAATTCAGACAATTCATGTGCAGGAGTCTACGTTAAATATGCTTGATCTTACTTAAGACATTTCAGATCTAAGGTAGCATGCTAGTCCATCTAGGTGGACTTGGTGTACTCTTTTAAAATTCTGAAAATTCATCGCAACTCAAAACATTTGCCACAGGTTTTGGAACTCAAAGTCAAAACAACTGCTCTACACGAGGTCTGCACTTGTGTCCTGCAACCTTACTGCATTCAAAAAAGACATCTTACGTCCTTCTCGGTTCTATTATGAAGATTGAAGTTGTGACAGCAGATGGCAATGAATATATCTTAATTTTCAACATGTCTTCATTGCCAGAAGTCAATTACATTTCAGGACCAAGAGTACGTCTTGCATCTCTTCAAAATGGCTGTCAATGATGCACCATTCAAAATTCTGAAAGATAATGTGACCACGAGATAGCAAGTTAATTAGTTTCATCGATAAGGGTAGTAAATGAAAAAGATATAGTACTTTTTTGACCCAAAAATGAGCAAAAGACGTGTTTGGAGTGCTTGTTGTTTCAATACACTTCGAGCTGGGAAATGCGCGGAGAATTTTTTTTAGCTGAGGTGATGAACTCGGTGTAACGATGAATTTCAGAATTTTAAAATAACACACTGACTTCATCTAGTACATGCACATGTAGCATGCATGGCTGCTACGCCATTGACAATTCACAATGCTGTTATATTAATCACCTTATGGAATAGCTGATATATTAATCCGAGCCTCCTTAGCACTACCAAAACTCCAAAGGCAGCCGTTGACAAACCGAATGGAAGAACATATTTCTTTAGCAGCGCCTGCATGTCACCCCAGATGTGATCGGCCGCCATTTTCTCTGAAAGAATTAGTCACATGATTTGTCCGACCCCTGGTTGACTAGCCTAATGGATAAGCCCCCTCTGCGTAATCCAGTGAGCACAAGCCGTGCATTTTCTCGTCGTCATTCTGTTTCACATCAAACCTTCGTGAAAACTGTCACACCGGAAACTTGTCTACAAAATCTCTCTTTACATAAAATTCCAAACACTTTTCGTTCAAAGATAAATTTTCCTGACGTTTTTCATTATTACAAATTTTTCCTGAAAAATATACTTTCGTGTCAAACATATGTGCCATGAAGGCGAGGTCAAATGATAAAGATTGAAGTGGTCTGGATTGCTTTCCCAAATTGTAAAAACATTGGAGTGTGTAATACCGATTTTTCTGTCCTTTCCACTTTACCTGGTGTGACCTCACCAATCGCCGACGTGTATCTACAAATGACGTTTCCATTTCATCCCAGCATAATGCCTTACTCAACATCACATCTGCCTAATTCGGCGTCATACAGGAATTTTATCGTCACATCAGAAAAATTTTACGGACACAGCGGAAGAATTTGTTTTACAAGAAATCTTCAGTTATATGGGTTAAATAGTGTTATTCATCAAAATCCTTTTGAAACTTGGTGTTAGGCTGACTCCGTAGGATTTCTTTCATATCATTGTAATATTTCCACGCAATTTGTATTCTGACCAGAGTGGCAGCTTTGCCAGTTAAAAATCAAAGGATGAACCAGCGAGAGCATCTTCATGTGCATCTTCCTGAAAAATTTAGGCTCGATAAGCTGTGCTATGCACAGTTAAATTACCGCAATCCACTGGGCAAAACTGTGGCCTTTTCAAGGAAATGAGTGAAAATGAATACAGCCATGTCATCGCTGAACTGAGGCGTGTCACAAACCAGACGTCAATGCTTTCCCGAGTTTCTTTGGAGTTTAATGGAGCCAAGAATGAAACAGTACGTGTACCATCTACAAATGATGCTGCCATTTCAAATGCTCTTGACGTCATCCCAGCATAATGCCTTACTCAACATCACACCTGCCTGATTAGACGTCATACAAGGAATATTATCACGTCAGACCAGGAAAATTTCATGGACAAAGCCGAAGATTTTGTTTTTTAAATATCTTCAGTTATACGAATTAAATATTGAAAATTTATTAATCGAAATCCTTTTGAACCTTGGGGTTAGGTTTGTTTTCTGTAGGATTTCCTTCATACAACTTTAATATCTGCTACCCTGTTGCTATTGCGACCATTGTGGCACTTTAGGGCCATATCATAAGGTTTACAGTTCAACACCAAGACATCCAACTTGCTTCAATTATTTATTAGCATCTAGGCTATACACTCACACCTATCAGGAGTCCATCCATCTGTGTGTATATATTTACAATCTCTACAGGTATTATGTACATGCAGACACTTTTTTTTTTATAACTCTTACCTGCGTAAAGTTTTCATACACTTCACCTCACATCACTTTGACGTACAAATTTTATTAAAGTCCAGGTGCACGGACTGAACAGAGAAAGCATTCAAGGGTGAACATAATTTCATCATCACAACTGCCATTAAATTTTGATCAAATTTTGGAACACACTTTTCACTTCTTTTTGTTAAATGTGACAATTTCATTAATACTCTCATTGCTATAATATTTGGCATGAGTAGACAAGATGGACCAAAACATTTTTATGTTCTGAATTTAGCACCATTTTTTAACAACACAACATATTCCACTTTAACAGTCACACGCTTCTATATTCACATAAAACCAATTGCTAATCTAAATTTATAAACTCAAGTTTACACCAAATAAACGGCTCTTTGTAAAACTGTGCAATTAGCACATTTTTATAGGTAGTCCTAACCATTGCTCAGAGGCCCTGTGCTGACTTAGACTGTTAAATCGCTGGTTCAAAGCTGTGCAGTTTATTGCAATGCTAAATGGTTTGGCAGCGGCTTTAAGTGAAGAAGTTAGTGAGGGTAGTGGAGTAATAATCACTGATCTCTGTCAAATAAGTGGAAAATTCTGGTTAAACACTAATCAAATCAATAAATATTCACTTAGCATAGATAAAGACTATTACATGTATGTGTACTCAACTACACCAAGGTGACACTGGCACAGATGTACACTTACACACCTTCAACACTCTAACCACTCACACGTACATGCACTGAGACACTACAGGGCCATCCATAAAAAAATTTTTGTTGCGCATAACCCGACCCAAGCAAAAATACGGTCTGTCGGTAAGGAATTCTTTCTCTTTTTTTTTTTTTTTTTTTTATTCTGGCTCTTGACAAAGATAGGGATTTTAAAGAAATTAACATGGAAAGAAATAAACATGGAGAGCAAAACAAAAACAAAACTTTTATCTGAATGTCAATAAAAACTTTTGAATAGGTCAGTTGGATTAAGTCCCATGAACATATTTTCAAGGATGGCCTAACAATGTACACATACATGGATTGTAACACTATCAATTACATGCAGAAGTACTTGTATTTTAACACTATAGTCACCATAATATACACGTGTATCTTAAATGTACCCCCTAGTTCACCTGTGGCTTTATGCTTGATCATGTAAGCAGCCATAGTGACAGCTAAGTACACAGTATTTATGCCCAAGCGGCAGTATAGATGTATTTATTTATTTATTTATTTATTTGATTGGTGTTTTAGGCCATACTCGAGAATATTTTACTTATATGACGGCAGCCAGTATTATGGTGGGAGGAAACCGGGCAGGGCCCAGGGGAAACAGACGACCATCCACAGGTTGCTGACAGACCTTCCCACGTATGGCCAGAGAGGAAGCCAGCACGAGCTGGACTTGAACTAACAGCAACCTATAGATCTATGATACAAGCACATGAAAACATTACAAGTATACTGTAATTACAAAAATTTGAATCCTGATGATTGATGAGGCATTATGTAATATGACTCAATGACGTATTACATGTATGTGACAACATAAATTTTACAATCAGGCACAATGCAATGATCTTATATCTCATACAATTTATCTTATACAATAGCCAAACAACCATGATAAAATATGGCAAAATTTTTCGACATATAGGGATTCGTACCAGTGTATTCACATGCTGGTTGAACATATTTTGTCTTCATTTGTTCAAACGTTTATCATTAGGCATAAGGGGAATCCCCAATGTCAGCCATCCTTATCTTTTTAGGATGAAGACCTATAATAACATTAAAACAAGTAGCATTACTGTACCAACTCATACCACAGAGTCTAGCTCAGGGCATTGCACAACTGTATTAAACTCCAGGAATATTGCACAAAACACTTTCTTTTTTAAGTCCAATACTATAAAACTCTCTCACGTAACATCTTACACTATACATGGTTGAAACACCAAACTATGTGAAATCTGACCATAATGATTAGCCAACATAGTTTTTACCAAAGCAAAGTGGTGCAAATAATAATAATGAGTACCTCTGGATAAACCTATACATTTTGACAGTTGCTTTGTGGTAGCTGGGTAAAAATTGTAATAAAATGTTGTTAATCTTTCAGTACAGCAGGTTTATGTCTCATAGTCATGAATGACGGTCTCCTCCAAACAGTAGAACTGACAATTCCAGGCATTCAGCAAAGATGCAGTGTATGCCACCATGAACTAGTGACAAGGAAGGAGTACTCTAATTTCATCTAATTTCATGCAACCAGCACATGCTTTGAACGAATCAAATATTAATGTATTCCTCAAACAGACCTGCAAAGTAATTCGTCATATTGGTGTTTGTGCAGCAGGTAAGGACTGCATGAACTTTTAATTTCTCCAAAATAGCAATCAAGACTTTTTTCAAATTGAGGACACTGTAATACAGGACTTGTTGGTATGAAATCTCTTCAAATTATCAATCCACTGTAAAGACATGTCATAGATACTGCCACAGCTCTCCAGATCTTGTTGAATTTCCTCTCCTCACTACGCACACTGAGTGAATCATATCACAGTTTATATTGCTTCTTGAGCTGCATGACCATATGCACATACACGGAGGTAAGGCATCAGAGAAATGGCCTGTCAGACAGGTGGATTGTGTCACGATTATATGCTGGCTACACACAAATGCACCTGTGTCATGTAGGTGTCATAAGACTGTGCCACAGCTGCACCAAGTGCAACAACCCCATCCATTGCCAAAATCTGCACCCATTGCAATGCAGGTGTACCTAGGATATTGTTGTCAACTCCAGTAACATGTCTTGAGGCTGTACACTGTAATTTCCTACAGATTTCTTAACATCTGAGATAATGGAGCGCACCTGTAACAGAAGCACAAAACATTATGTTGTGAGAAGACAGAGTGTTTTCAACTCCACAACTTCACATCATACTCATGACGTCCACAGGGGCCTCAAAGACTGAAGGTGCTGGCACACTACTGCAGTGTACTGACCCAGGAGCCTCTCACCAAAGCCATCACTGTGAGTTCAAGTCCAAAGTCTTCTTTGATGGTCATACGTGGGTCGGTCAGCAACTTGTGGATGGTCATGGGTTTCCCCAAGCCCCTGCCCTGTTTCCTCTCACCATAACGCTGGCTTTCATTGCACAAGTGAAATATTCTTGAGTACGTCGTAACACGCCAATCAAATTAACTAAATATATAAATGAGGTCCACAGGCACAAGCCTCACTAACTCGGTATTGTTCAGCCTACCTTCAATAAAATTTCAATCCACCTTTATTAGACAGATTACACTTCATTTCCATCAACTAGTAGTAGCAATTTTATTCATTTATTTGCCAGGTGTTTTATGCCGTACTCAAGAATATTTCACTTTTACGATGGCGACAAACTTGTAGTAATGAAATTGTGCATGAATTCAAGCTACAGAATTCCAAACTTACTGTCTTACAACAAATATATGTTATACAGCTTGTAAATAGCTTTATGATGAATGACAACCTGTTTTGTTTTCAAATCAGGTGAAGTGGAACCCGTGTCTTACCAGCTGTGTGAAAAAGCTTGTTTCCCTGGGGGTCTCAGAATACCTCTCAAACTGATCCAGGCTGTCCTGTAGCTTCAGGGTAAGGGTGTCATAGTTACTCCTCACCACTTCCAACACCTGTCATCAGCAGAATTACATCATTAATAAACTCTAACGTATAACAATACAAGCCCCTGATTAGTATTTGAAGAACAGTTATATGAAGCCTGGAGTAATATTTCAAGGGTGCATGCAGGAAATAAGAAAAAATATGAGAACATGTGGATATGTTAGGGCCTAGAAGATTTAATAAGAATGAGATGAATCAGCACTGGAGCCGTCTCTCGAGATTAATGCTGTTTGGATGAGACATGAGTGGGTACTCTCGCAAAATAACCTAAAAAGACGTGAACCCGAGTAGTTGCTACAGAATACACATCTGACAGGCACAAATCTGCGACTCCTTCTCAGTCAATTTTTTTTCGTTATTTTTCCAGACTGCTCACACAAAAAAATAGGTGAATAGAGTTTCCACTGTAGGCTGTGAGCAATTGCTCTTTGGACTAAGTTAAATCAAAATGTCCTGCATCTGATTGTTGTTGTTGAGCCCAACAACAACAGCAACACTCTAAGGTATAGCCGGAAATCACATCTTTTTAGCGTTATTTTGCATTAGTTTGCAAGAGCGCCCACCGATGTGTCACCCAATGCTGATTTGGCTTATTAACGAGTTGAATCGGCACATACACCTGAGAAAGTAGGCCATGGTTCGTCGTGGTGATAACAATCCAATCTCATTTACCATCTGAATCTACCATATCAGTATCAATTCTCAACTACCACCTTGTATGCTTCTGTATTTATTCAGGACAATTTGCAAACATGAATAAATGGATGTTTATTTCAAAGAAATGATTGAAAATGCCCATTTAGCTAACTTAACCTCTGCAATGTTCTTCAGACTTTGCTCATCACAAACAAACAGAACAATTAAAACTGTTATCCAACAATGTGGCCGGGGTCTACACGTTACCTATCTACCACATCTGGTAGAAGCCTGATAACTTCATGGTAATAAAAAAAGAGAAAAAAAACTGAAAAGATTGAAAAGGGATGAACTAGATTTTAACCCATGACTACGACAAAAAACCATCGTGGAAGCAGTGCAGCTATAATCCTTTGCCCATAGCCCATAACAAAAGACATAAAGAATACAGAGTAGCAAGGATAAACTCCATTCTCATAGTAAACAGCACTCAGCCATACAGCTATAATGGGTTCCTTGAACATGACCTATAAATGTGGTGAAATTTTGCTTTTTCCCACTTTGTATAGTACATATATGGCCCTTTGCACTTTGTAATTTTCAGCATTACAGCTGTAATGGTTTTCTGTAATGTGACCTCCAAATATGGGGAAAATTGCATTTTTCGAACTTTGATTGTAATTTGTCAAACGTATATGTCGCAGGCAAAACACAAGATCAGATTCATGATCAGGACGTCAAATTGTATTAGGTAGCAATCCTTCAAATATTTAAATTCCAAAACTTTTGGTTACCTAACAACTTTGGTAATCAGTGCATTTCTACAGTTTTCAAGACATGAAAATGATTTTCGCACACGTAATTTGCCCCTACATATGGTGTCCGTTTGTTGAATTTCAGCTCGATCAAATAAAGCCTTCTGGAGAAAATGACATTTCAATGGATTATATTCATGGCAACTCGGCATCCAAAGTAGGTCAGGTTGAAAAACAAAAATTGTTGGGAAAAATTTCCATGTAAATATGATAAGAAACACACTGGACCTGAACCTCAGAGCGCAAGGATTAGTCTGCAGTGCCTAATAATTGCATGATTCTTGAAAAAACAAAAAGAGGGAAAAAAGACTAGCAGAATTTAACTGGATCTGAATCTGAGACTGCTAGGTACAGTGTTCAATGGGGCTATGTGAAAGCCAGTGAATAGAAAATAAATAGTTCTGTCAGATACAAAGGCTCTGCCCCATGTAGGGAGAGATTCTGCCTTTGACCTACTGCTCCAGTGTTATATAAATGGGATAATTTGGAGAAATCTTTGTTGGTTTCTTAGCAAAAAACTTAAAAAACTATACAATATGTGAAACAAATTCTTGCAGGATTGTTATCCTGAGAACATGGAGCAACCCATTGTTTGGTTAATCATTTTCAGCAATATTTAGAGTTGATGTAATTTTTACGTAACTTCAGAGGTTAAGTACAGCCTAATTTGCATATCAAATTTAACATGTAAGGGACACTGAGTAGGGCCATCCACCTAGAAACAGCAAACAGAATTTCCACCCGACAGGCATACCCTTTTGAGAGAAGAAGATTTTTTAAGCTTAACAATGAAATTCAAAATGATCACTAAATCACGTCACTGGCCAACAGACACTCAATGTCAAAAGTTGCTTCATATGTTCAGAAGGTAGACTGCCAAGTTTTGATTCTCTACCTTCAGTAGTTTGGGAGATATTGCAATTTTATGAGAGAAATAATAATAATAATAATAACAACAGTCCAAATGATTTCAAGAGGTGTCCCACAGGGAACCTGTGTGAACCCCTAATAACCATCTGGGCCTGCCTTTATAGAAAACAAGAAGACAAGAGATTAGCGTACCTGTTCCTCTGTCAGAGAAGACAGGTGATTCACGGCAGCCCAGGTGTCAACCTTAGGGGTGAAGTGGTTGATGATAGCCCTGAAGTGGGAACAAAAGCAAGACACTAGACACTACAGGTATATTTGGTGGAACTAGAGTCTGGTTCTGAGATCAACAGGTTGATCACTGTACAAAAGCGACATTCAATCTTTCCTGCAATCACCAGGACAGAGTGTGAGACATTGAAAAAAAAAAAATGACAAAGATTCTGTAGTAGTACTTCTTGCACTGGGAGGGATGTGACTTCCTACATAAAAGTACCATGATAAAGGTTAGCCTTCAAGCTCCAGGCAAGATCATATTTCTTTCCTGCAATCATCAGGACAGAGTGTGCTTTGGTCACATTACATGTACAGTCAATATAAACACTGTAGGAGTTCTCTATACCAGTTTACACAAAGAGTTTGATCATTAGTCATTAGAAGCAAATGCACTAACCGAATATTGACCAGACAGTTGGTCATTTTGGCAGCTGCTTCCTTCCACTGACCATCATTTGTTGTGTACCTTAATGCTGTGGAAACCACAAACAATGCAAAGAATTTTTGTCAAAAGAAAAACAACACTGTTCTGTGTGTACCACACTACCAAATTTTAAGACAAGACACACAGTGAATTAATTCAACTCTTACACTTACTGAAAGTTATGCCCAAATTCCCACAACTGGCTATGTATTTCTACACTTATTTCTTTGTTTCTTTAATTTTAAACTACAAAAGGGCACAGGGAAAAATTAACAGGTTATATTCATGTACAGATGAATTGTAGTGGAGTGAACACTGACTTACCCATGGAGTATACATTGTCAAATACTTGGTGCATCCGGATTAGCTCATAGTACAGCTCATCATAGCTGTTAGGGTTTGGCAGGAATGTGTCCCCATACGTGATGAATAAATTAAACACATTTACCACCTAGACAAAGACAAAGAACACAAGTAGACATGTTTACATGAATAAATTAAACACATTTACCATCTAGACAAAGACAAAGAACACAAGTAGACATGTTTACATGAATAAATTAAACACATTTACCATCTAGACAAAGACAAAGAACACAAGTAGACATGTTTACATGAATAAATTAAACACATTTACCACCTAGACAAAGACAAAGAACACAAGTAGACATGTTTCACTGCAGGGTGAAAAACAACAGCATACCACAAGTATCAAATAATCTGTACATCACACCTAACAATCAGTTCATCTGTCAAAATCCAGATCCTCGAACAGATACTGATCACAAGAATACAATGAATTTAACAACATCTAAGACTGAAACACATTTCACCTATGTTGTTTTTAATTTCAGCTGGAACTGAGTTTAGTAAGAGTTAGATAGGTGAGGGAGGACTGTGTTAGAGTGGGGTGAGGTCAGGTGGGCTCTGTGAAAGTGGGGTGGGAGTGGGCTGTGTGAGGGTGGAATCAGTGGGAGAAGGGCCAGGTGGGAGTTGGTTGAGGGTTGGCAATGTGTGAGATGGGTGATAGTGGGTGGTGTGAGGTGAGGGTGGGCTGGGTGACAGTGGGGTGAGGGTGGGCATTGTGAGCGATGAGTGATGGTGGGTGCTGTGAGGTAACGGTGGGTCAGGTAAGAGTGGCGTGAGGGTGGGCTATGTGAGAGTGAACTGAGGGTGTGCTGGATGACGGTGGGAATGATGAGCGGCGTGATGGTTGGCTGGCTGACGATGGGCCATGTGAGAGCGAGGTGAGGGTGGGCTGTTTTAAAATGGGGTGAGGGCGGGTCAGGTGAGAGTTGGGTGAAGGTGGGTCGAGTGAGATTGTGGTGAGGTTGGCTTGGGTGAGAGTGGGCAGTTTGAGGCTGGGATGAGGGTCTGCTGGGTTAGAGTGGGGTAGATGAAAGTTGCCTGTAAGTGGGTACTGTTAGATGAGGGTGGACTGGGTGAGGGTGGGCCAGGTGAAAGCTGGGTGAAGGTGGGGCAGATGAGAATTGGTTGTAGGTGGGTGCCACGAGAGCGAGGTGATGGTGGGCCAGGTGAAAGAGGAGAGAATGTGGGCCAGGAGTGGAGGAGGAGTGGACTTAGTGACAGTCGGATGAAGGTAGGCCAGAGGAGTTTGAGGTGGGCCAGAGGAGTGTGGTGAGGGTTGACCACAAGAGTGTGACGTGGACCAGAGGAGTGTGAGGTGGGCCAGAGGAGTGTGATGGGCCAGAGGAGAGTGATGTGCACGTGGACCAGATAAGAGTGAAGTGAGGGTTGACCAGAGGGGTGATATGTGCAGGTTGACCAGAGAGTGTGAGGTGGGCCAGAAGAGTGTGAGGTGGGCCAGGGGAGTGTGATGTGCGGACGGGCCAGATAAGAGTGAGATGAGGGTGAACCAGAGGGGTGATATGTGCAAGTGGGCCAGATGAGTGTGGGGTGAGAGTTGACCAGAGTAGTGTGAGGTGCGTGCGGGCCAGATTAGTGGGCTGATGGTCAGATACGAAGGAGTTGGGTGTGGGTGGGCTATGTGAGAGTCAGTAGAGTGTGGCTCTGTCAGATTGAGGTGAGAGTGGGTTGTGAAGAGAGTGGGTTGGCTTGATTGGTGTTTGCATTCAAGAACATTTCACTTATACGACAGCGACCAGCATTATGGTGGGAGGAAACCAGGGGAAACTAATGACCACTAACAGGTTGATGGCAGATATTCCAACATGAGAGTTCTTACCCTAGAAGCCAGCAAAAAGATGTTGTGTTTCTTCACCAGTTGAGTCTCATGTGAGAGAATGAACTTCAATAAATTGATTAATGCTGCAAAAAAAAAAATGATTTATATCATGTATTTATAAATGTATTTATGTATTTATATGATAAATACTGTTTGAGCAAGAGATCACTTTTCAAAAGAGGACACATCTGTATGTATTTAAACATCACTGTGCAATATTCTTTTTTACTTATATATATAGTTTTGTCTGAATGATGTGATAGAAAGTTGGGGTCACAGGCCGATATAAGCAGTCAGCAGTCATATCTACAAACATGCCACTTAATAAACTAAATGATATTAGTTTCAATCCTGTACACAAGTTTCATTTATCTTCAAGTGTTAAATACATACACTTTCATCAGAGTTGCAGATTAAAAACAAGACTGGTGTATTGTCAATTCACAAAGACAAAGTCAAACTACCTGTCCACAGCTCTTTCCAGGCATAATTCAGACGGACACGGCATCTTTTTTGGTAACACAACACCCTATGCGTAATACCCAAGCATCGCCTGAAACAATGGTAACTCAATGTCTGACATTGTATAAACTTTGCATAAACATAACAACTGACTGCATCCATCAACATTTCATGAGATAACTGAGAGATAGAAAATAATCATTATTGCATTTTGTAGCTTTCCTGATGCGTCAATTAAACAAGCCATGGTTATTTCATCACAAAGTCTGTAAAGTTAAAAGTAAATATCCAACACACAACAACTCACATAATTGCAATGTGTAAATGAAAATTATTTTGGTACAAACAATGATTGATTTTTAAGAATTTTAAGAGAATCTTTAAAATAATATTTTCAAAAATAACAGAAGAACCCTATGTTCAAGAACTTACAAGTACAGATCCATGGGGAAGTTTTTCATCATGTGACTCATCGTGAATTCCACTATTAAATCTGAACATAGAAAGAAAAGCATAATAGCAAAAAAACTACAAACGGATGATATAAATTACAAATTACATGTCACTGCAGGTAAACTTGGGGAGATATTTGTGTGTAGACAGGAAAAAACATCAATACACTATGGATTAAAAGTCACATGATAATATCAGGACTTTAAAATCTATGTTCTACGTGGCATTACTTCATGTCTGGTTAGCTCAGAGTAGGTTTTCTAAATATCCCGATAATGATTATACCAGCCAAGGCAATGGAACTGAGGTGCAAGATGATGGAAATGAGGTGCAATACATGATTCACATTCAATCAAAGTGAGATCAAACTTACCTATAAGTGCACAGGCCAGTGGTCTAGAAGGTGGATTTTTGTCTACCTTAAATTTTCGATGTCTCATTGGCTGACAAAACAGGAAGGCAGGCGTTAACAATTAAAAGCTACAAATCACAGCTAAATAGCTCATTTTTTTCACATAAACATAATGAATACAAAAATATTCATGAATTCAAATTAAGTGATTTCCAGACCTCATGATTACCCAAATCGAAACTAATACGGATTAGATATTTTCAAACTTCTTTGAACACAAATAAAATTGCACCCAAACATACATTAACATTTTAATCTAGCTTTGATCACTACACTTCACATCAGAGTAATATCTTCATGTCATGATACACACAGTATACTCACCATCCTGTGTAGAAGCACCCTGAAGTTCATGTTAACATCATGTATCAAGGAATTTGCATACTGATCCTAAGAATACAAAAGATTAAAAGTTGTTAACTCAAGCAAACCTTTCAAGTATATGCATACAATGCCACAGAAGCTCGTGTTGTGGGTCTGTCACAACATGTAAATGTATCGTATTTCGATGCCACTGATTCTCACCAAACGTTTCGTAAGAGCAATATGGAAGACATAACAACCTCTATGCCATGGTTTAACTGTGCGTTTAACAGGAAAGTCCAAACTTACCTCAGCAATGCAGTTTAGAATGACAAGGCAGAGTTTGGCATTATTGTACCTCGTTTCATCTGAAATGACAAATAAATTTACCTCCTTGTACATACTGCTTGACACTCATTTATATATATCACACTACGTTATTAATTGCAATGGGATAACATTGGCTGTATGCAGATCTTGTTTGGACAAGCAACCATTTTTTTTTTTTACAGTTCTTTAATTAATATATTACAGAGGTCTTATATTAAAATCGGTACATGTACAGATATTTTTTTTACAATTATCACCACATCAGAAAGAGATATTTACATAAAAGTAAAGCAATACTGATCTATTTCTGGAACTACTCAACGTGACAGGAATCTACACTAGCCAAGCCCCATGGCTAAACAGCCAGATATGAGCTTTGGCGAGAAAATAGTTTGAAAGTCGTTCAAGCTGATCACAATCTACTTCCTCTGTTGCCATCCCCAATTTCAAGCATGAAGTTCACAAAATCTAATAAAGGTACATGTAGAATTATACTTTCTTTAAATTTCTTACTAACAGAGGACTGTATACAACTGCTGGTAACTGTTGGGCTAACAAAAAAAAGTGTCCTATAAAAACCTTGGGTGCAAACAAACCTTTAGTGTCCTGCATGACGATAGAGCTGTACTCCAGGAAGGTGACGAGAAGGTTTGTAGGCTGACTGATAGGCTCTATGGGTGTGGCAGGAATCTCTGTCGGGGTATCTGAACAACAGACAAAATAAGAACATCAATTACCACATAATACATAACTTAAAGGCTCAACAATGAAACTACTGTGATTGCCTGGATATATTTTTTAGACCCATTGAACAAGCTCAGCAGCTGAAAGACTCATTCAAACTTAAATTTCATTCAAACAGTGACCCACAAAATTAAATGGGCTTTGGAAATGCTCAGTCTGACTGATTATTTGATCGATTACATACTTATTTCCATGAGTGAAGGCTCATTTGTCCCCTGGAAACCTTCAAGAGATTTGCCAGAGGCTCTTGATGAAAATAATACACATTCTTTCTTTTTTTTTTAACACTCTAATCAAATAGCAGGTGCAAAGTTGATAATGCTGTTGGAAGAAACAACTCAATACATAAATACAACAGTTTATTGTTACCTGTTCTTTGAACTTACTTGTTGTCTCAAATGATGGAGGGCTGGCAGTAACTGGAGAGGCTGGAGGTGTGGTGGGGGTGGAGTGCGTATGAGACTAAAAACAAGAAAACATAGTGACAACACAAGCTGTGATATGATAAATATCTCAACAACGTTTGTCAACCATCTACAAACATATACCACGATATGGCAGTAAAAAATACGATACAGATATATCCATTCCATCACTCAAGTCAACAATTAGTACTGACATGTGACACAGACAAGATTATCTTTCTTTGCATAGACAAACCAATAGATATACTTGTGCACCAAAAAGTCTGACACGGTAACTTGTAACAGCACGCAGAAATACAGGTACCTACTGTGTAGAACTATTATCTTCATGTAATAATAATTTCCTGTGTAAGACAGCATTCTGTTCAACCAGTAGCCAGTTTACCTAGTACGCCAGACTTCCACGTACAGGTCACCTATTATTCTCAAGTATTATGACATGTGTTATTTTTATATTTACAGAATTTTGTGACCCCCACTACAGCTTTGAATCTTTCACTGATTAACTTAACATTATGCGCCATGTAAAGAATAGGTGATCAGTGAAGGTAACCAAAGTTGATCTGTTTCATTGAAGAGAATGATTTAAGTATATTATAAGTTAATTTGAAAATGGCAATATATAATAATTACCTGATTTACAACTGAGAGGTAAACATTGATAAGCAATAAACAAATAGCATCCTTGAGGTCTTACATGTGTTAGGGCTGTGATGAAATTCCTGTTCAGATGAATAGCTTCATACAGTGCTAACAATATTGAATCGTTTGCTCTGAAAATAAAATGTAAGACACACAACTGAGATAATAAAACTGTAATCACCTGGGTTAATTCAAGTTTATGACCATAAATCTCAATCACAGAAACAGTTTCTCAAAGGAATACTTCCCCAGGGAAGAGAAACATATCTCATGACAGAGTCTAGTTCTGAGTTACTTCCCTTGACCACACCGGAAAACAAAAAATGTCTAAAATCTAAAGTTAATCCATTTAAATGTAACATACATATGTATATGTATGCAAGTTATTGAACTATGGCTTCAAAAACCCAACCATTGAAAGACTTACTTCACCATTTCAACTTCTTTCTCTTCTGCAACAAACATATTTCCAACCTGAAAAAAAAACCATAATGAAAGCTTATTGAGCAACAAAAAGCATCATTTACTTCAAATTCTCCAAAAAGAGGACTTGTAACTTTCATAAAATTTCTTTTAAAAACACTGCATAAGGACTTTTCATTCAACCACTTGCCAAATTTGACATTACATGAAATACATTAATGCTTAAATTTAGTCAACAATCCCAGCACCCTTTGCCTAAACAAGGATAGCATCTCTACCTAAGGAGCTGTAAGCCATAATGCAGGTAATGATTCTTCTAGGTCATAAGACATGATGAGTGGTACAAGCATGTGCCTACATGAGACCTGCAGCTCCATTGTTACGCAGTGCAGGTTACCTATCTGATCCTATGACCAAGTCCCATATCCAGAGAGCCTGTAGACATGGAAACATACTGTAACAGTGACCGCCAATGTGAGTCCCCAACCAAATGTAGACATTAGAAACAAATCGTCAAGTCACACAGTTGTGCCTTAACTTTGGGACGGGAGTGACGCAATATCATTTTTTCTTGTTTCCTTAACAACGCAATTCCAATGTCCTCATAAGAATTCCAGATTAAAAGTTGATTCACACACAATGCAGATCAAAACAAAATGGCTGTAGCCTATTTTGTCTGTTTCCACCTTTCTTCCCAAATAGCCAAAGTTATACTATGTGTTGTCTTAAGAAGAGATAATTACCATGTTTGTAAAAGATGAGAACCAGCCTCCCTGTGGCTCTGTGTGCTTCAGTTGGAACTCCCTGTCAACAAGCAACAAAATGGAAGTTGTTTCAAAATCAAAAACACTTTTTATAATTTCTGATATTTTCAGATTCAACACCAGCTACATGTATAAACTTTTGGGTCTTTAAGAAAAGAGTCTGTCAGGTGTACCAACATCAGCTCCTTAACCGTGAAGGCCAGAACCCCCCTGAAATTCTGTCTGTTAATACAAAGATCTCAGTGTGTACTGACCTGTTAAAGTCTGATAATACCGAAGACACGACTTGAGCATAGCCCTAAGATCAGAAAAAAAAACAAGTATTTATAACATTAATTGGTCATTTAAAACATGTCAGATTTTACAAAAAAAATAAGACTCTTCCGTATATAAAAATAGGTTACAAACTTTAATTAGGATAACACATTTATAATAATGTAATGCATTTCACATAAAAGTCACATTAACATCTTTTAAAGCTTTTGTACAAGTCCATACAATATTTTGTATAAAATCATGTATTTCTAGCACAATGTTATATCTGTACATCTGGTGTTGTACGGACACTCACTGTCATGGCCAATTCATCATCTAAAATGGACAGCTTCACTATATACGGATTGGCAGACTGGAATGAAAAGATAGATCATTTAGCTCATCATTCAGACAGTAATATGTTGTCCGTGTCCTGTGTATCTTATTTGTTACTGTTATTTTTCAAGGTAATCATTTTTCTTCTGTTTTTTTTTTAAATGCTTACATTCTTTTTTCTTCACAAACATTTTAACCTGGAAGAAATCTATAATGTTTAATACCATACATGACAGAATAAATTTTTATCTCATAATACATGTATTAACCTTCAAAATGTCGCGTTGAATCATCAGAAAGACTTATATACACATATAACAGGATATATGCCCATAATTAACGAAAGCCTTACCTCATACTTTCTATACTGAACCAGTAAGGTTAGCAGGAGAACCGTGTCTGAGCCTAAAGTCTGACGGGCATTCAGGTTTCCCAGTATCTGTAATATAAAAACACATCAGTCTCAGCTCTAAACTCTACTCAAAATAAAGGTTGTAAACTGAGACTGTCCTCAGGTGACATTTTTTTTTTCAGAATCTGAGAGCCTGAATCCATAAGGAAGTTGGTTACCATTTTTTTCTTTGGTCTGAACTGGTCATTTATTTACAAGATTAATTATGGTAAATGGCCTACAATTTTGTCCACGACAAGGCTGCACATTTTCCCATATTCTAATAGTTCTAATGATTTTACAAAGGTGTCTTAAGGTCTGTTTGGATTCTTTCTTTCCTTTTTTTTGGTTGGTGTTTTACGCCATACTCAAGAACATTTCACTTATACCATGGCGGCCAGCATTACGGTGGGAGGAAAAAGGGCAGAACCTGGGGGAAACCCATCACCAAGCGTCAGTTGCGGTTTGTTTGGAAGGTAGGATGATAATTAACCTATTGGAAAAACTTAAGATTCTGCACCAAAATTAATATTTGATAACTGCATTTTGGGGGCAAAACTGTTAGTCATTTATTGCACGTTAAAGAAAACGGAATAACCCTTCTGCCCAGAACATTTCTCAACTTAAACATAAGCACATACAGTGTATAAATTATCCCTTTTGACTGGTTTTCAGTAGTAGAGTTTCAGGTGTTCTATGAATAGTTATTAAGTACTGATACTTTTAATGTACACTATAGGAATAAGCAATACTAGTGTTCCAGATAAGAGTTCATTCAACCCAGATGGTGCTGTCAGTTTCCATTGGAAATTTTTGTCATCCAGCATTCCTGCAAGAGACAGTTCTAAAAACTAGTCGATGGTTCTTTGGAGAGATTACCAGGATTTTATTTTCCATTGTTCAACTGAGCATCTTTACCAAATGGTACACTCACCTGGATAAGAGCCTCAAACACACTGTTTATCATCAAGTACTCCAGAAGAGTGTTCTGACTGATGTTATCTGTGGCCTGTGACCAAGGGCAATGGAGATTTAGTATTCCCGTAAGTGCAGTTTTGTAAGTGATTTTCATGTTATTATCCATACTTTCTTGTGGAGACATTAGAAATGTTCAAAAGAGAGACAGT
This sequence comes from Acanthopleura granulata, assembly GCA_016165875.1. Classification (NCBI taxonomy): domain Eukaryota; kingdom Metazoa; phylum Mollusca; class Polyplacophora; order Chitonida; family Chitonidae; genus Acanthopleura; species Acanthopleura granulata. The sequence continues at coordinate 14,748,506 of JABBOT010000001.1, read as the reverse complement.
CTTTTCTTTTCGCTTTGTAATAATAATTTCTTTTCTTTTGTGAGAGTTACATTTTAAACAAGTTTTATGGTTTTAGTATGTAATTATGTTCTCATATTTAAGACAATGTATGTAAAAGTTTTGTCATCACAACTAAAACTTGAATTAGAGTATATCTTAACTTATACCTTAATCACATAGTCTGACTTACAGTGACAAGGGCAAGGAAAAACTTCAGGGTAAGCCGTTTAATATTCATGTGGTACTCTCCTGTCAGGAAGTTATTTAAGGTCTCCACAAGGCTCTGAAATACAACTGTCACATGTTCACACATGTCTGGGATAGTAATACTATTTTTGCATCAAGAAAAATTTAACCAATATGCTTATTCAATGGAAACACTATGCTTCCCAGCATCAACTTCAGAGAAGCAGGGGGGAAATAAATATGTCTACACAAATACATCTTACAATAGGTCATTTTCACTATATGTTCAATATGAAAACTGAAACGAAGAAAAGACTGATTTTACTCAATGAACAGAAAAGGTAAATTAACAACAAAACCAACACAAAAGTATGTTCATTTCTTCTTCAATGAGAATGCATTTAAACCCAAGCTGGCATTCAAAGTTTGGCTTGAAAATGACATGTAGCAAACAAATTTTACCTGCATCACACCTTCTGCACTGTCAAATCCAATCAGAATATTGATGACATCAAACCCATACTCGCCACGACTTTTCTTAAACACACCCTTGATAAGAGCACAGATCGTCTGGGAAAATTAAACACCAAATAAAGCACCAAATCAAGCTAGATCCACCTGACTAAATATATCTCTGAATTTTTTTTTTTTTTTATATCTACGCCACAATTTAGATCAATGAATTAACCACATTTTGTATAACCAATATCTATGGGTGCTGCAATGTAAAACAAGCCAGCTATCCTACTTTAAGAATGACTGAATGGATAGGGCCTATTATCACACTGGCAGCCTTTCAACCACACTGAGGTGAAAGAAGCACTGAATTTAGGATACTAGTACCCCTCTTAAACCAAAATTATGCATTTTGTCTCGTGTAGCCAAAGATATTGATCAAATACAGTCAAACATGTATATATATTTTAAATGCAAAAGGATTGCTGATTTCAAAAATATTTTCAAAATTTACACAACTTTCGTATTAATGAAAACAAAGAAAACATTTTTTTAAAACTCCGCTCTTCAAAATTTTAAAAGTTTTCTTGTCCAATTACATAGTTCACTACTTGAACTAAAAAACAGTCTGACAGACTTTTAATATTCGTCTTAGATTGTTCTGAATTATCAAAGTTCAAAGTTTCAAAAATTTCAAAAGTTTGGAAACTTTGATATTCTTTTGATAATGTCTTTGAAAATAGAAATGATATAAAAAATCTGTGGGATTCAACTGTACCTTGCTTCAACATTTGACACTTAACAGTAAAGACCTGAACAAGACATTATCCTATTGTTTGACAGAACTATTCAGAAACTTACCTGTAAAGCATTAAATACACGAATGGGATTTTCCTGTTTCAAATATTGCACACTTTTGTAAAACAAGAGGTTAAAGTTTTCCTGAAAGAAACAAAGTATATGATCAATGAACAATATCACATCTGTACACCTACTCACACATACCAAATGCTATGATGATTTACGCCGAAGAACAAACACCTTAATGGTTACGTGACTCACTGGCTGCTGGTGAATTTGATCACAGCAGGCGTGCAGCAGACGGTTCCGGGAGCTTGTGATAGAGGGTGAATCCGATCAAAGAGACAGCATAATTAAGCATGCAACACCATCCTCATTCACTTCATACTTAATAGATGAAAGTCCCCATTTTTCAGCTTTCTGTGCCTTCACCATTTAAATCACTGGTTCAGAAATCTGCGCAGTACACTGTCTGACCCTGCCTGTACGTTCTAGAAATAGCCACAGCGGGTGAGTGACAAAACGACCACTTTAATTCTGTTTTTTCTTTCTAGTGACAGCTGCGACCAGCGAATATTCAGCAGTAGGTCGTTCAAGGGATATCTCATACAATGTCATTTTTTTTGCCATCACAATCCAAATAACGCCAATATTTACAAAGGTTTTTGCTGAATACCATTGCTATTTGAAAGAAGTGACTACTGAATGCAAAATCACTTCATTAAAGAAAAGCCCATCAGATATCAAGAAGGGTGTATCTTCTCTAAAAGGCTTTATACTGGGAAGTTTTGTTGAGTTTTTCACCTCTTGATACTTTTTGACATGAGAGACAAAATCCACAGTGTGTGAGTTGAAGCAAGCTATCCTCTCAGCGCAAGGCGAACATGTGACCAATTGATGACCATCGTTTTCAACATGTGATGTCTCAGTATGGCACACGACTCCTGAAAAGGTCATGTGACATGTCAGTTTCAGAAATAACCTTGTGTCCGAGGACGTTGTAAGCCAATGGAACAACGTGTGTGCTGAAACATGACTTAAGTTAAGTGTTGAGCAAACGGGCAGGAGAGCCGTTTTGCTCAGCTCATAGCTTGTGTCTGTGCTGGTCTTTATTTTGCATAAGAAGACTCATAAATTTACTCTTAGGAGTCTGCTTACCTTTAGTGACAGCAACCCCTCTCCACTTAGCTTGTCAAATTCCTTATCGAGATAGGAGCTGTTGACCTGAAAACATTGAAATATTGTGGTACCATTGTGGCATTCTGTCAGTATAAAAAAGAATGCACGTATGAATTATCTATTTCCCATACAAACAGCAGGATAATTCTTCAGCCATATGTCTTTCATACAAAAGTAATAATATTTCTTCAGAAAAATCATAATGAAAAAATAATTACAGTAGAAAGAAATTATAAAATGGAGATCCAGCACAAGCATATTTGCAGAGTTCCTCTTTCACGAAAAACACTATTTCAGCATAAAAAATGTACCTTAAGGAGAAAAAGCTCATCCCAGAAGTTGGGATTTCCAGTGGAAGGATCTTCACCCTGTTAAGTAGAAAGTCATCGCATGGAATGATCAGAAACATATTAAGTATCATATAAATATGTACAAAATTCTGTAATTTTGAAGATGCTAATGACTACTGCTGATTCTTTCACTCACACATGTATGCATCATAACCATGATAGTGACAGAGACAATGTTCATGTACTCCTTGTAATCATAATGTCCTGCAAACTGGAAAGCGCACATAATTGTGATCATGGCCTAACCAATAAGGATGTGAATGAAATCCACAGAGAAATCAAAAGAAGTCAATCAAGAGTAAACTGATGTCACTTTCAGGTTCAGCACTCATACAATATTACCCCAGCTGCAATGTTTGCACATTGCACATTGGGGAGGGTGGGGAGGGAGGGGGGATGGGGCTCCATGGCCAAGTGGTTAGCATGCTAGTGCAAGGCAATGACTCAGGGGCTTATCACCAAGGCAGATGATGCGAGTTTAAATCCAGTCCTTGCCTGTTTCCTCTTCGGTTGTACATGGTAGGGTCTGCCAACACCATATCAATGGTCGTGTGTTTTCGCTGGGCTCTGCCAACCATAATACTGGTCACAAGATTCTTGAGTACATTTTAAAAGAATAATCACATAGTTAAGTCACTATATTGATGGGCAGAGAAATCAAACAAAGCCTGAAAAAAAAAAAAGAAAAAAAAAAGACCTTTACCATACACCAGAGAAAGCTCCAGGCAAAACTCTTTAAGCCAAAGAAGCAAGCAACATTTAAACATGTGGCTTCACTGGTCAAGGACTTGTTATTTGTGGTGAGGTCAATGGTTCACGGGTTAGAATGGCCCTTACAAGTAAGATATGTATGTATTCTTGGGATGAATGTCGTACTCAACAATTTTTCAATGACAAGGAGTCGTCTATGTCTTTTTGTGGCAGGCAAGTTCATGCCGCCAAAGTTCTGCTGCCACTGGAAGGTCATGAAAAAGGCAGACATGACACCCCACCCTGTCACATGATAATGACACCAGACCGATCGGTTCCTGTTTCCTTGCTCTAACCTCTCAGTGTTATGCAACAAGCCAGGAGAGAAAAAGTACCGTTTTTTTAAGTCCTTCGTATGACCAAAGCCAGTACTGATCCAGATCTCCTAGCCACAAGGTAAGCACTCTAACCACTAGGGCACTGAGGTGGTCCCTTACAAATTACACTAAATGTAATAAATGACTGTGATCCATATGAAAGTACCTGAAAAAATGCTTCATAAATCTGTACAATTTTTTCCTTCAGTGGAATTTTGTTAGCTGAGCCCTTCCTCAGGAGAACAGATTGGGTCCGCTCCTTGGATGTAGGAGTTGTTGGTTGGCTCATTCTGAAAATATAGATTAAGAAAATGCATGACATAGTTGTCAATAGATGTAGAATTGAACAGATCTCTCTCCTATGTTCACAATTCCTATTTCCCCAAATGTATGGGAAGCTCATGATGAAGCACCTTAGCATTTAAGATTGTCAGAAAAGATAGTGGATTGAGAGAAATATCCCTTCAACATCTCTACTGCATTCAGTACTTAAAAGCCAGTCAAAAATTCCACACACAGCAAAACATAGTATCCAAGCTGAGTCACGATTTTTCCGGCTTGAAAGTGAAAGTGTATTTGAATATTTGAGAGTCTTACACAGTTACAACTTGCTGTCCACCCAGATTAACTTCATTTGTGATTGACAAACTAGAGCGTGGGAAATGTGAGGAAACGTTAAAGGGGAATCATACAAGTTGTGCAAACTTCTGTCATTGGACAGGCCTTCTCGCAAATTTTGCTGTCATTTTGCAGTAGTTATCAATAGTATCGGCGATACACAAACACATTTATCAGATATTCAACTTGTCTTTTGGTGCTACACAGTTCTTTCAGAGGCCTTAGCTCAAGCAACAACATAAATGTACCGGAAACATTCCTCGGGATACTGTCTATACAATGGTACCAACATATTCATACAGTAATATCTCTAACTCTGTGAAAAAATAAAAATCAAAACAGCTGCACTAAATGCCGTTTCCAAGCATGTGTCATTTTGGTCACATGGTGCACTATGTTTACAATCTATTGAAGTCTAACTTGCGCACTGAGCATATCATATAACTAAAGATCACTGGTTAGCTTGTAAACCAAAGTTTTGCAGCACAATAATAACCAATACTGATTTGTAATCAAGCCATTTTGGGTTGAGGAGGGCGAATTGAAAGACTACTTTCTGCCATGTTGTTGTTGTTTTGAAGATTCCGCGGAATGATATGGGTGCCAGTGAGAGAAGATATTAAACTTTTCATTAATTCGAAAGGTTTGATCTGTTGTTGAGTGTAAATATTAGTAGCATTGTGTAGAGGAAGTCATGTGGAATGTTTCAAGTACGTTCTTACCGCTGTTGGAGGTGAGAATATGAATGGAGCTGTGAGGCCACAAAAAACATGTTGAGAATTTTACAATTCTTTTGTCTTTTGAGCTATATCGCTTATTTGTGTTGCAAAACTTTTCCCATATACTACATGTAATCTTGATGACCAGCAAGTTTCAAGGGCCTGGGTGACTGCGTTAAGAAATGACAGCTAAATCAGTGAGAACACCTTCATTCTGGATAACAATGGCGGGAGTTGTATGACTGGTCCTTAACACACATTTAGGAATAAATCACTGTCAAGATGTGTGGGTTACAACTTCACACGTTATGGTTCATCTCTTAATTTACACAGCATCTAGGGCCCAACCAATTCGAACGTTGCATCGACATTATTTATTCACCCGCCTACACTAAGGCAGTGCAAGTGACACATCGACGTCTAAACATTTCACAACAAACCTTGAAAACACAGTCGGATGGACATTAGCATGGAAATTAAGAATTCATTGCAGAAATCAACGTGGATTTGTATCCGGATTCACGCACATGCCAAACGTCACATTGACTTCCGGTATGTCGGTCTCAATACAATCTGCATTGTTATTAGTGAAAAAACGAATCTTGAAACTCATAAAATTCCTGTAGTTTTTAACTTAGATGATTTGGAGTAACTGGTTCAAAAAGGTTTAAATTTTATATCTAAGAAATGAAAGTTTCAAGTACAGCCCGTATCACCATGGATACGTAAGCAATATGGAGGGGTAATTTTGGCAGAGGAAAGGAATCACCTTATTAATCAAAGGTTATTGAGCACGAGGCCCCTAATTTAGGACAGTAGATTGTTCATGGTGCTCGTGTAAGTCTTTTTTTCTCTGATGTAGGTATTTCTGAATATTCTGTTATAGGGCTGAAAATTGTTGTTGAATTTGACTTGGTTAATTACCTTTGGTTGTTGTTGGCACTCAGTTTCACGTTTGTCAGCAAATCCTGTGAAGCTTTTGGTGGGGCCCTTTTATATCATCGGCTGCACTGTTTATCGCAAGTGATATGGACTAGTAAAATGTGACATAAACAGTGTCGAATAGCAGTTTCATTTCACAACATTGATTGTATACAAACTGAATGGCACACAGTCTAATCCCACTGGGACCCCCATTCCAGACATGCCAGAACCCTGGACAGATTGTTTTATTGATTAGTTGATTGATCGATAATTGATTGATTCATTGGTGTTTAATGCCATGCTCAAGAATTTTTCACTTACGTGATGTCGACCAGTGTGTTTTAGAATTTGGTCTTTTCATCTAACAAATGTGTTCAAACTGGATTTTGATCATATTTATATTTTTAATATATTCATACATATTATCATAATACAGATTATGTGCATATGTTGGAATATAAACAACTACTTCACATTCAGATACATTTATTAGACATGCATCATACCAAATAACCACCGTACCAAAATATTTTCAAAAACTTTTTTTCCTGAAAGAAAATATCAGAACAAATATTAAACACTATATCTGCAAATAAATTTTCACACCTTCATCCGATTTTGGCATTGTTATCATGTCTCTTCTCATTTATGCCCAAAACACCAATGAGAATTTACATACATATATATTATATATACATATATTCTGTTCTGATTGTAAATGAGTGAAGCAAAGTGTAAAGTACAGTCATCAAGTTTCTGAATGTGAATAAGTCATTTTGATTGTTGATGTATATCTTGCTAAATTTCCTGTCTGTTTTTATTTTTATATTACAGGCCCCTACCTCAGCAATCATGGAGCTGACAAAAGATATCTCCGGTGAACCTTTACCGTCCCACAACAAAACTACCATTCTTGATGAGATAGCATTAGAAGCAAAGTATGCCTCTCCAAATGTGGAGCTAAAGGAATCTGAACTGTTTGATACTGTTGAATCAATACTTCTGGAGAAGATTAAGAATGGAGAGAAGCAGGCATACTTCCAGCTTGGACAGTTTTATTATGAGCAGGTTGTTATACTAAATATCACAAAATTCTAATACGGGAAATAATTCTGAGATGAGGGAAAGCGGTTGCAGTTTTCATTTGCACAACCGGGGTCTGATTGACTGCGAACATCATTTGGAGTTTTCAGCTCTGCAGAATACTTTTGGGTAATTGTAAATCACTGTAAAACAGGTCAAATAAATCATCATGAAAAACTGCTGAAATCCCAATATACGGTAGGGAAGTTTATTAAGGACTCACAAAGAAGGTTAAATAAGGACAATTTACTACAGAGCAAATGTTAATATAGTGCTTATCATGGTGCCTTTATTATTTTCCTTTCATCAAATCATGTCTTCAGTGTGGAAATTGAAAATACATAAATGAGAGAGCTCAGAGAACATCAGCTGATTGTTGACTGAGTTACAAGTAATCAACCCTCTGTAAAGGAAGTTTATCAATCAGTTAATCAAATTAGATTTTTTAGCATGGTCATGTGTGTTCTGTTGTGTTGAAAGCTGCTCAAGATTGGGCCATTTTGCTGGCCAGGGGAGATAATTGTAATAGTTCTGAGCACTATACATAATATATATATATTTTTTTTAAAATGAAATTTGCTTTATCCAGTATCCATTCACCCATTTCCATGGGAGGATGTAGTAATAGTAAGGTACTGTCATTTTGATAGCGTATATTATGCAGTGATTAATATGTCTCTGAGCAAATGTTAATTATATAAATTTACTTTTATATTTTCTTTAGGAATTATTCAAGAAAGCTTTGATCTATTTCGAAAGGTCAAAAGACTTTGATTTCCAGTCTATGTATCAGGTTGCTGTTATGCTGTATGACGGGATTGGATGTGATTCTAAGCCTGTAAGTAGTTAAATATCCTAAGACCTATGTAGCGTCTTTGCTGCAGATTTATTGTGACCTGCTGGAACTCAAAATATCCTGAGATTGTAGTCCATGCATCTTTCATTGGAATCTGTTATGTATCATATGCATTTCCATTATATATACTGGCAATAGAATGATATTTAAAGCATGCAGCCCAAGGAAATAAAAAAACTGCTGTATTCACCTAAAGGTTAGCCTTTGAAAATGCACTTTCAGAGGCAAATAAAGGCCTCAGAATCATACTTTTGTTGTAGACACTCAATTTTTAAAACATTTGTCAAACATAAAAAGGCAACAACAAAAAACCCCACTCTTAAGTTGCCCTTAAAGGTGGATGAACAAAACAGAATCAAGTAAAATGTATCACTTGAAAAAACGCTGAAGTTTAGTTGAAATACATGATATTCATTGTATGGTTTTTGAATACTGTAATTCTTCGACCTTTTCCCATGTTTGCAAGATGGTGATTCAAGCATATTATAAGGATATTGTTTTGAACAGACTGATAAAATTATACTTTTTGTGAAGTCGTGAAATTGACTTACCACAAACCAATGCTTTTTTGTCTCAAATAAAATCCAAGAAGTGCACAAATCTCACTAAGAGTTGTTTTTTCTTATGTGAAAACATTGAGGCCCTTTTGAGCTTAGATTAACTGTTTTCGGTACAGTAGTGATATCCTGTCCGAAATGACATGCTGAGTTTCATGTTTTTCAGGCCGAAGCTGTAGATCTGATGCTGAAAGTGGCCAACTCTGATTCTAAGCATGCACGTCACCTGGTACACGTAGCTCAGTACAACCTGGGCAGAGCTTATTTTCAGGGTGTAGGAGTGAAGAGACAGTCAGATGTAGAGGCAGAACGGTAATACTAGGAGCCTTAAGGATAGTAGAACTCCTCTTGAGCAAAACCATGCATTTAAAAATTTGTCCAACTTTCATAATAATGAAAATAAATAGAAACTGTTTTGAAAATTCAGAGCTGTTTCTCAAAGTGCTATTTTTTTGCCAGTTTTTAACATTTTAAAAGTTTTGTCATCCAGGTGCATAGTTTACTGCTTAAACTAAAAAACTGTCCCACAGATTTGTCAGTAATATTCATCTTAGATTTTTCTGAGTGATCTTTTAAAGTTAACACTTTCAAAAAAGTGTTGGAAACTTTGATATTCTTTTGTTAAAAGTTTTAGTTTAAAACTAGGAAAGATATCAAAAATTTGTGAGACTTCTTTAGCTGAGGTATTTAGCCACATTTACATGTGCCTAATTTCAGAGTTCTATATTGAAAATTAAGCGAGAAATAAAAGTATTCCACTACACAACTTCTCAAACATAGAAAGGTAGAAAATGCCCAAAAGGCCTTGAGGTGCGACATGCATTAAAGTTATACCTTTTGCCTAATCTGAAGTTGATATTGGTTTCTATCTTTTCACGAGAGGAAAGATAAGAAAATGGAGAATCAGAATGTGAAATAAAAAGATTTTGACCAAATTTGACTCCTGAGGAGCTCTAGTACCCTTAATATGTACATGTATTTTGATGAAGTCATCTTCTTTTTAATCTAGGTCTGTGTGCTTGTATGGTAATTAACTAGTGATGATTTACAGCCATGAAAATCAGTTTGTCCAGGTTAATCTCTAAAATAAGGGTAATAAGTCAGCAAAACCATGATTCTCACCACAGCTGATCAAGCACTGACCACCTCTGTCATATGGTTGAATGTAACGCTCATTGCTTTGGCTGAGGCTCTAAGTCAGGAGGTTTCACAGATACCTGGAGAAGGGCTTTTCACATTGGGCACTCCTGTCCACCTCCACGCCCATGTGAAAATGCCAGATATAAAGTAAATTTTTGGGTTCTGAATTAAAATGGACTTAAGTGATACAATTAAGCTCCACTGACAATAAAAAGGACATAAATCTATTTTGTTCTATATTCTATGCATTTTAAATACGTAAAATGTGTGGGAGAATGGTTTTAAGAGTTGGTTTGATGATATATGTATGTTTATCCTTATTACAGTTGGTGGCTGTTGGCAGCTGATGATGGGAACCCAAGAGCCAGTGTTAAAGCACAGACAGCATTGGGCTTGTTTTATTCCACAGAAGAGACACTAGACTTGCAAAAAGCTTTCTTCTGGCATTCCGAGGCAACAGGCAATGGATCATTGGAATCACAAGGTATGGATATTTCTTCATCTGACTTTAACTTATTCAGTGTCATCTTATGAGGCCATCCAACAAACCAGGTTAGATCCATCTTGTGGTTGGTAATAATGTTGTAAAATCTTCACTTATTGATTAAAATTATGGCAAATCTGTTATTTTCTGTTTATTTTCAGTTCTACATGTACATTAAAGACATATATGTGATAGATTCATTTAATGGATGATGTCTTTTGTATTATGTTTTTTGATATGGAAGAGTTCATAGCTCTCTTAAAACTAACTTTTGTTTCTAAAACTAGGTTTTCTGTGTTTAAATCCAGGTTTGTTTCCGTTGTTAACGTCATTGCAGAATGATGTGCCATGACTGAAGTTACACTTCTTTATGGGTAGCCTACAGCTGTTTGATTTTATGTTGGATAACAGGTGCCCTGGGAGTGATGTATGAGTATGGGGTGGGTGTTAAGGCTGACACTGATGCTGCCTACATCTGCCTGACAGAAGCCGCGGAGAGGGGCAATGTGTATGCCATGGGCAACCTTATTGCTCACTACTACAAGCGGAAACTCTTCACCAAAGCTGCAGATCTAGCCTCGAGGTATATAGAAATACATGTGGTGAAGCTTAACGGGATGTCTGTCATGTGTACAACTCACTTCATCATTTATGTGACAGCCACATGGCAGTTTCTAGTGCGCATGAAAAGGATTTCTTTGCTGCTGTGGGATAAACAAAGCCTCCTGGGTGTGTTAAGGCCTTGTAACTCTAGGCAGTCACACAAAATTCAGCCCATTACGTGCATTTGTGACATCAGGGACTTGACATGGGCTCTAGGAGAGTTTCAAATCACAAATTTCGTGAAAGGCGCACACAAAAGCTAGAAGCGAGCAGAACACTGGGCTGTCATGTATGTCTGTAATGATAGAGCATACCCATGAAGGACGAAGTGCTTATGTTTATCCCATGTATGACACACTCTGCTCATGCACAAATATGCACGAGTGGAAACAGCTATCTGGCTTATAAAAGTTTTATGGTATGTGTACATGGTCATTGTTATGGCATAATGTATGTTGTATTTTGTGTGATGATCAGGATTCATGTTGTATTCATACAGATCACGGTAGTATAATGTGATACAATTAAGACAAGTTCTAGTTGGCCAAGGATTTATGAATTTTTTGTCAAGTTTTGTCATGCTGGGTCTTTATTTTTTGCATCTGTTTGACTTGGCTGATGTCATTCAGTATACTGTATTTCGATTTTCTACATTTTGTCTAATTATCATAAAACATTCTTTGAAAGTGGTGTACATTACACATGACAGCCAGGGCAGTTTTCTACCATACATTCACAATGATTGGTTATGGGTCATTGTGTCATTCCGGGACGAGGTGTTGCAGCAAACAGCAACAGACATTAGCTCAAATCCACTTCTGATAGTTCTATACCCTATGCATAAAAGTTGACTCTGTTAATATAGAAGCCTTATTCACTGAGTAGTCATGAGGTGGGAGGTCTTCCAGGTGGGAAAGTATGCAACTATGATATGTGATGACAGTGTACTGTGTTGTCGTCAATTGGTAGTGGTTTAACAGGTAAATAGCTGTACCATTTTATTGGACCACCAGTACTGTTCATGGGACTGTCTTTTACTGCATGAATGTTTCCAAGTTCAATCTGTATGTATATTGATCACAGTTTTAAACAAAATCGGATATTTGTGTTGGCAGAGTTGCTGAGCTGACTGCCATTACCACACTGGCCTCAGAAACTGATTGTATACCAAACTACATAAGTAAGGGGATCTCCATGGCCTGCTTCTATTATGCCAGGTGCTTGGCTGGGGGCCATGGCATTACAAGGGATCAAGACAAGGCCAAACAATTTTACTCCAAGGTATGGTCAGTGCTATTCCTGATAGGGCCATTGGTGTTCAGCATGGTGAAGGACACTTGTCATCCATTATGACAAACATGGCGTCCAAGTCATTATGTCACACTTATGAAAAGTTTGTCAGCAGCTTGCCAGAGATGGCGGGATTACCCCGTTTCCTCTCCCAGCAAAACTGATCATCATCATACAAAGGAAAACAAAAACACTTTTGTGTGGCTTTAAGCAACAATCAACCAATCAGTCAATCAGTCTTTACTCACTTTTGGAGGGCTATATTGCGTGAAGAGTTTTACTTCATTGAATTTTCACTGAACATTCGGGTTCACTGACATGCACCATGTCTTTCTTCATGTTCCCCACACTTAAAGGGACTACACCTGAGAATTTCTATATCCTGACTTGTATATATTGAATTAAAATTAAAATTAAAAAAGTAGCTTCCTTGTTGTAGTCTTAAATATAAGCATTTGGAGACAAACTGGGTTTGAAAACACCAGGTTACACGATCAATTGGTTACTTGTGTTCAGTCTTTCTGTGACGCCATGACGTCACAATTGCTTTCCCCAAGAATGGAATGAAACACAAATATATATTTTGCCCGGAGTTTGCTGAGCAACCTTCTACATCCATATATACTCAATACTTTCTGTGCATACATTAACTTTCATAGTTCTGGTCAAAATGAAGCACAGTGGAAAATTAATTATTGCTTGAAAACAGAAAATTGCAAGACACTGAGGGGCGATATCTTCCGAAAGTGCTTAAATCGGCCATAGGAGGAAAATACATAAGATTCAGTTTAGATGGATTAAACTGAAAATTTGCAATAATTCTTCAGTGTAATCTCTTTAAGAGTGTTGGACTTGTTTTTTTTTTCAATAAAGCAGAGAGTTGTGTACTTCAGTATTGTTTATACATGTATATACATACAGAGATGTACAGAGCTTCAGTTTGACTCACTGGCCCGCTGCAGAGGTAAATTTTGTAACTCATAAGACAATTCCCTGTACTTGAATAACTTTACTTGTTACGGGCATTCATGATCATTTGTATTTCGTTTGAAACCACTAATACTTTTTTCTGGTAGGTAGAGCACACTGTTGTCATAATATTCAGTTTGCCCTGTGAAAGGTTAGATAACCCCTTTGGGATTTGTGGTTGGGAAAAGGTGCTTGGGTTAGATACTGGTTTTGGGATGAACATGATTTTTAATGAAGGTTTAAATCGTGTAATAGCTATTAAAATTCTTACAGTTTGATCCAGGAAACTTATGAAATATGCATTTCTTTTTATTTATTTCCAGTCTTACCAGTTTGATCCAGACGTGTGTGCACATCTTCAGAACATAACTCAGCATGGGGTCATCTAGTGGAGACATCAAGTTCATTTACGGTACAGATCATTTATCCTGGTTATATCCATGTTAAGGCTGTTTGGCTTGTTGTACACCAGATTATTTGATATGTATATAGACTGAAAGCCAATTATAGCAGCAGGTATGCATTTCTCTGAACTGTATGCTTACATGGACGACGAGGACTTACTAGTTAAGGTTCAAGAACTTCCAGTTATCATGTTTGCATAGACTTTCTGATGTTAACATTTGTGACTAGAAGTGGTCATGTGTGAAAGTAATTTACATTACCAAAGATTACAAGTGAAAAAAGTGTAATTTGGGTAACAAATAAAACGAACTATTTTGTTTACATTCATTGAATAGAATTCTCCAGTCCTGAAACTATATGTATGGATGCAGTTTTAGTTTCATACTCTGCCTATTTTACTCATGAATAATGCTGACTGAATAAGCCAAAAAACTGTGATATTTGTTCTCATGCTTTTGTTGAAGAAAGTTTTGTAGATATACTTGTTGAATATTATCGTATTATTTTTCTATTTTTTGTTCCATAAATGTTTAAATTTGGCCCAGAACAGACATGATTAGAGTGCCTTGAGTGATAAGCTTATACATTTTTATACAGCTTTATATTATGTATAAAGGTATATTGTTACTTGACTTGAAAATGTAATGTTGTACTGCACATTAAATATGTTTGCAATTCATCCAATGATTGTATAAAGTAAATCCCATTCCATGTAAAATTACTTGTTCTTATGTTCTTAAAGGTGGTTATTCAATCTTATACTGTGGTGGTCAGTGATCACAGGTCGTAAAACAACTGCACACATATATAGATGTCTAAATCAATGAGAATTTAAAGAGATCTGCACGAAGGTAGTCTAAAATGCTATTCACCTACAAAGTGATTATAACTATTTCAACTAACGTTAACCTGTTCGCAAGTGACACATTTTGCTTGATTCTGATTGATTCATCCACCTTACTTGGCCATTCAGGAGGGATTTTTTGGTGATATTTGATTAAATCCTTGTCACAGGCATCAAAAGCATCATTTTAAGGCAGTTTTGTGATTCAGAAAGTGCATTTTTACAGGCCAAACATTAAATGAAATACAGTAATTGCACACAATTTTTCACTACAAGAAAAAACGACAGAGCATCTTTGAGTAGTCATGTTATGTATTTCAAGCCCTTGTACAGTATATACATACGTGTATGTATACTGCCACATGCACAAGCATTTTAATGAGACAAATGAACTGATCATGTCCCACGGGACTTCTCTGTACACCACGAGACAGTTCCCTGTAGAAGGTCCTGGTGTTGTAATACATCAGCAGGCTAAGGTACTGAACTGTTTAACTTTCACATGCTAGAACCAAGTCTTGTTACAATGCATACAAATTGTTCAACCAACATGTTCCGTTCTTTAGACATGATTCCACTGCACCATTTGATACACAAATACCAGAAAAATTTAAGTACTACATTCTTATAAATCTCAGCCCTAGAATACATGTACATGTACAATGACTGGTAGAAAGACTGAACAATACTACTCTAGCAAGTATCTGTAAAAAGTTGCACTGAATTAAATACAGCTGATAATTAGGTCACCCTTTACCATTCACCCATTAAAAAAAATACAGGTGTTAACAAATATATTACCGGCAGTCTGTAAACTGACAATCTCAAAATGCCAGCCTAAAGGCTACAATACCTCTGGCCACCTAAACCAACTATAAAAAAAGCTAAAATACATATAAAAACAAAATGACAATTCTATTTAAACTTTTGCAAATAGAATCCATGCCATTAAAATAAGTAATCCTTTTGTATACCTTACTTTCAATTTTATTGTATAGCCTCCTATGTCAAACTGAAGAGATTTAACCAGCAATCATTTTGTAAAATGAGGTCACACCACAAAAGGTTCCTCACCCTGGCAACTGTCTGACTCTTTGACAACTACAAATACCAATTTTATTAGTGTAGGATGGATGTTTAATGTTGGCTGGCGATTCATAATCAAGAAACCATTGGTGGTTTCATGGAATGGAAGAACAAAATTATCTTAATTTCCACCTTCTGTGTCAATGACTGTTTTAAAAATATGCAGTGTCCTACAATAATGCTTCCCATGCTTACCACTGAACGAAGTCTCATTTTTATCCAACCATTTCTCTGATGATTTTGCACAGCATAATGTTTAAAATGAAGTAGGAAAACACGGGCCCACTGTAAACTTGTCAGCATGATACATGAACATTATAGACGTATGTGGCACTAAATCATATGCATTATGTAAAGATAAAAGTATCAGAGATAAAACAATTCATACGATATTCACTACCCCAGATGATGAAAAAAAGTATTCTCTGATGATAATGTGTCTGATTTGATCACTGGTTGGGAAGTTAGAATAAAAGTTCTCTACACGTGCAGCATACATGTATATACTAATACATTTTCTCTGACAATGATCTGCACAAGTCCTAAGACTGGCTAATATTACCAGAATGACCACTTCATGCTGACACAGAATTTTAAATCATCCATGCTGTATATGAAAAATTTGAAACACACATGGCACCAAGCCATTCAGGCAAAATGTTTGAGTTTTTCCTCATGAAAAGTGGGAAGCTAAGAGTAATGGTGTATTACTAGAGGCCATTAAGGTGACTCGCCAAGGCTTGACAAACCATGTGAATCATTAAGAGCACCTGACATAAGAAGGCTAAATTCTGAAGGCACTACTCTTAAAATCTCTCTTGGTGGCAAGCATTTATCAAGAAACCTTTCAGATCATTTACGCTAAAGTGCAGTACAAAACAAATACACGTACAAGTATGTGTATGTACTATGTAATGATATCTTCCAAGCTAGTCACCCCACGAGCCAATGGTTTACAATAAATGTACAAAGAAGCCAAAGATGAAACAGGAATGTATCATGAAAAAGGAGAGAAGAAAAACCTAAAAACAATGTAAAAACAAAATGTTTAACAAAGCCATAAAAATATCTGAAATTCATGGATAAACATGATCTACATGTTACTTTTTTTACTATCAAAATTTGCTAATGTGAACTAAAACCTCAGCTTAGTTTCCCTAATTCAGCTTTTTTGAAAATTTCTGCTGCTGTAAATATGCAAGAATCTATTATTCCAGCTACGGTAAAGGTACCCCCGATAATGGCACATACCTGAAAAGAACAAGGAAAAATGAGGTATTTATTTGACTACACAATGATGCCATATGAAGCAAACAATATAATGCAGGGCAGGTTTACGAGTGGAAGAAACTGGTGAACGTATCATGGAAACCATTACACCAGCTACTGTACCAGATAAACTTACTGACACAAGGCTGCAGCACAGCTGGCAGGGTGACCTCTTTGTTCAAGGGCCAGCTGCCACAGATACAAAAACTTTGTATGTCATATTCCTAGTAACTTTTACAGTTACCATAAAGGGGGGCTTGCAAACTGATTTATGAAATAAGTTGTGAAAAGGATTTACAAAGCTTTGTGCAGAGAGGCCCTTGTTATCTCTGGAACAAGTAACAGCTTCAAGAAATTTAGCAAATGATTATTAATAAAATCAAACTTGATAATTTACTCACATTTTAATGTACCAATTGAATACAATTTTAAACCAATGGCTTAAAAATTAGATGTATTGAAAAGGCAAATGCAAGGGTTTGTTGAAACTTTATATAGCTCTGCAAGACATGGTTGGATCTTCCAGAATATTTCCATCTGAAACTCGTCTGCTGTGTTGCCATATTCCGGGTAAAAAAAACTCAGTTCGCAGTTGCCAGGATATGGCTATAATATTTCTGACGTGACGTAAAATCAATCTGCAGTCATTACTCCCTCTGCATTACTTCTACATGGAAAACTGCACTCTCCAGACATGTTTTCAACCTTGAAAATAAACCACTTACTGTAGTGAGGAAGTGATAAAATGGTTTCCTCTTTTCATGATACTTTGCAGTTATTGGACTGAGTTGATACCGAAACCAAATGGCTGGCATACGAATTCCACCATGACCCTGCTGGATGACATCCTGTGAAAACAGAAAGGAAAAATTATGAAACACAAAGTTACTTGTAGATCTACATTCCTCAAATGTATTTGATTTATGGACACAAATGTGTTATACTGTTACAAGTTTTTTTGCACAGACTTTTTAGGTTGTTGCTGGATGACAGGGGCTACTGTTTCCATTTCTTGGAATACTGTTCATAGAAATCACACAAATGTGTTCAGTCTGGGCATAAAGAATAACAATATTCCGAGTAAGAACAGCGTCTATTTTGTAAATTTTAGAAAACAGTTTCATGACATTCTAAATAAAATATGATCAAGTTATACATGCATATATACCACATTCCACTGCTTTGATACAGCTTCTCAAACTTTTACACTCACTCTGTGTGAAAAGGTATATTGGTAAGGGAATTGCAAGTTGTTGCGAGTGTCCTCGAAGACTGTGGGAACAATCCTTACGATGTAATCGTGAGTGGCATGAGCTGAAAACAGACACAAAACAATTACCATTTCCTAATGTATTATTTCACTGTCTATTCCTGATGCTTGTTTAATGCCGTATATAACAATTTTTCACTTGTACGATGGCCTTCAACCATATGGGTCGAGGATATCAGAATGTTAGGGTAAACCAGTGATCTGTAGCGATCTGGGAGCCTTTCATTTCAGGTGGCTTAAGGCATGATGTCACTCATTTGTGTGCTAAACATCTGCTTTTCACAATGAACATCTGTGAAGGAGATAATCAGTATCATGCACTAATTAGTGGCATTATGTCGTACATGATTTAAAGCAGCTCTCTTGGCAATTTACTAACAAACTTTCCTATGTGTGACGAATCAGCATATTAGTGGAAAAGGAGTCATCTTCAACCATATGTAACAGTGTACAAATGGCTCTTGAATGCTGCTGACCACTTACTGTCACCAAAGCCCCTGTTGCCCATGAATAATGACAGCTGGGAAGCTTAACAAATTCCCTGGGCAAAGACTGGGATTGAACTCCCAATTCATATGCCTCATTCTTTAGGAGCCTCACACCTTTAATACCCACATCCTACTCCACCTGTTGATCCATTCAGTTAGCAAAGAAAACAACACATTTTCTATGAGAATAATTTACCCTAACAGAACCTGGCACAGTCAGTTACAACTCACTTTGTACCTCTAGAGCTGAAGACACAAAATGTCATGCTCTGAGATGCATTCTCTCTTACTACCAAAGTCTGGGCATACTGTTTCCACACACCAGTTTTCAGGTCAGCTCCCAGCGTTTATTGGATGAAAACCACACTTCTGGCTAACTGTAGACGGTTCAGTAGGTAAATGCAATACAGATTTGCGAAAGACATACTGCTGATTAAAGGATATATGTGTTGAGCACCATGGACAAGCTCAAAATAGTCTATCAAATCTCACATTTACAGGAAACTTTAAAACTGCCATCAGTCAGTACTTAGTAAATTGACAGTCAAATATGTAACTAAGAGGGAATTTCTGCTACCTATTCCTTGGTACAAAAACTTTGTTTTATAGCTTTGTTGAAAACTGGATTTCTTTACATACCTTCACTACTTGTTTTGTCTACACCCCTGAGAGGGTTGAAAGATCCCTTGATGACATTTAGCTGGAAATGAAACAGAGAAAGGACATGATAAGAATTAAAAACATGTGACAGTGAAAAAAAAAAAAAAAAAAGCATGTGTTCCACTAAAGGAGAAACCAGATTTACTGAAATTTTATCCTAAATAATGCTTGACAATGTAGATTTTATCAATCAATCAATCAGAAATTTATTTACTTGCTTGATGTTTGGTCAGTGAAAGTAAGAAAATCTACATATTTTGAAGCTGCACGTCATTTGTGTCCCAAGGGTTCAATAGTAAGCATCTGAATGACTAGGCCAATGCTTGCACCATACAAATGTAAATATGTATTTGTTTGGTTGACTTTCATTTGTGAACAAAATTTCAGCTAGCCTCTGCTGAGAAGAGATGGTGGGTCAAGGTCAATGTGTGCACAAATCTGTAGACACTACAGTCTTTTGGTAGTAAACAAGGGAAAACATGTGATACATGCACATGTAAATAATATGGCTACTTCCTTGTGAAAGCAAATCAATAAACATTTATTTTGCATTCTAAATATCTATACATGTATCTTCAAATGACTTGACTATTATCAATTCACTTCTTAAACCTATGACATTAACTTGAAAATAAATTGTCAAACTTCTTCAGACGTATTGGTCTACCTAAATAATGTGCTACAAAATCAAAGTTATGTATTCAGAATTCATTGGTTACTGATTTCCCAAAAATTAAGCTAAAAAACTTTCTGGCTCAAAATTATTTCTTAATCATTTAGGAAAACTGCTGTTAACAAAGCTCGATCTTTGGCCTACGCAAATGTACAGTTGACTGCTCGCAAAGTTGTACACATGAGTTAATTCATACATGTGAAACACAGAGTGTATAAAACACCAGGATCTTCAAAATCCAGCACATATCCCCACCTC
Source organism: Acanthopleura granulata (assembly GCA_016165875.1). Taxonomy (NCBI): domain Eukaryota; kingdom Metazoa; phylum Mollusca; class Polyplacophora; order Chitonida; family Chitonidae; genus Acanthopleura; species Acanthopleura granulata. The sequence goes on along the minus strand of JABBOT010000001.1, from coordinate 14,728,271 downwards.
ACTATGAAGACGAGCTAACATTTAACATGGTGCAGTGGATTTCTCTATTGATTTACCTTGCATTCCACATTTTAGCAAAATGAGGTACATGTACATATAAACTCTCTTCATATAACACTGTGGTACCATGTGCTCACCTTAGCTGTGGGTCTCTGACCAAACCGGACCTCATGTATGTAATGTGCCATGTCAGGGAGCTGGGGTTGACTGGCTGAAGAGTGGGTGGAGATGTGGAAGTTACCAGGCACCTGAGGACAACACAAACACGCCAATCACAGAAAAAGAAACAGGGGGACAATGTTCAAATGACAAACATAAGCTGGCTATCTCAGAATTACCCAAAGCTGGTACTGCTACCCAATGAAAGTCATCAACAAATTTGACCAGAGAAGTTTAACTTTATGAAATTCAAATTTAAAAAAACATAACTGAATAGATTTTGAAGACTTAAATGTATTGGTGAGATATGGGCACATACGAACTCCACAGAAACTATAAAATAACCTGCTCAGATCGGATAACAGTGCTCTAATATGCCAAAATATGCACTTTGACGGTGGTCAGATTTGTTGAAGATTCAGGTAGTTTTATTTACGAACGTCAGCTTCTGGGGAAGTTTAATAACTCTGTCCAGATGCTTTAAAATTGCAAAAAAATGATGCTGAATTACTTTTGACTTCATACTTTAAGATTAACAATACACCCCAGCTACAGCTTGCTGTGTGTTACTCAAATAAAGAGAACAGGTTGGTACACGTCAGTGTACATCGTCATACACAAGGGGTGTGGCCTTCATACCCACTGATGTGGTTACTTCACTGGTTAACAACAATAATGTTCCAAGCAGACACAACTGAACTAGCAGGATAGATATCACTTATTTACTCTATTTATTGGCTTCAGTAAACACTTCATAGACTTAAACTGATTGTTGTTTCAAGCAGACACAACTGAACTAGCAGGACAGATATCACTTATTTACTCCATTTATTGGCTTCAGTAAACAATTATGGACTTAAACTGACTGATCTGTAGATTTCACTGCAGTTATTTGCCCTATCTCTGAATATTTTAAATACATGATGGTGATCAAGTCTACCTGACAGATCACACAAAACACACACTCAGACCTACTTAAAAATTTGCACAATTCTCATATACATTTCCGCATATATCTAACAATATACATGCACAACAAGGCATAATACTGAAGACATTATCATTAAGGTTGTTCTACTTACCTTATTTATCATAAAATGAGACTGGAAAAGGCAGCCTTCAATATGATCCGTAAATATAGGTTCCTTTGTTGTTGCATCTGACATGCCAACTTCGTGCCTTCCCATCTCATCCTGAATATCTAATCCTAAATCTGAAACATGGACACAGGTCATGTTATTTACAAAACAGAAAGACCAGCACATGAAGCTGGTTAGCTGCAACTAATAAACTCAACAAGTTTCTGTGAAATCATTTTGAAAGTTCTAAATAATGTTGTTTTACCATGATCTACATGTAGATCCACAGTCAATAATTGACTAAGGTAACCAGATAGTGATGGGAACTTTACTGTCCCCCAAAATAACCCCTATCATGTAGTCTGAACTCTCTGATCATATTTTCCTTATCAAACGCTAAATGGATAATTATTGTTGGAATTATTGAGGCTTGGGTAAAAGCCCACGTAATGTGTTATCTCTCACACTGGTTTACTTTACCCACTTTGTAGGTTCATTAGACACAGGAACTGTACACATCACTGTGTATTTAAAGGGACTAAGTCAGACTCCAACTGCCTTGAACCTGCAATACACAGAATGTATAGATTCAAGATACCCACATTACAGTGTGTCTACTAAACCAGCTGATAAAATTAACCTAATGACAGTGTGTACTTTGAGGCTATTTCAAGACTTATGTCACTACAACATATAAGCTATTTACATGCAGTACCTTCTATTCACTTTGCACAGAGCTATGCAATATGCTGTTGGTTACCTGCTGTACTTCATCTACATACTGCATTAACACGTATGTTGGTGCTTGAGTGTAACATGGTATAGGAGTTTCTTATAGAGCCTATATGTGGATGTCAAATACAGAACTGAACTTTCCTATAATGTTATACATGTACATCAAAAAAAAGATAGTTCATTTCTTTTCAGTTCAACACATGTTCTGCAGGTATATGTAAATGTCTTGGTTTAAATATTGCACACTGACAAATGAGCTTCAGAAATTCAGCCAAACTGGTAACAAACGGCCTCATTTATGGAGCAAATTTCAATACGTCCATGTTTGTTTGCAATGTTGGTTGTGGTCTTCTCAAAACAGCTTTTCACTGTAAAGTAATACACGCAATAAACATGTGATGTCCATGTAGTTCGTGAGGATCTACTGCGGTGTCGACTGAATGAAAATATGTTCATATATATTCTGAGATGACAACATAAGGATTTACAGAGGTCATACACCCACAAACTTTGCTGCTCAGCCGGCAGCTATACACATTATAAATTCTGATGCCATCAGACAAATTTACTTCAATCTTCCCATATAAGGTTTGACCACCTGACTCATTTGTGGACCGATCAATTTATCAGTGGACTGGTTTGTGGAGATCTGTCAGTCACAAAGCCTTGTCTCTGACCAGCCACTTAGTGTACTTGTAAAGCTGTGACTCAACCAGCACATGTGGCCTCACTGGCTAATGGTCTATCATCTAAAGAAACATCACAGCTGACTGTACCAGCTGGAACCCTCATACCAGAGAAAGATTGCAAAATTTTCGTTTCTTGTAAAATCAGAAATGGTGTTTATTAAGTGCAATCACTGGTATCACAGAATTAGACACATCGAATAAGCCCAAGAGTTTCCACACCTTCATAATCCTGCAATCAGCACTTTCTGGCTTATATGGGATAGGCTTAACTGAAGAAGACTTACAATCTAAAAGCCTCCACAGAAATTAGCCTGTGTCACAAGATCCACTCCTCTAGGGTAGCAGAGATGTGCATGGGCCTGGCAACAGAGGGTGTACATTAACCTGATGACAGAGGGTGAATATGAACCTGATGACAGAGGGTGAACATGAACCTGATGACAGAGGATGTACATGAATTTGATGACAGAGGATGTACATGAATTTGATGACAGAGGATGTACATGAATTTGATGACAGAGGATGTACATGAGCCTGATGACAGAGGGTGTACATGAGCCTGATGACAGAGGGTGTACATGAGCCTGATGACAGAGGGTGTACATGAACCTGACGACAGAGGGTGAACATGAACCTGATGACAGAGGGTGTACATGAATTTGATGACAGAGGATGTACATGAATTTGATGACAGAGGATGTACATGAGCCTGATGACAGAGGATGTACATGAGCCTGATGACAGAGGGTGTACATGAACCTGATGACAGAGGATGTACATGAGCCTGATGACAGAGGGTGTACATGAGCCTGATGACAGAGGGTGTACATGAACCTGACGACAGAGGGTGAACATGAACCTGACGACAGAGGGTGTACATGAACCTGATGACAGCGGGTGTACATGAACATGATGACAGAGGGTGTACATGAACCTGATGACAGCGGGTGTACATGAACCTGACGACAGAGGGTGTACATGAACCTGATGACAGCGGGTGTACATGAACCTGACGACAAAGGGTGTACATGAACCTGATGACAGCGGGTGTACATGAACATGATGACAGAGGATGTACATGTACCTGATGACACAGGGTGTAAACGAACCTTCTGGCAGAGGGTGTACATGTACCTGACTAGAGGTGAACTTAACCCTGACCAGAGAGGCGTACATGAACCTTATGACAGAGGACACACACTGTGCAGTAGGAACACAGAATTCAGTTAGTGAACAATAAAATGCATGAATACTTACATTCGCATTTCATCCGTGGCAAGGACAGGTTGATAAAAACAGGGAGTTTCTGTGAATGTTGGACTGGATCATCAACATACAACTCACTTACTCTGAGGACAAGCAAAGGTTGAGCAGATATTTAGCTTGTTCAAGATCATTACCTGTATACATTTTCATGTAGCCTAAATTTACATGAATTCCTGCAACCTGAATGGTATTAATTTTCCCCACTGAAGTTGTAAATTTGAAAACTAAGTCATTTATTCATGATGTCCAACAGGTATTTGCTTAATCCCGTTGATCCACTGAATAACTTAACATAATAAATAAGCAAAGTAACTCCTAAGAAATTCATTTTGACGTTCTCAATATTTTGACTTTAATGAAGTCACCCTTTGGAGAAATGTACCATATGCCACACGTTATAGATATATATACATACACACAAACATACAGTAGGCTCCCTGAAAAGCAGAGTAGAAAATCTGATAAGGACAGGGCTGCATGGCAACAATCATTTATGGTGTTGTTTTAGAGTCAGCTAAATGGGTTATGACAGTATCAACACAGGATTACACACGGTGTGTATGATGGCATAACAGTATAGCCCCCTTAGTACCCTACAGCAGTTAATGGTTAGTGAAAAGCCAGCTCAACATTAAGAACAAGGTCCAAGAAATTAAAAATTAAAATAAATTAAGAATACACAATTAAGTAACACTTTGGTTATAGCATACGTGTAATAGTACACATGCATGTGCAATTTATACAGGAATATCTATATATCGTGGTAAACAGATACAGAAGGCATTTAAAATGGAGGATAGGATTTCAAAAAGTCGCATCTGGATGACAATTATTTTGTAAGTTTTAATTTCAAACAGAAACAGTTTATCGAAACAGTTTTAGCTCCACAGGGGCCATAACTCCGTGATTCAATATAGGCCTGATTCGCCTGACCACTCCTGCTTCTTTAAACAGCAGTTCATTCCAGTTGGGTGAGTTGTCAATAACCTGAGTGTTACATAACAATAGGGGATATACTGGAGATGGTGGCACGTCACTGAACCTGTTTGGAAGATCGATTAAATCCTCAATATGTTTGAAATGTTCACATTTCATTACATGGTTCTGGATTTCACTCAGGCCTTTGCCATCTTCCAAAAGGCTTCTAAGGAGGTAGCGTTTGGTCTTCTCTATGAAGCTAGAGGAACACCCTGGGCATTTGAACTGGTAAACTATGATGCTTCGAAATACAGAAGAATGATAGTTTACCAGTTTGGTGAATACATATCTATAATGTGCTCCACATGACACATTTCTCCTGAGGATGACCTGATTAAAGTCCAAATACTGAGAAATGAATTTCTTCGCAGTTACTTTGCTTATTTGTGGTACTTGCTTGAGCATTACATCTAAAGGTCTGTCTACAAAATACTTAGTTCATAACATGTGTACATATCTAGAGGTTTACGTTTAAATTCAATTACAAAAATACCTGAAGTGGCTGATCTGTGTCTACACTGACACATACACAAGAGGAAGTTTGTAACTGTAACAGCATGAATCATTACATATCTAGAAATTTATACACGTCTTCAGAAGATTATTTGTAACCACAAATTACTGACAATTAACAGTTTACATGTAACTGTGCACACTTACATATCTGGGCTAATGAACCCCAGCAGCTCCGAGATAAAGAGGTAAGCAATGAACAAGATACTGCTGATGGAAATAACAGCTCCTGTTAACGTAGGCTGTGTCAAGTCCTTAGGCACTTTCCGATAGACATCGAACCTGAGGTAAAAAGCCATAGCCACATAAATCAGAATGCAGGGCAAACTTCTGAACTATATATATCATATCTTCTCATGCACACTTTTCAAATTAATGATACTGTCCTGCGCAGCAGTGCAAGAGCATTTTCAGCTGTTAACAGTAAACCACAGGCAAGAGGACTGGCCCCTGCACACTCGTCTGGTGCATGAACAGCCTGCCCAATGCAATCTGTTACAGTCTACTGTATCCTTAAGATCACTGGCTATGGAGAGACCTGTACCGAACTGACTTATGTGTAGTACACAAATACCTTAAGGCCCAAGAAGTGGTTTATATTTGACATCAGCTTTATCAGACAAACACTGTACATGGATTTGCTTTTAAATGTGAAAGCCTTCAAGAGAAGTGCTCCAATTAAAATGGTTTCCTGGACATGTACATACTACTGTGACAATGCATTGTGATGATAATTCATTCACCCATCCATTACAACCTGATTAAAACCATTAGGGCCCACAGGTTATACAGCAATTCTGCTTTAAAGACTTTTAAATATGTAACAGTACTTCATCTAGGGTAATTTAAATCTGTCAAACTTCAATAAACATCTTTCAATTATGAAGTAAAACTTTTATTTGATCACTATGTAATAAATGAACCTCATGACATATCAGATAAATACATTCAGTGTAAAAAATTGAAGAAAAATACTTCTAATTTGTCATATGTTGTAAAACTGTAATTAAGCTTACACTCTTTATATTTCATCCTACTTGAACGAGCATTATCTTCAATCATAAAAGAACATACAGTCCTGGCACTCCAAGAATGAAAGCTGTTACAGTGCTCTAGTATACGCCATGAATAATGTACAATATGTAGACAGGTAAGTATAATAGCATTCAAGAGTCTGATTGATATATGTATGAGCAATAGCATGCCAGAGGTCGACAGTTCCTTGGATGTTCAAAGTAAGATTATATGGAACCATACAGGTTCATAAATAGAACTAATAAATAACATCCAACTTTATTTTTATTTATTTATTTCATTGATGTTTTATGCCATACTCAAGAATATTTCACTTATATGACAGCAGCCAGCATTATGGTGGGAGGAAACTGGGCTGAGCCTGGAGGAAACCCACAACCATCAGCAGGTTGCGTGCACACCTTCCCACTTGTGGCCGGAGAGGAAGCCAGCAAGAGCTGGACTTGGAACTCACTCCGACCGCATTGGTTGGAGGATTCTGGGTCATTAAGCTGAGCTAGCGCACTAATCAACCATAGCATATATGCAGTGAATATTTTCGCAACAGAACACTGTTGTCAGTGAGGAATATCATAGTTCAGTTGTATTGTTCCAACCTCACATATCGAAAGGGAGGATGCGTTAATGCAGCACATGCCACATGCCCGTATGAAAAGAAATGTGACATCACCATCTGTCATGCAATCTAGTTAAAGGAAGGGTTAACTTTAATCTAGGGATAGCGCTAATAATTGGTAAAATGGCTTGTCCCAGGGTTAGCTAACACCGGGCTAAATCTGCGTTGCTGAACCATAGGTTAGGCATTGTGTTTGCTAACCCAGGGTTAAATGATTGCATTCTTCATATCATTAGTTATGATTGGTCAATTTAAAGACTGTGGAGGTTGTAGGCATAGAGAGTTCAAGTGTGTGCCATGGCAACAATGGAAAAAATACATGTACACTGTGATAGCCTGTTTATGAAGATAGTGCATCTTATAAAACCTCATGAAAACCACATTCATTTTTGTGTCTCCTATCTTTCCTGAACAAAAAAGAATTATAAATGATACACCAATTGCAACAATTGTTGGACTATGTTGCCACCCCAGCTGCTCATTCCCCTTTATGCTTTTCACTGTTTATATATGCACCATGCATTCCACATATCATTTATTTTTCCAAAATCAGTATACATGTACATGTAGTTTATAATAACAAAAAAAATTTAATTGATGTTACATAAGTCATGAATAATGTAAAAATAGTAAGGAGTAAATCATTTAATCCACCTTCATCTATGAAGGACCAATTAAACCCAGGGTTAACTTCAACTCTGCTTTGAACAACACAAATTTAACCCAGGTTAGCAGATTTAACCCAGGGTTAGTCGCTAACACCTTTCTGAACAACCGGGGCCCGCATATGTACATCAAGATGTTAAATTTGAGGCTACGAAGCTGGAGAGTGACATTCAGTAGGAAACAGGATCAAAGAATTAGTGACGGTGTTACGAATTTATTTCTACGAGCCGCCTTAAAATCAAAAAAATACAGACAATTCTATCCCGCGGATAATTGCAGCCTGTGTGCAAATATACATATTATTAAAGTAGAGATAACCTTACAAATAACATCGAGAGCATGTATAATGCAACATACAGACCTGTACATTTACCTTCAGGAATAACATTCTGTCATGCTGTTTACTTAAATGAAGGGATGTGAACTAGTTTACCTGGTTGATTACTTTTACCATTCATATACTTTATATAGCTACAAAACATCAGGATTTCTTTCAGTGATGAAAGTGCTACCTCATGTATCACTTTTACAGATTCGCTTTTAGCACTTTACACTCAGATGTCATGACATCGAAAAAAGGTACATTTTTTTTTCCTGAAATTCCATTCTGAGCTCTGCAGGATATATGTATAAGATAATATAAATAAAAACACAATATACAAAACATGAACCCAGTGGTTGTTTTACATGGACACTCCCTTGGAACCTTCCAGGCAAGACAAATGTATTCAAAATAAAGGGGTGAATAGGTATCAATTTGAAAAATAGGAAAGGAATAAAAACTGAAAATTAATGTAAAACGTACATGATGAGGTGATGGGTTAGAATAGAAATAATGGCTTCATTCACTGCCTATAAAAAGGAAAAGTTCATTGTTTTTGAACTCGGCATAAAGCCTCCTCCAAAAACAATTGACGCTTCCTTTTTCCCCACAGTTATCACAGCAGCCATTATTTCTTAAACATATTTTATACCAGTATACGTAACATCAGTACTTTTCAAACTATACAACAACTATCGCGAGACCTATGAAAATACTGGACTGACAACTAAAAACTGACATGAATGAGTTGCGAGCCAATGGGAACTGTCTATTTGCTAGTCTTACTATAACACTGTAAGTATTACCAAAAAAAGCATTTAAGGCTTCTTTACTTCTTGTACACAGAATGCTGGAGCATGACAACTACATGTAGGTCTTTAATACCCATGGGTGTCTTCAATGTTTAAAGATTCAGAGGACTCCCACCAGGCTTCAATCATACCCAGTACACTTTCAGCCTATCAGCCATGTGTCCTGAATTACACTCCAAATCCACAGCTAATCGCGGAGACACCTGGTGCCATTTCAAGCTGTTCAAGTACTGGTACATCAGAAAATTATACCCTGCTGAGAGAACATTAACTTAGCCACAAACAGTTTTCTATTCCCATGGATGCACACGATGTGCACGCCGCACAAATCAATATGCATGTCCATGTACAGTCAAGCATTGAGCAACAGACTCTACACCTGAGCATCTGCTACAGTCAAGCAATTATTACACATCAATCATACTGGTGCTGCTCTTTAATAAAAAATGCAGTATTGTAATAAAGTTGAGCAACTCAGGAAATGCAGTACAAAAATAAATAATTTCAATGCAAAGGCTCTATCTAATACATGAATGTAAAGTTGTCATTTTAGGTGTAAAAAGACTGTTTAAATATGACTTTAAATAAAAAGCCAAATGAGAGGCCTCTTAAACTTTGGTATGCGACTCAGCATTCTAAAATACATGTACTTCAGACTGAAGACCGACTCCACCATACATGCACACGACCAAGCTACACCTGTACTTTAAGGTACACAAAAGTAAATACATGTGTTACTGACAGCTTGGTTTACTTACCCACGTTAAATTGTTGCCAAGAAATTATTTTATTGATCAAGGTATAACCCTGTATATCTACCTAAGAACACAGAATCACTTCTTCAATGCCCATCAGCTTTATGCGTCATGAGAAAACTGGGCCTGACATCCTCATGACTAAAACATTCAGACTCCAGCATGCCGCTTCACCTCAAGCATGGTCAAAGGGCAACCCGCTCAGGCAGGGCAACACTTAATCCACGAGCAAGTGCACGTCACATGATAATTGCTGACACGCGTAAATTTAGTTCATACAAATTATCAAATGGCGGTACATGTATAGGCACTGTTTTTTTCTTCTATATGACTCACATACATTTAACTGGGGCCAGCACTTCGCGCTTCAATGATCAGTGTAAAGATAACAGTTGAGATTCAGCAAGACTTTCTGCACATTACTGTAAATGTTTCATTGTTCCAAAAAAAATGTATCGAATGTACTTGAATTTTAAGTAACTGCTGTTGCTTTAAATGGTAATGGTTTATATAGTTAACAGGGCCATCCTTGAAAATTCTTTGATAGATGTAAATGGATCCCATCAATAAAAGAAACTGTTTATGTCTGTGGGGAATCCATCCCACATTTTATTAATTCTTGCTGAAGAAGAAAATTGGGATCATAACATTATGGAAAATATGAAGATTAAGACCCTTTTCTGAGTGCTGGCAGATGGTTGAGTTGAGCCCAATGAACACAGGAAAATGTACTGCAAGTTAATGTTTTGGTTTCATTTGCTTCAGGCCTACAAGATTACAGTTAGCCTAATTTGCAGGCTTTTCTAATTTACAACACATAATTGTTTTACCTGATGGAGTTAATCTGAACAATGGCTCCTTCACCATAACATGATTTCTGTCAGATCTCAGTATCTTGAAACAGGAAACAGTTTGGGCTTTTATTGAGGTGTAGATTTTGAAAGCTCTTCAAACTACAATGCTACAGGTAGGTATAAAATGAATATCAAATGTGTGACAACAAAGCATATTCAAGTGACACGTGGTGTATTAACCACATGCATAATGCTTCTTCTCTGTAATATATTGCATACTGGCAGGGAAAAAATGACTGTAACTGCTTCAAATTTTACAAATTCTTCAAAACATGTATGTGAATGTTTACACAATGTTGCTGATAGTGGTTATGGAAACTGTTTTACAGCCACTGGCAGTCCCATGGTGGAATATTGATATAGTTATACAGTAGACATATATATTGACAATAGTCTTCCATACCAGAAGGTGCCATACTCATCAACTGGTCTTTTGTTTTCCATTTATTACACAGTGCTCTACACATCTTGGAAAATGCATGTTACATTATCAATAGAGTTCACCATGACATCTTAATGGAGATCACCAAATCCGCACAGTACATTTCCCACAAGTGATGTAGTTTAGCATGCCCTTGCTGTGTTGGTCAGCTTAAGGATTAACATAATAAGGGTATGAGCCCATTCAATGCAACTCTTACTGGTTTGGCTGGAGCTTTAGTTCAGGAGTTTTGTCATGTACTTGGCATAGATCAGTGCTTCATTCTGGTTTCCTTCATTGATAAAGTTCACCACTCTCATATCAGCAACAATTTCTCGATTCGTGTACAATTACTTTCTTAGATAGGACTGCTACAGTTATAACCAGGATCATAATTATTAATTGTATATAATATCATCTTGTTATCTTACACTTATGACCTGAGCTCTGTGTAAGGGGTAAAAAGTCACCCTCTCAGCCAAAGCGGCACAAAGAAGACGGCTTATAATGACACACATTCTAGTTTAATACCAATTTTAACACTACTTTCCAAACATACTGTTCCTAGCTTTTCTTTTGATATTCATGTGTCCTCTCAACCAGTTCTTTCTGTATTGTATTTTCTCATCTTTATATTTTCTAAGAATTGCATCACTACTTTATTTTCTCATTGTTTTTTTTTTCCTCTTTTTTTAACTTCTCTTTTTATACCTGCAGAAGCTTGTCTACATGATTGTATGTTACACACTACACGCCTTCGGCTTATTGTGTACTTCAAAATCAACATATGTTTAAGTCAATGTTGCACAAAGAATATTTTGGGAAAACAGTAATTTAGACTGCATTTAGCATAGCTATATGGAAAGTACCAGATATATAACGTCGGAGTCCTGTTCCACTTGAGAACTGGTACTAATAAAATATGGGATGTGTAATCCTTGTATATGTAACATAGCAATTTACAGTTCTCCAGCTTCCAAGATATATTTCAGCCTGTTGAGAAATGCGCAGACAGACTACATGTCGCTGGTCTACACACCTGCACAGTACAGTTAGTGTTCACGTGTATGTTATGAAAACTGTGAATGGAACTGGAAGTCTTGGAAGTTTATAATGACTGCCTGATCTGCAAGACTAAGGTTCACAAATCTGACAAAATCTGCTAAAGTTACAGGCCTGCCACATACGATACTTATAGGCATTTTATTTCACACTGTTCAAAACACGATGAAAAGATAGCACTTTTTGTAATATCAAAATAAAACGTGCAGCAATGTTGACAGACAACTCTCTCGATGTTGCAACAAGTCTGGGAAAAAAGTATATTTTCAGTCTTCCGATTTGTATGCATAGTCCTTCGAGGGCTTTCAAGATCTAAACGGTATTGTGTTTTTATCCACACGGCTGGAACAACTCACCGGCGAATATCAAACTGCATGGTGGCAGTTTACCGCTGTTTCTGCTGGTCCAGCTGTTCTGTCGATGTCTCCAGTGTCAATCCGATCGAACCTACTCCATGTGTGGGATTGTTTTCCCCGGCCCGGAAACCAGCAGTCTCGCCCACTCAGACAACGTGCGCTTCTGCCATTGGTCAATAAGGTGAATACTGCCCTCTGGTGGTTACAATCGGTGGCGAAATTATAAACATATCCCTCAACGCCCTGAAGTGCGCTTGTGCGCTACCCAAGTGAGTAGACCTTACCTAGTGTCGTACGTCAACATACCTTCAAACAAAGGATGACAAAAATTAAACCTGATGAAAGCCATGTGATTTCAATGAGCTCGACCAGTTGAACTTTAAACTGTTATTTTAATAATTTACCACTTCTTAACATTAAGTGACGATAAACCAAAAAAAAAAAAAAAAAAACTAGTACAGGTCGGCTAAACGTAAATAACCCAGATTTTTATTGCGTTTTTATGAATGATAGGTCGTTGCTTTCTCTTTCAAACTGTTCAGGTAAGGATCCGTGTCTAAGCAGCTAAATCAGCCGCACAATTTTCTTGTCGTTCATTCTGTAGCTTTCCGCCTATCACCATATCTAAATGGAGCGCGCTGCAGTATTTCAACTGATACCACTGCCAACTGGAGTGTTGTTACCTTATTAAAACAACCCTTCACATCGTTTTAGATCATAAAGTAAATTAACAAATGTCTTCAAAGAATGTTAGACCCTCACTTCAGAACTGTCCCACCAGCAAGCCTGCTACTGACACCACGGTCCAAGGGACAAAGAGAGCACGGAATCTACAAGTTTATCTTTTTCATTCAACTGTACTAAAGAAAGCTTCTGCAAAAAATTAGGGAAAGTATATATATTTTAGATTCCAATACTGGTGTGGGTTTTGGACTTGGACTTTGGCCTCCAAACTGTTTGAAATGGGGGCAGGCTTGACAGTTTGGATGGTAACTTACTGGTACAATTAGCATAGTGACCCTATAAATACCATCACTTTGACAAAATATTTCATGATCACATCACAAATATTTCACCATCCATCACCTGTGTCACCAGAGCATCCGTCGCACAGGACAGGAATGAAATGTCACGCCAATGACACCTAGTACAACCAACCCCAAAACAGTGTCAACCTGTAGGCTATTTCGTCAAGGGAGCATGTATCTGAATACCATTTGTTTAAGCTAACCTTGCTCAGGCTTGATCCTAGGCTTCAGGCTAACAAGGTGAAGGCTGTACCTTTCTTCAAGGCATGTTTCCATTTGGACACTGCTTGTATGGATATGAAGGCCTATATGATGTGGAAACCACGTGTGTTTTCTGCCCTCTGCATTGTTTGGAAAGTCCAATTATTAGAATCAAATGATGTCAAACAAAACCGATACACATATGTAGGCATCAAATAATAAACAGGTATATTAGCAAATTATGTTTATTATGTCTCACAACAAGCTGTGAGCAAGTCAACCAGCTGGATTTTATCACACAACCACAAAAGTGACAGGCTTTAAGGCTGAAGTGAGTTATGGCACCTTGTGGGAAGACATATGAAGGCCTATATGATGTGGAAACCACGTGTGTTTTCTGCCCTCTTCATTGTTTGGAAAGTCCAATTATTAGAATCAAATGATGTCAAACAAAACCCATACACATATATAGGCATCAAATAATAAACAGGTATATTAACAAATTATGTTTATCATAGGCCAGCGGCTTTAAGTGTAGAGATGTGGGTAGTCATTGGGTTAATATCACTGAATATCACTAGGTTTGTGGCAAATTACCTGACACATATATCAGATATCAAAAACCAGACAACTCACAGCGACAAATAAATGAAAAAATTAATAATTAAGTAGTGTTTGATCTCATCTTTATTGAACTGTCAGATGACAACTGACAAACTTGGCTAAGCTCTTCTGTCATGTACCACAACCACATCCATTTAATCTGTGTAACAATTCCATGCATGCATGACAATTAGAGCATCAGACCTGACCCGGTTTACCAATCACCATCCAATTACAAATATAACCAATTAACATATTTTCATGTTAATTTCTTGCATTTTTTCATGGCCACAACACCGTGGTTATCTTTCTTATATTTCTTGTGGCAATATCAAAACTTTAATACTTAACCGAATCATTCTCTTTGACTATGGACAGAGAAATAGGTAGCTTATTATTTGGCTGTCAGCTGAAAACAGAAAAATCCCACTCTGAAATGCGCAATGACCTTATCCTGTCTCCCCCAAAAAAACATTTCTAAATCAGTCTCTCTCTGGACATGTTAATACCAATAATACTGTACACCACAATGTCATGAATTAAGGAGTTAGTCTTCTGGTCTAGAATGCTCAACCACGTTTTCATCCAGATCTGATGATATCAACACATTTCCATGCATACCTGCACAACCAATGGCCACAATTCATCCTATTCATAGATATGACCTCTGCAAATGTAGAAGACAAGCTGATGCCTTTCAAAGATAGGACAGTATTATTTCTGGATCACACCAACAACTAATGTGTCAAATGAACAAAAAACATGTATCATGCCTTGAATATTAAACATATTCCATCCATTTTCATAAAAATATATAACCTTTTCTGAAATAATTAGCACTACCGGTATTTGAATTTACTTTATCTGAAAGGGGTAATAGTCATGCTGAGGATTACACACATCTGCAATGATACATATTCTCTGGAGTGAGTGTAGATCCCAGCCGATACCTCTGCCTCAGAAAATAAAAACAAAAAAATGAAAAGCCGTCTCACAACAAGCTGTGAGCAAGTCAACCAGCTGGATTTTATCACACAACCACAAAAGTGACAGGCTTTAAGGCTGAAGTGAGTTATGGCACCTTGTGGGAAGACGTAAAACATGGAAAAAAGTTATGGCAATGTGGCATAGCATTTTAATCTCTCTTAGGCTTTTCATTTGCAATTAAAATTTAGAAACAAAAATTCACAAACTGGAGACTGTGATTAGGACCAGAAACAAAGTTGCCCTCTACTGGGTGAACCATAACAAGGGAGATAACCACTTCCATCTTTTCCAATACGCAAGGCGGGCACTGGTCTGATGAGCTACGAGTAATCCATGATTGATGTCAATCAAGAGAGTAAAATGTCCCTGGAGAAATCGTGAAAGTATTCCTTCCCCACTCTCAGTTCACTTTACAACGATTGGTCATCGGCTAACATATTCTTCAATTCACCAGATTCTGCCAATTCCTGAAAACAGAAGCAGGTGAATTTGAAATGACTTGAAAACAATGGTGTTCTCTAGGCCATCATTTGGACATGAATGTTTGTTGCTTCAAATAGACTTTGCAAATAATTTTCTCACCTGCTACAAATGATAAATGATAGATATCGGCACTGCAAGATCAAAGATCAAAAAATATTTTTATTATTTTGTTTTTTGACAACAGCGTTCAATAAATTTGTATCAAAGAGACAGGGCATCAGTTGCATCAAAGACATGGAATTTGTGTGGAGAATTATTAAATACCTACAGCTACATTTCACAGGCATTCTGGAACAACGTTTCTTGAAGAAATCCATGATCTACATACAACTGCTGTTAACTACCTTTACAATATCCAGCCCACCAATCAACTCGCCATTCACATAGAGCTGAGGATAGGTTGGCCAATTAGAATATGTTTTCAACCCTTGCCGCACTTCTTCATCTGTCAGTATATCGAACGTGTCATACTTCACCCTAAAAACACAGACGCATCCAAATAATGTAAAACGATGAAGCATACAAAATATTACATGTTTATTACTGTTAAACGTATGTGGGATGAAAAAAACAACAACATAAATACATGTACAGCATTTCACCTAAAGATTAGCCTGTAAAGATTCCAGAAGCACATAAGGCTTTAAAATGATCCTTTCGATGCCAACACTGAAGTTTTTCTGATTAAACATTAATCGAACTTCAAAAAAAAAACATAAGTGGCCATATCATGTGGATGAATCAATCAGAATCAAGCAAAATGTTAACGCTTAACTTAAGTTGAAATACAGTAAGCAGGCTTAAGGTTGGTAATATCTGTAAGGTTGTGAAAGCTGGACTCTTTTCAGTTTGCCAGGTTACCCAAAGTGTGTATGTGTGAGGCTCAATGCCTCTTGGAGTGCTGCCCCGTTCAGAGTCTTTTGGTGCACGTATAATCTGCGACGTTTCAGTCTATTCTCTAGTGGTTTACAATGTAGAATTTGCAGGAGGATTTGAGTTACACCATTAATGCCTTACCCAGTATTTTTCAGTATGTCTATGATCTTTCTGCTGAAGCCACACCTTGGTGTCTCTGGGTCACCCTTCATAAACAGCATCACTGGGGAGCGAGTAGTCAGGTCCTTTAACCTACGGAATGAGGACAAATCACAATCAGTGACTACAGGAGAGTCAGGTACACGCACTACGGCCACATATAGGACCAAACAGGAGCACAGTGCAATCCAGAACAAAGGCAAAACCAACTACACATGCACTCACATTGTACATCATATATACGTATTAATGGAAACTCACAGACATTCACTGATGCTCCACTAAACCACAAGAGAGTTAAAATAAATACCTATAAGGAAAGGTTTAGGACCAAAACATATGTCAACATTCTTATGACACCAAACGGCCAGGACAAATGAAAAAAGAAACAAATCCAAAAAGTCAATGTGTTCTTAAGCCTTTTGTGACTTAGCTTCAGATCAAGTCTGTATAAATTAATTCAGCTCAGCAGTTCAGGAGATATCATACAAAGTGACAGGTATTGCCGGATTTCAGGCTTTACTACTATTTTATTTACTGGATTGTGTTGTGTACCACACTCAAGAATATTTCACGTGACGATGGACAGCATTATGGTGGGAGTAAACCAGACAGAGCCTGGGAGAAAGCCACAGTCATCCACAGGTTTCTAACTATAAAGCCTCTTTTATCTGTTTCATTACCGTATCAGTTGCAGAGGTTTGCAGGGATTCTTTCAGTTACCTGACCAGGTGTAGTGATTTACATCCAGATTCAATTTCCTACAAGTACTGTATGCATGTACAAGCACATGTATTAGTCTCACTGTCACCATATAAATGTCCTTGAATACTACTGCTAAACACTAATCAACTTTTTCAGTTAACCCTTTCGAGGTTTTACACCATTATCTGGAGTCAAGGTGTATTTCTTCATTTATTTATTTATTTATTTGAATGTATTCACCATGGTCATCTGGTGTCCACATTTACTTATTTATTTATTTATCTATTTACTTACCTAGATGTTGTTTTATCACCATGCTCACCTAGATTTACTTATTTATTTACCTGAACTTTGCTTTACCTGGCATCTAGGTCTTGCTCCTTTGGCAGCGTGTCCAAGTCTCTATTCTCCACCATCTCCTTCAAAATGTCCAGACCGCCCAGCAACTCTCCATTGTGGTACAGCTGTGGGTACGTCGGCCAGTCAGAAAATGTTTTCAAGCCTGTGACAGTGTTGCAATAAAGGCTTCATATATATGTAGTACCTTCATGTGTATATAATAGGAGATCCTCAACACAATCACCGTTAACCCATCATTGAAATCACCCTTAGGCAATCACTGAAAATATGCTTGTTAGATGTAATCTTCCTGGCCCAACAGTTATTCAACTTTGGACAGAATCCCCCACCCCCTACTATTTGAATGTCTTTAAAATCCCTACCCTTTTAACAGGCCAATTCAAAACAAAATTCTGTTTCAAGCTACTTCATTATTTCAGATAGTGTTCGGTTACACCCAACAATGAATTTCTGAAGGAAGGCCTTATTTACATGGAACATTTTATTTTTCTGTGAACATATGATTGAGGATTCATTAAATTCATTAAGGGCACAGTCAACTTGGCAAGATAACTTGCAGCCAGCTCATGAGCCTGGTTACTGAGCCTGCTTAGCTCTCTTATTACAAAGATTCACACAATCAAGCAAGAGCTGCTTTCAAACATGCAATCTTACAGGTCAAGAACTTCCCATCTGACACTAAAAAGAAAACAGAAATTTAGAAAATGACAAATGCTACCTTCATCAGCATCACAACACAAATTTAAACACAAAAGTGCTTTTGTGTCAAATTGATGTTGCCTTCAGGATCAACATGCAATACAAGTATGATGAGTGAAGAGTAAACTGAAATACTCACCCTGTCGAACCTCCTCATCTGTGAGAATATTGAAGGTGCTGTACTGAATTTTATTGTCGTTCAAGATTTTGATGGCTTGCTTACTAAAACCTGAAGGAAAGATAAAGACCGTCATCAAACGAACGAGGGGATAGAGTTTTTTAAGGTTTATAGATTTACCAAGATGAGAATACTGAATTGTCCGTTGGCTATCAACGCCATCCTCATATTCATACACATGTACTAATACAAAACATCTCATGAATTTAACCAGGCTCATGTTGCAAAGCTTTGAAAACAAACAGTAAAGAAGTTATTGCTGGTAGAACTGTGTACTTTTCAAAGTGTTTATTTCTCAAAACAGTTTCAAAACACTGAAAAGATAATACATATAGCATAGGATACTAAGGACTTATTTCAACCATCTCACAAAAACCTGTTCATGTCACTCACCACACCTGGGCTCTTCTGGAGTTCCTTTCATGAACAGAATCACTGGCGCAGCATTGATTAACTTTTTCAATCGGACATTCAAATCCTGGGAACATACAAAGACATTGGAGCATATGATTGTAAATCATTTTTAGCATTACTATCTTTCTATGCAGCTGGTGTTTGGCACCCACTACCTTCTTCCCTGCCAAACCAGTATAAAGGTAAATGCATGGAGAAAATAAAACATTAAAGAAAATGAAACGAATGATTATGCTGAAGTTACAAGCACTAGTGCCATGAAAACAGTCTGTGAATGGCAGTGTTCATATGTCGGAATCATCATAATGTAAAGAGGTAGATCATGGTCTGACAAATGGGATGGATGCTACTAGGACATATCAGGCACTGGCACAGCCCCAGGTTCCGACAGCCAACACTTGAGATTCTTTCGGCTTACATACGAATGCTTCTACCTGAATTTCGCATTGCCCTTCTCCCTTTTATGGTAATGCTTGATTATGATAAGACTTTCCTCTTTCAGGGATTGGGTGCTTCTAACACTGACTCTTCTCAGACTAACCTCTTTGGGTGGGGGTGGGGATGTGGTGCAGATTGCGCTTAAACTCACCCCACTTAGGGCTTTGGCTGGTTTGGTGTTGGGTGCAGAAAGGCTCATCTCTTTGAGGGCTTGGGTGGCTCTTGTGCAGAGTGCAGTAAGACACCTTTTTAGGGAGTTTGGGTGGCACTGGTGATGGCTGCAGTAAGACTCACATCATTGTGAGTTTTGGATGGCACTGGTGATGGCTGCAGTAAGATTTACCTTTTTGGAGGGTTTGGGTGGTTCTGGTCCTGACTGCAGTAAGACTCATCTCTTTGGGGCGGGGAGGGGTTGGGGTGGCTCTGGTACAGACTGCAGTAAGACTCACCTCTGTGGGGAAGGTGGCTTTGCTGCAGAGTGCAGTAAGACTCACCTCTTTGGGGTTTGGGTGGCTCTGTAGCTGGCTGCAGTAAGACTCACCTCTTTGGGGTTTGGGTGGCTCTGTAGCTGGCTGCAGTAAGACTCACCTCTTTGGGGTTTGGGTGGCTCTGTAGCTGGCTGCAGTAAGACTCACCTCTTTGGGGTTTGGGTGGCTCTGTAGCTGGCTGCAGTGAGACTCAACTCTTTGGAGGTTTGGATGGTTCTGGTGCTGGCTGAAGTAAGACTCACCTCTTTGGGGGGTTTGGGTGGCTTTGGTGCAGAGTCGGTTCCTGTGGCAAGTAGCTTCACCTTCTTTGTTAAATCAGCAGCATTCGCTCCATCAAGGCGGTCAACTTTATCCTTTTTCTTCAAACAATGAGTTTAATAACATCATGATTAAGCAAAGAAAATTTTTTAAAAAAAATCTGAACACAGAAACCTATTCACAATAGAAATGCTTCTACAGAACATCAACTCAGTCTGTCTTGAATCGTGCGTCACAATGTTCCTGTCTGCCACTTATTATCATGTAACTAATACAGCAAAACTGTGTTTCATCTGTACAGGTTGCAATGCCTTCGCTGATGAGGCATGCAATGAATAAACAAGGATACTATGAAGATGAAAACTATCCTGAGACACCAACACTGATAAAAACTTGGTAAAATAGAATCTCGAACCTTTAATTTCGGTAGATTTTTCCCACAATTCCAACTTTCACATAGAAAAATCCCCAAATTTTACTGTTCTTCAGGAAAACAGTAGTGCTGGCGATTTCTAGGCCAGTTACTTTACTTGTTTAGTCAACAACTATTATATATTGGGTAGAAAGACAGCACTGGTTTACATATCCTATTTTCACATCTGTCTTAACAGCATATGTTACCTTATCACTCACCCTTAAAAATATAAATGTTGGCACAGCAGCTATTTCATATTTCATGGACAATTCTGGAAGGGACTCTGCTTCC
Organism: Acanthopleura granulata; assembly: GCA_016165875.1. NCBI lineage: Eukaryota > Metazoa > Mollusca > Polyplacophora > Chitonida > Chitonidae > Acanthopleura > Acanthopleura granulata. The sequence goes on along the minus strand of JABBOT010000001.1, from coordinate 14,707,370 downwards.
ACCTGTTCATCAACAAGGAAATTATTATTACATTATGAATCAGGAAGGAAATTATTATTACATTATGAATCAGAAAGGACATTTTCCTCGGATGTTTTTACTTATTTTTTTTAACATCAATAAATGTGGTTCTGTTGACATGTACCTCAGAACTTTGTAGTAAATAAATATCCACACAACAAGCCATGAATTCTGAGGGGGAATTTCAACAAGCCATGAATTCTGAGGGGGAATTTCAACAAGCCATGAATTCTGAGGGGAAATTTCAACATGCCATGAATTCTGAGGGGGAATGTCAACATGCCATGAATTCTGAGGGGGAATGTCAACATGCCATGAATTCTGAGAGGGAATTTCAACATGCCATGAATTCTGAGGTGTAATTTTAACTGTCAAATCTAGCTTTCAGGTTTCAACACTATTATCATACAGTACACCCTAAACAATAATTCTTATGAATACAATTCACCAATCCATTAATTCTGTTAGGTATGTTATTCCTAATGATTTATTGGGGTTTCAAGAATATTTCATTTATGACACACCTTCAGTTTTATGGATGGCAGAAATCAGAGTGCTTTAAGCAAAGATGTTATGTTGTACTGATGAATAATATTTTTTTTTTTTTTTTTTTGTTCCAAAAGCAAGTTATTTTCGGCGAAGTTTGTGTAAGGCCAACTTTACAAAAGTGATCCCCCTTCCCACACATACACCACCCTCACCAAAGCAATGGAAGGTTGGGGTAGGATGTAGGGGGAATCTGTATCTCAGGTTGTCACTGACATAACACATTTACTTGCACAATTTGGGTTAGCCCTGGAACCCTGGCGAGTCATGCTGCTTTTGTTTCAATCTGCTTGCACAATATGCCCTGCTTCCACCAGCACACGCTATGTTTATATAGCTACAACTTACATTCTTCATAAGGGAAGTATAGAGTGAATGTAACAGGGTGATATATAAGCGTTATCTACTCTTGGGCTGGAGGGAAATTTCCCTTAGTGTAGTAGCAGAGTTGTGGACTCAAACCCCTGAGATCGCTGGTTCAAATCCCCAGCTGGTTAGCCCGGTAACTCTTGGCGCTGCGAGCAGGGTAGTTGTGGTGGCTCATTTAGCAGGCCGCAAAGCTTTCCAGGGTTCTGTGTATGTTCAACGTTCCTGGAAAGTCATGTGGATGTCTACTTCTGGGTAGAGTCTAGTGGTAAAGGCGTGAACTCAAAACCCTGAGACCACTGTTTCAAATCCCAAGCTGATTAGTCGGGTCACACCAAACTTAGGACAAAAAGAAGGAATAAGCCACCTCAGCATCTGGAGCATAGTTGGCAGGCTGCTCGATTGCCTGGATACGAAAGCCTCGTTTTCAAAATGGCACATCAACAAAATGGCCCAGCCTATCTCTTAACATTAGAACAGGAACACTGCTGCTGGTCAAGTTGTTTACGCCAAACTCTGGTTTTCTATAAAACATCAGCTTTTCCATAAACATATGTGCAAGAAGAATGGTAACCTGGAGTAAACAGATCGAAGAATAGTGAAAAGCTAGCACCATGTGCTCACTCTAATGTTAAAAGATAGGCATAGCTCGTTTGTTTGTGTGTCTATCAACAACAACGCTTGGTAGGTGTGCATGTGGGTTTCAGCCCACATCGATATAATGAAGCGGCTTGCTATCTGAAGCTTCATTCAGTCATCAAAGCCTCACCGAAACAAACGTAGTAGAGGGTGAATCTTTAGAAAGTTCTGTCATAACATCATTCATCTGTTTACACTGTGGCGCCCAGGCTGCAGCAAAATGGATAACCAGCAGTCTGAAAATATATGTGAAAAACTGTGGAATAAGAGGAATTTTAAACCTGCCAGTCTACAAAATTGTATATACATTTTCGGGATTTGTAAGTTTGTAATAGGTTTAGCTATTGTTCGTCGCTGACCCACTTTTCCGATGTTCATTGAGAAAAGGACATTTTCAATGAATTGACGTCACCCTACCACGTGATATCACCCTCATCCTAACTACTGCCACATTTTCTTTTTTTTTTTTCGCGCACGGATAACAAATCATGTGATTTGAACTTTGAACATAACAACAACGACAAAAATTAAAGTTTTGGTTTTTAACTATTTACAGGGTAAAATGATTCTTCTTTGATGAAACCTGAGCAACGGACAGATGAAACAGGTAACATTAACTTCTCTTACCCTCCATTCTCCTCGAGTAACTTGTCAAATTGCTCAATCGTTTTCACTTCCACGACACTTTGACTGTTAGCCATGCTTGACGTTTGTGGCGAAACTAACTCCTTCGTAAAAGAGTGTTTTTAAAAGGGGACATAATATGTACGCATATTTCGTTTTCATGTTGCAAAAGTTGTCTCCCCTATCCAGTGTTGCTGTATTTCAGATGAGCGTTTGATTTAGATTATAACAATGGACGTATTTTAGAAAATGTACTTCCCCAAGCTGTAGTGATGTAGGAAAACATGTATGTTTATGTAATGGTACGCAAGACCACACTGCTAGCACGCACGATTTATTCGCACAGGCCTACATAGTGAAGACTAATTACCTCTCGCTACTTCGAGCGGCGTCCAGTAAGTGCCGCTAGAGTTACAGTCTGATTCATGATTATAATGTCAATCTTATTATTGAGGACTTGTGTCGGCAAATAAACCACACCTAACGCACATACCGACTTATTGATACCAAAAAGACCCAAGTCATTTCTTCCACTCCGAAAAACCTACCCGCCGTCGTAAGTCAGTTTATCGCGCAAAAATCGTGACTCACTTTAAGAATTTCGATTTAAATAGTTTGTCTTATACATTCATGAATCCGAAATTTGGTGTTCATATATCATGTAGAATGAGTTTCGGATAAACTCCACAAGCTAAAACTTAGACAGCTTCGATCGTGATCTTGGGGAGTAGGCCTGCAGTGTAGTTAGTAAAATAAATAGGCTAACTAAATGCATTGTATACAGCAGGGCTAAAATCATGTAAAACAGTAACAAACCAATTAAATGCACAAAGTAACGTGGGTTTGGCGTTCATGTGTCATCTCAACCCATATATACAGACATATATTCATGAATATGACAGGACTGCCTTCAATATACTTCACAGATCTACGTACACCTATCAATGTTTTTTTTTTTTTCCTTCTTGTTTTTAATTTATTTTCACATCTCTAGTCGCCACTTATTTCCTTTTTGGTGAAAATCTGCATGCTATATTGTTTCATAAAGTCTGTAAAATCAGTAATTAAAGCTACTCTACTGTGACAACTCGCCACACCATGCGAAGTTTTTTGTTTTAATTCTCGGGCCAGGGCTGTAATCAATTCAGCATCTGCCGATAATCCGATAGGTGCATCGATCCGTTATACAAGTGCATCGCCCCATGCAATATCGAACATGCGATTAATAATCCGCTAAGTTTATGTAAACTTAATTAACACCTGAAGAATTAGGTTTAGGATTATTAAAGCGTAAGATACGCAAATATAACAGAATCGGCGTATACTGACCCAATACTGATACCGTAAACCGTGTATTTTCATATCCTGTAAGGCTAAATCAATGTACGGTGCCAACAAACTCACATGCATGTATATAATGCCCGAAAAGTAAATCATATTACATAAATTTTATAGTGGACAGAGAAATGTATTTGTGTATGGACGAGGTGGGTAGTTAGGAAGTGAAATGAATACACAGAATAGGCGATGGAAGAATACAATGGCCAGATTTTTCCATGATGATTGCTTATATCCCATACAGGAGCATAATGACACACCCATCACCGATCAAAACCTTTGGTTAAGCGGTAGACCTATCATGCAAGATATGTTCAAAAAGTGGGGAAAATCAAGACGCTATGCATTGCCATACCTGGATCTGTATTAGCGGTCAAATGGCATGTCAAGAACTGGAACAATAGGGCCTACAGCAAATAATCCAATCAATCGCTCCAAAGATAATCAGCGCATTTGAGATACATGTGAAATTTCAACAAATTGTGACGTTAGCAAACTCGAGAAACATAAACTGATATTTAATAACTGTTTACTGCAGTCTAATCGCCGAACCACATCTTGCCGCCCTCCATCATCCAAAACAAAACCTTTGTTAAATTCTCATACATTCTGTGAGTTAAATTAAAGTATGCGTTTCACCTATGGTCCGAAAGCAATTTTCAACCAGTCTGACATAATTCTATCCAAAAAGGCGTAGTTCTCTAAATCTCAAATATTACACTGGTTATATTATTTCATATATGGTGTAAGAAGCACATTTTCTTTTCTTTGTTTAAAGAATGAATATGCCACCGGCAGAACAGGTTCTATTCACTTAATAAATAATTATCAATGTCAATAAAATGTTTTCTTGTAAATCTTCCTGCAAACCCAAGTAATAGTTATTCTATAATCACAACTTCTGCCAGCAACAAAGGTCTCTTTTATTATATACTTTATTTAAATTGCTACACCTGAAGACCAATCACATATACAGCAGGTGAATATAAAAGCATGAGGGTTAATCCTGTTGTCCATGGGGATTATTAGAAACTAATTAGAGTTCAAGATTAACTAATATTTCAAAAGAGGGTCTGTTTCAAACAATTCGGGGTTGTAATGAATTTTCATGGGGTTTTCCAGGGGAACTTTTCTCCAAAAAGATATTTTATCTAATAGAGCGCAGTCGATTAAATTTCGATAACCCAGTTATCGCCATCGACCACATATGACCGAAACATTCTTAAGTGCCACATTAAACCCCATGTAAGCGCTCACTCAATCAGTTGTCGACGGCATCTGCGATTAAAATCAACTGGCATGTTTTGTAAAGTTCTCCCAGTCAGGGCCAGTACCACAGGTGTTGTTGTTGTGCTCAGTATCCACACCTGACGAAGCTGATTTGGAAGTTGGGGTTTTTGAGACTGTAAAATAAGAAATAAAATAACTATATGCAGCAGAATCCCTTGCACACATCTCCACACTCTCCTTAATCCTGGCAAAAAGTCAGTTGCCTCCCACTGTTTTGGTGTACGTGTATCAGAGCGACTAGGCAATGGGCGTAATGAGAGTGTCAAAGTAACTCATTGAAAGGCCTCTTTTTAAGTCAGCCTTTTTAAGAAATTGACATGTCTGGCTGTAAATGTTCGGGGAAATGGAATATTAAGTTTTACCAAAGTGATAATATTCAATTATTAAACCCTGAACAGTGTTACCTTTCTGAAAGGTGAGTCTTGTGTTGACGGTGAGTGCCTTTCACAAAACCCTTTGCGTGTGCAAGAGTTGAAAGAACCTTCTTCCTTTTTTCCGTTTGTAAAGAAGCTGACAATGATGACTTGTCACGGCCGCCAGCCCTTTGTTTACATAGTATCATCCACACCAACTACAGATATCCACACAGGCGAGATAGAGTGAATCCGGGAGCCGAGTAAAGAACATCAGCGCTAATCCCACTGCCGAACGAGATTAAGGGAAAGTGATTAGAGCTCACAGATTAACTCATACTTCTACAGACTGTCTCTTTCAAACAATCTGGAGATGGCATGAGATTTCATTGGCCAATGCCACAGATATCCAACCAGGTTTATCTACGGGGAACTTTTCGCCCACAACATATATATATATATATATCTCAAGGCAATGGACTCAAGATGTATCTCAGCATTTACTGAAGCTACCTTTCAAAGAAACAAATACCTGTCATGGCATCTTCACTGGCTAAGAAGCTGTTTGAGGACAATTCCTTGGATTTCCACAGCCCAGTCAAGCAATCGTATGATGCAGGCCAAAGCAACATTTTCTCTCCGATGATGGATTATTTTCTAGGCAAGGGGAACTCCTCCTTTGTGATGGAAGAAGAAGATTCCAGGGATAGTGGAATAGGCCTTGAGGAAAGCTTTACCAACGGCGACTGTTCCTTTTCCCTTCTTAGCAGACCTTTTGCACAGTTTAGTGAGGTAAAATCCCCTATTCTCTTTATCTCGTTTTCCAGTCATTTTATCACATCATTAATTTCAAGTTATCAATACCTGCATTCTTCCTCAACGAATTATGGAGAATTGTAGTCAGTGCATGACTTGCCACGACAATGTAAAGAAAAATGATAACATTTTTACACTACAGATGCCCCAAGTTGTGAAAAGCGAGTGCCTAAGCAGCCGAAAGCGAAGTCGTTCGGAAAGCGACGAAGATGATTCACCTGTACAGAAGAGAAAGAAACCCGACGGCTTGACGGCGCCAAGCAAATCTCCACTCACACTGTCAAATTTCCACTGGGAACATGAAATTAAAACTGCTCTAGACAGAGGTAATTATGCCATCTGATTTTTCACAATGTTTTTGTTTTTCTAAAATATCATTGCCACTGGGGTATTGATCATCTGAATGATTACCAAAGCAGTATATTTAAACGGGTGTATGCTCTTTTCTTCTGGACAGTGTCGGAAAATCCAGACCTGATCAGTGACGGCAGTCTGGCGTGCTGTCTGCCCACTGTTCCTGGCAAGCATCAAGATCTCAAGTCCATCACGCCGGAAACTTTAGCCCGGCTTCAGAACCACCACTTTGACGACGTAGTAGGAGAATTCCTCATTGTCGACTGTAGATATCCCTATGAGTTTGAAGGCGGCCACATCAAAGGAGCCGTCAACTACTACACCAAAGATAGCATCGTGGAAAACCTGATTTCCAAACCAGTCATTCCCAAGAATTTGGGAACGAAAAGAACCATTCTGATATTTCATTGTGAATTTTCATCAGAAAGAGGTCCAAAAATGTAAGTCCAGTCATGTGGATTTTAAGCACATCACGTATTGACTTATAATTAAGTGTAACGCCAAATGTTTCGCGCCATTCGTAACTCCATTAAAGGCCGCCCTACAGAAATGTGACTTTTCGTTCCAGGTGTCGATTTTTAAGGAGCCAAGACAGGGAGATGAACAAGGATCGATATCCGCAGTTGTATTTTCCTGAGATTTACTTACTCCATGGCGGATACAAAAACTTTTTTGAGAAAGAAAAGGTAGGCATATAAGCGATTGAGGATTTAGGCTTTCATTAAGCAAGCATAAGTCAATGGAACTTTCAACTAAACCGAGATACTTGACATTATCTTCAGGCGCAATTCACTAATGTCATTTATTTTTCTCCTTTCAGGAGCTTTGCACGCCACAGGCCTACGTGCCGATGCACCACGGAGATTTCAAGAAGGACATGCGAAAATTCCGTGGTCAGTCTAAAAGCTGGGCTGGGGATAAGAAGAGTCGCTCAGCGTTAAAATTAGTCTTTTAAGGCCTCAGTGTCACACGTTTTATGTTTTCGAGGTGAATGTTGACCTCATCTATTACGTTTCAAATTATATTCATTGTTTTAGATATATATATATATATATATGAAGTTTACACTGTATACACACAGCCTTGTTTTCGTCCTCAGACCTATAGCCTTCAATGATTTATTAATCTCCGCAGTGCTGTCCTTGTATGTGTACGACCTAAATATACATGCTGCATGCAATAAATAGTGCCTTTATAATTCTATTTTCGTCTCCTTCCTAGTTTATTCGATGTCTACTGTGAAAAATATACAAGGCAACATAAATGTTAACAACATGATAAATAGAAACACCGAAATACTGAACACGACTATAGCAATACATGAGAATAAAAACGTTTTTAGTTTATATCCAATGGAGTCTGACTAACCTTAGTGGACAAACGGGTCTGCTATGCGCCCGGCACCGAAGTCCAAGCTTACTTAAAGTGACAGTTGTGTATAGTGCGTGAAAGGCACGATTAACGATTGACACCCAGACTAAAAATCATTGCTTGATAAAAGAATGCAAGATTCGTGCAAACTCGAGTACCAATAATTATGCACAGCGTGTGGTACATTTTCCTCACCATGCACTTCGGGTATGAGCAGATCTTAGATTTTCATCTGAGACCTCGCTTAACTTAACTCAAGAATGACAGGCTAAAATTCCAGTTAAAATTGTATGTGCTGTTAAGGTGGGAATTTGTATAATATTGATGTTGCAGAGGAACTATCGCCAAAGGTCTGAGTCTAAACGAATGAAGCCCTTCACATGGGTGACCAGTTCAGTCGGAATGTCAAATCTCACCCTGAGACGCTTGAGTAACGATGGAAAGCTACTGTAGCCACATACCGGTATGTAGTAAGAGAATTACAGTGATGAAATAATTCGCGTGCTACAGAGCACATTCTCATTATGCAATGGATTGAAGCAACAATGGAAGTGGCACACGCCATATAAGGTAAATGTATTTTGTGTGTGTCCAAGCACATGGTAAGCAGCGTTTTCAATACACACATGCATGGACTAATACACTATATGCAAATAAGACACCAAAGCAGTCACAAAACACTTCGCCTTAATAGCAGTGGCAGGAGGAAGATGCTAAGACGCGTTCATAATTCGCTTTCCTCTTTCTAGGGGCAAAACTTTTACTTACACGCAACTAATCGAAAGTGTTAAGTGGTGGCTAAAGAAATCACACCGTCCACATATATAGATGGAACAAGTTTATCGAGTGCTGTAAATTATGCCTCAGAAAGTTTTACTCAGCACAATATAGTCTGCGCAGTCTGCGCAGCCTATGCATCCCCAAAGGCTGCTTGATCCTGGCAAAAAGTCAGTTGTCTCCCACTCTTTTGGTGTTCGTGCATGAGAACGACTATGCAAAGGGCGTAATGAGAGTGTCAAAAGTAACTCATCGAAAGGCCTCCTTTTAAGTCAGCCTTTTTAAGAAATTGACATCTCGGGCTGTAAATGTTCGGGGAAATGGAATATTAAGTTTTACCAAAGTGATAATATTCAATTATTAAACCCTGAACAGTGTTACCTTTCTGACAGGTGAGTCTTGTGTTGACGGTGAGTGCCTTTCACAAAACCCTTTGCGTGTGCAAGAGTTGAAAGAACCTTCTTCCTTTTTTCCGTTTGTAAAGAAGCTGACAATGATGACTTGTCACGGCCGCCAGCCCTTTGTTTACATAGTATCATCCACACCAACTACAGATATCCACACAGGCGAGATAGAGTGAATCCGGGAGCCGAGTAAAGAACATCAGCGCTAATCCCACTGCCGAACGAGATTAAGGGAAAGTGATTAGAGCTCACAGATTAACTCATACTTCTACAGACTGTCTCTTTCAAACAATCTGGAGATGGCATGAGATTTCATTGGCCAATGCCACAGATATCCAACCAGGTTTATCTACGGGGAACTTTTCGCCCACAACATATATATATATATATATCTCAAGGCAATGGACTCAAGATGTATCTCAGCATTTACTGAAGCTACCTTTCAAAGAAACAAATACCTGTCATGGCATCTTCACTGGCTAAGAAGCTGTTTGAGGACAATTCCTTGGATTTCCACAGCCCAGTCAAGCAATCGTATGATGCAGGCCAAAGCAACATTTTCTCTCCGATGATGGATTATTTTCTAGGCAAGGGGAACTCCTCCTTTGTGATGGAAGAAGAAGATTCCAGGGATAGTGGAATAGGCCTTGAGGAAAGCTTTACCAACGGCGACTGTTCCTTTTCCCTTCTTAGCAGACCTTTTGCACAGTTTAGTGAGGTAAAATCCCCTATTCTCTTTATCTCGTTTTCCAGTCATTTTATCACATCATTAATTTGAAGTTATCAATACCTGCATTCTTCCTCAACGAATTATGGAGAATTGTAGTCAGTGCATGACTTGCCACGACAATGTAAAGAAAAATGATAACATTTTTACACTACAGATGCCCCAAGTTGTGAAAAGCGAGTGCCTAAGCAGCCGAAAGCGAAGTCGTTCGGAAAGCGACGAAGATGATTCACCTGTACAGAAGAGAAAGAAACCCGACGGCTTGACGGCGCCAAGCAAATCTCCACTCACACTGTCAAATTTCCACTGGGAACATGAAATTAAAACTGCTCTAGACAGAGGTAATTATGCCATCTGATTTTTCACAATGTTTTTGTTTTTCTAAAATATCATTGCCACTGGGGTATTGATCATCTGAATGATTACCAAAGCAGTATATTTAAACGGGTGTATGCTCTTTTCTTCTGGACAGTGTCGGAAAATCCAGACCTGATCAGTGACGGCAGTCTGGCGTGCTGTCTGCCCACTGTTCCTGGCAAGCATCAAGATCTCAAGTCCATCACGCCGGAAACTTTAGCCCGGCTTCAGAACCACCACTTTGACGACGTAGTAGGAGAATTCCTCATTGTCGACTGTAGATATCCCTATGAGTTTGAAGGCGGCCACATCAAAGGAGCCGTCAACTACTACACCAAAGATAGCATCGTGGAAAACCTGATTTCCAAACCAGTCATTCCCAAGAATTTGGGAACGAAAAGAACCATTCTGATATTTCATTGTGAATTTTCATCAGAAAGAGGTCCAAAAATGTAAGTCCAGTCATGTGGATTTTAAGCACATCACGTATTGACTTATAATTAAGTGTAACGCCAAATGTTTCGCGCCATTCGTAACTCCATTAAAGGCCGCCCTACAGAAATGTGACTTTTCGTTCCAGGTGTCGATTTTTAAGGAGCCAAGACAGGGAGATGAACAAGGATCGATATCCGCAGTTGTATTTTCCTGAGATTTACTTACTCCATGGCGGATACAAAAACTTTTTTGAGAAAGAAAAGGTAGGCATATAAGCGATTGAGGATTTAGGCTTTCATTAAGCAAGCATAAGTCAATGGAACTTTCAACTAAACCGAGATACTTGGCATTATCTTCAGGCGCAATTCACTAATGTCATTTATTTTTCTCCTTTCAGGAGCTTTGCACGCCACAGGCCTACGTGCCGATGCACCACGGAGATTTCAAGAAGGACATGCGAAAATTCCGTGGTCAGTCTAAAAGCTGGGCTGGGGATAAGAAGAGTCGCTCAGCGTTAAAATTAGTCTTTTAAGGCCTCAGTGTCACACGTTTTATGTTTTCGAGGTGGATGTTGACCTCATCTATTACGTTTTAAATTATATTCATTGTTTTAGATATATATATATATATATATATATATATATATATATATATATGAAGTTTACACTGTATACACACAGCCTTGTTTTCGTCCTCAGACCTATAGCCTTCAATGATTTATTAATCTCCGCAGTGCTGTCCTTGTATGTGTACGACCTAAATATACATGCTGCATGCAATAAATAGTGCCTTTATAATTCTATTTTCGTCTCCTTCCTAGTTTATTCGATGTCTACTGTGAAAAATATACAAGGCAACATAAATGTTAACAACATGATAAATAGAAACACCGAAATACTGAACACGACTATAGCAATACATGAGAATAAAAACGTTTTTAGTTTATATCCAATGGAGTCTGACTAACCTTAGTGGACAAACGGGTCTGCTATGCGCCCGGCACCGAAGTCCAAGCTTACTTAAAGTGACAGTTGTGTATAGTGCGTGAAAGGCACGATTAACGATTGACACCCAGACTAAAAATCATTGCTTGATAAAAGAATGCAAGATTCGTGCAAACTCGAGTACCAATAATTATGCACAGCGTGTGGTACATTTTCCTCACCATGCACTTCGGGTATGAGCAGATCTTAGATTTTCATCTGAGACCTCGCTTAACTTAACTCAAGAATGACAGGCTAAAATTCCAGTTAAAATTGTATGTGCTGTTAAGGTGGGAATTTGTATAATATTGATGTTGCAGAGGAACTATCGCCAAAGGTCTGAGTCTAAACGAATGAAGCCCTTCACATGGGTGACCAGTTCAGTCGGAATGTCAAATCTCACCCTGAGACGCTTGAGTAACGATGGAAAGCTACTGTAGCCACATACCGGTATGTAGTAAGAGAATTACAGTGATGAAATAATTCGCGTGCTACAGAGCACATTCTCATTATGCAATGGATTGAAGCAACAATGGAAGTGGCACACGCCATATAAGGTAAATGTATTTTGTGTGTGTCCAAGCACATGGTAAGCAGCGTTTTCAATACACACATGCATGGACTAATACACTATATGCAAATAAGACACCAAAGCAGTCACAAAACACTTCGCCTTAATAGCAGTGGCAGGAGGAAGATGCTAAGACGCGTTCATAATTCGCTTTCCTCTTTCTAGGGGCAAAACTTTTACTTACACGCAACTAATCGAAAGTGTTAAGTGGTGGCTAAAGAAATCACACCGTCCACATATATAGATGGAACAAGTTTATCGAGTGCTGTAAATTATGCCTCAGAAAGTTTTACTCAGCACAATATAGTCTGCGCAGTCTGCGCAGCCTATGCATCCCCAAAGGCTGCTTGATCCTGGCAAAAAGTCAGTTGTCTCCCACTCTTTTGGTGTTCGTGCATGAGAACGACTATGCAAAGGGCGTAATGAGAGTGTCAAAAGTAACTCATCGAAAGGCCTCCTTTTAAGTCAGCCTTTTTAAGAAATTGACATCTCGGGCTGTAAATGTTCGGGGAAATGGAATATTAAGTTTTACCAAAGTGATAATATTCAATTATTAAACCCTGAACAGTGTTACCTTTCTGACAGGTGAGTCTTGTGTTGACGGTGAGTGCCTTTCACAAAACCCTTTGCGTGTGCAAGAGTTGAAAGAACCTTCTTCCTTTTTTCCGTTTGTAAAGAAGCTGACAATGATGACTTGTCACGGCCGCCAGCCCTTTGTTTACATAGTATCATCCACACCAACTACAGATATCCACACAGGCGAGATAGAGTGAATCCGGGAGCCGAGTAAAGAACATCAGCGCTAATCCCACTGCCGAACGAGATTAAGGGAAAGTGATTAGAGCTCATAGATTAACTCATACTTCTACAGACTGTCTCTTTCAAACAATCTGGAGATGGCATGAGATTTCATTGGCCAATGCCACAGATATCCAACCAGGTTTATCTACGGGGAACTTTTCGCCCACAACATATATATATATATATCTCAAGGCAATGGACTCAAGATGTATCTCAGCATTTACTGAAGCTACCTTTCAAAGAAACAAATACCTGTCATGGCATCTTCACTGGCTAAGAAGCTGTTTGAGGACAATTCCTTGGATTTCCACAGCCCAGTCAAGCAATCGTATGATGCAGGCCAAAGCAACATTTTTTCTCCGATGATGGATTATTTTCTAGGCAAGGGGAACTCCTCCTTTGTGATGGAAGAAGAAGATTCCAGGGATAGTGGAATAGGCCTTGAGGAAAGCTTTACCAACGGCGACTGTTCCTTTTCCCTTCTTAGCAGACCTTTTGCACAGTTTAGTGAGGTAAAATCCCCTATTCTCTTTATCTCGTTTTCCAGTCATTTTATCACATCATTAATTTGAAGTTATCAATACCTGCATTCTTCCTCAACGAATTATGGAGAATTGTAGTCAGTGCATGACTTGCCACGACAATGTAAAGAAAAATGATAACATTTTTACACTACAGATGCCCCAAGTTGTGAAAAGCGAGTGCCTAAGCAGCCGAAAGCGAAGTCGTTCGGAAAGCGACGAAGATGATTCACCTGTACAGAAGAGAAAGAAACCCGACGGCTTGACGGCGCCAAGCAAATCTCCACTCACACTGTCAAATTTCCACTGGGAACATGAAATTAAAACTGCTCTAGACAGAGGTAATTATGCCATCTGATTTTTCACAATGTTTTTGTTTTTCTAAAATATCATTGCCACTGGGGTATTGATCATCTGAATGATTACCAAAGCAGTATATTTAAACGGGTGTATGCTCTTTTCTTCTGGACAGTGTCGGAAAATCCAGACCTGATCAGTGACGGCAGCCTGGCGTGCTGTCTGCCCACTGTTCCTGGCAAGCATCAAGATCTCAAGTCCATCACGCCGGAAACTTTAGCCCGGCTTCAGAACCACCACTTTGACGACGTAGTAGGAGAATTCCTCATTGTCGACTGTAGATATCCCTATGAGTTTGAAGGCGGCCACATCAAAGGAGCCGTCAACTACTACACCAAAGATAGCATCGTGGAAAACCTGATTTCAAAACCAGTCATTCCCAAGAATTTGGGAACGAAAAGAACCATTCTGATATTTCATTGTGAATTTTCATCAGAAAGAGGTCCAAAAATGTAAGTCCAGTCATGTGGATTTTAAGCACATCACGTATTGACTTATAATTAAGTGTAACGCCAAATGTTTCGCGCCATTCGTAACTCCATTAAAGGCCGCCCTACAGAAATGTGACTTTTCGTTCCAGGTGTCGATTTTTAAGGAGCCAAGACAGGGAGATGAACAAGGATCGATATCCGCAGTTGTATTTTCCTGAGATTTACTTACTCCATGGCGGATACAAAAACTTTTTTGAGAAAGAAAAGGTAGGCATATAAGCGATTGAGGATTTAGGCTTTCATTAAGCAAGCATAAGTCAATGGAACTTTCAACTAAACCGAGATACTTGGCATTATCTTCAGGCGCAATTCACTAATGTCATTTATTTTTCTCCTTTCAGGAGCTTTGCACGCCACAGGCCTACGTGCCGATGCACCACGGAGATTTCAAGAAGGACATGCGAAAATTCCGTGGTCAGTCTAAAAGCTGGGCTGGGGATAAGAAGAGTCGCTCAGCGTTAAAATTAGTCTTTTAAGGCCTCAGTGTCACACGTTTTATGTTTTCGAGGTGGATGTTGACCTCATCTATTACGTTTCAAATTATATTCATTGTTTTAGTATATATATATATATGAAGTTTACACTGTATACACACAGCCTTGTTTTCGTCCTCAGACCTATAGCCTTCAATGATTTATTAATCTCCGCAGTGCTGTCCTTGTATGTGTACGACCTAAATATACATGCTGCATGCAATAAATAGTGCCTTTATAATTCTATTTTCGTCTCCTTCCTAGTTTATTCCATGTCTACTATGAAAAATATACAAGGCAACATAAATGTTAACAACATGATAAATAGAAACACCGAAATACTGAACACGACTATAGCAATACATGAGAATAAAAACGTTTTTAGTTTATATCCAATGGAGTCTGACTAACCTTAGTGGACAAACGGGTCTGCTATGCGCCCGGCACCGAAGTCCAAGCTTACTTAAAGTGACAGTTGTGTATAGTGCGTGAAAGGCACGATTAACGATTGACACCCAGACTAAAAATCATTGCTTGATAAAAGAATGCAAGATTCGTGCAAACTCGAGTACCAATAATTATGCACAGCGTGTGGTACATTTTCCTCACCATGCACTTCGGGTATGAGCAGATCTTAGATTTTCATCTGAGACCTCGCTTAACTTAACTCAAGAATGACAGGCTAAAATTCCAGTTAAAATTGTATGTGCTGTTAAGGTGGGAATTTGTATAATATTGATGTTGCAGAGGAACTATCGCCAAAGGTCTGAGTCTAAACGAATGAAGCCCTTCACATGGGTGACCAGTTCAGTCGGAATGTCAAATCTCACCCTGAGACGCTTGAGTAACGATGGAAAGCTACTGTAGCCACATACCGGTATGTAGTAAGAGAATTACAGTGATGAAATAATTCGCGTGCTACAGAGCACATTCTCATTATGCAATGGATTGAAGCAACAATGGAAGTGGCACACGCCATATAAGGTAAATGTATTTTGTGTGTGTCCAAGCACATGGTAAGCAGCGTTTTCAATACACACATGCATGGACTAATACACTATATGCAAATAAGACACCAAAGCAGTCACAAAACACTTCGCCTTAATAGCAGTGGCAGGAGGAAGATGCTAAGACGCGTTCATAATTCGCTTTCCTCTTTCTAGGGGCAAAACTTTTACTTACACGCAACTAATCGAAAGTGTTAAGTGGTGGCTAAAGAAATCACACCGTCCACATATATAGATGGAACAAGTTTATCGAGTGCTGTAAATTATGCCTCAGAAAGTTTTACTCAGCACAATATAGTCTGCGCAGTCTGCGCAGCCTATGCATCCCCAAAGGCTGCTTGATCCTGGCAAAAAGTCAGTTGTCTCCCACTCTTTTGGTGTTCGTGCATGAGAACGACTATGCAAAGGGCGTAATGAGAGTGTCAAAAGTAACTCATCGAAAGGCCTCCTTTTAAGTCAGCCTTTTTAAGAAATTGACATCTCGGGCTGTAAATGTTCGGGGAAATGGAATATTAAGTTTTACCAAAGTGATAATATTCAATTATTAAACCCTGAACAGTGTTACCTTTCTGACAGGTGAGTCTTGTGTTGACGGTGAGTGCCTTTCACAAAACCCTTTGCGTGTGCAAGAGTTGAAAGAACCTTCTTCCTTTTTTCCGTTTGTAAAGAAGCTGACAATGATGACTTGTCACGGCCGCCAGCCCTTTGTTTACATAGTATCATCCACACCAACTACAGATATCCACACAGGCGAGATAGAGTGAATCCGGGAGCCGAGTAAAGAACATCAGCGCTAATCCCACTGCCGAACGAGATTAAGGGAAAGTGATTAGAGCTCACAGATTAACTCATACTTCTACAGACTGTCTCTTTCAAACAATCTGGAGATGGCATGAGATTTCATTGGCCAATGCCACAGATATCCAACCAGGTTTATCTACGGGGAACTTTTCGCCCACAACATATATATATATATATATATATCTCAAGGCAATGGACTCAAGATGTATCTCAGCATTTACTGAAGCTACCTTTCAAAGAAACAAATACCTGTCATGGCATCTTCACTGGCTAAGAAGCTGTTTGAGGACAATTCCTTGGATTTCCACAGCCCAGTCAAGCAATCGTATGATGCAGGCCAAAGCAACATTTTCTCTCCGATGATGGATTATTTTCTAGGCAAGGGGAACTCCTCCTTTGTGATGGAAGAAGAAGATTCCAGGGATAGTGGAATAGGCCTTGAGGAAAGCTTTACCAACGGCGACTGTTCCTTTTCCCTTCTTAGCAGACCTTTTGCACAGTTTAGTGAGGTAAAATCCCCTATTCTCTTTATCTCGTTTTCCAGTCATTTTATCACATCATTAATTTGAAGTTATCAATACCTGCATTCTTCCTCAACGAATTATGGAGAATTGTAGTCAGTGCATGACTTGCCACGACAATGTAAAGAAAAATGATAACATTTTTACACTACAGATGCCCCAAGTTGTGAAAAGCGAGTGCCTAAGCAGCCGAAAGCGAAGTCGTTCGGAAAGCGACGAAGATGATTCACCTGTACAGAAGAGAAAGAAACCCGACGGCTTGACGGCGCCAAGCAAATCTCCACTCACACTGTCAAATTTCCACTGGGAACATGAAATTAAAACTGCTCTAGACAGAGGTAATTATGCCATCTGATTTTTCACAATGTTTTTGTTTTTCTAAAATATCATTGCCACTGGGGTATTGATCATCTGAATGATTACCAAAGCAGTATATTTAAACGGGTGTATGCTCTTTTCTTCTGGACAGTGTCGGAAAATCCAGACCTGATCAGTGACGGCAGCCTGGCGTGCTGTCTGCCCACTGTTCCTGGCAAGCATCAAGATCTCAAGTCCATCACGCCGGAAACTTTAGCCCGGCTTCAGAACCACCACTTTGACGACGTAGTAGGAGAATTCCTCATTGTCGACTGTAGATATCCCTATGAGTTTGAAGGCGGCCACATCAAAGGAGCCGTCAACTACTACACCAAAGATAGCATCGTGGAAAACCTGATTTCCAAACCAGTCATTCCCAAGAATTTGGGAACGAAAAGAACCATTCTGATATTTCATTGTGAATTTTCATCAGAAAGAGGTCCAAAAATGTAAGTCCAGTCATGTGGATTTTAAGCACATCACGTATTGACTTATAATTAAGTGTAACGCCAAATGTTTCGCGCCATTCGTAACTCCATTAAAGGCCGCCCTACAGAAATGTGACTTTTCGTTCCAGGTGTCGATTTTTAAGGAGCCAAGACAGGGAGATGAACAAGGATCGATATCCGCAGTTGTATTTTCCTGAGATTTACTTACTCCATGGCGGATACAAAAACTTTTTTGAGAAAGAAAAGGTAGGCATATAAGCGATTGAGGATTTAGGCTTTCATTAAGCAAGCATAAGTCAATGGAACTTTCAACTAAACCGAGATACTTGACATTATCTTCAGGCGCAATTCACTAATGTCATTTATTTTTCTCCTTTCAGGAGCTTTGCACGCCACAGGCCTACGTGCCGATGCACCACGGAGATTTCAAGAAGGACATGCGAAAATTCCGTGGTCAGTCTAAAAGCTGGGCTGGGGATAAGAAGAGTCGCTCAGCGTTAAAATTAGTCTTTTAAGGCCTCAGTGTCACACGTTTTATGTTTTCGAGGTGGATGTTGACCTCATCTATTACGTTTTAAATTATATTCATTGTTTTAGATATATATATATATATATATGAAGTTTACACTGTACACACACAGCCTTGTTTTCGTCCTCAGACCTATAGCCTTCAATGATTTATTAATCTCCGCAGTGCTGTCCTTGTATGTGTACGACCTAAATATACATGCTGCATGCAATAAATAGTGCCTTTATAATTCTATTTTCGTCTCCTTCCTAGTTTATTCGATGTCTACTGTGAAAAATATACAAGGCAACATAAATGTTAACAACATGATAAATAGAAACACCGAAATACTGAACACGACTATAGCAATACATGAGAATAAAAACGTTTTTAGTTTATATCCAATGGAGTCTGACTAACCTTAGTGGACAAACGGGTCTGCTATGCGCCCGGCACCGAAGTCCAAGCTTACTTAAAGTGACAGTTGTGTATAGTGCGTGAAAGGCACGATTAACGATTGACACCCAGACTAAAAATCATTGCTTGATAAAAGAATGCAAGATTCGTGCAAACTCGAGTACCAATAATTATGCACAGCGTGTGGTACATTTTCCTCACCATGCACTTCGGGTATGAGCAGATCTTAGATTTTCATCTGAGACCTCGCTTAACTTAACTCAAGAATGACAGGCTAAAATTCCAGTTAAAATTGTATGTGCTGTTAATGTGGGAATTTGTATAATATTGATGTTGCAGAGGAACTATCGCCAAAGGTCTGAGTCTAAACGAATGAAGCCCTTCACATGGGTGACCAGTTCAGTCGGAATGTCAAATCTCACCCTGAGACGCTTGAGTAACGATGGAAAGCCACTGTAGCCACATACCGGTATATAGTAAGAGAATTACAGTGATGAAATAATTCGCGTGCTACAGAGCACATTCTCATTATGCAATGGATTGAAGCAACAATGGAAGTGGCACACGCCATATAAGGTAAATGTATTTTGTGTGTGTCCAAGCACATGGTAAGCAGCGTTTTCAATACACACATGCATGGACTAATACACTATATGCAAATAAGACACCAAAGCAGTCACAAAACACTTCGCCTTAATAGCAGTGGCAGGAGGAAGATGCTAAGACGCGTTCATAATTCGCTTTCCTCTTTCTAGGGGCAAAACTTTTACTTACACGCAACTAATCGAAAGTGTTAAGTGGTGGCTAAAGAAATCACACCGTCCACATATATAGATGGAACAAGTTTATCGAGTGCTGTAAATTATGCCTCAGAAAGTTTTACTCAGCACAATATAGTCTGCGCAGTCTGCGCAGCCTATGCATCCCCAAAGGCTGCTTGATCCTGGCAAAAAGTCAGTTGTCTCCCACTCTTTTGGTGTTCGTGCATGAGAACGACTATGCAAAGGGCGTAATGAGAGTGTCAAAAGTAACTCATCGAAAGGCCTCCTTTTAAGTCAGCCTTTTTAAGAAATTGACATCTCGGGCTGTAAATGTTCGGGGAAATGGAATATTAAGTTTTACCAAAGTGATAATATTCAATTATTAAACCCTGAACAGTGTTACCTTTCTGACAGGTGAGTCTTGTGTTGACGGTGAGTGCCTTTCACAAAACCCTTTGCGTGTGCAAGAGTTGAAAGAACCTTCTTCCTTTTTTCCGTTTGTAAAGAAGCTGACAATGATGACTTGTCACGGCCGCCAGCCCTTTGTTTACATAGTATCATCCACACCAACTACAGATATCCACACAGGCGAGATAGAGTGAATCCGGGAGCCGAGTAAAGAACATCAGCGCTAATCCCACTGCCGAACGAGATTAAGGGAAAGTGATTAGAGCTCACAGATTAACTCATACTTCTACAGACTGTCTCTTTCAAACAATCTGGAGATGGCATGAGATTTCATTGGCCAATGCCACAGATATCCAACCAGGTTTATCTACGGGGAACTTTTCGCCCACAACATATATATATATATATATCTCCAGGCAATGGACTCAAGATGTATCTCAGCATTTACTGAAGCTACCTTTCAAAGAAACAAATACCTGTCATGGCATCTTCACTGGCTAAGAAGCTGTTTGAGGACAATTCCTTGGATTTCCACAGCCCAGTCAAGCAATCGTATGATGCAGGCCAAAGCAACATTTTCTCTCCGATGATGGATTATTTTCTAGGCAAGGGGAACTCCTCCTTTGTGATGGAAGAAGAAGATTCCAGGGATAGTGGAATAGGCCTTGAGGAAAGCTTTACCAACGGCGACTGTTCCTTTTCCCTTCTTAGCAGACCTTTTGCACAGTTTAGTGAGGTAAAATCCCCTATTCTCTTTATCTCGTTTTCCAGTCATTTTATCACATCATTAATTTCAAGTTATCAATACCTGCATTCTTCCTCAACGAATTATGGAGAATTGTAGTCAGTGCATGACTTGCCACGACAATGTAAAGAAAAATGATAACATTTTTACACTACAGATGCCCCAAGTTGTGAAAAGCGAGTGCCTAAGCAGCCGAAAGCGAAGTCGTTCGGAAAGCGACGAAGATGATTCACCTGTACAGAAGAGAAAGAAACCCGACGGCTTGACGGCGCCAAGCAAATCTCCACTCACACTGTCAAATTTCCACTGGGAACATGAAATTAAAACTGCTCTAGACAGAGGTAATTATGCCATCTGATTTTTCACAATGTTTTTGTTTTTCTAAAATATCATTGCCACTGGGGTATTGATCATCTGAATGATTACCAAAGCAGTATATTTAAACGGGTGTATGCTCTTTTCTTCTGGACAGTGTCGGAAAATCCAGACCTGATCAGTGACGGCAGCCTGGCGTGCTGTCTGCCCACTGTTCCTGGCAAGCATCAAGATCTCAAGTCCATCACGCCGGAAACTTTAGCCCGGCTTCAGAACCACCACTTTGACGACGTAGTAGGAGAATTCCTCATTGTCGACTGTAGATATCCCTATGAGTTTGAAGGCGGCCACATCAAAGGAGCCGTCAACTACTACACCAAAGATAGCATCGTGGAAAACCTGATTTCCAAACCAGTCATTCCCAAGAATTTGGGAACGAAAAGAACCATTCTGATATTTCATTGTGAATTTTCATCAGAAAGAGGTCCAAAAATGTAAGTCCAGTCATGTGGATTTTAAGCACATCACGTATTGACTTATAATTAAGTGTAACGCCAAATGTTTCGCGCCATTCGTAACTCCATTAAAGGCCGCCCTACAGAAATGTGACTTTTCGTTCCAGGTGTCGATTTTTAAGGAGCCAAGACAGGGAGATGAACAAGGATCGATATCCGCAGTTGTATTTTCCTGAGATTTACTTACTCCATGGCGGATACAAAAACTTTTTTGAGAAAGAAAAGGTAGGCATATAAGCGATTGAGGATTTAGGCTTTCATTAAGCAAGCATAAGTCAATGGAACTTTCAACTAAACCGAGATACTTGACATTATCTTCAGGCGCAATTCACTAATGTCATTTATTTTTCTCCTTTCAGGAGCTTTGCACGCCACAGGCCTACGTGCCGATGCACCACGGAGATTTCAAGAAGGACATGCGAAAATTCCGTGGTCAGTCTAAAAGCTGGGCTGGGGATAAGAAGAGTCGCTCAGCGTTAAAATTAGTCTTTTAAGGCCTCAGTGTCACACGTTTTATGTTTTCGAGGTGGATGTTGACCTCATCAATTACGTTTTAAATTATATTCATTGTTTTAGATATATATATATATATATATGAAGTTTACACTGTATACACACAGCCTTGTTTTCGTCCTCAGACCTATAGCCTTCATTGATTTATTAATCTCCGCAGTGCTGTCCTTGTATGTGTACGACCTAAATATACATGCTGCATGCAATAAATAGTGCCTTTATAATTCTATTTTCGTCTCCTTCCTAGTTTATTCGATGTCTACTGTGAAAAATATACAAGGCAACATAAATGTTAACAACATGATAAATAGAAACACCGAAGTACTGAACACGACTATAGCAATACATGAGAATAAAAACGTTTTATATATATATATATATGAAGTGTACACTGTATACACACAGCCTTGTTTTCATCCTCAGACCTATAGCCTTCATTGATTTATTAATCTCCGCAGTGCTGTCCTTGTATGTGTACGACCTAAATATACATGCTGCATGCAATAAATAGTGCCTTTATAATTCTATTTTCGTCTCCTTCCTAGTTTATTCGATGTCTACTGTGAAAAATATACAAGGCAACATAAATGTTAACAACATGATAAATAGAAACACCGAAATACTGAACACGACTATAGCAATACATGAGAATAAAAACGTTTTAAGTTTATATCCAATGGAGTCTGACTAACATTAGTGGACAAACGGGTCTGCTATGCGCCCGGCACCGAAGTCCAAGCTTACTTAAAGTGACAGTTGTGTATAGTGCGTGAAAGGCACGATTAACGATTGACACCCAGACTAAAAATCATTGCTTGATAAAAGAATGCAAGATTCGTGCAAACTCGAGTACCAATAATTATGCACAGTGTGTGGTACATTTTCCTCACCATGCACTTCGGGTATGAGCAGATCTTAGATTTTCATCTGAGACCTCGCTTAACTTAACTCAAGAATGACAGGCTAAAATTCCAGTTAAAATTATATGTGCTGTTATGGTGGGAATTTGTATAATATTGATGTTGCAGAGGAACTATCGCCAAAGGTCTGAGTCTAAACGAATGAAGCCCTTCACATGGGTGACCAGTTCAGTCGGAATGTCAGATCTCACCCTGAGACGCTTGAGTTACGATGGAAAGCTACTGTAGCCACATACCGGTATATAGTAAGAGAATTACAGTGATGAAATAATTCGCGTGCTACAGAGCACATTCTCATTATGCAATGGATTGAAGCAACAATGGAAGTGGCACACGCCATATAAGGTAAATGTATTTTGTGTGTGTCCAAGCACATGGTAAGCAGCGTTTTCAATACACACATGCATGGACTAATACACTATATGCAAATAAGACACCAAAGCAGTCACAAAACACTTCGCCTTAATAGCAGTGGCAGGAGGAAGATGCTAAGACGCGTTCATAATTCGCTTTCCTCTTTCTAGGGGCAAAACTTTTACTTACACGCAACTAATCGAAAGTGTTAAGTGGTGGCTAAAGAAATCACACCGTCCACATATATAGATGGAACAAGTTTATCAACTACTACACCAAAGATAGCATCGTGGAAAACCTGATTTCCAAACCAGTCATTCCCAAGAATTTGGGAACGAAAAGAACCATTCTGATATTTCATTGTGAATTTTCATCAGAAAGAGGTCCAAAAATGTAAGTCCAGTCATGTGGATTTTAAGCACATCACGTATTGACTTATAATTAAGTGTAACGCCAAATGTTTCGCGCCATTCGTAACTCCATTAAAGGCCGCCCTACAGAAATGTGACTTTTCGTTCCAGGTGTCGATTTTTAAGGAGCCAAGACAGGGAGATGAACAAGGATCGATATCCGCAGTTGTATTTTCCTGAGATTTACTTACTCCATGGCGGATACAAAAACTTTTTTGAGAAAGAAAAGGTAGGCATATAAGCGATTGAGGATTTAGGCTTTCATTAAGCAAGCATAAGTCAATGGAACTTTCAACTAAACCGAGATACTTGACATTATCTTCAGGCGCAATTCACTAATGTCATTTATTTTTCTCCTTTCAGGAGCTTTGCACGCCACAGGCCTACGTGCCGATGCACCACGGAGATTTCAAGAAGGACATGCGAAAATTCCGTGGTCAGTCTAAAAGCTGGGCTGGGGATAAGAAGAGTCGCTCAGCGTTAAAATTAGTCTTTTAAGGCCTCAGTGTCACACGTTTTATGTTTTCGAGGTGGATGTTGACCTCATCTATTACGTTTTAAATTATATTCATTGTTTTAGCTATATATATATATATATATATATATATATATATATATATATGAAGTTTACACTGTATACACACAGCCTTGTTTTCGTCCTCAGACCTATAGCCTTCATTGATTTATTAATCTCCGCAGTGCTGTCCTTGTATGTGTACGACCTAAATATACATACTGCATGCAATAAATAGTGCCTTTATAATTCTATTTTCGTCTCCTTCCTAGTTTATTCGATGTCTACTGTGAAAAATATACAAGGCAACATAAATGTTAACAACATGATAAATAGAAACACCGAAATACTGAACACGACTATAGCAATACATGAGAATAAAAACGTTTTTTGTTTATATCCAATGGAGTCTGACTAACCTTAGTGGACAAACGGGTCTGCTATGCGCCCGGCACCGAAGTCCAAGCTTACTTAAAGTGACAGTTGTGTATAGTGCGTGAAAGGCACGATTAACGATTGACACCAGGACTAAAAATCATTGCTTGATAAAAGAATGCAAGATTCGTGCAAACTCGAGTACCAATAATTATGCACAGTGTGTGGTACATTTTCCTCACCATGCACTTCGGGTATGAGCAGATCTTAGATTTTCATCTGAGACCTCGCTTAACTTAACTCAAGAATGACAGGCTAAAATTCCAGTTAAAATTGTATGTGCTGTTATGGTGGGAATTTGTATAATATTGATGTTGCAGAGGAACTATCGCCAAAGGTCTGAGTCTAAACGAATGAAGCCCTTCACATGGGTGACCAGTTCAGTCGGAATGTCAGATCTCACCCTGAGACGCTTGAGTTACGATGGAAAGCTACTGTAGCCACATACCGGTATATAGTAAGAGAATTACAGTGATGAAATAATTCGCGTGCTACAGAGCACATTCTCATTATGCAATGGATTGAAGCAACAATGGAAGTGGCACACGCCATATAAGGTAAATGTATTTTGTGTGTGTCCAAGCACATGGTAAGCAGCGTTTTCAATACACACATGCATGGACTAATACACTATATGCAAATAAGACACCAAAGCAGTCACAAAACACTTCGCCTTAATAGCAGTGGCAGGAGGAAGATGCTAAGACGCGTTCATAATTCGCTTTCCTCTTTCTAGGGGCAAAACTTTTACTTACACGCAACTAATCGAAAGTGTTAAGTGGTGGCTAAAGAAATCACACCGTCCACATATATAGATGGAACAAGTTTATCGAGTGCTGTAAATTATGCCTCAGAAAGTTTTACTCAGCACAATATAGTCTGCGCAGTCTGCGCAGCCTATGCATCCCCAAAGGCTGCTTGATCCTGGCAAAAAGTCAGTTGTCTCCCACTCTTTTGGTGTTCGTGCATGAGAACGACTATGCAAAGGGCGTAATGAGAGTGTCAAAAGTAACTCATCGAAAGGCCTCCTTTTAAGTCAGCCTTTTTAAGAAATTGACATCTCGGGCTGTAAATGTTCGGGGAAATGGAATA
Organism: Acanthopleura granulata; assembly: GCA_016165875.1. Classification (NCBI taxonomy): domain Eukaryota; kingdom Metazoa; phylum Mollusca; class Polyplacophora; order Chitonida; family Chitonidae; genus Acanthopleura; species Acanthopleura granulata. The sequence continues at coordinate 14,681,713 of JABBOT010000001.1, read as the reverse complement.
TTAAGTTTTACCAAAGTGATAATATTCAATTATTAAACCCTGAACAGTGTTACCTTTCTGACAGGTGAGTCTTGTGTTGACGGTGAGTGCCTTTCACAAAACCCTTTGCGTGTGCAAGAGTTGAAAGAACCTTCTTCCTTTTTTCCGTTTGTAAAGAAGCTGACAATGATGACTTGTCACGGCCGCCAGCCCTTTGTTTACATAGTATCATCCACACCAACTACAGATATCCACACAGGCGAGATAGAGTGAATCCGGGAGCCGAGTAAAGAACATCAGCGCTAATCCCACTGCCGAACGAGATTAAGGGAAAGTGATTAGAGCTCATAGATTAACTCATACTTCTACAGACTGTCTCTTTCAAACAATCTGGAGATGGCATGAGATTTCATTGGCCAATGCCACAGATATCCAACCAGGTTTATCTACGGGGAACTTTTCGCCCACAACATATATATATATATATATCTCAAGGCAATGGACTCAAGATGTATCTCAGCATTTACTGAAGCTACCTTTCAAAGAAACAAATACCTGTCATGGCATCTTCACTGGCTAAGAAGCTGTTTGAGGACAATTCCTTGGATTTCCACAGCCCAGTCAAGCAATCGTATGATGCAGGCCAAAGCAACATTTTTTCTCCGATGATGGATTATTTTCTAGGCAAGGGGAACTCCTCCTTTGTGATGGAAGAAGAAGATTCCAGGGATAGTGGAATAGGCCTTGAGGAAAGCTTTACCAACGGCGACTGTTCCTTTTCCCTTCTTAGCAGACCTTTTGCACAGTTTAGTGAGGTAAAATCCCCTATTCTCTTTATCTCGTTTTCCAGTCATTTTATCACATCATTAATTTGAAGTTATCAATACCTGCATTCTTCCTCAACGAATTATGGAGAATTGTAGTCAGTGCATGACTTGCCACGACAATGTAAAGAAAAATGATAACATTTTTACACTACAGATGCCCCAAGTTGTGAAAAGCGAGTGCCTAAGCAGCCGAAAGCGAAGTCGTTCGGAAAGCGACGAAGATGATTCACCTGTACAGAAGAGAAAGAAACCCGACGGCTTGACGGCGCCAAGCAAATCTCCACTCACACTGTCAAATTTCCACTGGGAACATGAAATTAAAACTGCTCTAGACAGAGGTAATTATGCCATCTGATTTTTCACAATGTTTTTGTTTTTCTAAAATATCATTGCCACTGGGGTATTGATCATCTGAATGATTACCAAAGCAGTATATTTAAACGGGTGTATGCTCTTTTCTTCTGGACAGTGTCGGAAAATCCAGACCTGATCAGTGACGGCAGCCTGGCGTGCTGTCTGCCCACTGTTCCTGGCAAGCATCAAGATCTCAAGTCCATCACGCCGGAAACTTTAGCCCGGCTTCAGAACCACCACTTTGACGACGTAGTAGGAGAATTCCTCATTGTCGACTGTAGATATCCCTATGAGTTTGAAGGCGGCCACATCAAAGGAGCCGTCAACTACTACACCAAAGATAGCATCGTGGAAAACCTGATTTCAAAACCAGTCATTCCCAAGAATTTGGGAACGAAAAGAACCATTCTGATATTTCATTGTGAATTTTCATCAGAAAGAGGTCCAAAAATGTAAGTCCAGTCATGTGGATTTTAAGCACATCACGTATTGACTTATAATTAAGTGTAACGCCAAATGTTTCGCGCCATTCGTAACTCCATTAAAGGCCGCCCTACAGAAATGTGACTTTTCGTTCCAGGTGTCGATTTTTAAGGAGCCAAGACAGGGAGATGAACAAGGATCGATATCCGCAGTTGTATTTTCCTGAGATTTACTTACTCCATGGCGGATACAAAAACTTTTTTGAGAAAGAAAAGGTAGGCATATAAGCGATTGAGGATTTAGGCTTTCATTAAGCAAGCATAAGTCAATGGAACTTTCAACTAAACCGAGATACTTGACATTATCTTCAGGCGCAATTCACTAATGTCATTTATTTTTCTCCTTTCAGGAGCTTTGCACGCCACAGGCCTACGTGCCGATGCACCACGGAGATTTCAAGAAGGACATGCGAAAATTCCGTGGTCAGTCTAAAAGCTGGGCTGGGGATAAGAAGAGTCGCTCAGCGTTAAAATTAGTCTTTTAAGGCCTCAGTGTCACACGTTTTATGTTTTCGAGGTGGATGTTGACCTCATCTATTACGTTTTAAATTATATTCATTGTTTTAGATATATATATATATATATATATATATATATATATATATATATGAAGTTTACACTGTATACACACAGCCTTGTTTTCGTCCTCAGACCTATAGCCTTCATTGATTTATTAATCTCCGCAGTGCTGTCCTTGTATGTGTACGACCTAAATATACATGCTGCATGCAATAAATAGTGCCTTTATAATTCTATTTTCGTCTCCTTCCTAGTTTATTCGATGTCTACTGTGAAAAATATACAAGGCAACATAAATGTTAACAACATGATAAATAGAAACACCGAAATACTGAACACGACTATAGCAATACATGAGAATAAAAACGTTTTTAGTTTATATCCAATGGAGTCTGACTAACCTTAGTGGACAAACGGGTCTGCTATGCGCCCGGCACCGAAGTCCAAGCTTACTTAAAGTGACAGTTGTGTATAGTGCGTGAAAGGCACGATTAACGATTGACACCAGGACTAAAAATCATTGCTTGATAAAAGAATGCAAGATTCGTGCAAACTCGAGTACCAATAATTATGCACAGTGTGTGGTACATTTTCCTCACCATGCACTTCGGGTATGAGCAGATCTTAGATTTTCATCTGAGACCTCGCTTAACTTAACTCAAGAATGACAGGCTAAAATTCCAGTTAAAATTGTATGTGCTGTTATGGTGGGAATTTGTATAATATTGATGTTGCAGAGGAACTATCGCCAAAGGTCTGAGTCTAAACGAATGAAGCCCTTCACATGGGTGACCAGTTCAGTCGGAATGTCAGATCTCACCCTGAGACGCTTGAGTTACGATGGAAAGCTACTGTAGCCACATACCGGTATATAGTAAGAGAATTACAGTGATGAAATAATTCGCGTGCTACAGAGCACATTCTCATTATGCAATGGATTGAAGCAACAATGGAAGTGGCACACGCCATATAAGGTAAATGTATTTTGTGTGTGTCCAAGCACATGGTAAGCAGCGTTTTCAATACACACATGCATGGACTAATACACTATATGCAAATAAGACACCAAAGCAGTCACAAAACACTTCGCCTTAATAGCAGTGGCAGGAGGAAGATGCTAAGACGCGTTCATAATTCGCTTTCCTCTTTCTAGGGGCAAAACTTTTACTTACACGCAACTAATCGAAAGTGTTAAGTGGTGGCTAAAGAAATCACACCGTCCACATATATAGATGGAACAAGTTTATCGAGTGCTGTAAATTATGCCTCAGAAAGTTTTACTCAGCACAATATAGTCTGCGCAGTCTGCGCAGCCTATGCATCCCCAAAGGCTGCTTGATCCTGGCAAAAAGTCAGTTGTCTCCCACTCTTTTGGTGTTCGTGCATGAGAACGACTATGCAAAGGGCGTAATGAGAGTGTCAAAAGTAACTCATCGAAAGGCCTCCTTTTAAGTCAGCCTTTTTAAGAAATTGACATCTCGGGCTGTAAATGTTCGGGGAAATGGAATATTAAGTTTTACCAAAGTGATAATATTCAATTATTAAACCCTGAACAGTGTTACCTTTCTGACAGGTGAGTCTTGTGTTGACGGTGAGTGCCTTTCACAAAACCCTTTGCGTGTGCAAGAGTTGAAAGAACCTTCTTCCTTTTTTCCGTTTGTAAAGAAGCTGACAATGATGACTTGTCACGGCCGCCAGCCCTTTGTTTACATAGTATCATCCACACCAACTACAGATATCCACACAGGCGAGATAGAGTGAATCCGGGAGCCGAGTAAAGAACATCAGCGCTAATCCCACTGCCGAACGAGATTAAGGGAAAGTGATTAGAGCTCACAGATTAACTCATACTTCTACAGACTGTCTCTTTCAAACAATCTGGAGATGGCATGAGATTTCATTGGCCAATGCCACAGATATCCAACCAGGTTTATCTACGGGGAACTTTTCGCCCACAACATATATATATATATATCTCAAGGCAATGGACTCAAGATGTATCTCAGCATTTACTGAAGCTACCTTTCAAAGAAACAAATACCTGTCATGGCATCTTCACTGGCTAAGAAGCTGTTTGAGGACAATTCCTTGGATTTCCACAGCCCAGTCAAGCAATCGTATGATGCAGGCCAAAGCAACATTTTCTCTCCGATGATGGATTATTTTCTAGGCAAGGGGAACTCCTCCTTTGTGATGGAAGAAGAAGATTCCAGGGATAGTGGAATAGGCCTTGAGGAAAGCTTTACCAACGGCGACTGTTCCTTTTCCCTTCTTAGCAGACCTTTTGCACAGTTTAGTGAGGTAAAATCCCCTATTCTCTTTATCTCGTTTTCCAGTCATTTTATCACATCATTAATTTCAAGTTATCAATACCTGCATTCTTCCTCAACGAATTATGGAGAATTGTAGTCAGTGCATGACTTGCCACGACAATGTAAAGAAAAATGATAACATTTTTACACTACAGATGCCCCAAGTTGTGAAAAGCGAGTGCCTAAGCAGCCGAAAGCGAAGTCGTTCGGAAAGCGACGAAGATGATTCACCTGTACAGAAGAGAAAGAAACCCGACGGCTTGACGGCGCCAAGCAAATCTCCACTCACACTGTCAAATTTCCACTGGGAACATGAAATTAAAACTGCTCTAGACAGAGGTAATTATGCCATCTGATTTTTCACAATGTTTTTGTTTTTCTAAAATATCATTGCCACTGGGGTATTGATCATCTGAATGATTACCAAAGCAGTATATTTAAACGGGTGTATGCTCTTTTCTTCTGGACAGTGTCGGAAAATCCAGACCTGATCAGTGACGGCAGCCTGGCGTGCTGTCTGCCCACTGTTCCTGGCAAGCATCAAGATCTCAAGTCCATCACGCCGGAAACTTTAGCCCGGCTTCAGAACCACCACTTTGACGACGTAGTAGGAGAATTCCTCATTGTCGACTGTAGATATCCCTATGAGTTTGAAGGCGGCCACATCAAAGGAGCCGTCAACTACTACACCAAAGATAGCATCGTGGAAAACCTGATTTCCAAACCAGTCATTCCCAAGAATTTGGGAACGAAAAGAACCATTCTGATATTTCATTGTGAATTTTCATCAGAAAGAGGTCCAAAAATGTAAGTCCAGTCATGTGGATTTTAAGCACATCACGTATTGACTTATAATTAAGTGTAACGCCAAATGTTTCGCGCCATTCGTAACTCCATTAAAGGCCGCCCTACAGAAATGTGACTTTTCGTTCCAGGTGTCGATTTTTAAGGAGCCAAGACAGGGAGATGAACAAGGATCGATATCCGCAGTTGTATTTTCCTGAGATTTACTTACTCCATGGCGGATACAAAAACTTTTTTGAGAAAGAAAAGGTAGGCATATAAGCGATTGAGGATTTAGGCTTTCATTAAGCAAGCATAAGTCAATGGAACTTTCAACTAAACCGAGATACTTGACATTATCTTCAGGCGCAATTCACTAATGTCATTTATTTTTCTCCTTTCAGGAGCTTTGCACGCCACAGGCCTACGTGCCGATGCACCACGGAGATTTCAAGAAGGACATGCGAAAATTCCGTGGTCAGTCTAAAAGCTGGGCTGGGGATAAGAAGAGTCGCTCAGCGTTAAAATTAGTCTTTTAAGGCCTCAGTGTCACACGTTTTATGTTTTCGAGGTGGATGTTGACCTCATCTATTACGTTTTAAATTATATTCATTGTTTTAGATATATATATATATATATATATATATATATATATATATATGAAGTTTACACTGTATACACACAGCCTTGTTTTCGTCCTCAGACCTATAGCCTTCATTGATTTATTAATCTCCGCAGTGCTGTCCTTGTATGTGTACGACCTAAATATACATGCTGCATGCAATAAATAGTGCCTTTATAATTCTATTTTCGTCTCCTTCCTAGTTTATTCGATGTCTACTGTGAAAAATATACAAGGCAACATAAATGTTAACAACATGATAAATAGAAACACCGAAATACTGAACACGACTATAGCAATACATGAGAATAAAAACGTTTTTAGTTTATATCCAATGGAGTCTGACTAACCTTAGTGGACAAACGGGTCTGCTATGCGCCCGGCACCGAAGTCCAAGCTTACTTAAAGTGACAGTTGTGTATAGTGCGTGAAAGGCACGATTAACGATTGACACCCAGACTAAAAATCATTGCTTGATAAAAGAATGCAAGATTCGTGCAAACTCGAGTACCAATAATTATGCACAGTGTGTGGTACATTTTCCTCACCATGCACTTCGGGTATGAGCAGATCTTAGATTTTCATCTGAGACCTCGCTTAACTTAACTCAAGAATGACAGGCTAAAATTCCAGTTAAAATTGTATGTGCTGTTATGGTGGGAATTTGTATAATATTGATGTTGCAGAGGAACTATCGCCAAAGGTCTGAGTCTAAACGAATGAAGCCCTTCACATGGGTGACCAGTTCAGTCGGAATGTCAAATCTCACCCTGAGACGCTTGAGTAACGATGGAAAGCTACTGTAGCCACATACCGGTATGTAGTAAGAGAATTACAGTGATGAAATAATTCGCGTGCTACAGAGCACATTCTCATTATGCAATGGATTGAAGCAACAATGGAAGTGGCACACGCCATATAAGGTAAATGTATTTTGTGTGTGTCCAAGCACATGGTAAGCAGCGTTTTCAATACACACATGCATGGACTAATACACTATATGCAAATAAGACACCAAAGCAGTCACAAAACACTTCGCCTTAATAGCAGTGGCAGGAGGAAGATGCTAAGACGCGTTCATAATTCGCTTTCCTCTTTCTAGGGGCAAAACTTTTACTTACACGCAACTAATCGAAAGTGTTAAGTGGTGGCTAAAGAAATCACACCGTCCACATATATAGATGGAACAAGTTTATCGAGTGCTGTAAATTATGCCTCAGAAAGTTTTACTCAGCACAATATAGTCTGCGCAGTCTGCGCAGCCTATGCATCCCCAAAGGCTGCTTGATCCTGGCAAAAAGTCAGTTGTCTCCCACTCTTTTGGTGTTCGTGCATGAGAACGACTATGCAAAGGGCGTAATGAGAGTGTCAAAAGTAACTCATCGAAAGGCCTCCTTTAAGTCAGCCTTTTTAAGAAATTGACATCTCGGGCTGTAAATGTTCGGGGAAATGGAATATTAAGTTTTACCAAAGTGATAATATTCAATTATTAAACCCTGAACAGTGTTACCTTTCTGACAGGTGAGTCTTGTGTTGACGGTGAGTGCCTTTCACAAAACCCGTTGCGTGTGCAAGAGTTGAAAGAACCTTCTTCCTTTTTTCCGTTTGTAAAGAAGCTGACAATGATGACTTGTCACGCCGCCAGCCCTTTGTTTACATAGTATCATCCACACCAACTACAGATATCCACACAGGCGAGATAGAGTGAATCCGGGAGCCGAGTAAAGAACATCAGCGCTAATCCCACTGCCGAACGAGATTAAGGGAAAGTGATTAGAGCTCACAGATTAACTCATACTTCTACAGACTGTCTCTTTCAAACAATCTGGAGATGGCATGAGATTTCATTGGCCAATGCCACAGATATCCAACCAGGTTTATCTACGGGGAACTTTTCGCCCACAACATATATATATATATATATCTCAAGGCAATGGACTCAAGATGTATCTCAGCATTTACTGAAGCTACCTTTCAAAGAAACAAATACCTGTCATGGCATCTTCACTGGCTAAGAAGCTGTTTGAGGACAATTCCTTGGATTTCCACAGCCCAGTCAAGCAATCGTATGATGCAGGCCAAAGCAACATTTTCTCTCCGATGATGGATTATTTTCTAGGCAAGGGGAACTCCTCCTTTGTGATGGAAGAAGAAGATTCCAGGGATAGTGGAATAGGCCTTGAGGAAAGCTTTACCAACGGCGACTGTTCCTTTTCCCTTCTTAGCAGACCTTTTGCACAGTTTAGTGAGGTAAAATCCCCTATTCTCTTTATCTCGTTTTCCAGTCATTTTATCACATCATTAATTTCAAGTTATCAATACCTGCATTCTTCCTCAACGAATTATGGAGAATTGTAGTCAGTGCATGACTTGCCACGACAATGTAAAGAAAAATGATAACATTTTTACACTACAGATGCCCCAAGTTGTGAAAAGCGAGTGCCTAAGCAGCCGAAAGCGAAGTCGTTCGGAAAGCGACGAAGATGATTCACCTGTACAGAAGAGAAAGAAACCCGACGGCTTGACGGCGCCAAGCAAATCTCCACTCACACTGTCAAATTTCCACTGGGAACATGAAATTAAAACTGCTCTAGACAGAGGTAATTATGCCATCTGATTTTTCACAATGTTTTTGTTTTTCTAAAATATCATTGCCACTGGGGTATTGATCATCTGAATGATTACCAAAGCAGTATATTTAAACGGGTGTATGCTCTTTTCTTCTGGACAGTGTCGGAAAATCCAGATCTGATCAGTGACGGCAGTCTGGCGTGCTGTCTGCCCACTGTTCCTGGCAAGCATCAAGATCTCAAGTCCATCACGCCGGAAACTTTAGCCCGGCTTCAGAACCACCACTTTGACGACGTAGTAGGAGAATTCCTCATTGTCGACTGTAGATATCCCTATGAGTTTGAAGGCGGCCACATCAAAGGAGCCGTCAACTACTACACCAAAGATAGCATCGTGGAAAACCTGATTTCCAAACCAGTCATTCCCAAGAATTTGGGAACGAAAAGAACCATTCTGATATTTCATTGTGAATTTTCATCAGAAAGAGGTCCAAAAATGTAAGTCCAGTCATGTGGATTTTAAGCACATCACGTATTGACTTATAATTAAGTGTAACGCCAAATGTTTCGCGCCATTCGTAACTCCATTAAAGGCCGCCCTACAGAAATGTGACTTTTCGTTCCAGGTGTCGATTTTTAAGGAGCCAAGACAGGGAGATGAACAAGGATCGATATCCGCAGTTGTATTTTCCTGAGATTTACTTACTCCATGGCGGATACAAAAACTTTTTTGAGAAAGAAAAGGTAGGCATATAAGCGATTGAGGATTTAGGCTTTCATTAAGCAAGCATAAGTCAATGGAACTTTCAACTAAACCGAGATACTTGACATTATCTTCAGGCGCAATTCACTAATGTCATTTATTTTTCTCCTTTCAGGAGCTTTGCACGCCACAGGCCTACGTGCCGATGCACCACGGAGATTTCAAGAAGGACATGCGAAAATTCCGTGGTCAGTCTAAAAGCTGGGCTGGGGATAAGAAGAGTCGCTCAGCGTTAAAATTAGTCTTTTAAGGCCTCAGTGTCACACGTTTTATGTTTTCGAGGTGGATGTTGACCTCATCTATTACGTTTTAAATTATATTCATTGTTTTAGATATATATATATATATATATATATATATATATATATATATATGAAGTTTACACTGTATACACACAGCCTTGTTTTCGTCCTCAGACCTATAGCCTTCATTGATTTATTAATCTCCGCAGTGCTGTCCTTGTATGTGTACGACCTAAATATACATGCTGCATGCAATAAATAGTGCCTTTATAATTCTATTTTCGTCTCCTTCCTAGTTTATTCGATGTCTACTGTGAAAAATATACAAGGCAACATAAATGTTAACAACATGATAAATAGAAACACCGAAATACTGAACACGACTATAGCAATACATGAGAATAAAAACGTTTTTAGTTTATATCCAATGGAGTCTGACTAACCTTAGTGGACAAACGGGTCTGCTATGCGCCCGGCACCGAAGTCCAAGCTTACTTAAAGTGACAGTTGTGTATAGTGCGTGAAAGGCACGATTAACGATTGACACCCAGACTAAAAATCATTGCTTGATAAAAGAATGCAAGATTCGTGCAAACTCGAGTACCAATAATTATGCACAGCGTGTGGTACATTTTCCTCACCATGCACTTCGGGTATGAGCAGATCTTAGATTTTCATCTGAGACCTCGCTTAACTTAACTCAAGAATGACAGGCTAAAATTCCAGTTAAAATTGTATGTGCTCTTAAGGTGGGAATTTGTATAATATTGATGTTGCAGAGGAACTATCGCCAAAGGTCTGAGTCTAAACGAATGAAGCCCTTCACATGGGTGACCAGTTCAGTCGGAATGTCAAATCTCACCCTGAGACGCTTGAGTAACGATGGAAAGCTACTGTAGCCACATACCGGTATGTAGTAAGAGAATTACAGTGATGAAATAATTCGCGTGCTACAGAGCACATTCTCATTATGCAATGGATTGAAGCAACAATGGAAGTGGCACACGCCATATAAGGTAAATGTATTTTGTGTGTGTCCAAGCACATGGTAAGCAGCGTTTTCAATACACACATGCATGGACTAATACACTATATGCAAATAAGACACCAAAGCAGTCACAAAACACTTCGCCTTAATAGCAGTGGCAGGAGGAAGATGCTAAGACGCGTTCATAATTCGCTTTCCTCTTTCTAGGGGCAAAACTTTTACTTACACGCAACTAATCGAAAGTGTTAAGTGGTGGCTAAAGAAATCACACCGTCCACATATATAGATGGAACAAGTTTATCGAGTGCTGTAAATTATGCCTCAGAAAGTTTTACTCAGCACAATATAGTCTGCGCAGTCTGCGCAGCCTATGCATCCCCAAAGGCTGCTTGATCCTGGCAAAAAGTCAGTTGTCTCCCACTCTTTTGGTGTTCGTGCATGAGAACGACTATGCAAAGGGCGTAATGAGAGTGTCAAAAGTAACTCATCGAAAGGCCTCCTTTTAAGTCAGCCTTTTTAAGAAATTGACATCTCGGGCTGTAAATGTTCGGGGAAATGGAATATTAAGTTTTACCAAAGTGATAATATTCAATTATTAAACCCTGAACAGTGTTACCTTTCTGACAGGTGAGTCTTGTGTTGACGGTGAGTGCCTTTCACAAAACCCTTTGCGTGTGCAAGAGTTGAAAGAACCTTCTTCCTTTTTTCCGTTTGTAAAGAAGCTGACAATGATGACTTGTCACGGCCGCCAGCCCTTTGTTTACATAGTATCATCCACACCAACTACAGATATCCACACAGGCGAGATAGAGTGAATCCGGGAGCCGAGTAAAGAACATCAGCGCTAATCCCACTGCCGAACGAGATTAAGGGAAAGTGATTAGAGCTCATAGATTAACTCATACTTCTACAGACTGTCTCTTTCAAACAATCTGGAGATGGCATGAGATTTCATTGGCCAATGCCACAGATATCCAACCAGGTTTATCTACGGGGAACTTTTCGCCCACAACATATATATATATATATATCTCAAGGCAATGGACTCAAGATGTATCTCAGCATTTACTGAAGCTACCTTTCAAAGAAACAAATACCTGTCATGGCATCTTCACTGGCTAAGAAGCTGTTTGAGGACAATTCCTTGGATTTCCACAGCCCAGTCAAGCAATCGTATGATGCAGGCCAAAGCAACATTTTTTTCTCCGAGGATGGATTATTTTCTAGGCAAGGGGAACTCCTCCTTTGTGATGGAAGAAGAAGATTCCAGGGATAGTGGAATAGGCCTTGAGGAAAGCTTTACCAACGGCGACTGTTCCTTTTCCCTTCTTAGCAGACCTTTTGCACAGTTTAGTGAGGTAAAATCCCCTATTCTCTTTATCTCGTTTTCCAGTCATTTTATCACATCATTAATTTGAAGTTATCAATACCTGCATTCTTCGTCAACGAATTATGGAGAATTGTAGTCAGTGCATGACTTGCCACGACAATGTAAAGAAAAATGATAACATTTTTACACTACAGATGCCCCAAGTTGTGAAAAGCGAGTGCCTAAGCAGCCGAAAGCGAAGTCGTTCGGAAAGCGACGAAGATGATTCACCTGTACAGAAGAGAAAGAAACCCGACGGCTTGACGGCGCCAAGCAAATCTCCACTCACACTGTCAAATTTCCACTGGGAACATGAAATTAAAACTGCTCTAGACAGAGGTAATTATGCCATCTGATTTTTCACAATGTTTTTGTTTTTCTAAAATATCATTGCCACTGGGGTATTGATCATCTGAATGATTACCAAAGCAGTATATTTAAACGGGTGTATGCTCTTTTCTTCTGGACAGTGTCGGAAAATCCAGACCTGATCAGTGACGGCAGCCTGGCGTGCTGTCTGCCCACTGTTCCTGGCAAGCATCAAGATCTCAAGTCCATCACGCCGGAAACTTTAGCCCGGCTTCAGAACCACCACTTTGACGACGTAGTAGGAGAATTCCTCATTGTCGACTGTAGATATCCCTATGAGTTTGAAGGCGGCCACATCAAAGGAGCCGTCAACTACTACACCAAAGATAGCATCGTGGAAAACCTGATTTCCAAACCAGTCATTCCCAAGAATTTGGGAACGAAAAGAACCATTCTGATATTTCATTGTGAATTTTCATCAGAAAGAGGTCCAAAAATGTAAGTCCAGTCATGTGGATTTTAAGCACATCACGTATTGACTTATAATTAAGTGTAACGCCAAATGTTTCGCGCCATTCGTAACTCCATTAAAGGCCGCCCTACAGAAATGTGACTTTTCGTTCCAGGTGTCGATTTTTAAGGAGCCAAGACAGGGAGATGAACAAGGATCGATATCCGCAGTTGTATTTTCCTGAGATTTACTTACTCCATGGCGGATACAAAAACTTTTTTGAGAAAGAAAAGGTAGGCATATAAGCGATTGAGGATTTAGGCTTTCATTAAGCAAGCATAAGTCAATGGAACTTTCAACTAAACCGAGATACTTGGCATTATCTTCAGGCGCAATTCACTAATGTCATTTATTTTTCTCCTTTCAGGAGCTTTGCACGCCACAGGCCTACGTGCCGATGCACCACGGAGATTTCAAGAAGGACATGCGAAAATTCCGTGGTCAGTCTAAAAGCTGGGCTGGGGATAAGAAGAGTCGCTCAGCGTTAAAATTAGTCTTTTAAGGCCTCAGTGTCACACGTTTTATGTTTTCGAGGTGGATGTTGACCTCATCTATTACGTTTCAAATTATATTCATTGTTTTAGATATATATATATATATATATATATGAAGTTTACACTGTATACACACAGCCTTGTTTTCGTCCTCAGACCTATAGCCTTCAATGATTTATTAATCTCCGCAGTGCTGTCCTTGTATGTGTACGACCTAAATATACATGCTGCATGCAATAAATAGTGCCTTTATAATTCTATTTTCGTCTCCTTCCTAGTTTATTCCATGTCTACTGTGAAAAATATACAAGGCAACATAAATGTTAATAACATGATAAATAGAAACACCGAAATACTGAACACGACTATAGCAATACATGAGAATAAAAACGTTTTTAGTTTATATCCAATGGAGCCCCACTAATCTTAGTGGACAAACGGGTCTGCTATGCGCCGGCACCGAAGTCCAAGCTTACTTAAAGTGACAGTTGTGTATAGTGCGTGAAAGGCACGATTAACGATTGACACCCAGACTAAAAATCATTGCTTGATAAAAGAATGCAAGATTCGTACAAACTCGAGTACCAATGATTATGCACAGTGTGTGGTACATTTTCCTCACCATGCACTTCGGGTATGAGCAGATCTTAGATTTTCATCTGAGACCTCGCTTAACTTAACTCAAGAATGACAGGCTAAAATTCCAGTTAAAATTGTATGTGCTCTTAAGGTGGGAATTTGTATAATATTGATGTTGCAGAGGAACTATCGCCAAAGGTCTGAGTCTAAACGAATGAAGCCCTTCACATGGGTGACCAGTTCAGTCGGAATGTCAAATCTCACCCTGAGACGCTTGTGTAACGATGGAAAGCTACTGTAGCCACATACCGGTATGTAGTAAGAGAATTACAGTGATGAAATAATTCGCGTGCTACAGAGCACATTCTCATTATGCAATGCATTGAAGCAACAATGGAAGTGGCACACGCCATATAAGGTAAATGTATTTTGTGTGTGTCCAAGCACATGGTAAGCAGCGTTTTCAATACACACATGCATGGACTAATACACTATATGCAAATAAGACACCAAAGCAGTCACAAAACACTTCGCCTTAATAGCAGTGGCAGGAGGAAGATGCTAAGACGCGTTCATAATTCGCTTTCCTCTTTCTAGGGGCAAAACTTTTACTTACACGCAACTACTCGAAAGTGTTAAGTGGTGGCTAAAGAAATCACACCGTCCACATATATAGATGGAACAAGTTTATCGAGTGCTGTAAATTATGCCTCAGAAAGTTTTACTCAGCACAATATAGTCTGCGCAGTCTATGCATCTCCAAAAGCTGCTTGATCCTGGCAAAAAGTCAGTTGTCTCCCACTGTTTTGGTGTTCGTGCATGAGAACGACTATGCAAAGGGCGTAATGAGAGTGTCAAAAGTAACTCATCGTAAGGCCTCCTTTTAAGTCAGCCTTTTTAAGAAATTGACATCTCGGGCTGTAAATGTTCGGGGAAATGGAATATTAAGTTTTACCAAAGTGATAATATTCAATTATTAAACCCTGAACAGTGTTACCTTTCTGACAGGTGAGTCTTGTGTTGACGGTGAGTGCCTTTCACAAAACCCTTTGCGTGTGCAAGAGTTGAAAGAACCTTCTTAATTTTTTTCCGTTTGTAAAGAAGCTGACAATGATGACTTGTCACGACCGCCAGCCCTTTGTTTACATAGTATCTTCCACACCAACTACAGATATCCACACAGGCGAGATAGAGTGAATCCGGGAGCCGAGTAAAGAACATCAGCGCTAATCCCACTGCCGAACGAGATTAAGGGAAAGTGATTAGAGCTCATAGATTAACTCATACTTCTACAGACTGTCTCTTTCAAACAATCTGGAGATGGCATGAGATTTCATTGGCCAATGCCACAGATATCCAACCAGGTTTATCTACGGGGAACTTTTCGCCCACAACATATATATATATATATATATATCTCAAGGCAGTGGACTCAAGATATATCGCAGCATTTACTGAAGCCACCTTTCAAAGAAACAAATACCTGTCATGGCATCTTCACTGGCTAAGAAGCTGTTTGAGGACTATTCCTTGGATTTCCCCAGCCCAGTCAAGCAATCGTATGATGCAGGCCAAAGCAACAGTTTTTCTCTGATGATGGATTATTTTCTAGGCAAGGGGAACTCCTCCTTTGTGATGGAAGAAGAAGATTCCAGGGATAGTGGAATAGGCCTTGAGGAAAGTTTTACCAACGACGACTGTTCCTTTTCCCTTCTTAGCAGACCTTTTGCACAGTTTAGTGAGGTAAAATCCCCTATTCTCTTTATCTCGTTTTCCAGTCATTTTATCACATCATTAATTTGAAGTTATCAGTACCTGCATTCTTCGTCAACTAACTATTTAGAATTGTAGTCAGTGCATGACTTGCCACGACAATGTAAAGAAAAATGATAACATTTTTACACTGCAGATGCCCCAAGTTGTGAAAAGCGAGTGCCTAAGCACCCGAAAGCGAAGTCGTTCGGAAAGCGACGAAGATGATTCACCTGTACAGAAGAGAAAGAAACCCGACGGCTTGACGCCGCCAAGCAAATCTCCACTCACACTGTCAAATTTCCACTGGGAACATGAAATTAAAACTGCTCTAGACAGAGGTAATTATGCCATCTCATTTTTCACAATGTTTTTGTTTTTCTAAAATATCATTGCCAGTTGGGTATTAATCATCTGAATGATTGCGATAGCAGTATATTTAAACGGGTGTATGTTCTTTTCTTCTGGACAGTGTCGGAAAATCCAGACCTGATCAGTGACGGCAGCCTGGCGTGCTGTCTGCCCACTGTTCCTGGCAAGCATCAAGATCTCAAGTCCATCACGCCGGAAACTTTAGCCCGGCTTCAGAACCACCACTTTGACGACGTAGTAAGAGAATTCCACATTGTCGACTGTAGATATCCCTATGAGTTTGAAGGCGGCCACATCAAAGGAGCCGTCAACTACTACACCAAAGATAGCATCGTGGAAAACCTGATTTCCAAACCAGTCATTCCCAAGAATTTGAGAACGAAAAGAACCATTCTGATATTTCATTGTGAATTTTCATCAGAAAGAGGTCCAAAAATGTAAGTCCACATGACGTATTGACTTATAATTAAGTGTAACGCCAAATGTTTCGCGCCATTTCATAACTCCATTAAAGGCCGCCCTACAGAAATGTGACTTTTCGTTCCAGGTGTCGATTTTTAAGGAGCCAAGACAGGGAGATGAACAAGGATCGATATCCGCAGTTGTATTTTCCTGAAATTTACTTACTCCATGGCGGATACAAAAACTTTTTTGAGAAAGAAAAGGTAGGCATATAAGCGATTGAGGATTTAGGCTTTCATTAAACAAGCATAAGTCAATGGAACTTTCAACTAAACCGAGATACTTGACATTATCTGCAGGTGCAATTCACTAATGTCATTTATTTTTCTCCTTCCAGGAGCTTTGCACGCCACAGACCTACGTGCCGATGCACCACGGAGATTTCAAGAAGGACATGCGAAAATTCCGTGGTCAGTCTAAAAGCTGGGCTGGGGATAAGAAGAGTCGCTCAGCGTTAAAATTAGTCTTTTAAGGCCTCAGGGTCACACGTTTTATGTTTTCGAGGTGGATGTTGACCTCATCTATTACGTTTTAAATTGTATTCATTGTTATAGATACATATATGAAGTTTATACCTGTGTACACACAGCCTTGTTTTCGTCCTCAGACCTATAGCCTTCAATGATTTATTAATCTCCGCAGTGCTGTCCTTTATCTACGACCTAAATATACATGCTGCATGCAATAAATGGTGCCTTTGTAATTCTGTTTTTCCTTTCTTTCCTTGTTTATTCGATGTCTACTGTGAAAAATATACCAGGCAACATAAATGTTAACAACATGATAAATAGAAACACCGAAATACTGAATACTACTATAGCAATACATGAGAATAAAAACGTCGAAAGGGATTAAGGGAAAATGATTAGAGCTCATAGATTAACATAGATTCAAAGACCTATAAACACACAAGTATAAGTCATTTGATGAATTTTGTCATTGTCAAAGTTAGGTTGTATTGGGCAGCTTTGTTTACAACTATCATGTAATAGTAATTTCATAGAAAAGATTCACACTTTCACACCGGGTGTAGAATTGTTAGAATACAGTTAATTAACAAAAGTGAAGTGATCTTGCAAGGCCATCTTTTCGTCTCTATGTATTGAGACGTCATGTATTATCAAGAACTTCAAGTAATTATCTCAGAAACACCCTTGCCATTAAAAATAGATGTATAAAACCTATGGAAAATATTGTACGAAATCAATGGATGGTCTAGGCCATAATTTAAAGTGAAGAAGATTAATGACATTGTCACAGGTGTTCTGTGTCCTACTCAGCTAACCTAGCACACTTTTCCTGCTGGATTTTTTTCCAGTCCTGAACGTCGATCAGTTATCATAACTGACATTTACACATCACTAGAAGTTTCGACGAAGTTTAGACAATTCTTGATCATAAAAAGTTACAATCTTGGGCAACAAAACACCAGAAGAAAACCGTGGAGGAATATATACCCAATGCCTTACACGTGATCGTATGGGCATATGCCCTGCTTCCTTGAATTCAACATGAGCTAGCCAAAGGATACAAGCGAAAGCAGTTGGGCCAACTGGAAAACTATCAAGATTCTCCATTTTGCAGAGGATCACAACTGTCTAATTTACATATCTTCTGTGGTAAGAGTGCTGGGCGAACTTTTCCCGGTTTTCCAGCATTCTCCCGGTCCTTTTGCTTCACGATGAAATAAAAAATTCGAAAAGAAAAACTGACGAATAGCGCTTTGTGAAGTTCATGATAGGACTTTATAAAACTAATGAGAGCTGTGACTTCCACTTTTCTTTTTGGCACCTTGTCAACTCAAGTAGTAGTTTACACACTGGTACTGGATACTAATTTCTGTCACATCTTCAAACAGGGACTGACCTAGCATATCGCTTTGAACAAGATGTGATACAATGAAAATTTATAGGTACTTTCATCCGACCAGTATGACCAACAGTTTCTATCATCTCAACAGGCCTTCAAGTTCTGACCTGAAAAACAATCAAAGCAAATATGTGTCAAGTAAAGAATGTCATAGTTTTATTCTGATATCAAGAAAAATGTTTGAAGGGTCATGTACAAGTACATGTACATTCACTGTCTACTCAATTATGAGAAGAGCAAAAAAAAACAACCTTTTTTCTTCATAAATTATTTATCTGTACAAGGTTGGGTTTAAGACTAAAACCAGGTCTTCATTTGTTGTGCATTTGTCTTTTACATCAGCGGGAGCCTTTAAGGAGATGTGAATGTGAAAGTTGCTCTTGTCCTCAATTCATTTCAAACTTCATGAACTTTTGACCTATGTCATTAAACTATTTCGAACAGAAAAATATCAGCTTGAAATGAGTTTGCATCTCTTTGTTCCTTGGCTTTAGAAGTCACATTTTCATCACACATGGCAAACTGCTGCTTTCTTGACTACACTGGTACCGGCACTTTCAGAGGAACAATATTTGTGGTCATCTGACTTCCTCTATTCATTATTCGCATTTCGACAATATCAAGATTATGCGTATTTGAACAAGACAGAAGTGAAATATCAAAATGTAATGGCTCAGAGCAGCAAAATGATACGGAAGCCTTCCACCAGTACGGACGCTGCCTGTTCAAGTCCAGCTCACGGTGCCGTTCTCTCCGGCCGTACTTGGGAAGGTCTGCCAGCAACCTGCGGATGGTCATGGGCTTCTCTCGGGCTCTGCCCCGTTTCCTCCCACCATAATGCTGGTTGCCATTGTGTAAGTGAAATATTCTTGAGTACGGCATAAAACACCAATCAAATAAACAAAAAAATCTAAATGTAACGACAAAAATGATATATCTAACATGTGACACAACACTATTGTCACTGAGGAAATCCGGACAATTCACTTATATACAAATAATAAAAATTCTCTTTTTAATTGAACTTTGTGACGCAGGAAATGTTGGGAGGAAATTTGAAACTGACCTTTGTAAATCTGTTAGCTGAAGTTTCTCCAGGGCATTCTCTGTGGCCTCTTTAAGTTCAGGCAGTCCTTGATCTGACATTTCTCTGATACATTGCTGAATAAGCAAAAAACTTTTGCTTGAACAACAATCACACCACCAATATCACTTATACAGAAAGCTGATCATAGACGTAAAACATGTCACAGTAACTGGTGTATGTTTACGAACTGTGAATCATACACTCCACTGGATTACAGGTAGGTCACAGGTATTTCAGGCATTTTGTGACAAAATAAAAAGGACAAAATGAAGAAAACAAACTAACCATGGCTTTGGCTGCAACTCCTCTAGCTACACAGGCATCCAGTAGGCAGGTCAGAGCCGGGCCACTACAACATAGGAAACAAAAAAATATCACACATATTATCAGTATTACCAACCAGATGAAATGTTCTCACCTGCACCTCACTGGCTTACCACTAATACACCCCGAGGGGGCCTCTAGCATTCCACTACCATGCCACTTCCCCTACAGGTGTACAGGCTGGGGTCAAATAAGAAAAAATTCTCAGGATTAACTGACAGAGTTACAAACTGTTGCACAGGTAAACTTTTTGAGTACACTTACTAAAAGGTACTTGGATATGTCTCCCAATGCACCCTGAAATTTGGAGCCTGGTAGATAAGCTGACTACCACCAGTATAAGCACCCTTGCTGGCTCATTCATCTGATGTGTCACTCTCTCTGCAGTGGAGAGGGTTGCTGGTGCATGACTGAATCTACTTCTCACAAGTCAGACTGAAGCTGTAAATCAGGATGTACTGCTCGGTATCTGCCAGTCGCTTTGTTTGGGTTCTGTC
Source organism: Acanthopleura granulata (assembly GCA_016165875.1). NCBI lineage: Eukaryota > Metazoa > Mollusca > Polyplacophora > Chitonida > Chitonidae > Acanthopleura > Acanthopleura granulata. Next base: position 14,661,647 of record JABBOT010000001.1, on the reverse strand, counting down.
CCCATTTCCTCCACCCAAAAGCTCAACTGCCGTCACATATGAAGTGAAATATTCTTGGATATGAAGTTAAATGCCAGTCAATGTTTATCACATATGTTTCTCAACGTGAGACAACGCATCGTATTTACTTTGGCAAATGTTATGAAAAGAGATTAGCATAGTTTTTGATCTACCTCAAAACTCCTGCAATTTTTTGGCTCTCCTTTTTCATTATTTCCATGAATTCCCTACAAAATAAAGAAATCAGACTCAATGATACAGAGAAACTATTTAAAAAATGAAAGACAATCAGCTTTGTACCTGTAATCAAGATAGACATAAGGGTTTTGCTTTTTCATAAACAATCTGCTTTTTTCACTTCATGAAGAGATTAGCTTTTTAACTACATAAAACGATAAGCTTTTCCCACTTTATGACTAGATTAGCTTTTCTCAGTCCCTTGAAATTATTACCTTTCTTCAATTCACAGACAGAATTGGTTTTTTCACCTCATTAATAGATTATCTTCCTTCAGCTCATCAACAGAGTAGCTTTTTTCACTTCACCAATCGTGCAGCTTTCTTCACTTCATCAAAAGATTAGCTTAACTACCTGATTCAGGTTTCAACTTCATTGAAGAAATTGTCTTTCTTCACTTCATGAACAAAATAGCTTTCTTTCACTTCATGAACAAAATAGCTTTCTTTTACTTCATGAAAAAATTACCTTTCTTTCACTTCATGAACTGCCTATCTTTCTCGTAGCTTTCTGAGTAACTAAAATATCCATGTTTATTAGAAGACAAAACTTGGTATAAATCCAAATAGTCCTTTCTGGGAGTAGGTATTACTCTCATTAGATCTAGCAGACAAAAAAGCCAGTACAGGAGGCAGGCATCTACTTGATAACTGTTGATGGGATCAATGGGAACTAAAAGAAAACCCAAATCATACCAAGTTTTAAAACCACATGTACAAATGGTGAAATTGCAATTAACCTATCTAAAAATACTTGTATGAAATGTGACATCGCTGCCAGCCATACAACATACCAGGCAAGGTCTAAGTCCTCTGCTCTCACCGCTACTGTGATTAAGTCACTCATCATTGGGCCTGTAAGTCTGGAACAGTGTCATCAACTCAGTCAGTTACAGCTTTTTTTTTTCTGCCATAATCAAATATAGTTAATTAACTTCACCTGACTTATTTGACAATGGTCTAGTTAATATGTGAAAAAAACCAGGCAGAACGGAGGAAAATTGTTTAACAGATTCTGGCATAAATCTGTGACACAAGAAAAAGGAATCCATCCTTCTCCATAAGAAAGTACTTGTATTACTGATTTATCCAAATGAAATTTAACACCATACTCAGGATCCATCCTTGGATTGACAAGATACAAACATCTAGCTTCACACCGGATAGCGCAGTTGGTTGGGCGTCCGCTTTCGGACGGGGAGATCTGGGTTCAAACCTGGGTCGGGTCATACCAAAGACTTTAAAAAATGGTACATTCTGCTTCCTCGCTAGGCGCTCAGCAATAAGAGGATAGAGGGTGGACTGGTCGGCCCGGTGTCAGTATAATGTGACTGGGTGAGGGGGCTTGTTGGGTGTCTTCGGCAAGTCGTCTCGGTGAGGCAGCACCAGATAAAAGATACGGTGGAAATCCGTTCTGCACCAAGGAGACACCGCCTTCGTATAAGTGAAATATTCTTGAGTAGGGCGTTAAACAATAAGCATTCATTCATTCATTCTAGCTTCATGCTTAAAAACAAAACTTGCACAAATTGTAACAGAAGTGAAATGTCAACAAATAACAGCACATAATACACAAACTACAGACCTGTGTACTTGGGAGCTCAAGAGCCGCTACCATAAAACTATACACACAGACTGGCTGTTAATGTACAAAGTGTGCTCTCTAAATACACGCTGCATGTTTTACATTGTCATAAGGTGATATCATTCAATGAAAATAAGCTTTCTGTGCAAAGTTTCATGAGAACTGGGCTCTAAACTGTCAAGCATTACAGTACATTATAATGCTGTGCTGGTTATCATGTCCCAGTGCCAGTATATATATATAAAACAAGTTAAGTGTTGAGATACACTGGATGTATCTGCATGTGATGGAGCTGACACCTAGCTGGGCCCGGTTTCATGAAAGTTTATTTTGACCAAGTGCATTTGGGCTTCTCAGTTTACTGACCGAAGTGTACTTGGTAAGCTGGATATATAGTATTCCATAAAACAATTCTAAGTAAACTTAGCTGAGTGAAGTTACTTCTCAGTTTTTATTGAGCTTTTGTGGAACATTTTTAAGTAAGGGGGCAAAATGTCTACTTTGCTCTGATGTTTACATTTTAGGCTGGGTAACAAATCTCAAAACTATGCCCTTTTAGGGAGTATAAGCAAGCTTTTTCATGGAATTAAGAATTAATATTAGGCAACTGTATCAACAGTTCACTTGTCTTATAAGTACAGAGATCTAAGAGCTGCCATTGTGTTTCTAAGTAGATCTTTAATGCGTGAGGGTGAAACCTCAGTTTGGGTTCAGTGTAATTTGCACTAAGTAAACTCTAATGAAACTCACGTGGCTTAGAGTTTTGTGTCATTTGGGAAGTGCAAAATCCCACTTAAAAAACTTTCATGAAACCTGACCCAGGGGTTTGTAACTTACTGCATGGCTCTGAGGTAATTACTCTCCTGGTCCTTTGCCCAGCGGTCCTTCACTGATCTGGCCACTTCAGCCAACTGTCTCTGAAGCTAAAGATAAACTCAGAAAACTGAACTCCTGAGCAATAACAACTAGCCAGTGCTTAGACAGTTGAGATTTATCACTGCTTGTCAGCTGTTCAGAAGTCTCTCAAAAGTTATAGTAGTCCTCAAGCTGAAAACCAGAGTCTAGAGTAGTCCTCAAGCTGAAAACCAGAGTCTAGAGTAGTCCTCAAGCTGAAAACCAGAGTCTAGAGTAGTCCTCAAGCTGAAAACCAGAGTCTAGAGTAGTCCTCAAGCTGAAAACCAGACTCTTGTCAGAGTCGTTATAAATAACAGTTTTTTTTTTGTTGTAGTTTTCTTTTTAGGTAGACAAAAGAATGAATGCAATATAATCTGGAGCTTGGCATTTACTTAATGACATGAATCATTTGTGACTGGACACGAAGCTGGAAATTGCTATGTTTGCATGTTCCAATCAGACCAGGTTATTGGCTGAATTCTTTGAGCATTTTGACACATCAGTTCAAAATAGCCCAAAATGAGGACAAGGCTTACATGCAGTCGCTGTCTGTGTAACCCACCACTCCATGTAGAATCACCAGTGTGGAAGCCTAGCCATCTGCAGCTAAATCCACATGCACACGATTTGATTGGTTCTATTGACTTGTCAAATTTAACTAGTTGAAAGGAAATAGTAGGAAGTAGCATTAGTCTTATTTTCATCTTATCAGTTCAATGTGACAAATCAAACCATTGACCAAGACTTGACTTAGTCTCATCAGTGTCTAAATGTTTTCTAAAGCAGGCTGAGACACACCTCAGGGTCTTGCTGTTTCTTCGCCATCACTTTCAAAAGTGAGCCTAGTATATCAGAGTTACGATAGTAGGTCAACAGCACGAGATCTGGAAATAACAGACAACAAACTAATCAGTATCAAAAGTGTGGTCCTTACAAATTCTCCCAGTGTCTCCTGCAGCACATTATTAAAGGTTATCGGTAAAGTTTGTCAGCTTTTTAGAGAAATAATGTTTTCTTCAACATCTGAACAAATTGCAATTATGATCTTTATACTTTCATAGTTGACTTTATGTTTCTTGATGCTCACATTGTCACCTCATGACAATAATCATGACGTCATGCAGTTATTACCAAACTACTCTCCGAGGAGGGGGTACATCTAATATATTTTCATCTTTCCTCACAAGTTAGTAACTGGCACTATCTCATAATCTCTTACCTGACCATACCAAGGGGATATACTGGTACCCATTGTGTAACTCCATGGCCTTGAAAATGTCTTCCACTGCACTGTAAGTGGGTGACCAAATCTACAATGTACAAATTAGTCCCATATCAGGTATGACTGACACAGAGGCCACTGGAAAAGATCGTGTTGTATGTTTTGTCCCAAATTTTCATTCACAGGACGTCTCTGACAGTGCCACCTTTTTACCAGGAAACTTGGTTAAATCTGGCATAAACCTCTTCAAAATTCTAATTACTGTCTGGTTTATTATAAAACTGCTTTGGTTAATAACCAATCCCAGCCAGGAACAAATGTCCTTCACTATGCTGACTGTGTATGTCATCACACAACACTTAACTTACATTTGGTGCAAACTGCTCATAACTGTTCATGATAGTGTCCATGTCTTCCAGTAAACAAATCAGACGAAAAAAGTTGGTGCTGTGAAATGACAGAAATTAGAAACTTTAAATATCTATAAAGTATTGTAAAAGTGATAAATAATGTCACATAAATAAGCTGTGTTACGAAATGACTGATTGACAAAATGGCAGACTGACTGGGCTATTTTTACCTCTCTTAGTGACAGGCAAGGTACATGTGATATGGAGTTGACTTATTTATTCATCCATCTGATTGCTGACTAGCAGCATGTGTTTCACTGCAATAGAAAGACAAACGCATTTGACCACTTGGACACAACTAAGGTAACGATAATGTCGTGGCACTAACATGACGTCTACGCCACATGACTATCATTAAGCTTTGTCGCCCAGGCGCAGCCGGCGAGTAACTTACTAGTAGGATCCCTCCTTGCCGCTGTCGGCCAGGAAACGCATGTTATCTCCAGTCTTCAGCAGGCTGTCCAGCTGATAGGCCAACTCCAGGTCTTGCAAGTTACTGTAACACTGTCAGGATGATAGGAGGGGTTAGTGGATGGTTATTAGATAAAGTTATAATAGATGATATAAAATAAATTAGGTCAACTGAGACAGGGAAGGGCCCCCAGTATTTGAAATATGTAATAGGCACTTACATCAAGTGGTCAGCAAATGTTTCTAAGAATTTAAAACTGAACATAAATATCTATATGAGCACGGCCCATGCGCTAAATTAAAGGCTACCTGCACCCACGGTACATGTACACATGCAGATGAGAATGGCCAGTCTAGTCACCAAATGTGTCAAGTAAATACATGTATGCATAAATCTGACGACAAAAAATTACGTTTTACCTTCATCATGGCTGTTGGGAAGAAATCAACTGCAACAAAAAAGAAAAAAAAAGTATGGCTATTATGAAGTGAGCATTAAACGTATGGGTTAATTTTACGAAAGTTGTTACTCACATTCAACTAACAGCTGAAATCATATGAATACTGAAGTATCAAATATTTTCAGAAATGACATAGAAAATAAAATTACTGATACGTCAACAGTACACTGTTTCACAATGCCTAGAATGTATATAAAAGATTAATGTCTTATTTAAGTCTGATACATTATTACCAAATCCCTGAAACAAATGACCCAAACACATGTACCGTATTTTGTGGACCTTTTCGATCACCTGAGCGGCTCTCATGTGCGAAATGCTCCATCATGCGCATTACAATAACTGTCATGTCACGACCTGAGAGAAGTTCAGATAGTCGGCACGTGTCAAATGAGTGGCGATGTGCACAGATACACCCTTGCGAGTGAAGCGGCAGCGCAGGCTTTACTAGGTCAGTCTGAGTCAAGACAAAAACACTGGCCCGTTCGCTCAGACGATTTCAAGGTCATGTAGTCTTCTATTATTTGTCAATGACGAACTGCGGATCTCTTAGCCTGTTATACAACTTAACATTATTTTTTTTCCTCCAGAAAACTGAGCGAAGACTACATCCTTCATTTTCATTTAGCTACTGTTTAAACGATACAAACGAATCCGGCATCGGTTGGCTACCTTGCAGTGCTACATCTAAACATCTTTGTGCAAATCGGCGGCCAGTAAAGGGGCAACAAGTGCAAATCTAGAAAATGTACGAAATAAATCTGAAGAAATAACAGCAACAACAACAACAAGGATTTCACTTGTGAAATGTTTCCGAAGTGTGTGTTATATGTACGGCTACTTACATATCTCGACAATATTCTCGGGTGCATTCCACTATATACCGGCCTATAACATATGTGGTCGGCCGTACTGTATGCAAGAAACCCATACTGCACCTGTTTACGTGCTCTGGAGGGTGTGGCTGTCTTGCACAGACCGCTGTCGAGTTCCCTATGATGAATACTTTATTGTGTAATGTGAATGTTTGTCCAATTTTTTTTTTAGGAAATCAAGCCTTGAGGTCTGTTGAAGAAAAAAAAAGCAAATGGCTCTCATTACAAGGCCACAAATATGAAATAGATTGACCAACAACCAATGCACAAGCTGATACATGCTGGCGATTTATTAACAGGCAGACGATTGGAGAAATGGATTGTTTTCACCCGGGGTCTGTGCTTGATGGATTTCACCAGTTACCACTGCCCTGTTAGCATATGTTGTATATCCACACTTAACAATAAAAAACCACGAAGCAATATTTTTCACGCCAAAACTCGTCAAGAAAGTGCTTTTGAAGCCGTGACTGTATATATGAAACGGCCAAAATCATTTCCCCTTCACATATGTGGTGTACTTTCTTGTGACATCGAAGGCTTAAATTTGAAATGACATCAAACGGCAAATGAACAGGGCTTTGTTTACAAGAAATATACTCGCCATTATTTGTTCATGTGTAAATGATGGGCTGTTTTGGGTTTAAGATTTTGCTCATTATGTCAGTAAAAGCGAAACGAAAACATTTTAAATGAATAATAGAAGAAGTTACATTTCCTTCTGCATATATAAGTCTGATTTCAAATGCGCTTGTGACATTGCTGTTGATTAAATTTTACTTCCACATGAGCGATAATGCGGCAGCCCAGAAGGCTACGCTTTACTCACTGCTGTAGGCTCACCTCCACAGCTGTGGTTTTACATTGGATAATCGAAAAAGCCCACAAAATACGATACATGTAGGTGTCAAAACATCATGATATGCTGCTATTCACTTTGGTCACACAAATAAACAATAAAGACCACAGCTTGTACTTACAATCTGCCTGATCTTGTAGAGTAAACTCTTTGTCCTTGAGGTACTCCATGATCTCTGACAATAATGGTGACTGAGATGCTGAAGAAACAAGTGGTTCAAACTGGTTATTCTATGTAACCAAATTCTTCGAAAATATTTATATCAAAACACATTACCGCTGCACTGGTCCTGGAATACAGGTGTTTTGTAAGATTTGGAAATAGAATCATTTTGGAAGGACTGAACAACTCTAGAGGTCTCACAAAAATAATTCAATCCACCTTGAATAAGACTAAAGTTAAATTAAAGTTTGTCCAATTATCTCTGTCTTGTCCACTGATGATTTTAATTTATATCTAAACATGTGATTTCAAAACCCACATTTTAAGCTGAGAAAATACAACCTGTTTGATTTCACTCACATTCAGTATCATAAAAAGTTCTCAAAATATAAGTCCACGAACCCAGAGACGGCTCTGCAAAAAGAAAACGAAACCTGTTAAAATACCTGTATGTTTCAATTTTTTCCCATACCAATGAACTGAGGTATACTCATATTACTTAAGCCTCTCCAAGCATAAAGTAACACGCTGACTTGGCAAGATCATCGGTTTGTTTCCTTCACTGGTGTACTTACGTCTGATTTGATACATGACATTTTTGCTGAAGTAGCACTTTGATCAAGAAATGCATCATGGGATTTGGGGACTTTCTCTGAGCTCTACCACCATGGCCTATAAATGAATATTAGCTTTTCTTGAGCAAAACTTTAAAACATAGTTCCGGCAAGCCACGTACCAATTCCACATGCCTTCATCTCAGTCAGCGTCTGCAGAGCGAGCTTCCGACTCTTGGGGTAGCGACTCATGCGCGACAGACAGAAGAGAGCTGCGTTAAAGGTGGCCAGGTTTGGAGACAGGCCTGCCTGTTCAATGTCCCTCAGAAGTGTCTGCAAGTATTATGGGAGACATGCAGTCTGGTGATGAAAAGAGATGCATGTCAAGAACACGTACAACTCGAACAGGTTCAGGTGATTCAGTTTGCTAAACAACATCCTGGCAGTTACTCGGACCTATATCTTGATCATGCTGACAGGGCGATGGATACATTGTTTAAATATCAAAGAAGCCAGAACAAACTCTGCTTCACGGTGATTTGTGGACCTTCATAACTTACAAACTTGTTTACAACTGTTATCAAACATACTAACATTTTCAGTTAATATCAGCTGTACTTCTCAGAATATTGTCCTTTGTTGTTCACTTAACTATACCATCCCATTTAATCTTTCACAATTGTTGTCATCTTGCGACTGTCTCATGCAACTGAAGTGAAGTCTCCAGTATCAAAGCTCTACATGATGAAAACAGGTGCCCACTAATCTTAAAATAATTCTGAATGAACATTACGTGGGAATAACGAAGACTCAAATGTAACCGATACATCCACTCAGGCAACATCTGCATACCGTAAGTCACCATTTTCAAATCATGAGTCTCCATGGCTCATGTGGACGTGGCTGCTGTTTCCAAAATTAAGAATCTTTTTTCAGAATTGTTGCTTATAATTAATTCTGTTCATTATTGAAACAAAAATTAGTTAACATTTAACGTTAAGTTACCACTGCCAAGCAGGTTGTCAATTGCTTGTTTAATGGTGTTCTTTCTAGTTTTAAATGCAAATGTTCCAGGTGTATGATTTTTCTGATCTTGTCGAGTTGCGTCGACTCAAATCGAAAACGGTGGTTAGCAAAGTTTGGATTGCTGTTGTTGTGGAAAATGAAGATCTTCACTAATAATTAGTTGATATGAATTGAGAATAACTGTATGATTAGAGGAAACATGTTTTTGGGAGTATACAAATATGACATGTCTAGGACAACACACTCCACAAGATAAAGTCCCAGGTTAGTGAATTGAAAAGTACGGTATTTATGAAAGCTAAGAATGCAGTTGAGAAGAATGCAAATTACTTCATATTTTCACATATCTGAACATATGCACTGTCTCCTGTAATAAACTTCATGGACTATTTTTAGCACACGTTAACCTGTGCAGACATACCCGAACTCTCTCCCATTTGTTCTCATGGGCATCCTTGGTAAAAGGGCATACTTTGATTAAAGAGTTACAAGTACCCAGTGACACTACAACAGAACAAACACTACATATATTCATTTCATAAGTGCTGTTATCTTAGGAATGCCTGACACCTGACAAAACCAATGACCAGAAACCTTGGTTTGCCAGGTACCTGACAAACCCCATGAAACCTTAGCTTGCCAGGTACCTGACAAACCCCATGACTAGAAACCTTAGCTTGCCAGGTACCTGACAAACCCCATGAAACCTTACCTTGCCAGGTACCTGACAAACCCCATGACTAGAAACCTTAGCTTGCCAGGTACCTGACACACTCCATGACTTGAAACCTTGACTTGCCAGTTACCTGACAAACCCCATGACTTGAAGCTTTGGCTTGTCTACCACACCAACCTCAATGCAAAGCCTATAGCAAGACTAGCAGGGAATGGATTAAAAAATGCGACCACCATGGTACCAACTCTGACCTCTGAATGTGGGTCAAAGGTTATTCAGATTTTATAGTACACCTAGCTCTCAATAAATATAACCATGAAATTCACTGAGTTTGCCTCAGTAGTTTTGAAAATATGATGTTATCAACTTCAACTTTAACAAGTACGTGTAGGTCAAATGTCAGTAAAATATTACATGGAAATCTTTCTTCAAGAGCAAATAACTATTGAAGTCACCAAGTGTTAATCCCTGATGATAGAGGAAACCAGTCAGAACCTTAATAGAGGGTAGGACTTTGATGATGTACCTGACAAACCAGACATAAAGCCACAGTCACACCCGTGAAAACTGGATGGGAACACGTGAAGGATCTGTCTGCAGAGGTGATCAAGGCCGCTTCCACAGAGACGTTTTTCACTACCTTGTCAAAACCTTATCACAATGCTTATTGTCTGAAGGTTACAATTGGTGGTTAAAATTTGAATTTCTACAGCCCAAAAATAACCTTGAAGATTGTATTTCAAATTCTGACTCAAATCAGAACGGTATTTTGCCATCGACCCCAGCATTTTAGTGGAGACCATTAAATCAGCAAAAACATAGTGCACTTGTGTAGCTGTCCTCAGTAAAATCATCACAGCCAATTATACATTGTACATGTACTTTCTTATGTCAGAAAAAGCTTCTTGTGTAGCAGAAAAATCATACAAAACCTTATATGTGTTTCTCAGGCTAAATGTCCGACACAGAAACAAGCAGAATCAAAGCAGAAGGCTAAGTCAAAACAAACCTGGGATTTTCTTGTCTTTCATCTCACAGTACAGATCCCATGCAGTTTCAATACTGCCATACTACAAAGAGACAATAACAAAAAAATATTAGTTGGGTATGTAGTACAGCAAGATGGATGACAATATTATGAAGATAGGGAGCTGTTACAAAGCACACATCAAATACAAAACATCATAGTACCTCACATGGCAACACTGTTCTGTCATCAGTACTTTGTACTTTTCAAATTACGCTTATTTGTTTCAGTTTGGGATTTAAAAGAAAAGAAAACACTAGATCAAATGTACGTATGTATTGATAACGAATCCCACTGAGAGTTAAAAAAAAACAAAAAAAACTTATTTTTAATTTTTGTGATATAGGATAACCAAGATATCACAGTTCAAAGTAATCAAAAATGCCCATGTATGGAAATTCAAACGAGCCGCCATGATCTCACTTTTAACCAATCAAGGGCGAGATATTTCTACCACCCAAGAAGGCATCTGTTTTGGATGTGACGTCAACCGTATCTAGTTCACAATTTTGATATACTTTAACGCCTTTTCCAACAAGAAGGTGGTAGTGGAATATGTCTAGAGTCATTCCCTAAGGTCTTGACCAGGAGGCCACAATGCGTGGCCTTGGATTGTAATAATAAAGAGAGCCACAGTTCGCACACAAGGGAGTGCCTTGAAAACTGTAAAGCGTGGGGTATGTATGACGCTACATCATGATTCCAGTTTGTCTAAAATGGTATATCCCATGGCTTCATAAGAATTCCAGAATAAAAGGTGATTTATAGAGTTACCATGCACATCATAAAGATATGCCTATGCCTGTTTAAGTCTGAAATAACTTTGGTTATACTTTTGGTTTTCTTTTGTTTTAACAATGCTGTTCAACATTTCAAGTCTATTTCTGTCATATTACAAGAGTGTCTACCTGGGAAAGGGGTGTGCCAGTGCCAAACCAGGCAAAGTGCTGTTTCAGTGAAGCACCATGCAGAAAACACTTACCAGACTCTCATCCTTACAACTCACAGAATATTGACTTGGGGGGTAATTATTTACACCTCACATATGCTTTACAGATGTTTCATTAGGTTAGATTACTGACTGCAAAACGTAATTCTTCACAAGCCAAACTTCTTTTTTAAAGGTTTAGATGAGAACATTTAGTCTTATCCACATGTGGCTGAGAGGGGGTCTGGAGTGAGGAAGTAAGTAATGTAATTGACCTCAAATTTCGTCCAACTAGTACATTTTTCTGTTAGGATATGATCTTACTTTCCAAACAAGCCTTAATAGACCTTTGTACAATCAAAAGAACTCTGAGAATAAGGAAAAATTAGTAACTTTGTCATGGTCAAAATTTCAGATCATTTAGGGTTGGAATTTATACTGTAACTGGATAAATAAATACATAAAAAGAGAAATAAATGAACAGATACTTCCCACATATACCCCTGCTAACATGACTGGTCTACTCACAACTGCATAACCTCTGACAAGACTGCAATAGGCCAAGGGAGTTTTCTCCGTTAAGTCTGAAAAGATATCTTCAGCCACAGACTCTTGCCTGAAGCAAACATACAATGTAATATGACTTTTAAGTACTTTGTACTTAAATAAACATGCAAATGTCATGAAGTTCTCATCAGTGTTATCATAAGTCAAATAAGCACAATAAACAACAACACCTAATGCCCAGCATTAGTACATCAGTACTTTGTAAATAAAGTTATTCCATCCATCGGTTTCATCTCTCTCTTGGTTACTGATGAATATCATGTTATGAAGAGACAAAGTGGCAAAGTATGAATGGCCACATGTCAAAAATCAATTTAGACTTATTCGTTACTAATGGAATTAGCACTATTTATATATTCGACGCACTGGTTTCCTCTCCAGTTGTATGTGGGAAGGTCCTCCAGCAACCTGCGGACGGTCATGGGTTTCCACCACTCAGTCATGGCCCACTCCCTGAATCTGAGGGGTGTTAAAGAATCCCAGTTATCTATCTAGACATAAGCTAGGGTCTGTGCTCTTGTGAATATTGCTGAATGACTATTACACAATACATACTTCCACATCTGCCTTCTCTTATCCCCAATCTCTACATCTCTGCGATACCACATCTCCTCGGCCTGAAGAGGCGGAGCAGGATCTTCGCTGTTATAGACACACACCAGCTGTAGGAGGGCCTCAAGGGAGGAGTCAGGCAAAGTCCCACCTACAACAGGGTTGAATGATGGATTGATGTGATGACTGACATACACCGATGAAAGCTAATCCCAGTTACAGGCAAACCCTATAAAAGCCTTGGGAGAGGAGTAAGATATAGTCAAGCCTACAACAGGATTGAATGATGGATTGATGTGATGACTGACACTGATAGATGAAAGGTAACCCCAGAAGCATTGGGGGTGGGATCAGATACAGTCCCACCTACAACATGATTGACTGATGGAGTGATGTGACGACTGACATACTCGGATGAAAGCTAATCCCAGTTACGGGCAAACCCTGTAAAAGCCTTGGGGGAGGGGTAAGATACAGTCCCGTCTACAACAGGATTGACTGATGGATTGATGTCATGATTGACTCTGATAGATGAAAGGTAACCCCCAGAAGCCTTGGGGGTGGGATCAGATACAGTCCCACCTACAACATGATTGACTGATGGAGTGATGTGACGACTGACATACACCGATGAAAGCTAATCCCAGTTACGGGCAAACCCTGTAAAAGCCTTGGGGGAGGGGTAAGATACAGTCCCGTCTACAACAGGATTGACTGATGGATTGATGTCATGATTGACACTGATAGATGAAAGGTAACCCCAGAAGCATTGGGGGTGGGATCAGATACAGTCCCACCTACAACATGATTGACTGATGGAGTGATGTGACGACTGACATACTCGGATGAAAGCTAATCCCAGTTACGGGCAAACCCTGTAAAAGCCTTGGGGGAGGGGTAAGATACAGTCCCGTCTACAACAGGATTGACTGATGGATTGATGTCATGATTGACTCTGATAGATGAAAGGTAACCCCAGAAGCCTTGGAAGGTGGGGTCAAATACAGTCCCACCCACAACAGGATTGACTGATTGATGCCATGATTGACACTCACAGATAGAGGTATCCCAGTTACAGGCAAACCCTGTAAAAGCCTTGGGGGAGGGGTTAGATACAGTCCCGCCAACAAGACAACCCCAGTTACAGGTAAACCAGTCATAGTAAAGCTTTTCGAGGAGGCATTCGATACAGTCCCATATACAGAAGGACTGGCTGATGCACTCACTGACAGATGAAAGCAATCCCCAGTCACAGGTTAGCCAGCAATAACAAGGTCTTGGGGTGAAATCGAAAACACAATATCTCTGTGTTATGGTCAGAACAAACTGAACACAAGAGTTTTAGCCTTTACCATCTTAAAGAAGTGTGTTTTTCCTACGGACTATATACATGACCACACCTTTCAGACTGGACAGCACTTTTAGGATACTGTCTGTCGCAATACCCAGCCCTCAAGGACAATTTTATACAATGTAACAATGAAAGACTGCGATGTCAAAACAACTTATCATTAAACTTCAGCCAATTAAACTGTTCATAAAACTGCATGTTCAGTTGTGCAGGAAAATGAATGTTTATTGCCTTGTGCCACAATGACAATATTACAGTCATATTGTGGAGAAAATAGGTTTAAAATAACAAGCGGTAAATGGTTCTTGCTGTGACAATAATAGCACCAAAAACCAAATAAAAATCTGTAAAGACATCTGTAAAACCAGATAAAACAACTCAAATCTCAAGCAAAATCTGAAAACCATATTCAAATTTTTAAAATGCATAATCTAAGAAATTATACTTCTTTATATAAGAATTAGTTACTGTGCTGAAAGTAGAATTGCACTGATCCCATCTTGAGTCAATTTTCCAAGAAAACATTTTTTACTCCTGTATATAATGCTTACCTTGTGCTTTTATTGCTTTGTACATTTCTATGGCATCTACTACCCGCCTCTTGCCCACCCTCTCGAGAAGGGCATCCTCCCCTGGATCTGTGTGTCGGTACTGGTTATCCTTCACCTGGTATGCCTGGAGAACAAAACAGTACACCATCAAACCACAGGTAACACTGTCTACCTGTACTGGCTATACTTCACCTGGTACACCTAGAGAGCAAAACAACAGTACACCATCAAATCACAGGTAACACTGTGTACCTATACTGGTTATCCTTCACCTGGTACACCTACAGAACAAAACAACAGTACACCATCAAATCACAGGTAACACTGTGAACCTGTACTGGCTATTCTTAACCTGGTACACCTACAGAACAAAACAACAGTACACCATCAAACCACAGGTAACAGTGTCTACCTGTACTGGCTATACCTCACCTGGTACACCTGCAGCACAAAACAACAGACACCATCAAATCATAGGTAACACTGTGTACCTATACTGGTTATCCTTCACCTGGTACACCTACAGAACAAAACAACAGTACACCATCAAACCACAGGTAACACTGTGAACCTGTACTGGCTATTCTTAACCTGGTACACCTGCAGAACAAAACAACAGTACACCATCAAACCACAGGTAACACCCTGTGCCTGTACTTGGCATACAGTTGCAGCATCTGATGATGGCAAATAAAACGCCTAAATATTGACAGTGTTCGGTTTTCGGAAACACTCTCCTTCTTTACTTAAGACTCATCAGTGAAACTACAGGATTATGGTAACCAGTGTTCCAGATCTTCATGGTATTGCTACTATGGAGGAGTATATAGCAGACAGTACCATTACCGTTTGGCGGTGATGATCATAATACACAAGACTGTCCTCTTTTAAACTTTCTTCAAATACACTTTTGACATGAGAAGGTGGCATACTCAGTCGTAATGTAAATAAATTTCAAAAAAAAAAATCAAAGCAGTTATGAAGATATAGTTGTCATGTCAAAAAGTTTACAGATGTAGAGAGACAGAGAGAGTGTCATGGATGGACATCACCATACCCTAATACTACCCGTAACTTTGGTATATCATAATTGAACAAAACGAAAACAGAAAATACCTCAATTTTCGGCTCAGCAAAGTCGTACATTTCTTTCACAAACTTTCCATATCTTTCCACAAGATGTTTAGCAGCTTTCCTACCAGAAGCCTTAGACAGTGCAAAGCTTTTCTGAAATTACAAGGTGAATTTTAAATCAGATACCATGAAAGAAAAAATATTAGAACACGAGTTTAAACTGCAAAAACATAAAACTAACCTCCTGAAAACTTGCTTCTGATACTGTTTGTAATTTGCAAATAAATCCATTACATGTGCTGTATGTTAAATGATATTTCATGAAATCAATTTAATGACAGTAAATAATTTAATACTAATCACAGGGCATATTTGTACAGGTACATGTGTCCTCAAGTTATGCAGGAATTATGATACATACCTTGTTGAAATTATCAGCTGGAATGAGATATGGATCATCCATGTATCGGAAAGCTGGGGCAGTAGGGTCCTAGACATTAACCACAAAAACAGGTGCCAGATTAAAAATCAAATTAAGCCATGATGAATGTCATCTTAATATATAAGGCTGGTATATTAATTATTTTTTCAATCCTTTGTGGATATTTATGGGCTATATGGTTTCGATGTCACATGACACACATCATTATGATCTTACAGAACACAAACCATTGTGATGTCACATTACATACCTCATTATGATGTCACATTAAACACATCATCCAAAATAAAGACACATAATTCAACTTGAAGAATAACGGAATGGCTCAGGAAACAAAACAGCAGATGCAAAGAGATGACTCTGATAAGTTACCTTTTTCACTGTGGAGGAAAGAGCTTCAAGAATAGCTGTAGCATTTCTGAAACACAGTTGAAAAGAATTTTCGCATTTAAATCATCATATGTGAAATATCGACGTGTTTTTAAATGATAATAATCAGTCTTTTGTTTGTCTCGCTCAGAAAGCCAAGTGAAGAGATTTGTTTTTTCAGTAAAACTTGTCAGGAAAAAGGCAATCCAATGTTGTTGCTCACGTTGGCCTTATTAAATTTTGGGACAATTAAAAACACATGTGTGAGTTTTAATTGATGGCAGTGCAGGGGCTGATTCCACAAAGCTATTTCTTACCGAAGTCGAAATTTGAAATAGAATTTTTGAGCTTAGAGGTCCTAGAAATTAAAATATGGACCACCTCATTGGTGTCACTCTAAGACAAATGTGTCAGATGTTCTACTTTCAGGTCTACTAACTTTTTTGACTAGATTTTAAATTTTGGCTTTAGTCAGACGTGGCTTTTTGGTATCAGAACAGCATGAACAATAACTCGAACAGACTGCTGAATCACATAAACATTTTGAATTTTAAGGAATAATTAAAACATTGTTCCCTTTGGAGAACAGTGTGTTATGATAGTTTTATTATTGATTTGCTTAAATAAATGTGCATGGTTTATATACGCTAACTGGTTTTCTCTGATTAGGCAGTACTCTTATGATATAAGCCAGTACTCCTCGGGTAAAATTTGGAGGAGTACTGTACTGCCACAAAAAAAAAAAAATGCTTATCTGGAGCACTGTTACCATGTTTGAACTGATTTGAGCTTAGCTAAAAAGCATCACGTAAGTAGGCAGTAAACAACTGAATTATGAAGTACTTATTTAAAGCAATTTCACAGCAATAATTAAAAAAATCTGCATATACATCTACAGAAATTGCTGTGACTTAGACAGTCCCTAAACCCTAGTCCAATATGGGTAGCACTAATATTAGCTTGTTTCATGCTTGACATTATAATAGCCTGTTATAAGACTGCCGTGCCATCATGCACTTCACACAAAAATTCCTCACTCCAATCCTTGACAGAATCCTTAAAACATGTCTACAAGGCCTAGTGAATTCTTCAGAGTAAAACAGAGATAAATTAATTATCGGATGATAGCAAATGGTATTTTATTAACTACCCATAACCACAACAGTGTCTTACCTCTTCTTTCTTTTAGGGATCACAATCTTTTCTGTCAAATGAAAATGAAACATAACATGTTTAATAACAAATATACTTAATATATCATGCAGGCACATGTATATGTCTCGCAAATTCAATGATGGTTACTAATTTTTGCTACGGCCCTTATCATTTCATTCTATCATATAAATATATATATATATGAATCAGTCATTAATTATTCATCTACCATTTGGAACATTAACATCAAATTTGAACATTGTAAAAAACAAAAACAGACAGGATCTTCTCACATAAAAATGCAATCAAGACAATAGAAATTACTGAAACCCCAGATGTAATTATTTTTTTTTTATGTGACACTCTTACCCTGTGGGTCTGACACAGTAGACTGTGTAGGTCTAACTGCTTCCTTGTTACTTTTGGGTCCTGTTGTTATTGCAGATGTCATAACCCTGTCAGAAACAAAAAAAACAAACACATGTACAGGTTTATGCAGAATATACATTCAAAAGTAAATCCAGTTAACAGAGGGTTTTGAATGAATGCCGTAAAAGGACTCATGAACCTTGCATCTGATTGAACAGAAGACTTCAAATACCATAGACACAGTACTGTAGTTCTGAGTTTCCTACCAATAGGCTGACAGATGAAACTAGATAAAAATCCAAAATGAGGCAATTTCAGTTGCCATGAGGGTTACCCGTTGTGGGATATAATTATAATACGGACAGGGATTAATAAAGAACAGGCACTGTTATCGAATGGTTAAAGCCAAGCTCATTTTTCTCTGTTATGTTCAGCCAACATTATTGGGTTCACGTCTGAAATGCTCAGTTACCCCCCCCCCCGCCCCCCACCAATCCATCAGCATGTGAAGGGTCAAATGTACACTAGAAAACTACAACAAAGCTACCCTATTTTGCACAATAATGTACTGTGCTAACAGATTTTAATGGCCATATTTGTTTACTTATCTGTTAGAGGGACACTTGACATTACAACTGCGTTATTCACCCACTAACTTTGTTGATGGATGTTTTCTGTAATTCCTAGAACAATTTACTTGTACGATGACAATCAGTCAAAACTGACTGTTCTATTCTGTGAGTATCGATCAAGAATATAGTAGTACTGTCGAAAACTGGACACCATATGATACTGTTAACTCTTAATCTCAGGTCGTGCACTCATTAAACCTTAAGTCTATCGGCAAATCTAAAATGAAACAGCTTGTCAGTTTTGGCATGTGAATCCCATTATATGCGGTGTTACCATCTCAAGTTACGGGGCAATTTCCGGCACAGTCTTGAAGTTACGCAGTATGTTTGATAACCACTCATTTTCGCTTGAAAACTGACTGTTTGCAACCACGCTTTTTGTCTCGTACGTTTCTACATGTAAAATATATACTCAGCAAATGTACGAGTCTGAGTATAAAGAGCAGCCGACAATCTCTATTTTTAGAACATCGTAAGTTGATATGTGACAGAGGAGTCGGTGTTTGGTGTTCAGTGTTTCCAATAATGATTCGTCATCGAGTTCTGATCTAAGATCATTCTCAGTATGAAGAGGGTCACAGTCTTCAGAAATGGGTTGAAAAAGAATGGAAAGGTAAACAGATTAGAAAATCTCTGCTTACAATCTGTTCAAGAATCTTTGTTTTGAAACGAAAACTGGACCTCGTCTAACTGACATAGTGATATTTTCTTTCAAGAGTAGCATATTTGCAAACATTGTGATTAGCAGTGATTACCCACTCAATGTTTTCAAAATGAGTTTATGGTGATTATCGAATTTTAATGCTGAAAATGTGTCATTTAACATTACTGTTTACTGAGTCAGTGTCCCTTGTTATTTAGTTGCATATTTTATTATATGGCTTATTTGGTTCATCAAGGGATTTGCCAGCAACCTCGTGGGTTTCCCCTAGGCTCTGCTCGGTTTCTTACCACTATAATGCTGGCTGCTGTCCCATAATTGAAATATTCATGAGTACGGCTTAAAACACCAATCAAATAAAGTGAATAAATAAATAAATACCTGTATGTCATTTTCCGTCTGAATCTCAAATATTAACCTCTTAATATTTTTCTTTACTGATGAAACTAATTAACACACTATCCTGTGGTCACAATAACGATGAGAACTTGGTCCTGAAATGTAACTGAGTTCTGGCATCGAAAACATGTTGAAAACTGTGCTGCTTTCATTGCCGTTTGTGTGGGCACAACTTCATAGTGGGCCTACAGCTGAGAAGGACATAAAACTTAAAAAAAAAATTCTTTTGAGTACAGGTAAGCTTGTATTACACGAGCGCGGAATTTGGTGAGAACAGCTCTATGGACCTGGAAATATATGGTGGTTTTTTTACTTCAGTGCAAAGAACTCAGTGTTGTGCTGAATGTCAGAATTTTGAATTGATTCCATCTAGATGGACTGGCATATGGTTGGATATTTCATATATTTCTTTATTTTAGCTCAATCTAGGACATTCAGCCTTGCCAAGGATAAATAACTGTTAAGTCAAATTATAAATGGACTTTTGTGGGCATAGATTCAATGTTTTGTATTTCCAGGTTGTGTTGGGATTCAGAATAAAAGTATATAATATACAGCTTTATGTTAGCATTTCTTACTTGTTTGTTATAAATCCACTTAAATTTCAGCTGTGCTGAAACAGATTAGAGTACGCCTTCTTCATATTTTGTGCAGACCCAACATGAGACATCATTAATATGTTCCAATAATATACATGCTTTTCATCTGAACTCATTGAGTTGAGCTGCTGGAGCAAGTTAACATCCCTGACATCACAGTGTAATCATGTATGAATTGTGATGTGACCAACGCAAAGCTACTAATGCTATGACACTAGAGGATATCCAGTCTTGTAAATCCAAATTGGAAATATTATGGTCTGTTTCACATGGATTTTTCTATTTACATTCAAAGAAGGCTTTCAGGGGCACCTTTCACAAGACATGTATAGGCTAAGTTGATTGCAGCTACCACAACAAAGTACATGTCTTTAACATATTTGTAGTCATGGCATTATTGGTTTTTGGAAGAGGACCATTATGCAGTGGCATAGCAAGAAATCGAGACATTGTGACTGAAAAAGTCTTTGTGTTTTGCAACAGGTTCGATAGATAACATCATAACAATCACATTAAATCAAGTTGATTACCAGTTTTAAAATGCTTTAAATCTTTCTAACAGGTAATTCCAGTGACTGAGAATATAGAAGATGTATTTAGTGAAGTGAGGAGGAAGCTGAACATTCCAGTCACATGTCTGTACACAGTGGATGGAGGGGAAATAGATGACCCAGAGCTGATACGGTATTTAATCATTTCTCATCAGATTTTAATACTGTAACTTTCTTTTGATAAATGATTAAATTCGTGCTAAGCCAGTAGCAGTTGACTTTAATCGGGTGAAAATCTTCACAACAGTATCTTGTAGGGGAGGAAGATGTGGGTAAATGGTAAGCTGTGTGACACCAAAACCATGAAGTTTCTGCTTCGATCCCAGTCTTTGGTAGAGAATACGTACATTCCTGTGCTCTAGTTCAAGAGGGCCTTAGTGGCAGTACTTGGTTGACATTGATTTTGGGGCAGCCTGCTCAGGATCTGTAGTAAGCCATCTACAGAGTCCACATAGTTTGATATACTGCCTCCGCTTTAATCCATTTCCAAACATTTCAAGATTTTCCATGAACTATCAAAGAAACTGATATTTTTTAAGAGATGTTAAAAAATTAACATACATGTATGTAAATTTTTTACATTTTCAGGGATGGAGAAATTTTATATGCTTCATTAGGTGAAGAATTTTTGGGAGACCCTGCTGAAGGTATACAATTATAAATCAGCTTTAAGCTTATAATGAGCTGTCCACGTACATGTACTTGTATATATGTCATGTGCTTAAAAGAAAAGACAACACTAGACCAAATGTATATATGCATTGATAAAGAATCCTATTCATAGCTCAAAAAACATCACTTTTTATTTTCATGATCTATGATAACGGAGATATAACAATTCAAAGTATGCAAAAACATCCACTTTGGGTAAGTCAAACAGCTTTCAATTGTAACCAATCAATGGCGAGATAGTTTTACCACCCGAGAATAGATCTGTTTCTGCTGTGACGTCAGCAGTACTTAGTTCACCATTTTTCCATGTAAAAGTAGTGTTAAATCAGCTGTTTTCCATGTGAGTACGAGACAGTGGTGATATACTTTATGGCCATTTTATTTATTTATTTGTTTATTTATTTATTTATTTATTTGATTGGTGTTTTACGCCATAGACAAGAATATTTCACTTATACTATGGCAACCAACATTATGGTGGGAGAGGAAGCCAGCATGAGCTGGACTTGAACTCACAGCAACTGCATTGGTGGGAGGCTTCTGGGTCATTATGCTGTGCTAGCACTCTAACCAACTGAACCACTGGGGGCCCCTAAAGCCATTTTCAATGCGAAAGTGGTATGGAATACATCTGGGGTTATTCCCCAAGGCCTCAATGGGAGGCCACAATGCATGGCCTTTGTTTGTAATAATAGATGGGACCTTACTTCGCACACAAAAGAGTGTCTCGCCCATAATACTGAAGATTGTAGAGTGCAGATGACACCACATCAAATTCCGGGTTTCTCTAAATGGCATATTATATGGCCTCATAAGAATTCCAGATTAAATGGTGATTTATACAGTTGTCAAGCACATCATAAAAAATGCCTATACCCGTTTAGGTCCGTATGGACCTCTCTTCAGAAATAACGTTGGTTATATTTTTTGTTGTCTTTTCTTTTAAATGTGTGTCCTGCTCTTTTATATGAGTAATTGTGTATTTAGAAGTTGACTGTATTTGATGTAGAGGGGTGGTCAGCCACGTTACATTTATTTAGTCTATTTGCTTTCACCTTATGTACGCAAAAAAGCAAGTGTATAAATGTGTTCCTGTAATGGTGACATTAATGTTTTTCTATGTGATTCTTCTCAAATATTAGGGCTGCACCATCCATAAAAAAAATTGTAGACTGTGATCTTAAACTTCATAAATGGCCAAGTGCATTAATAAATTTTATAATGTACTCTCAGTGTTGCTTTCTGAGGGCATTCAAGTATGTAAATGACAGATATTTGCATAACTAAACATTTTTATTGATATACCATATTTGTGTTCAATTTACTTGTTCTTTTTAAAACAGCTTGAATAGTTAGGACACCTAACAGTTTAGGGGATGAAAATGTTTTCTGGAACTCAGGATATTCCCTGTATACATATATCCTTTTTGTGTATTTGGTGTTTCCTATGAATCTCTTTCGTGTATATATTGTTAGGTAAATTGGTTCATCCAGCTCAACCCAGTTATCTTGATCCTTGTGAAGACTTGGACTCTGCCTACAACTCTGTGACGTCAGCAGACATTGTTCACCCTACAGGCAAAACAGACTGGGTTACTCTCAATGTTGGGGGGAAAGTTTTCAAAACCACAAGGTAGGTGTAGTTTTAAAGGAGAAGAAAACATAAAAATAATGCCAAAATCACATACAAGAGCATCAAAACTTATTTGCAAATATGGTCTTTAATATTTTCGTTGATTTTTCCTTCAGGAGAAAAGGGAATTTGGAAGTATTTTTGTACGGTGGATATTTGGGACCAACTTTTGGCATTTATCACGGTTGCATAGATAGTGTTCCAAATAAGGATGTGATGCATGTCTAATAAATTTATTTGAATGTAAATTTGTTGTTTATATTTAAACATATGCATTTAATCTGAATTATAATTATATTTATGAACATATTAAAAATATAAACTTGATCCAAATCCAGGTTTAACGCATTTGTTCGACGAAAAGGACAAATTTGAGGGCAAAAATATTTATTAAACGTGTTACATTTTCACTTGTAACATTATTGCAAAAAGGCTATATATACCAAAAGGTGGTCCCAAAAAGCCACCATACAAAATTCTTTTTCAAGTGCCTTTTCCTCCTTCAAGAAAAATCTAAAAAAATATTGAAGATCACATTTGCAACTAACTTGCCCCACTTTTTCATCTGAACTTTATTTTTATGCTTTCTAGACCTTTAAGTTGGCTTTTGTCTGAGCAGGTTTGTCTTGTACCTGGAATAGGAGCCCAACCCCTCTTGTTATAAATCTGATTACAGTTCAAAGACATGAAAGAGGCTTTCTCCACCTTTAAGTTGGCTTTTGTCTGAGCAGGTTTGTCTTGTACCTGGATTAGGAGCCCAACCCCTCTTGTTATAAATCTGATTACAGTTCAAAGACATGAAACAGGCAAATATTTCCTGAGTATATAGCATAGAACATTGAAAAAGTGAAATAAATTCATGAGAGTCTGGAGTAGGCTGATGCACTGTATGTCTTGGTCAATCGTTGACATAAAACTACATTATATTATGAAGTCCAGTGAATCAGTTTACATGTAGTATATTAGATGTTACACCTTTCGACTCAAAGACTTATGTGACTTACAGTGTGACAATGTGTGATATACCAGTACTCTCTTTGTCCATGCATTTTCTTCTGTCTCATTGATATATTGTCTTGCACATGTAGTAATGTTCAAAAAATTAAGTGTATTTTAATTCATTCTTTTTGTCTTGCAGGAGAACATTGACTTCAGAGGCTCCAGAAAGTATGTTAGCCAGGATGTTTACAAGTGAATGTGGTAAGTAATTACTCTCTTGAATTTTATTATGATATCTTGATTCTTGGAACATTTACTACCCTTTAATATTTGAAGGCATGAAACCAGTTATTACAAAATCAGTCATTTTGGATTCCATCACACATGACAGATAATTGTCACAAAGAAGTTATGTACATGTATGTATGTTAATGATAAGAACTGATGAACTGAAAAGTTTCTGTTGTGGACGATTTCACACTCCAGTGGCACACAGACGTACACACATGGTGATTTTAACCAAGTTGTTGGTTTGAGCATCCTCCTTGGGTTGGGAAGATCCAGGATCAGTAATGGGTCATGACATACCAAAGACTTTAAAAGTGGTACTTGTTGCTGCCTCACTCAGCACTGAGAGGTTTGAGCAAGGAATTAGGACTGATTGACCGGATATTGGCATGATGTTCCAGTGGCTGCAGCATAGTGGCAACATGGACTCGTCCTACCACAAGAAGACTTAGTAGGCCTACATATACATGTATATTACAAGCACTCTTCATCATCATATAATTGAAAATTTTTTCAGTACAACATAAAACCAAAGCATACATTCATACGTGGTGATTTTCTTATCCAGCATCATTAAGACTACAATACTGTCCTATGTTCACCACAGATGTGGCTTGGTCCAGCTCTGTGGATGAAAACGGAGCCTACCTGATTGACAGATCTCCTGAGTATTTTGAGCCGATTCTCAATTACCTACGACACGGCCAGCTGGTGTTAAATAAAGGGATCAACCCACATGGTGAGTACTGACATAACAGGAACACAATGACAGAGCAGAACTCAGATAAACACATGGGTAGGGGCCATGTGGTTAAAGGTTGCTCAGGGCCTTGGTAGCGAGAACCAGCCATTGGCTCTGTCTTGTGTGACATAACACAGTTTATATGGATAACAACTTTTGATTTATTATACTGCAACATTTTGAAGTACATTCTAACATCGATGTCAAGCGAATAAAGATACAAACTGATACAAAAAGATAAAGATACAAAATGATAACTGACTCTTTACTGACTCCTTCATTGAGTGTTAACGTGTACACTCAGGGATGCTGATGATACATGGCGAAGTACATGGTCCTCTGATAAATTAATGGTACTTTCAGTTTTCAAATAAAGTAGATAGTGTAAACTGTAATTGACTGAAATTATGTCCATGTATCCAGTTGATAGAACCATGGCATATGGTGGTTAAGAATTGCACACTGGATCGGATGGACAGTAGTATATACATGTACAAGTAATTGTGTGTTTATTTTAACAGGCTGTAATTCTTGGCGTGAATGATCATTCAGGTTACGTGGAGGTTATGTAACATCAACATGAGGAGATCAGACACTTTATCATTACGCTGTATTTTTTAAAACTAAATTAAGCCTCATTCGATTGTGGAATGTCATTTCCATGTAACAAAATGGAAAGCACTTAGAGGTTGTATATAGCCCATAATTTTCACAGATCACAACTGGGGAACTGAACTTGCTACTTTTCGCCACACATTGTAATAGACAGTGTAACATTTCACACAACTTGCCATTCGCACATAGACAGAACGACGTAACCGAACAATAGGTTACGTAGGTCTGTGTTCACGAAGGTTTTTTAAAAATTACAGCCTTTTTTAAATAAAAGTTAGCTTTTTAATATACAAATAAATCACCAAGTTGTTTATGCAGGTGTGCAATTTATTACAGGTGTCCTGGAAGAAGCCAAATTCTATGGAATTTCATCCCTTATTGACCAGCTGGAAGAAACAATTGAGGTACAGTTTCATGAAATCATCCTACCTTCCCAACAATCCTCAAAACTCTTAAGATCAATAGATCTCACAGAATCCAGCGATATGAACAGCTTGTTCATCGACGAAATTTTAGGTGACAAAGATTTACTGTAGAAGACCTCTGAGTGTTAGGTTACATGTATGGAATATCCAGCAGTATTTCTGGGTTTGTAATACATGCTCGTACTACGATATGTTGCTTCGCTTAGCATAGTTGGTGAAGATTACTTCCACATTTAACCTGGGCTCCTACCAATAATGTGAAAATTATAATGGGAAATGTGAATTACAATGTTTGGTCACAATGCAGACAGTGCTAGCAGGGTAAAGATTAAGTGGTAGCAATGAATAAGAGGTCAGCATATACATGTATAAAGTTTATATTTTTTTCATTAAGTACATGTATTTGTAAAATGTTTGGGTTTTTTTTATATCAGAAAGATGTTTTGCCTAATGATGACACCGCCATCAACAGAAGAGAAATGGTCCTTAAATTGTTAGCAGTGCCCACAAATTCAGAACTTCGCTGCCAGGTAATTGTTGCTGCGTGATCATTTCACCTGTGCATATATTTATTTATTTCATTGTCTTTTTACGCCATACTCCAGAATATTTCACTGATGCACAGGTTGCTGGCAGACCTTCCCGTGCACAAGTGGAGAGGATGCCAGCATATGTTAGCAAAGAGTACATACAGTTTTGATATAGTGACTTCTGCTTGTGGATGACTTGTCACTTTTCCTGATTTCGCACATACAGTATTTCACCAGTAGATTAGCTTTGTTTTCAGGGACACATTTTGCTTGGTTCTGATAAGTTCATCCACCTAAGATAGCCTAATTTTTTGTGAAGGTTGATCAGTTTCTTATCAGAAAGACTTCGTGTTAGCATCATTTTATGAAGGTCTTTATGTCCTTCTGACAGAGCATTTATACGCACCAAACTTCACATGGTATCAATTTATGTTCCGTAATATGCCAACATTTTCATCTAGAAAGCCAAACTTAATATAATAATATATTATGAAAATATCTTTCATGGTTCTTATGAATACATGTAATTTAAAGATAGATGACATTCAGATTGTTTTTGTCACTTTAAATAAGAAGTAAGGACAACTATCAAATTAGGGAACATGTAATAATGGGTTTGTGTGGAATTGTACTGACATTAATATTTTTAATGATTTCTTCCAGGGTATCAATTTCTGTGGGATAAATTTATCCAAACTAGATCTCCGTTGCATCAACTTTAAGTACGCTATTCTGCGCAATGCAGATTTGTCAGGATCTAACCTGTCTCACTGTAACTTTGAACGAGCGGACATGTCAAGAGCTGTATTGGATGTAAGTTGCCTGTCTGCAAACATCATTAAAGACATTAATTTACAAAATGTATGTATATGTAACTAATTTTTCTTTTTCAAACTTCTGATTATTTAGAATTAGGGAATGACTTTCTCATTTAAAAGTGTATTGCACAACAGAAAATTAGATGTAGTTTGATAATAAAAAGGACAGGAGAATTAAATATTCTTGGAAAGATATGGGTTAAGAAATAGTAAAAATTTGAGTGGAATATTCGTTTTAAAGTTTTTCACTTACGTATCACAACCCAATAAACTGTGCATGATATAATCTGTTACTCACAGTGTTTCTGTAACCATATGTAAAGTACATTGTATGTGTGTTTTGCAGGGTGCCAACCTTCTTGGTGTAAAGATGCTATGTGTTAACCTGGAAGCTGCATCGCTAAAGGGATGTAACTTTGAAGATCCTGCCGGCATTAGGGCTAACATGGAAGGTATGTCAGGTGGCCCAGAGGTTAGCATGCTAGTGCAGTGCATTTATCCTGGGCTTTTCATCAATGGGGGCGCAGCTCTGGCTGGCTTCCTCTCCGGCTGTAGGTGGGAAGATCTGTCAGCAACCTGCTGATGGGTTAGATCCCTTTTTCTTCCCAACATAATACTGACTCTCATTGTATAACTGAGGTTCATATATTCTTGATTACAGTATAAGACACCAATCAGATAAATCAAGTGAGATAACTTTATTAGATGTTATAACAAATACGTAAATTCACGAAAAGATCTGGACTGCATTCAAGAAATGTTTCTTTTCAAACCATGAGATATTTTTGTTGTTTGTTTACCATTTCCTTGTGGAACCAATAGCACCTTTTATTTAAGTTCGTTTATTTTTTACATGACTTTAGTGAAAAGAAACTAAACTGAACTGTTTCATGTAGTAATATATATGACTCAGTACAAGCTCATGTCCCATGTACTACCCACTAAATGTATGTTTTCCCAGGGGCCCAGATGAAGAATGTCAATCTTGAGGGTAGTCACATGGCTGGCGTCAACCTGCGAGTGGCCACACTGAAGAATGGCAATCTCCAGAACTGTGATCTCAGAGGGGCTGTGTTAGCAGGGGCTGATCTGGAGGTAAGGTTTGGGATGGTGAGAGAAAAGAGGTAAGAGTCGGAAAGTGTCTATGTTAATGAGTGGGTGGGGGCACATGGTTGGTATCAACCTGTATGCGATTGGCCACACTGAAGAATGGCAGTCTGCAGAACTGTGATCTCAGAGAGGCTGTGAGATGGTTGAGAACTAGTGTGTGGGGAGGATTGGAATGTAAGCAGTGAACATGGCAAACTGCGAATGAAGGTCTTCAGTTTAAAAAAGCTTTGAAGAAAACCTTTAAAATCTTCAGTTTTAGATGATATTGTTTATTTTCTATGAGTAAGGCAAGTATCAAATATTATATGATATCGTGAACTCTAGAATTAGTCTTGTTTTACACGTCTTTAATAAATGTACTTGCCCCCTCCAAATTGATGACTTTGTTCAATAATCAGCTCTCTGCATACATGTACATGTTTCCAAGAATTAGTTGTGAAGCTCACTTCCTAAATGTGTAGACTACATTTTTGTACATAAGAAAAGACCTAGTCTTCTGGCTAATAAAAGAGATATGGTTGCCCAAAGTTTGGATTTTTAAATCAATTCTGATAGAGATGTCTTAATGAAGTTTTGAAGTTCGTTCATAACTAAATCAGTTACATTGAAATAAAGAATATTCATTGAGTATGTAGCTTGTACAAGCCCAAACAAATCCTGTCTTTGTTCGAATTCAACACGAGGACACATTTGCTCCCATGTATCAAGCAGTGTAGTTTTGCAACAGCTGACGACCAATTACAACTCTAGACTTGATTGTCAGCCTGCTGAATTCTTTCTTATGCCTCTTTTTGTTACGAGCGAGCCGTAAGTTCTTCTCCTCTGTGTATCATCAGCAACATTCGTTGAGGCCTAGATATGCAGTTTACAGAGCACTCCCTGCATGCTCCAGTTCCACTGAAAGGACAATCCCTTATTTAAATATTCTGGCAGACTTTAAAGTTTTCAGTTATTTTTAAACACTCTCTTAACGTTCAGTGGTAGGGGTGGGATTAAAGAAAAGCTTGTAACTTTTACTTCTTGAGAAAAATACCTAATATTTATTACTAAATACCTAATACTCATGTTTGTAATCTCATTCTGTAATAACGCTAAAATACCTAATACGTAGGTGACCATGTCCCTTTAAGTACAATTCAATTAAGTATAACTCATATTACATTGGAACTATTTGTGTGTTAATATTTTATTTCAGAACTGTGATCTCTCTGGATGTGACTTGCAAGAGGCTAACTTGCGGGGAGCAAATTTGAAAGGAGCTGCATTTGAACTGATGTTAAACCCATTGCATATGTCCCAGGCAGTCCGCTAACTCTGGTACACAGAGTATCAGGTATGTGAAACTTAGTGTTGTTTTGTCATATCATACAGGTATTTTCATTTGATACTTCTGTCAGTAAGTCTCCTGGTGTTATTAGTCATTAGTCAGATTTCACAGTCCAAGATATGTTTTGGTGCTAATCATTAGCCGGCTGCCACAGTCCAATACATGGTTTGGTGGTAATCATTAGTCAGATTTCACAGTCTAATAGATGGTTTGGTGCTAATCATTAGTCAGATTTCACAGTCCAAGACATGTTTCGGTGCTTATCATTAGTCAGCTGCCACAGTCCAATACATGTACATGTTTTGGTGCTAATCAGTTGTCACATGTCAAAGTCAAATAAATGTTTTGGTACTAATCATTAGTCAGATGTCACAGTCCAGTAATTGGTTTGGTGCTAATCATTAGTCAGATTTCACAGTCCAATACATGGTTTGTTGCTAATCATTAGTCAGATGTCACAGTCCAATACACAGTTTGATCCTAATCATTAGTCAGATGTCACAGTCCAATATATGGTTTGGTGCTAATCAGTAGTCAGATGTCACAGTCCAATATATGTTTGAAGTAAACTGTTCAAGCATGATTTAGACCTCAGCAGAATTTTTCTTTCAACCAGTACTCTGGCACTGTAATTGTAGAGCTTGAATCATGTGAACAACAAGAAGGGCCATAATCCCGAATCCATAGAAAGATCGTGCATGTGACTTAATTCTTGATTAATACCCTCTAGCAGTGTCCATTAAACATATTACGACTTAGCTTTCCAACCTCAGGGAGTATCATTATATAAATTGAGTGGCTGAAGAATGTTCTTTTTAAATTTACACGAGTACAAGAACACAATTCATGTCAGTCCAAACAGTTTGAGATGTCTTTTGGATTTATCTGTTATCATCAGGACGTGTCTTTGCCTTATTCAAGATAACTGGATAAGTAAATGTGTAATAAGTTTGAAGTAAATCAGTTGAATTATGTGACTAGTTTATTTAGTGGTATTTCCGCTGTTTTCCAGGAAATCTCAAGCTCCCAGATGCTAAACAGTGGAAAACCTGAGGACTTGGTGACCAAAGGTTACCAAAGTTTCATCACACATTCACCCACCAGAAAGGGACATTAAGGCCATCAAAGCTGATATTACATCTACCAGTAACCAGTAACTGAAGAGGGTCACAAAAACAATCTGTTTCTTCCAGACCTTTACAGAGTTTACATGTGATTTTATGATTTTCAAATTCCCTTTGTATTGCTGAGAATATGAAGATTTCCTGGGTTCAGACTGAAATATATCAAAGCACAACCACCAGCATTTACACACATGATTGCTTTGTGAGGTTTATTCATGAATTGAATGAATGTACTGACTTACAAGAATATTATAACTACCTATCAATACATTCTATATGAGTAGGCATTGTTATGATTGTAGGCATAATCTGGGAGAAAATTTGTGTAATTTTCGTATTGCCATCCACCTTGGTTATTGGAGCTTTCATCTATATTCTTGTATATAGACTTCCATGCTCCTATGCAGACAGTAAATATTGACTGGAATTACAACTATTAAACCATCCTCCTTTCAGCTACTGTTGTAAACAGTAAAGTTTATATTGACTACATCAGACAGGTAGTTGTTATTACAATGCAGTATTTTTTTTTGAGCTTGCCACCAGTTTTATTACCATGGTTGTGTTGTTATGATTTGTGTTTCACTAGTCAAACATTAACATTCAGAGATTGCATTAATAGTGACATATTATTAAAAATACATAGAACCAGGTACCTGTCTGACAGTTTCACACAGGCAGTAAGGACACGAACTTTTGTTTGTTATTTCACGTTTTTTTTGGGGGGGGGGGAGGGTTGTTTTTTTTTTTTGGTTTAAATTACGTGTTGCCATATTTATTCTGACATCCTGTGTATAAGCCTTAGGTCTTTTAATATAGTAGGTTACAACATACTTAATGTTAATAGTTTACTAATGGTAATACACAGGATTACAAAGATTCTCATTGTTACACATGAACATGGACATCAAAGCTCATGTAACAACCATATGAACCATGTGAACTCTGTTTCATGACCAATTTGCAAATTTGTGGGCAGTGCAAGAATGAGGAGCATTGTTGGCATGTCAGTGTCTGCATAAAAATTATTGTCAATAGACAATTTCTTAGTCACATGATGGTAGTTAAGCAGAGTACCATTCCTTCGTGAGTCACATAACAATGGGAAATCTAGAGTAATTTCCTTATGTAAGTAACATAATGCTAGGAAGTGGAGTAACATCCCTTTGTAATGTGATACAACTTAATTTTACAAGCGCCAGATTTGGACCTTGGGTCTGTGGTTATGGAAATTTTACATACAAAATTTCTGTGACCTCACCCATATTAAATGTACACTTTGAGTAAAACATAAACCAATAAATAAATATATACGCTTTATATATGTGTACAGTACTATATTTCTCTGATATATTGATTAACGTGTTACTTTGTTTAGGCTCCATGCTTCTGGGATTCTTCTTGTAAGACTTTCTGCCCCATTCAATCATTCTTCCAATTATTCTGTGCTGTGGAGATAAACAAGAATATGTATTGTACATGTGTGAGGTCTCAGGATTTGTATTATGCGCAAAGCCAATCAGAATGTTGTGACTACTGGTAGGCTACATATATCAGGCTTTAAATCAGGTCATCTTAAAGATAGGTAATCAGTGTTTCTATGCAGCATTTTATATAGTAGGGTCACACAGTCCATTCTTTTTTTTTATTTTTCAGAGCTCTGAACTTAGGTCAGTTTTGTGAAGAAAAAGAAACTACCAAACACTGTCATAGGCTTACACCTGTTCATAAAGGTTGACTTTGTTTGCAAGGATATGATTGTTGTATAGAATTTCATTTTGGAATTGTTTATCTTTTTTTTTTTAACATCTGCAGCTTTTATAGCAAATGCCTGCAACTGAATGTCACACCTGTAGTCACCTTAGGGCCAGAGATCATAATCAGTGGGTAATTGATATAGGCATGTAAGGTTGTGTAAGCATTCAGGAGTAGCCCGTTACACATATTGTGTTTTGTAGTTTTTGTTTTCAGTTACAATTATCATATAGTGTGCATATAATACATGTGCCATGAATATGGTATAGAACATTTGCAATAATTCATGCAGATATTGTAAAATATGCAAATATTGGACTTCAGATTAATCTGTTGTGCAGTGCATGAGAAGTGGAAATTAGGTTTTCAATTTTGTTTTTCCAAGAAAATAAATTCTTTCACAAATCCATGAAGTTTGTGATTCAGACTGAAACTGATTAACAGGGCATGTTGTCTTCTGGAAATCGCCATGATATGGCTGAAAAATTGCTGATGTGGCATATAAAACCTTTCATTCTCTTCAGGAAAACATTTTGACTGTATTGCTTACTTGTAGGAAAGGAGCTAAATGTATCGTTTAAACCTAAGTAGGCACACCTGTATGTGAACTCTGTAGGGAGCAGGTAACAGTTAACAAAATAACAGTAAGCCTGAGAACTCAGTCATTTTACTCTTTTAATTTTGTGAAAAAGAAATCAGTGAAAAAATATAAATATCAATGGCCTGCTCTTGGAATGTTGATTTTGAGTATATTTTCATTTTGATGTTTGTGAAAAAGATAGCATTTAGCTTTGACGATCTCCTCCTTTCATATATTTGACATGGTAGATATGATTATTCAGATATTCCACACTGTTTGTTTCTGTATTTACACTCACTTCTCCTTTTGACTGTCCAAATAGATGTTTAGTTTTTATAAGTGTCAAAGGTCGGGCAAGTGTGCATGTAGATGTAGTTGGTACGATATGCGTTAATTGTTGTAGATCTTCTCCTGTGTCTCTGAATATCAGTGAATGTGCATGTTATGCTGACTTATATTGTGCTACTACCTGTACCTCAGATATGTCATTGATAGATATTGGTTTGTGACAGATTGTAAATGTAGAGGTAGATCTGTATGGTATACAAAAATATTAATTAAAATATGTAATTAAAGAGTTTACTTGTACTTATTTGTTGATACATGTTTTCTTCTTATATCATCCTTGCATAACATTTTTTTCTTGAGCCAAGAGTAACTAGGAAAGAAACTAGAAAGGTCTTATTCTTTAAAGTTTGAGATCACCAATTCTAATTAATGCCGATAGAAATTGAAATTATAATGTGCATTGAGATTAAGTGTCATCAATAAAACAATTTCAAGAACTGACAAAATGGCTCTTCTCTTTTTCAATTCTCCAAACATGTCAAGCATTAGCAACATCCACAAGTCAGTTTTGACTATTATTAGTATGCTTCATGTACTTTTCTTTACCTGTCAGTGGCTGAAGCCACATCATGTGGGGTTTAATGATTCGGGATGTTGAAGCCAATGATGTTGGTGTTTCTCAGTTGTCGCCTCTATTCTATATGTACATTCTTTCTCGTGTATATATAACAAAGGGAATCGACATGCTGTGACATCCTAACACATCTGTGGAGTCTTGAGTCTGAAAAGCTTAGGGCAGACAGGCACCGTCTAACAACGTATTTTGTGCCTGTTGCCATCTTGGCAAGACTTACACCTTTGATGTCCTAGGCAAGTTGATCTCTGAGTGAATGGTGGATGGTTACCTGTGAACGAGGACCTTACGGTCAAGCAGTGGACGTCTGTTTTCCCTTCATATGTGTCAGGCATTTTACTGCAAAAGTGAAATCTTTATTCCTTAATTCAGTATAGTAAAACAATCATGTTGCAACTTGCTTGTAAAATGTTGCCCATTAAAAACCCATAAGTCAAGTCCAACTTTTCTTTTCACCCATCCATGTCATATCATTTCATCCATGATTCCTTATTCATTTCTGCATATCACTCACACATTTCCACCCATCACCCACTCATTTCCACCCATCACCCACACATTTCCACCCACCACTCACATTTCCACCCATCACCACACATTTCCACCCATCACCACACATTTCCACCATTCAGTGACACATTTCCACCCATCACCACACATTTCCACCATTCAGTGACACATTTCCACCCATCACCCACACATTTCCACCCATCACCCACTCATTTCCACCCATCACTCACATTTCCACCCATCACTCACACATTTCCACCCATCACCACACATTTCCACCATTCAGTCACACATTTCCACCCATCACCACACATTTCCACCCCCCATCAGCACACATTTCCACCATTCAGTGACACATTTCCACCCATCACCCACACATTTCCACCCATCACCCACTCATTTCCACCCATCACTCACACATTTCTGCCCATCACCCACACATTTCCACCCATCGTTCACGCATTTCCACCCATTACCCACTCATTTCCACTCATCACTCACACATTTCCACCCATCACCGCACATTTCCACCATTCAGTCACACATTTCCACCCATTACCCACTCATTTCCACTCATCACTCACACATTTCCACCCATCACCACACATTTCCACCATTCAGTCACACATTTCCACCCATCACCACACATTTCCACCATTCAGTCACACATTTCCACCCATTACCCACTCATTTCCACCCATCACCCACATTTCCACCCATCACCACACATTTCCACCATTCAGTCACACATTTCCACCCATCATCCACATTTCCACCCATCACCCACACATTTCCACCCATCATTCACACATTTCCACCCATCACCACACATTTCCACCATTCAGTCACACATATCCACCCATCACTCACACATTTCCACCCATCACTCACACATTTCTGCCCATCACCCACACATTTCCACCCATCACCCACACATTTCCACCCATCACCCACTCATTTCCACCCATCACTCACACATTTCTGCCCATCACTCACACATTTCCACCCATCACCCACACATTTCCACCATTCAGTCACACATTTCCACCCATCACCCACACATTTCCACCCATCACTCACACATTTCCACCTATCACCACAGATTTCCACCTATCACCACACATTTCCGCCCATCACTCACACATTTCCACCCATCAACATACATTTCCGTCCATCACTCACACATTTCCACCCATCACCATACATTTCCGCCCATCACTCACTCATTTCTGCCCATCACCCACACATTTCTGCCCATCATTCACACACCCATCACTCACACATTTCCACCCATCACACACATTTTTGCCCATCACTCACACATTTCCGCCCATCACCCACACATTTCTGCCCATCACTCACACACTTCCACCCATCACCACACATTTCTGCCCATCACTCACTCATTTCTGCCCATCATTCAAACATTTCCGCCTATCACTCACACATTTCTGCCCATATAAATCATATAAACCTTTGTTATAAATGGCTAATTATTTTGTCTGGAATTTAACTTGA
This sequence comes from Acanthopleura granulata, assembly GCA_016165875.1. NCBI lineage: Eukaryota > Metazoa > Mollusca > Polyplacophora > Chitonida > Chitonidae > Acanthopleura > Acanthopleura granulata. Next base: position 14,625,541 of record JABBOT010000001.1, on the reverse strand, counting down.
TGGACCCCTGTGGTGCCATTTTGAGACTGCTACAAACTTGAGTGTTTCAGTTCAAGAAATGATCCTTTTCATAACACGCATACAAATTGGAAATTTAATAATAAAAACACATAAAGACATATACAAAGAGTATATTTACTTCAACAAAATGTGATGTAACAATAATTTTAATGTAATATTTTACATATTTATCCTTGTTACCAAAATTGATGTCATTGGTGTTACAACATAGAGAAGCATAAAAAATAATGACTACTCCCTGCCTATTGCCAAATTTTGCTGCTAGGTGGCTGCATGTACTTGAACAATGAGCCCCCAGAAAAGCAGGGTGTGGTTTTGTCATTATTTTATGCTTTTAGTTAAATTATCTCTTGAAAGTGTCGCAAGAGATTTTATTACCTCTCCGTGGTGTTAAATCTTTACAGCTTTAAAAAGAATGCGAAGAAAAAATACAAGAAAGGAACCACATCAATCACATCCACCCAAACCACTTACACCAACTGCCCACCCACCCATAACACCATCCCCACCATGTCATATACACACCCACTATCTGTAGCACCCACTCCCCCATCTGTAACATCCACTCCTCCATCTGTAACACCCACTCCATCATCTGTAACACCCACTCCTCCATCTGCAACATCCACTCCTCCATCTGTAACACCCACTCCACCATCTGTAACACGCACTCCTCCATCTGTAACATCCACTCCACCTATCACACCCATCTCTCATACCCATCCTACGCCTGTAAGACCCACCTCTCCACTTATAACTACATAACACTCATCCCTACATCTACTACCGATACTCGGGGCCTCTATGACTCAGTTGGTTAACCTGCAAGCGTAGCCCAATAACCCAGGGGCCTCACACCAGTGAGGTCGCTGTTAGTTGAAGTCCACCTCATGCTGACTTCCTCTCTGGCCGTACGTGGGAAGATCCGCCAGCAACCTGCGGATGATCGTGGATTTCCCTCAGGCTCTACCCGCTTTTCTCCCACCATAATGCTGGCCGCCGTCGTATAAGCCAAATATTCTTGAGCACTGCGTAAAACATCAATCAGACAAGTTAATAAATTTCAAGAAAGAGTTTTTTGTTTGTTTTCGTTTTTTATTATTTTTACATTTTTCGCCAATCTGGGTAAGTTACCACTTCTATATAAGTGGGTCTAGTGTGCTTGCATGCCGGCTTTGCTTATAGTAACTCCAGCCTATCTTGCATTGTAATGTTTTTATGTTCACATACGTCCCTCTCCGAGCAAACTTGGTATGCTCTCCATGATTTTCTGCTTCCGCGAGTAACCAGTGCGTGGAGAATTTGGTCAGCGAAACTAATCGATAAAAGTAACAAACTTAATTCAAAACATCTGGACCCATTTAGTTCATTGAGCAAACTGTGTATCTGTAGATATGAGTTATAATTGCTTTGTAAGATGTAACTACTGTAAAGATACTACGTGAGAAGCAAATATGTGTGGAATTGTAGTTATCGACTGAATATGTCTCAACTGTCATGGTTGCCGGAAAGGAAAGTACTTTCGAAACATCTACAACTCAATGGTAAGTTCTGAATGTTATGATTCAAAACTCGGTGTGGTTGTTTGGGTTTGATATTTAATAGTGTATTAGAACACGACTTGTTTACTGGGACACAAGGCAGCTACCTTTGAAGACATTTGAGTCCCAGATTTCTAAGCTTTTTGCTACGCCTTTTTTATGCTAACTTGGTGGTTTTGACATGCAGCGTACATTCAACACACCCACATCAGGGCTGTCACATGCTACAGACGAAAGGACTCGACCCCCCTCCCGTCCAAGTTTTTTTATAAAGACCGTATCCTAAAAAACAAATTTACATCTGATGCTCATAAACAAAACACAAGAACAGGTGACCTTGACAGTGGTATGATATATAATGTTATGCTAAATCTAGACCATCTACATGCAGTAGATGGATTCATTATGTTATTTTAGAATTCTGACATTCATCGCCTCCTTAAAAAAAAAGAAAAAAGAAAAAAAAATTACGCAGATTTCCGAACTCGAATTGGATGGACTCCAGTGGTTTTCCAGCTCACTTCTTTTGCCCATTTCTGTAGATCAAATTAATGAACTTGCTGTTGTGTGGTCACATTAACTGTCAATACTTCAAACATACAGCCAACAAACATTTTGAAAAGGCACATGACATACTCTTGGTCCTGAAATAGTACTGCATTCTGGTACCGAAAATTTCTGAAAAACTATGACATTTGCATTGCCATCTGTAGCATCATCTGCCAGCACAATGTTCATAATACAGCCAAGGAGGACAGTGTCCTTTTAGAATATTGGTGAGTTTACAGGACACTAGTGTGGACCTCGCTGAAAGCAGGATTATCTTCATTGTAAAGCTGAGTCCATCGCCACCTCGAAAAAAAATTGCTGCAAATACATGTATGTGAAGTCAATTGACACATTAAGGGGTGTTCCAACTCAACTCTCTTTGCTTGTTTTCCAGTTGAAATGAATACTGTCTTCTAAATTTACTACCCTTACCAGTGGCTAACTCCATGTTCCATGACTTTCTTCACCCCAAATCTATCATATATTATTTAAAGTGAAAATTCTTGAGTTTGGCAGTAAGCAACAATCAGTCAATGGTACATGTATTTGCTACTCTTAAAGTGGTAACATCATGAAACTAGTGTAGAATTTGGGACATGCTATCACACTCGTACAACTGGCACACTCCTGAAACAAAATCTATGTGGGCTAATAACACACGCCTCACCAAATGAAGAGCCTGGGAAGAACAAATCTACATGTAGTTGCCCAAATCACATTCCTGATCTTTTGCAAAGGGTTTCATAGTCACACATGCACCTGCTGAAAAATAAAAATGATATTAAATCATTGATATATACATGTAGGAAGTGCAGATTTTTAAAAGCTGTGACATCCGCGTGTTGGATTTTGTATCATCAGTCACTCTTATTACATGAATAACCCATTGTAAAAGATAGGATTCCTACTATCTGACCATCTTATTGACAGAACAATGAACTTCTAAAGCTGCTAAGTCACAGCTGAACATACATCAACTTATCAGCATACATGTATATGAAAGCAAATTATGATTATGTTATGTACATTATATAATAGGTTGTGTTTGCGTCATAGCCTCCCTCAAAATGAGGTGCCGTCATGTTGGCTGACACCTGTAGCGCATAGCAATACACATGCTGTTAAAAAGTTCAGTTTTCTTATGTGAATGCCCTGTTCGTGTGGCATATTAATTTGTTCACACCTGTCCAATGGAGAGCGGAATAATTAGCACTGTAAACAGGCATGCATTTTAACTCTCGGAGTACCAGTACTTCAATAATACTTGTGCAGAATGACTTTCTTGAAAACCTCTCTTGACCTTGTGCAGTAGAGTGAAACTGGAAATGGTCAGTTAGCTCTACTCAGATGACAGTAGATGCAGGTGACACCAGAAGGCCTATGTAAAAAGCCTTTAAACAATGACAAAGACACATATGGAATCAAACACCCACATGCAATAACCAAAAACGCACATTTGCACATGTTTTATTTCTTTTTGTCTACATTACTTGAAAGACAAGACTGAGATATACATACGTGCCTAAGCTGAAGTCATTAAACAGTGTGCAGAGAAGCAGGCTTAAGTACCATAAATGAATAGCTTCGACTGTTGGATATTTATAAACCCATGTATTTACGGGGTCTGTCACAAGAAATACATATTAAAATACGCCCTTAATTTTGTTTCTTGCCTTCAAGCAGCAGTGGCATTTTATTATGTAAAAAATTATTAAATAACAGTAGACCTGCATATGATAAACATTGTTTCATGAATACACATTGGCCTATTTGTATTGGCTTCATGACTATTGACTTATGCTGTAAGCTTATCAGTTTGGGGAAATTAAGAGTTTCGGAACTCTTCTACATGCCAAATGTCAGTAATCTGAGACACAACCAGACCTTTTTTGCAGTTTGCACGCTTACATTATGAACCAAGAGCTGTCCAGTCACTCCTTAATCTTTTTCTGAGATGTTTTTTTCCTTCTATCTGTTTTTGTCATCAGAGGGCAAGTCCTCAATTACCGTATGGTGAAAACAAAACTTCACTTTATACAGTTTCATGTTTGAGCCCTGTGTCTCCATGAGCCTAACGTACCCTAGCCATGCTGTCATTGATAGCTTGTCGTTCAACACAGCAGACGCAATGCATTGCTATGCTGATCAGTGGCCAGGTGACCATTATTGCACACAACATATCGGATGCTGCACATTTGACTCCTCTCCTCCTCACACTGTACTATGCCCTGATACAACCCCTGGCTGGGTTTGTCTAATGTGCTGTGTTTCACCAATGGTTTGTCTAATGTGCTGTGTTTCACCAATGGTTTGTCTAATGTGCTGTGTTTCACCATTGGTTTGTCTAATGTGCTGTGTTTCACCATTGGTTTGTCTAATGTGCTGTGTTTCACCATTGGTTTGGGCTGCAAAAATGCACTTTCTGAGGCACATTAAGTCCTTAAAATGATACTTTTAATGCTCATACTTTCTGATAAAAATATTTTCCTAACAAGAAAATAAACAACCTTCTGTAAAATGTTTTAAGTGGTCCTGTAAAGCAGGTGAGAATCAATCAGAATGTGTCACTTGAACAAAGCTAAACTTCACGTTAATGACAGTAAGTAACTACTCCAGTTAGTCGGATGGAAATCCTCAACATCAAGAGGAGCAGTTCATTGCCAGTTATCAGCCTTCTTAAGTGCCTACGTACTTTTCTCAGTCTGATACTGCAGACCAGGAAGTCAATAATGATCTCCCTGCACTATGTTGATTGCCATTGGAATTACAGGAAATGTCTGTTTTCCTGTAATATTGCTACTGCTTCCTGCAGAATGTGACAGATTCAGGGCCCCATTTTCATTATATTGTTTGTTGACAAGCTGCATGGTAGATTACACTGATAGTCTCCCAGTTTATGGATACAATTAGATTGTGTACTCAGCATCCGTAGGTTGTAATCATGTGTAACATGATCCCTACTCAATCCTGTCTGCTACCAAACCCCCACCCCCACCCCACTCCCCTCCATAGTGTTTGCTGTTTTCATTGGCTAGATGAATCTGCTGTACAACCTTCTATTGTTTGTATGTATAACTGGATTAGTGTATATGTACCAGCTACTCGTGTTACCCTTTTCATATTCCTGAAGATGGCAAATAAAATTTTGATGAATATTGAAACGTCAAAAATGCGTCTTTTCATGTTTTTTGGAGTATCTATGCTTTTGCATTATGGACCAGTTGTACATGTATTCATAAATATGCAAATATTATTTGCCAGTATGAAGGCAGCAGATTTCTAATGTCATGAGTTGGTGCTAATGTGAAGCAGGACCTAAAGCTATTCTTACATCAACAATTGATTGTTGTGCATGGCCTAAAATGTTACAATGTATCACCTTTCTTTACTGTGATGTGGTTATGATAAGTGGAGAAGGGAATGTTTGATGTCAGTCAAATGGCGTTAGAGTCCTGCAGCCAAGCATTTGCCAGGTCCCCATTAGAAATCACACGCTTTTTGACACGCTTTTGCTACCGCTTTGACTCCCCGATCTGCAAACAACATGTGATGGTGTAAAGGTATTTGTAAATCTCCCATTTAGTTTGCAGGTCTTGGTATTTCTCATTGAATCAGTGTCTTAGTTTCTAAGTGACCTAGAATTTCATCTATGACTAAGTTGCTCATTTTTAGTTCGCCTGTACATAGTACTTTGCTTATGTCATACCCTGAGCGTGGGTGCCAGTGTCTGCGTCCAATAAAAGGGACAACAATGTTGAACAAAATGTTAGGGATGGTATCTTTAAAAAGTACAGCATGCATTGAACTCATGTGGAGCACAATAAGACGAGGGGGATATTCCATCATCGATTCCGTGTTTGCATCTTAAATACCGTAAATTACAGAATTCCTGACTTAGTGTGTTGTGTATGAGAATCTGGGTGTAAACAAAATGTTAGGGGTGGCATCTTAAAAAATACTGCATGTACAGTATTGAGTTGAGGATTTGCACACATGTAGAATACTATAACATAGGAGGATATTCCATCATTGATTCTGTGTGTGCAAATTAAATACCGTAAATTACTGAATTCCTGACTTTGCGTACTGCATATTGGAATCGATCCCCAACAGGCAAGCTCTTTGGTAGAGTTGCTACCACATCTAAGTTAGCTCTACTAGTAGAAGACTAGAAGAGGTTATTTATTAGCAAGTTGTCTGGCACCCATCCCTCTGTCTGTTTCTTTAAACTTTACTACTCCCACAGTTTGTCTGATTTCAATCAAACTTTGTTGAAGTGTAGACTACTACAAGACACATAATTCATAATACAGATTTTCCATTTCGATGATCGGTTGTCTATATGTCTGTGTGTCCAGAATATGTGAACATTTTCAAAAGGAACATCTCTTACAGCTTTTTTCTGATTTCGGTGAAACTTAACTCAAGTGTAGACTACATCAACATACATAAAATTGTGGTATCGATTTTCCATTTCAATGATTGGTTTTCCATCTCTCTGTCTGTTTATCCAATATATACTAACATACATGTATCTTTCAAAACGCTACTCTTCCTACAGTTTTTGACTGATTTCAAAAAAACTTTGAGTGTAGACTACATCAAGATACATAAATTGTTGTGTCAACTTTCCATTCCCAGGATTGGTTGTCTGTCTGTCTGTTCATCGAGCATCGGTTAACATTTCTTTCAAAACGCTACTAGTTACTGTTAACAGTGTTTGTCCAGGTTCAACAAAACTTGGTGCAAGTGATTTTAAATATTGATATTTTAAATATTGGTGCAATATTGATTTTCAGTTTTGATTGTCCATTGTGTGTTATGCACATGTGATTTTATAATCGACTCCATGATAAATTTGTCCCAACCAGTAGAGCCACTGTCTCATCAGTGATCCTCGTTCCTAATTCTGAGAGTTCTATCGATTTTAGGAAGGCCATGGGAGGTTTGTTTGGTAAAGAAGATGATATCCTACTGGATAAAATGTAAGCTGTGTCACCAGAAATCATATTTTATGACATTAATTTGCCTCTAGAAATGGGCTTTGTGGAGCAAAATATATAAATATTCTAAAAATATTTCACAGGCATTTGCATTTTGTAATTAATGTGTGTATACCTGTGTCAAGGGATGCCTTTATACTACATCACTGTCTTATTTTGTTCCAGGTAACTATGGGATGTTTGGAGAAGACAAGAAGTTAATAGAAGATAAGAAATAGTGTGCCGTATATTCCGCCATTAGATGACAAGTAAAATGCTGACGTCTGCTACAAGTGCTACTCTCCATGCCATGTGATGTTCTGTGTAATGTTCTACTTCTAACTGTTCCAGATAGGATAAAATGAATCCTAATCGTCCTCCTCAGCGGCAGCTTCCACAGACTCCATCAACTCCCCCACCCATCCCCCCACGGTTAACTAAGAGTACCAGCGCTGATGTCTCAGTCTTTAAACAAAAACCTGAACTGCCATCTCCAGATTTTCAATCTCTTCGATCAGTTGCTAACCAGCATGCTGCCAACTCGGCTAATCAAGTATCAAGCTTCCCACCAGCCCACCAGTGGAAGTCAACCACCAGTATCGCTGAAGATGGCTCTGAAGGATCAAGGGCTGACCTCGCAGGAATCGACTTCTCGCTGGCTGCCCAGGAAAGCAAGCTGAAAGAAAATAAAGCAAAAGGTTTGAGTTCATCTGAAGACAACATCAGCCATTATAATTTGGAAACAGCTCCAAAAGTGTACCCTGACATTCGGGCAGCGTTCCTGGAGGTTTTGCCAAGGACTCCAGGGAACGGTATTATGACGAACTATTACAACCATGGTGGAATGCCTGGTGGAGCTGTATATTCCCAGCAGTACCCTGCTCAAAATCAACAACATCCTGCTCAGAGTCAGCAGTACGCATCACATAATCTTACACAAGGCCCTCCACCCCCACCTGGATTTGTCTTACCTGAGAATGGTGTCAATGGTGGGTATTCACGGGCACAAACCTGGAATGACTATTACCAGGCAGGCCCAGTTAATCAAGCCAACATTTCCTCAACATTGGCTTTGTCGTCACAGTATAGCCATGCCAGTGCCGGCAGTGGTAGCATTTACAACAAGCTAAACATCCCATCAATAATGGGGTATCCTATGCAGTCTCAGCCAGGTATTACCAGCAGTCTGGGGGGACTCAGCACCAGTACAGGCTACACACTGCCCAGGCCTGACAGCTGGGATGAGCTGGCACATGCCCCAGGGGGTCGTAGCGAGAACTACGCACAGGTGATTCCAAGCTTGGCCCAGCCCTTTCATGGGATGCCCACTGACAGTGACAATCTCATACACTTAGGCTGGAATGTAGAAGAAGAGTCCGAGTATATGACTTTAGAAGCATTTGATCCCTTGTATCAAAAGATTCCAGATCACCCACATCAAAACCAAGGTGCTAGCGATCTAGACGGTCTGTGTTCTGTGGCGTCTCAGCCTGACTCACAACCGTCTTCAGGGGAGATAACTTACCCAGCTTCACATGTAAACTTGCCGCCTGCCACTGTGGGTGGATATGAGGACATTTTAGGTGTGTTCACTGCACATTCTTCAGTTCCTGCATCAGAAGAGACCGGTGAAGTAGAGGTGGCAGGAAAACAGGAGAATGTGTACGAGGCTCTGAGAGGAGTGTCCCGGAGAGGGTCGTCTAAACGTCCGCCTCGTCCCCCAAGGCCACTCTCTAAGAGACTCTCGAAACAGGTGGGTAAACGCTTGGCCAAGATCCTTGGTACAGGTAACTCCTACATATACATGTCAAACCTGTCAATTTCCAGGTGTGAAATTAGTTTGGTTCATAACCAAGACAATTTGATATTACAGTATCGATGAGCAAAAGTCACACATTTATGTGAATAATATGCTGTGTTTGTGTAATTATTTTATTTTTAGACTGTGTACTTGATAAGGCATTAACAGCATGTCCTGTGTTGATCTGGTCTGTAGGGATTACGGGATGGTGACTATGAGATGCTGCGGTCGATGACTTTCATAGATGAGGAGTCTCAGAGCTTCTGTGAAATGGTATCAGAGTAAGTGAGATGCACAACTGACTATCATTTGTTAAGACACTCAGTCATCTTCACAAGGTACTCATTGTAATGGTTAATAACTCAGATTTCTAATCAACTATTTTGTGAATACTTGTGTGTCACATAAATGAAACGTCTTTAAAGGGTCACTTACATAGATTTTAGGACTCCCTGAATAAAATTAAAACTAGCTGAATGAATATGTATTATTAGTTTAAATGTACCTCTTGTTTATTTCGCTCGTGAAATGCGATTTTTCAAGCCAGTGACTGACATCTTGGTAGTCAATGAGCACATAACATCATGGGTTATGTGATCAGGTTGAAAACTTAAATAACTAACATGTGTATGGAGTAAGACTTCACTTGAAGTCAAGGGAATCAATTTGTCATTCTGTTTTAAACTACTTTTCTAAGTAGTAATGCAAATGTAACCTTGTTACATTGGTGGCTCTTTAAAACCTGCCAGCTCATGTAATAGGAGACATACATATACATCTAGGTGACAAAAACTTCTCAGCTAGTTTGACAAGGATTTGTTGTGTTCCAGGGTGAAGGAAAAGTTCCTCTCAACTGATGAGTGTAGTAACGTGGGGTTTGTGGTCAGCACAGTACAGGGTCAAGTTCCGCATGATCCCATGACGATCAAGGTGGTCATCTATGCAGATTTTGCTAAGGAGGCCATTCCCTTCACATGTGATGGTCAGTCTAAATAGTTAAACTGTAGCAGACGGAATATTGTTATAATATGAGATGTTTGCACATTTATGTATTTAATGTGACATGCATCCTTTGGGGGGGCACCTCGGTGGCCTGGTGGTTAAAGCATCCGCCTCGAGATCAGGAGATCCAGAATCAATCCTGTTGGGTCATACCAAAGACTTTAAAAAAAATACCTGTTGCTGCCTCACTTGGCACTCAGCATTTAGAGGTTAGAGCAAGCAAATAGGACTCGTTGGATCAGTGTCAGTACAGTGTGACTGGATGGGATGTCTTTGGCATGATGTTCTAGTGGCGCCAGCACTTTGGCGGCATGGACTTGCCCTGCCGTAAGAAGACACAGTATGTATAAATTTTTAGGACTCCCGGTTGTCATATGACAGAAAAATTGTTAAGTACGTTGTAAAACCCCAAGCATACATACATGCATATAATGAAGGGCTCCTGTAAAGCCTATCTACTCTTTAGATGTTCTTTTACTCTTATTCTTCATAAGATAGCACTGACTGTCTTAATGTTAAGTGACAATGTATAGAAATCATTTCAAATTACTTCAGAACGTATAGAAATGCAGATCAGTGCCAATCAGTAAGCTCTCCTTAAAATCTGATAATCTACATATGCATGTATTAATTTGACTCTTGTTTGCTTACATCTGACACTAACCCAGACCTAAAACTAGATAAGATTCAACTGCAACCAGTGAGGTAATGCCATCCTTAAAAATATGCTATTTGGGCGTAAAAAAAAGGGCCCTACTCAGAAGGTTTTATTGGTATTTTGATCAAGTTTGTTGTTATTTTTTTTTTCTGTCAGTGTTGATTTCTTTAAAATCCCTATCTTTTTTACAAGCAAGAATAAACAAAAGAGGTAATTCCCTAGCAGCCAACCCTATTTTTTCTCATAGGGTCAGGCTACATCCGACAAACAGTTTATAAAGGATGGTCTAACAAGTTCATATGTGCATTATTTGGATGCAGCTTTAGGTCACAAGGTATGCCTTCCTGATCTAAAACTGATCTTGAGACACAGGAGCTGTGATACACATTAATTAATAGTAATCAAGGGTTTGCAGCCAGTGCCAAAAAATATGCACATCCAGTTTCACAGATACTTCATACATTTATGTCTTTTGGATGCCTAAGTCTGGTTTGATTTTTTTGTACACGTCATTGTTACATACAGCTGACGTCAAACAGAAAGTTAGGTGTGATTCTGCTTATTCTGTTTACAGTGGACCTGTTGGTGGAGCATGTGATCAGTCAGGTGCTGTACAGTGAGTTTGAGGAAACTGGCTCTCTCACTGCGGCTGATTACATCCTCAAGGTGTACGACCGCTCGGAATACCTGCTCAAGTTAGTAGTAGTCTCCTTGTCTACAGCAAGTAATGGAGTAGGGCACTGCTCAAAATTCTTTGTGTATTCTCCATGCATCCAGAGCCTGGAAAATGTGACATTTTGAGTTCTGTCAGGTTTTGTTGTCTTGCATTCTTGTTCCTAATATAACTGATCAGCCTTCAAGGGAGGTGAAAATAAATGAGTTAAGTTGTTCAAACCTGTACAACATATGTTTTCACACATTAATGTCACATGCAGTCACCTGGAGATGAAATTACTTTCTTCAAGAGGGATGACAATGAATGATTTAAACTGTTTTAGCCTATAGATATTATGCCAAATTATGAGAAAAAAAATTACGTAACTGTTTTTTAACCTTTTAATATTGACCTGAGTGTGTGTGACCTGTTCATTTCAGTCAGTACCCACTGTCTTGGTATGATTATGTTCAACACTGTATGAAGAATGACTGTGATATCAAGTTTTATCTGTGTAAGAAGGACCAGATACCCCTGCCTCTCTTGCGAACAGTGAGTACATTTAGATTTATTCCTCCTACCTGTATAAAAAGGTGGGAGGCTTTTGTGATACGTGTGTTGGGCAGAATGGGGTGTTCTCTTTTCCAGTCTTACAGTGGCTAGACTGTGTAAGAAAGCACTGTTTGAATGTTTCTCTGGATCTGTACTATGTTAAATTCTCAGGTTAATGTAGTTTGGGTTCTCTGTACAGCATATTTCGAATCCCTTGTTTAACGTTTGATATCTTGATTTTCAGATTGACGACGATGGCCAGCCCGTGTTTTTCCCAAGAGATTTTATCAAGAAGGATCCAGGAGAAGTGTCCAGGTGAGATTTAATCTGCAGATAGATTGGCTGTCAGAGCATGTAGCTACCAGTATCATAATTTGCACGTGATGTAAATTTCTGCTTTCATTCCCTAGACTGTTTTACCTGTGAAAAAAAATCTTTACTCTCTTTGATAATTTCTTTCGGTTGCAATTTCTTTGTAACTCCGTGTTTGCCACCCTGCTTTGAAAATTAACAATCTCTTAAGAAGGATACAAGATGAAATTGTATGTGAACAAATTCTGAATCATTGATATAAAGGCTAGACCTGTATTCAGATGTATCTTTTGATTGTCTCCAAAGATGTTGTATTTTGGCTTATTTATTTTCACCCAGGGAGTCACTGGATATCTTAATGGAAACATTTTACAGAGAGGTGGAAAGGCTACGGGACCAAACTTTGCAGGTATATGTTTAAGAACAGACTTTGTGCTGTAACTTTATTCTCTCAAAAGTTTGCTGCAAGACCGAGGTAAAATATACTTAATGTATTAAGAAAAAGAAAACAAAGCAAATCTGAAGGCTTGACACTATTGCCTTTCTGAAAAACAGATGTATACCTTCTGTTGATACAGTCAACCTATGCGTACTTTGCTTTGACATCAGATCAGAAAAACTTTTGTTCAGAAGAGAAAATATCGTTTATATCTACAAATTTGTAGGTTTGTTATACTAAAATATTTGTAAGGCAGTGAATACATGTTTATCAGTTGGATCTGAAAATTATTTTGATAGTACATGCATAGATATATTTCATATTATAATGACGAAGGATTTGTTTTTTGTTGTATTTATTTCAGGGAAAGGCCGAAGTGAGCCAGTGTCGGAGTCTGACACAATCTGTCAAAGCTGTATGTGCCATTCTAGCGAAGATAGAGACCATGGCACTGTCCAAATCTCTCAGTAGAGTACAGGATATTGTCTCCAATCTATCTGTGAGTAAAGCAGCAACCTGGTGTCAACTCTTATTACCTGCAGCACTGTGTAAAGAACTGTTGAAAACGGTTAGAAATGTCTTTACTTTTTAAGTTCCAACTTACACCTCGAAACTTGCAGGTATAAAGCCCTGGTCATCGGTTTAGTTACTTTCTAAGCACTAATAATAGGGTGAAAATTCAGAGAAGGATAAAAGCTGTTTGTCAGTAACAGTATCAATAGAAAGTGTTTTCACAGTCAGTCATTTAATCCAACAACAGTTACTGGTTAGTTAAAAATAACCTTTGCAAAACAAAAAATAATAAAAATAATAAAAACAAAAAAACCAACAGAGATTGCAGTTCACCGCAATAAATGTATAAATAAATGCAGAAATAAAAGAATGGATTTAGTTTGAAGATATGTGTGTTTTTTGTCCTGGTTTGTGATGTCACTGAAGCAGCTGCTCTACATGTGTCATTTCTGTTTGATTCCAGCACCGGACATCTCAGCCTACAGAACTTGACAATGATTACAATTACTCTGACCCTGCTGAGACTCAGGATATGGAGTAAGTGTTCTTAGCTCTCATTACCAGTCTCCTCATGGAATTTGACACCATTTGTAACCTGATCAGCCCTTGAGGTCTCAGGCTCAAATCCAGCTAAAGCTGGTCCACCTCAAGGTTTGACCAGCAGGATGGCCATTTCCTTCATACATAAATGTGATCACTTTTATATAAGTGAAAATTTCTTGAGCATAACATTTAAAACATCAGTCAAACACTATCTGTAACTTCTTCTCTAGTGAGCTATCCTACAGACAGTTTTGTCTGTCATTTAGCTTAGATGAAAGCATTTCTATCGGTCCTAGGCTCTAACTTCTGATAACCGAGTTCAAATCCATCTCTCTTTATTTTTTTGTCAATATTTTAAGATACTTTATCACAGGTTGTATTAGTAATTTTCGTATGGTATCACCTGACTTCCTCTATGCCTTGACTTTTCATGGCTTTCGTGGGAAGGAATTAACTAAAATGTGCCATTAAAGAAATCAGTGTGTTATTTGTGGATGACAGTAATGGATAAGTTTTGCCATGTGCTTAATTTTTACAGTATGGCTGTACGTTGTTCCCTACTGGAGGATTTACAAGAGGCCCTGGATGAACTGATAAACAACGTGCAGCAGCTGGTGAATCTGTACTGTCACACATTCCACACAGACTTCATCCTTTATGATGTGGATGATGGCTATACAGGTGACCCCTGCTACACAGTTATTCATAGTTTCTGGTCATTTTAGTGAGCACATCTCAGCCTGCAGAACTTGATAATGATGACAGTTACCCTGACCCTGCAGCAACTGCTTCAGTGACATCACAAGACAGGACCAAAAACACACATATTTTCCAACTAATACATTCTCTTATTTACACATTTATTTATACATTTATTGGTGATCTGCAGTCTTTGTTTTATGCATTCATGGCCCAGATTTTGTGAAGAGCACTTAGATAAATAAGCCCTTTTCTACCAGGATAACTTATGTTACATAGATGTAAAGTGCACATAGATAAGGGCAATTTTAAAAACATTCGCTATGAAACTTGCCCATGGTCTGTAGTAAGAGTGAACATTGACGCTGGGGATAATATATTAATATTTTCACAGGTGGACAGATTACAAAAATCTTTACCTGTTGCATTATAGTGGAGTAGCTTGAACTTTGCTTTGATGTGCCCTTTGTTAAAACTGTACTTGCTCAGTTTTGAAATGTCTGCCAGCAACCTGCAGATGGTCATTGGTTTTCCCCAGGCTCTGCTCAGCTTCCCTCTTAGAGCTGGCTGCTGTTGTATAATTGAAATACATTTACTCAAGTACGACCTTAAACATCAAGCAAAGAAATAAATAAGTAGCACTAATGTCTTTTTGAGAATTGTAAAATCATATGGCTGATGTAAAACCATATCTCTATGCTGTGCTGATGTTATGCTACTGCACCAGATATGACTGACTGAAGAAACAGAAAATCTGTCCTGCTCATTGCAGTACATTTTGCCCTGTTTTCTAGAAACCCAAGAAGTAACAGGACTGATAGATAACTTCCTGATCCAAGTGGCCTCTGCTCACAGAATACCTGTCACCTGGCTTAACATGTGAGTTCTGATTGTCAGTAACCATTGTAACAGTCCAGTAACTGTACCAGACACTTGTGAAAGGAATTCTGGTGTCTTCGGCATGATGTTCCAGTGACGGCAGCACTTTGGCAAGACTCTCCCTGCCACAAGAAGACACAGTATTTATACATTTTAAGGGCTCCTTGTCGTCATATGACTGAAAAATTGTTGAGTATGATGTAAATCCGCAAGCACACTTACATATACATCCATGATTGCTCTCTGTGTTTACACAGGTTTATAGTATTAAATCCAATCAGAAATTATTTGTGTGAATTTCATCGCTTGATGAAATGATGGTTAATGAACACAGGCATTCACATCAGTCGAAACTTTTATGAGGTGGAAGGTAAATACTATATTTAGGCCCAAATTTTTACCATGACTATGGCTACTCATTTTTTTTTTTTTTTTTTTTTAGGTTTTTTTGCCATATTCTGAAACTTCCACCTGTTGTGGAAAAGTGTTTGAAGGTTTTTGGAAGGTAGAACAGTATCCTACTGAAAAAATGTAGGTTGCAGGAACAAAAATAACTTCTTGTGAGAATTATGTACCTGTGAAAATGCAATTTGTTGTAATCACTTTTTTGTTCACTGCCAGTTAATCTAGAGGTATAATCATGTCTTTCTGTGTGTACTTCTTTGTGTGTGAGATATAACTTCATATTGCAGATTTCTTTTTGTTGTTCAGTTCACTAAAAATCAGTGATTATCTTCAGTATCTTCATTACTGTTCTTCCTTGGGTCAGGTATGAGGAGTATTATGTAGAATGTAGCCTCCATCACAGCGGCCAGATGTTAGGCCGGTCTCTGCTCACCAAAACCATGGCTGTGACAAAGACAGGGCTCTGTGAGAGGATTCTCTTTGATGAGTGGTGAGTTGGTCAATTACCTGGAGAGTTGGTCAATTACTTGGAGAGTTGGTCAATTACTTGGAGAGTTGGTCAATTACTTGGTGAGGTGGTCAGTTATGTCGAGAGCTGGTCAATTACTTGGTAAGTTAATCAATTATCTGGTGAGTGAATCAATTATCGGGTGAGTTGGTCAATTACCTGATGAGTTGGTCAATTACCTGGTCACAGTGGTGTTCAGCTAGGTGAAGAAATAACTTGAGACTGTCATGTATCATTAGTCTACGCATGAAGGTGTCTTGTGATAAATTATAATAATATAAAGTTTCGATCTTGCCAAAGACTAACTCCTGTTTAAAACATATTCAGACGGTGACCAGGCTACCTTACTGCTGAAGTAGTGTTAAGCCACAAGCATTTATTTACTCATGCCTCAGAGGATTGGTGCTTGACCTCAAAGGTTGCAGAGCTGAAGTCCCCAGATGGATTCTACAAAGACTGATTTGAATCAAATGCTGACAAATTATCACAAATATTAATTTTTGGTAAAGGAACTTGATACTCTGGCACATATGCGTCCTGATAATATTTTTCAGGTGTCAAAGTTTTAATAAGCAGGGCCCAAAAGCAGGCTTTAAAATCATAATTCCTATTTTGACTTAAGGCAAACCTGGCTTTGTGGAATCAGTCCGAGATTCTGGTGGTTATGCTGTAGCCTCAGCTCAGGAGTTTTGTTAAGTACCTTGAGTGGTGTGATGGTTTCCTGTCGGCTTTGTTTAGTTGTCTACACCCATAATCATGGCAGGGCATTATCAGTTGAAATACATATATATCAAGAATTTTGAAGAAAGAGATTCATTTTTGCCCAGATGAGCAACCTTTCTTGAATAGCTTGTTTCTTATCTGGTTTTTGTTCTAAACGATCAGATACATTGGGAGCTGAATGTTTTGTTGACTATTTGTCAGGATTCAGTTTGAGGATGTACAGCTGTGTGCATTACCGCGGGAAAGCCGGCTTTGTCTGACACTGTATGGCACTAAAACTGTGCCCAGTGCCAATACATCTGCTGATAACATGACCGGCAAGGTGAAGACGGCACTAGGAGGAGCCACTGTGCAGCTGTTTGACCATAAAAGGTGAGTCCAGCAGTTTCCAATTTTTCTTTTGATGTATACTGTGTGAACTCTAGTGGGACCTTTTGATGTATACTGCGTGAACTCCAGTGGGCCCTTTTGATGTATACTGCATGAACTCCAGTGGGCCCTTTTGGTGTATACTGCATGAACTCCAGTGGGCCCTTTTGGTGTAGACTGTGTGAACTCCAGTGGGCCCTTTTGATGTATACTGCGTGAACTCCAGTGGGCCCTTTACATTTATGTGGTGCTGAATGCAGTTTGCTGGAAACCACTTGACATCAGGTGTCATATACATGTGTCCATGTGTGACGTGGAAAAGGTGACTGGTGGCTAAATGCACTAGTTTTTGTCAACCATGAAAGTAACCACAGCCATAAGTGTGAAATATTCTTCAGTACAGCACTGAAGCACATTCAAAGAAGTAAAATAAGTTTAAGGCTTTCCAAAAGTGACAGCTGTGACAGAGCACAGATCAAGGCAGTGGTTAAACATACAGCTGTTTTCCTGATACCTACTTCTTTAATATAAGCTGTGTCCTTGTTTGTCATGTTCACTATCCTAATAATCCTGCATGAAAAATGCTATTGCTACTTAAAAAAATTCATGGCTTGTAAACAGAAATGTTCTGTGTTAATATTCATTATGAGCATTGTGTTGGTAGAAAATTGGAAGTAAATGAAAGTGAAACTGAACTGGAGGTTTGTAATTGTTCAGTGGTCTGTGTTTCAGCCATCTTGTACAGGGCCCACAGATGGTGTCATTGTTTGGTTGTCTGTTTCAGTCGTCTTGTACAGGGCCCACAGATGGTGTCATTGTTTGGTTGTCTGTTTCAGTCGTCTTGTACAGGGCCCACAGATTGTGTCATTGTTTAGTTGTCCATGTTACAGCCATCTTGTACAGGGCCCACAGGTGGTGTCATTGTTTAGTTGTCCATGTTACAGCCATCTTGTACAGGGCCCACAGATGGCTTCATTGTTTAGTTGTCCATGTTACAGCCATCTTGTACAGGGTCTGCAGATGGTGTCATTGTTTGGTTGTCTGTTTCAGCCATCTTGTACAGGGCCCACAGATGGTGTCATTGTTTAGTTGTCTGTTTCAGTCATCTTGTACAGGGCCCACAGATGGTGTCATTGTTTGGTTGTCTGTTTCAGCCATCTTGTACAGGGCCCACAGATGATGATCTTAAGGCCATGTCGGGAGGCAGATCCCCTGGGACCATCTCTGATCTCACTTCTACCTGACTCTGTTCTGCTACAGGTGAGATTTTCCTTATTACGCTTGACCTTGATGGATGTTGTTTTCTTCTTTCTTAATTGATTATTGGCATGTTTCCCATTGGTCCTTGATATAGTGGAAAATTAATAATTTTTGGTGGGTTTTCAAAATTTCAGATATTCTTCAAAAGAGATTATTTTGGGATAAGTGCGTGAAAGTACTTGATTTTTAGTTCTACTGGCCGAAGATGTGAACAAGTTAATGAAGATACACATGTCGTAGTATTGATTTTCAATTTTGATTGTCAATTTTCCGTTATACATATATAATTTGTGATCGACTCTGTGATAATTTTGCCCCAACCAGTAGAGCTACCTTCTTTTCAAAGGCTCTGGTTTAAGGTATCTTTTTACATTATGTTTGAATTAAATACCAAGCAATCCACCAAAGTTGTATGCATAAATGGCCACATGAAAACTTTTACTTGAACCGAATGGTCCCAGAAAAGCCTTGAAAACATCTTGTATCATGGAAGGGAACATTGTATGGAGGACCATGCTGAACGCCAATCAGGGAAATGTCCAAATCATTTGAACAAGCACCATGAAAATGAAAAAGTTATTTGAACCAGATAACAATAATATGAAATGAAAACCACATCAGGTTTGTTTTATTTAGGGTATTTTCAGTTTTCAGTTTCTTAATCGTTATTAAAAATTCTTAGAAAGGTAATCTTTATTGAAGTGATTGGACTTGAATTGGAGTTGAATTACCATATGCAGTTAGTGTTGGGAATAGGACACCTGTGATTGCACTCTAAAACTGCTTACTCATCTGCGACCAGTTTTTACATTTGTCTTAGAGCTGTAAAAGAATCCTGACTTGTTGAGTGAACTAATTTAACTCAAAGTACAGTGGCTTCAACCAGATCAAAGGTACATACAACTGTATTCATGTGGTCGTCTGTTTTCAGTGATCTCCCTCAACTTGGATCAGCACAATTATATGTCTAATGTGTTATCGCCTCATTGATTTTCTGTGGTGTGTTCATGCTCTTGTCTGTTTCAGGTGAATCTCCCACAGCTGGGCAAACACATCATATACCCTGAGGCAGTGGAGTCTGAAGTCAAGTAGGTTATATGGTTTTTATTACTGTTACTTGTGATAATTATAGACATTTTTTCAAAGGTACAGTGTATGATGTCTGAGAATTAATGTGTGTGTGTGGTTGTGTGTGTTCTAAAGTGAAAGACAGCTCATGTTCAAAGTAAGTTTGCCAAAAAGGTTGAACAAATTTTATGTTTATTTCGGTGAAGTATTTTTTCTGACAGCTACTATGACAGTGGAAATTGACGTTTGACCATGCTCAATCGGCTAGCATGAAACGCAGCCATTCTGTGTGATCGGTGACATAATTGTTCCAAGCGCAGAACTCTCCTGTCATATTAGAGTGTAGTTAGCTGCTAGGGTTGTCATTGAAACTTAAGTATATATGTAAATTTATAACATGAAATGATCAAGAAACTTACCTCCACCAAAACACAATGGTCACACTTTGCAGTGTTCTTTGGACATGTACTTATTTGTATTTAAAATTAAAATATATAACATTAAAACAGTGTCCTTTCCCTATATGTTTATGTGTTACAATGACAGTCAGCTCAGAACATTTATGTCACAGCTTAGAGACAGCTGACATCTTTTTCTCTGATTGGTCAGTTTTTCATAAGCTTAAAGGTAAGGGCGCCTCCAGATCCCCAGTCAGGAGCAACATACTCCACACTTCCAAAGAAGATTATTCAGCAATGAATTCATATAAATTCAAACAGGTTTTTGCATACAAGAGAGAATTTTGTAATCATTTTAATGAATGGTGCCTCATTCATGAGCTGTCTTTTACATTAAATGTTTCTGTATTTTTGATTTCGAACTCAGAAGCTTGAGTGTTTTCCCCTGTAAACATGATTAGTTTTTTTTATTGAAAACCTTGTATTAATTAGGAGTCGATGCCATCCTGGCGTTACACCTCTTGAAATTGTTCGGATTATTATTATCATTATTATTTTTATTCCACTTGTAAAATTGAAGGTAGAGAATCCGAACTATGCAGTCATGATAATAAACATATGAAGCAGCTTTTGACAGTTAGTATCTGTTGGCCAGTCACGTGATTTAGCGGTCATTTTGAATTTCATTGTTAAGCTTAAAAAATCTTCTCAAAAGAAGGGGAAAGTTGTCGGGAGGAAATTCCGTTTGCTGTTTCTTGATTGATGGTTCTACTAAGTTTCCCATGCATGTTAAATTTGATATGCAAATTAGGGTGTAATTTACCTCGAAAGTTATGTAATAATTAAGTTACCTCTAAATACTGCTTAAAATGAATAACCAAACATACTATCTGGTGCTGCTTGTTTATTGCTGATTAAGAATTATTTTCGTGCATTGTATAGTTTTCAGGTTATGACCAAAAATCCAATCAAAATTTTTCAAAACCTTCCCATTTGAATAACACTAGAGCTTCATGCAATATGACATGAAATCATTACCTGGGTGAAGTCAGTGGCATACAGAGAAAGCCATGTCTCAATATTCCCAGTATATATCATCCCAGGGGAATCCTTTGTAGCTTGAATCACTCCAGCCTCTGTCATGAAAGCGACTCCAAACCTGAAGACAATGTATTATTTCTGGCTTTCACTGTCGCCTGTGAGTTGAAGATCAAAGCTGCATTTTGTGTTTAAAATACTTGAGATTATTTATGTGATACTGGGCAATTTAAGGTTCAAATCCAGTTCATTTATTTTCGTTTTTGTCATGCTTTTTCTCCCCATTTTCCTGCTAGGATTCCTGACCCCAACATCTTCATGTATATTTATTAATAATATATCACCGCAGTTTACTGCGGAAACAGGATTAAACCTTGCAACAATGTAAACCCTCTGTCTTTTGTTATCGACTATGAGCAAGAGATCAAAGCTGCCTTGTCTGCAGTCTGTCATACTAGGTCCAACGTATACAATACATAGCAGTTTCGGGTTCAAATCCAGAGTACTCATTTTCAATTTTATCATTTGTTTTTTTCATTTTATTGCCTTTATTTTGTTTATGAAATTTACATTAGACTGCCAGAAATGGTAATTACATTATAGCGTGGACCCCGACAGTGCTGTTCGATAACGGTTTTAATATTAAGATAGATTTTGATATCCTTATGTACAAATTGTTTATTAATGCATATGTTTGTATGTTTTACTTTCCACAGAATTCAAAAACCTTTCTCCAGTCTGTCAGCTGATGACCAAGAAGAACTGAAGGCAATATTAC